>CM032117.1:11125000-12375000 GCA_018894105.1 Jacaranda mimosifolia
TTCTTGCAGCTATTGAGTTTCTTTTTGTGGTTGCGAGATTTCTTTTCACTTTCTCTTTCTAATTTACAAGCCTTCCCATTTATACTCCCACGAAGAACAAGGAAAATGAAAGATGCAAAGTATTAGGTTTCTTGCACTTCGTGGAAAACAATGGAAAATACTGCTTAGTTGCGAAAATACACGACTTGATTTAAGGAAGATATGTGTTATATAGTTCTATTTGAAACCCGTTGAGGATCATGATTTGTTGGATTTGCAGGCAGCTAGTTTAAGAATTGCTGAGCAATATATCCATGCCTTCAGCAATATCGCAAAAGAGGTAAAGCACAGATCTAGCAGTGTCATAATCATTATTATGAGGCAAGCATTTCCAATAAATATCTTTCTGTTCCTTTCTTTTCATTTCCATACATCTAGGGAACAACTGTGTTACTTCCCTCGAGTGCTTCCAATCCTGCCAATATGATGGCTCAAGCCCTAGCGATATACAAGAACTTGATTGGCAAAGACAATGGGCTTCCTGAGATTTCCCAAGCTGGATCAACAGATAGCATTAAAATTGATGCTACATCTTTGGAATCTGATGACCCAAGTTCCCCAACCAATGAACCTGCTGATCAAGATCATCTTGGAGAACCTGTGTTTTCACTACAAAGCCCAAGGAAAGATAAAAATTAAAGAGGAGGATAACAGATGATACTACATCCATTCGTAAATCAAAGAAAGAACAGGTTATTCTCTTGTTCTTGTTACTGCAGAGGTTTTATGGTGAAATCTCTATTTCGCTGAGAGATTATAAGGGCTAACAACTGCCAAACAGAAACTAAATTTGTGCGAAGCCCTATTCTTTCCCCACATTGATTCTGTATTGAATTCGCGATTATGGCAGAGGATAGGACAGAGAAATTGTACGAAATATGGGAGAACTTTCCATCATTACTGCTTCACAACGTTGATTATTTGATCTCACGCCTTGGATGGATGGATGTGCACAGGGACTGTTGTAGTTTAATCTTTCTCATATTTTGAAGCTGTGAGCATTTGATTGTGGTGGAATGAGAAATTTTGGGTTTGTTACGAAACCACTTCGCTGCATGTTATTTGCAAGCTGGTTAAATACCATCCGTAGTCATAAAAACAGAATTTTCTAGGCTTAGCTAAACTTAAAGCACCTAAACTTTTACTAAAAGATTTTATACATTTATAAGATAAAAACTAAAATTTATGAAATTTTAATATTAATAATTAGGGTGAATTGTGGCAACCATCCTTGTGGTGTGGTGTAATTATAGAAAGGTTCTCGTTTTTTTGAAATTTACACAAATCCCTCTAAATCGATACATTTTGTTGTAAAGTGGAAGGAAAATGGAAAAAGTAAAAAATATTCTTGATGGAAAAATAATTAAAAAATTAAAACATGCTGAAATTTGGTTATAATGGCCAAAGTTCTAAATGCCCCTTTGTGTATTATGATATCTTAAAATTTTAAATTATGCTAAATAGTATATATATTTAGAATAATATATTTATATAGTTAAATTTATCTAATAATATTAAATAATAAAATATTTATTAGTTGGGTTACATATTAGACAATAGACAATATTAAACTCATAAGCATATCTAATAATTTAGTTAAATTTAATTAAAATATTTATTAAAATAGAAATCATATTTAAACTAACGATCTTATCATTTATTCAAATAATAAATATATCTAAAATAATTAATAAAATTTACTTAAATTTATTAATAATAAAAATAATGAATTAAAATTAAAAATTATATTAATTAAGAATAAATAAGTAAAAAAAATTAAATATATGTATTTTTAACTACATTATTTATTAATTAAAAAAGATTTTTTTTTTAAAATTTAACTATATTATTTACTAAAAGACTAATCTTATCTAAATTAAAGATATTAAAATAATTAAAATATTTATTCAAATAATAAATCTATCTAAAATAACAATAAATAAATAAATAATTGTTAATTAATAAAAATAACAAATTAAAAATTAAAAATTATACCAATTAAGAATCAATAAGTAAAAAAAATTTAAAACTTGTATTTTTAACTAAATTATTTATTAATTAAAAATTTAATTATATTATTTATTAAAATAATATTCATATCTAAATCAAATATATTTAAAATAATTGACATATTTATTCTATTAATAATCTATCTAAAATACAAAACTTAGTAAAATTTATTAATGAATTCAAAACACAATAAATAAAAAATTAAAAATAATAGTAATTAGGAATGAATAAATAAAAAATTAAATATATATTTTAATTAAATTATTTATTAATTAAAAAATTAATTTTAAAAAAATAATAATAAGCCACGTCTTGGCACCCCTTTCACCATTCATGGCAGCTGCCCCTTTCAAAATTTTGAAATTTAATTTTTTATATTGAAAATTTTAAAATATTACAATTTTTCTATCCCTCAAATTATAAATTGAGCCTTACTTTTTTGAGAATATACACTTTGCAATTATTCTTCTTTATCATTTTAAATTTATAATATATTATATTTTTAATAATTCAATTTCACCTCCTGTAATAAAGATTTCTGGCTCCGTCCCTAGCCGCCACCATGGGCAGCAAGCATCAATTTGGCCGCTGGCCACTGGCCTGCTGCTATTGCCACGGCAGCAACAGGTCACGAGTCGCCTATCCATGCAGCTGCCAAGGTGGCCCCAGATTTGGCCGGGGGGGCTGGGAGGTGTTGTGTATACATATATATATATCATATATATTATATCTAACATTATATTATATATATCTAATATTATATTATATATGTGTGTATATATAATATAGTTCTATATTTTTTTATTAAAATTTAGAGCATTTTTGTATTTTCATAGAATGAAATTTTAAAGTAGATTATCAAGGGGCAATGGTAAAATTTCACATGACATTTTTAACAGCAAATTAAGGATATCCTAATTAGTTGGATTAATTTGTGAACAGCTACAAACCTTAATTTTATTTTTTTTTGTAATCTTCAAAAAAATAAGGACCTTTTTTTTTGTAATTCTCAGTTTTTGACTGATTTCTCATATGCTTGTTGGAATTTATTTTAGGCAAGATTTTATCATGATGTTTCTCTTTTGATATAATTCTAAACATTGTACCTTCAGGTTCTTATGGTACAATATATCATCACTTTCATACAAAAAAAAAGGAGAAAAAAAAGACCTTTTAATAGTTATGTTAAACCTCAAGAGTGGTAGCTATACTTCACCCTAATAAATATACGATCAATATAAACACAATAAACATAATTTTAAAATTTCAAAAATGAAGTATAAACTTGATATAAATGTATGATCTAGTTAATTTCTTATGAAAAATTAACTAGTTTAATGTTCGCTTTAATCAATTACAGCAGATATAAAGTGAATGGATATAAAGAAAATAAACGAGAATATAAATAAAATCAGCACTGATTATTTTTTTAAAATTGAATTTAAAGCAAACAAGAATATTGAATGACAAATAAAGCAAGTCGTACAATTGAAGCACCCAAATCCACAAATCAATTGCGAAACCAAATCATCATGACTATAGGCACAAACCAACCAGGCCGTTAGGCAGTTCTCATAACGCAAAATTGTAAATTCGTCTTCAAATATCTCTATAAATAGAAGTCTCCCACAGATGACATTGATCAAAAAGGGAGGACCGGAGAGAAGAGAAACCATCAAAAGATAATAATCCTAAGACTAAAGTACTCATTCTTCGACAGCAATAGTTCCCTTCTCGCTGACGTAGATACCATCAAGAAACTTTCTTATATCCTTGTTCTTCACATGACATTTCTGTACAAATAAACAAAAGCGTGAGTCTCACTTGTAAGGCATGCAAGGCATAATATGGGTGGGGGGAAGGGTAGTTTGAATCCTCTATTCTGATTCATGTTTCATCTTCAGTTCAGGTTCATTAATTAATAAGAAGCATATTAAATATTTTCTCATAAAAATAATTGATTGTGAATCAAATAAACTTGGCATATATATATTCATGAAGTTGGAATAGGAGATGAATTATGAATTGAAACAAAGGATACAAAGTGAAGAAATAAGATAATGTGTCACCTGGTTTATCAAGGCGGCCGACCTAGAGACAAGCTCAATATCATTCCCATCCAAAACCAATTCATCCTTAACCTTCTCAGACCGCACGATTGAAACCCCCTCAAGCATCTCCACCTTCCTCACCTGGTATACTCGGTGCAACAATAAAATTGTGAATATTAGCAGAGTGAGAGATTAGTTAAGCTATAAATACAAGAAGCTCAAACAACTCTGACAACCTACCATGAGCACAGAGTAAACATCCCAAGAAGAGCCAATTTGTCCAGAAATCAAAAGCATTACCATAACCAGCACTTATATGTGCAAGATATCTAGAGTACTATCTCCAGATGCGGAGTATATATCATAAGACATTCTATTAGACAACTTCATTGCAATAGAAACAGAGTTTTGCACTATTTCATTATATTTCTGATAGAATTACATCACTGTTCTTATTTTGCCTTGCTTCATATTGTTCAATGAAGATTCAAATGCACTGAAGAGAAAGCACATATATTATACTTTTGCGAGAGTGTGCCGTATTGTGATAATGTGATGTATTTTTCAATGACAAAAATAAAAGGAGAATGCAACTTTATTTAAAAACATTCTATAATATTTCTAGCATCAGTCACAACAATCACCCAAAAGATTAACTGAACCTGTGGTTATAAACTTCGGTTCCATTTACATGTTCATAACCGAACCAAATATCTCCATTCAAAACAATAATCTAATCTTATAGTGTAATCTAATCACATTGAATTAGTTAAATGCGTGAAAACAGAAACCCTTGACCTTCAGGCCTTAACAACAACCATAACGAATAAATCAACATCATCAATAAATAAAAAACAAAATTATGTATAGAGCACAGAAACAATGATACCTACAGATAAACAAGAATAAAAATACATATCACAGCCAGACACTAATTGCAGACAACACAAGCGAGCAAAAAAAAAGATTAAAAGATAAATTTTAGCTAGACTTTCAAATACCCTCTTCTCCCCAAGGAAGTTACGGATCTCAATAGCGGTGCCATTACTGGTGATAGAAGCATTGATCGGAAAGTGAGCATAAACAAAACGCATCTTATAACGATAACCCTTCGTGACACCATTGATCAGATTCGACACGTGACTGAGCGCAGTGCGAATAGCTGCGGTGGTTTTCCGGCTACCGAACCACGCGTCAACCTTCAGCTTCTTCTTTCCGGTATCTTCATCGGTTATTAGCTGGAAGTCTAAATTGAGATGCTTAAAATTGCGGGAGAGCTTTCCCCTCGGCCCTTCCACTTCGATCATCTTGGCTTTCACCTTGATCTTCACCCCCTCGGGGATATCCATGGTGTCGGAGGACAGAATGGTTTTCATTTTTCTCTCTGTTCCTCTCGGTGTGTGAACTGCGCGGGCTGAACGGGGAGGGTGAGCTGAGCAGGCAGTAAAACCCTAAGAGTATTTATATAAAAATGTCAGGTTATGGGGAGAAAAGGGAAAGCCCTAGTTTGTTGTTGGGCTACGAAAATTAGGACTAAAATGGAGTCAATGAGGCTATTTATTGGGCTTCAGAATCAACAAACAGTTGGGCCCAGATATTGCTAGGGAAAAATCTCAAGTAAAATGGGTTGTCAATCCAATTCCAAATTGGCTTTGGTAATCAATTGGAGATTCGAATTTGAATTCGATTATTAATGTTTTAGCACATAAATTGGATCTTGCTCGAGATTGTATGAAGCGATCATATTAGGATCTTGATCCAATTAAATTAACTCAATCTAAACTATTTTTTGTGGAAACCATTATATGAACAAGTGTATTGTATTTGATGTGGTTGTTTCGCACTTCAATTTTCAAGGAAAATAGTATATGAAGCTATTCATAGAAGCCAATGTGATCATCTTTTCTAAGTATTCAAAGGAGGAGGATTTAAAAGAGAAGCCGACTCTAAATAAGCCCATATACGATTTGTACTAAATTTTATTTTATCATATTTCTTTTATGTTCTTGATATGTCTTCCTAAATTTAACTTCTTCTTGTTGACAGCTGTAGACTAAAAACTATTTTCACACATGTCTTTCAGCAGTGGTAGAACAATTTTAATTTAACACCCTTAAAGTTTGCCTTCTTTCACAAAATAAAAGCAGGATTATATTGATATCGTTCAAGTCACAAATTTAATGAATTGAGACATACAAAAAAAATCAAAAATTACACAAATCATTGATAAAAGTGGTTTTGACCTTTTTACCCCCTTGGAGTGATTGATTGCCATTGTTGAGTACAAATTTTTGATGGACATTTCAACCGCTGAGGTCCTTAATGTTTCTACACATTTCTAGCAAAGCTATTATTACAAATTACATTCCACCAAATCCTCACAAAAAGATAAACCCACAAGAACTCCACTAAGTGTGAACAGATCAGAAGAAGCCAAGATACCTTTTGAATGCTGATGGCGACCGTTTTGGGATATTTCATTAGATACCACAAGCTTTTGGATCAACCCACGAGCCTGCCACACGCCCTGTCCAAATGGACCCGTTTTCATCCTTCACGTGTCCTCTCCTCATTGGCTTCGAATCAGCCGTGTACCAATTGGCCAGTGGCAACCTTCTATATAATCCAAGCTTTGCACATTCAAGAAATCCACACTTCAATCCTCCATTGTGAGTCCAAATTCTTCTTCTTCTTCTTCTTCCTTTGATTTCTGCTTGAAGCCCTTTTTAGAGAAACAATGTTTCTTGAGGCAGTTTCAGCTGTATCTGTTCAGGGTTCTGCCAGTCTTGGACCCTTAACAAATCTGTCCAATTCTGCTACCTTTTCAACCTCATTTTTCCCTAACCTGAATTCACTCTATTCTTCTTCTTCTTCTTCTTCTTCTTCTTCTTTTTCTGGTCTTATTTTGTCAAAGAATCGGCGGAATGGTGTTGCAGCTGGTGCAGTGAATGAGGCTGTGACTTTGCCGCTCACTGGTGTGGTTTTTCAACCATTTGAAGAGGTCAAAAAAGATGAACTTGTGGTGCCAATAGCTCCAGAGGCTTCACTTGCTCGCCAGAGGTACGCTGAAGAGTGTGAGGCTGCAATTAATGAGCAGATAAAGTGAGTTTTCTTGGCCAATTTCTCTTATTTTCCCCCATTCTTATTCTTACATAAAAAGTGGATATCTGCGTGCTTTTGGGTTGTTTTTTTTTTTATGTTGAATGGAGGGCCGAAGGGAAAGAGTATAAGAAAGCCTACCTTGTTGAGCATATCATAAATTAGTTGAAAGATTGATTAATAATAATGTTAGAAGGCATAACTTTGGATTTCATAAATTTTAAAAGTAGTTTTTGATGCAGTTTATGTTTGCTGAATTTGTACAAATGCCGAGATTTCAAGAGTTTGTATTGGTCAAATATCTAACTTCTTCATATGTAAAATTTAGCAGTTGCTACTGTTTTAGCTCGTAAATTCCTTAAGATGATCAGTTTATGAAGATGGGCCGAGGATCTGTCAGCTTTGTGGTCGTCAATAATAGTTAAAGAACTAAAACATTCAATTTGCTGAGATTTTTCAGACTGATATCAAGTATATGTTAAATCTTAAGATAATATTTGTACTAATATATTGGTTTTCACTTTTGTTTCAGTGTGGAATACTGTGTGTCCTATGCATACCATTCCCTTTTTGCATACTTTGACAGGGATAATGTTGCTCTAAAAGGCTTTGCGAAGTAAGAAAACAATAAACTCATATCTTCTGTTTATCTCTGGTCTTTACTTCTTTTCCCTTGTTTCTTACATGTGTACATGATAATGTATGGCCAGATTTTTTAAGGAGTCGAGCGAAGAAGAAAGAGAGCATGCAGAGACACTAATGAAATATCAGGTGATCTTTTAATCAAAAAAGGAAAAAGAAGAGAGAACTCTCGTCAAGTCTTTAGGTTGTCCTGATTATTATGTTCTCCAGACAAGCATAACATGTCCCTTTCTTTTTCTTTTTTCCAAATTAAAGAACAAGCGAGGAGGGAGAGTGAAGTTACTCAGCATACAGATGCCACCTGCAGACTTTGATCATGTTGAGAAGGGAGAAGCACTTCATGGTAAGTTTGTTCTCCATTCCATGGTCGGGGGCAGGAGTCAGAAATTTCAATCTTGGGGGCAAGATTGAATATTTACAAAATATGAAAAATAACTTTATTATTTTTAAAGGGGCAAAATTATAAACTTAAATGACTATATATATATATATATAATATAAGATCATATAGACTTTAGGGAGCCGATTGTCCCTACCAGCCCCTTGTCACTCCGTCCCTACTTATAAATATTATTAGTCGTGTTTTATATTGTTACCCAAAAATCGATAGATCTGACTATCTCCAATGTCTAAATCCAGCAATGGAACTAGCCTTGTCCTTGGAGAAGCTGACCAATGAAAAACTTTTGAAGCTTCACAGTGTAAGGCTTCTCAGAAATCTTTATGCTGTTATCTTTCTGATTTCCCTGGCAAGATTCAAGTTTTAGCCCTTTACTCGACTATATAGTACTGTGATTTCTTCTGAGTTTCTGCTTGAGATGTTAAACTGCAACTCTGGCTGGCCACTTATCTCTGTCCTTGATGTCAACAGATTGCTGATGGAAACAATGATCCCCAACTGGCAGATTTTGTAGAGAGTGAATTCCTGGGGGAGCAGGTAAACTTGAAAAAAGATACGCTTTCTTCTTAGAGTGTTCAAATGAAAAAATAAAAACACACGCGAACACACCCACACCCACACCCACACCCACACCCACACCCACACCCACACCCACATTCTTTCTGCTCAAGAAAGATGAAAATAAAATCTGTCTCAAGGAGATCTTCCTCCACTAGCAGGTTTTTTTGAGAAAAACTCTTATTTATTTTAGTGTGGATGGCGAGCGCCTCTTGAATTATTCTTCTTGAGCCTATGCATTATCCTAATCCTTTTCTCCATGTTATTGCCCATTTTTCCAGGTTGAAGCCATTAAGAAGATCTCAGACTACATTTCTCAATTGAGGAGAGTTGGAAAAGGACATGGTATGATCAGCTCGTCGATAGTGATAATGGGTTCACTCGACCAACTTTCCTTTTTCATCTTTTTTCGTTCACAATCGATCTTTGATAACTGAACATGTATTTACTTGTGCCCGTGCAGGAGTTTGGCACTTTGATCAGATGCTTCTTCACGAAGGAGATGGTGCATTTTAAGTGTATTGTGCTAATGTCTGCTTAGATTTATAGTTATGCCACCACCTATCAGTCTAAATAAGAAACCAATGTAGCAGACAATTTTAGCAGCTAGCCAAGTTATCTTTTCTTGTCTTGTGAAAGTTTTAAACCATCTTGGGTTATGTTAGGCTTTGGATGTTTTCCAATTTTAGCAGCTAGTCCAGTTACCTTTGTTTGTCTTGCATAAGGTTTAAACCATATTGTATTATGTTAGGCTATGGATGTGTTTCTATTTCTCAGTCTCAGTATCAAGTTTTGCTCCCTAATAGTCAACCAGGTTGGGTACCTATTGTGATGGGCATAACTGAATTCAAAGCAGACGAGATGCCTCAAAACAGTGAAATGCAAGTAATGTTTGAATAACAACCCCACTTAAGTATAAGAAGGATGTTTGAATATGTATCTAATAATGAAATCAACAATGTACGTAGATAATAACTTAAATTTAACTTTTGAGCAACACATGTTAGAAGCTCAAGCTCAAGCAACTCAATCCTAGTTAAGACAGCTTGTCAGCTCTGTGTCTTGCTCCTGAAACCATCTTGTGTTAAATCCAACATAGAACCATGCAAATGATGGGATCACACCATATGTGATTCAAAATCACGCAGCAATAAATCTTTCACAAAATCTGATATTATTATGCTCCAATACACCATCAGCTTTTGAGGATATGAAACTTCAGAAATATGTCACAAATATCCAAAACAAAATTATCCAAAAGATGGAAAACAAATACAAATGTCAAAACTTAGATTGGGAACAACATAATTTCACCACAAAAAGATCCTATAATAGCACAATGACGGCATCTCATGGTCACTACTTTTTAACACATTCGGAAGGAAATTTGAATATATCTACTAAGCTGTTGCAGCAGATTGGACAGCAAGCCTCACCCTAGCCTCCTCAATGATAGACAACTTAATACCTTTGCCCTTTGGAAGAGATACCCATGGCTTTGTACCCTTTCCAATCGTGAAAACATTGCCCAATCGAGTAGCAAACTCATGGCCAGTAGCATCCTGGATGTGAATAGTCTCAAAGCTTCCCTTATGCTTCTCACGGTTCTTGATCACTCCAACACGTCCCCTGTTCCGACCACCAGTCACCATCACAACATTCCCAACATCAAAGTTGATGAAATCAACAATTTTGCTGCTCTCCAGGTCAAGTTTGATAGTGTCATTTGCCTTGATGAGAGGGTCTGGGTAGCGAATGGTCCTTCCATCATATGTATTAAGGTAAGGAATACCTTTCTTTCCAAACTGAACTGATCGTACTTTACATAGCTTAAACTGCACAGCCACGTATAATAACATGTTGAGATTTCTTATGATGATAGAATGGATAACTTAAGCGTTTTCCAACTGAGTAGATTGAATGTTGAAATCAGTACATTAAGATGATTAAAATAGTCCTGGAAACTACCAGAATTCATTTCAAATAAAAATAATGAATGAAGAATTATGGTTTCATCTTGTTCATAGTTCCTCCCACCAATAACCACCATTCACCCACTATATTTTGTATCACACAATCAAAAAGCCTTCTATTTACAGTACAATTATGAGTAAGTAAAAGCATCTGCAAATCCCATAGCCATCTTTTGATGTAACAGACATGAAATTTCAAACACTCACTAAAATCAGAAATAGATAAAACGGAACAAACCTTAGCCTCCTCATCCCTGATAGAGTGCAGCCTGAATCGACCCTTGGTATCATACAGAAGACGGAAGTTCTCATTGGTCTTTGGAATAGAGACAACATCTAGGAAAGTGGGAACAAGAGATGTTAACTAAGGAGCGAAACTTGACAAAGTAAAAAACCATCAAGAGTATTAGTTCAGCCACAACCATCTATTGGTAGAGGTTTTAAATAACATGTTGCACACATGTAAACAAACAGAACACACACAACCACACGAGCACTTTCAATAATAATAATAATAGCACCTTTTTTAACCAAATTAAGCCCTAGCCCCTAGGAAACTTAGACTACAAAATAAGCCTTGAGTTTATGCACCAACTCTTTTTAACTAACAAAACACATAGTCTAAGGAGCTAAGCGCCAGAAGTAACTTAGAGTACAGGGGGAGGTGCATACCCATGAAACCAGAAGGATACGTCTTATCTGTCCTAACCTTCCCATCAACCAGAATGTGGCGTTGCATCAAGATAGAAATGACCTCACGGTAAGTTAGGGCATACTTAAGCCTATTTCGCAGAATCAGAATCAATGGCAAGCACTCCCTCGATTTGTGGGGTCCAGATGATGGTTTGGGCGCCTGCATTCAGATAAGTTTAGAGGATGTTAAATCAAAACCATTAAAACAAAAACACACTTGTGGACAGCAGAGACTTCATGACAGGGTATTGCCAGCAGATAGTTGAGTAGGTATATCTTGTAGTTGTAAACAAAATATAAATGGAGTAGCAGTGCAATAACACAAAATTCAAATCAGGACAACTACTTACAAAAGCACCACCAAGCTTGTCCAACATCCAATGCTTGGGGGCATTGAGCCTCTTCAAGTGTTTCTTCAAACCTCTAGCCTGTAATTCAATAGAGCATTAGAAAGCAGACAATCATCTAAAGAAATAAGTACCCTGAAGGAAACAAAAGGCAATTGACAAGTCATACACATAAAGTTCAACTGTTCAAGTAAGTTTGTTGAACAGAAAATTCACAATAACTAATTTTTTTCTATTACTGGAAGTCTTATATGTTGTTAATGTTGAAAAAAATATCCAGATTGACAACTTACAGCAAAATCCTAAGTTCATTACTTTAAAAAAATATATAAAAAGAAAAATAAGTGTCATTTTTGGTATCGTAAACTAAAGGGCAGCCAAATTTTCAACTGACTATCTCCATTTCAGACCACCTTATGAGGAAAGCTAGAAATGTACTAAGAACATTCAATTAATTGAATTAAATAAGCTATACAACAAATACATCGCAGATATACACGCACCAGGCTCACAATAATCTCATGTTACCATGTCTGAATTATTGCATCCATCTCTCACTTCACAGGCAAAACTATTTTCCATTAAATTTCCTAGCAATAGTATCACTTGGAAGAAAATAGCACCATCAGATCTTAAACACAAAATTTACAGCTTCAAAAAGGATCAACGCTGAAACCAACTAACTACATAAACCTAAAACCCCACAGCAATGTTTCAAAACCACGACATTATCAGCAAAATTGATTATTTTTAAATGCAAAACATAAAAACCGAATGATGCTACAACATTATCAACGATGCTCTAAAAACTGACCATTTTGGTGGTGGGTGTAAGAATCGACGGCGGCGCCTCGCTCTCTCTCCCTCACTGTCTCTCACCGGTGTACTCGAGCTGCAGAGGAAATCTTAAACCCTAGCTCCCGGATTATATGTGGGCGCGAGCAAGGGTAGCTTAGAAAACTCACAGATTAGGTCGATGCGTACAAATACAATTGGTGTCGAGTGGGTTGGCCCACCCCATCTACCTGTTGGGGTGGCCCGTTTCATGGCCTAATCTGGCCCATCGATGTTTTCAAAACCCATCCATGATCCATGTAAGTAGGGCTGTTAATGGAGCGGATTTTAATCTGAATTCAATTCAATTATTTAAGATCTTTAATCGATAAAAAATTTAATGGATATGATTCGATTAAAAAATTTTATAATCCGAAATAAATGGAACGAATATGGATATGACTCGATTCGATCAATTAATAATTCGAATCCAAATATATTTAGTATCATACGTATGTATACACATGGTTCTATAATAATGCCAATGTGGATATTTGGATGAATGAAGTAATGAACTCCTATGCAATATATCAAATCAAGTGCTTTTCATATAAATTGCTAGATTTTGAGCTTATTTACGTCATAATTACATCACTTGTTTCTTTATTTTTATAACACAAAATGATGCGGGAAGAATAATGAGTAGGAGCCGAATGCAATAATATGGTAGGAATGCAATGCAAATCTCGATTTGATCAAAATGCATTTTTTTAATAAAACTTTAAATTTATAGTTAGTTGATTGAATAATCAAGTATAACTATGCATTATAATACCAAATAAGTACTATTATCAACAAGAGAACCTAAAATGTAATGATTTAGTGAGTGAACTTCATTAAGTTAATTTCTATTGTTGATATTAACTGATCAATAGACTTGAAAATTTATTCATTAATTTGTTGTATATTTTTTTTAAGGATAATTGTTTTGAATTTGGATTCTACTAAAGTTTTAGAAAAATAATAAATATATGATAAATTTTTCAGATATTCAAATTTGGATTTTTTTTGGATATTCGATAGATATCCGACTTTTTATTTGGATTCGGATATATTTATACCAACTACAAATCTTATGAATCTTATATCGAATTTGCATCTGACATATTATTTTTGAATCCGAACTTAGATCCAGCATGAGCCGATTCGAATCCGACCCATTGACAACCTTACATGTAAGCTTACTTTAAATTTGAGACAAACTGCATGGGCTATGGGCCTATGGTCTATGGCCAAAATTCAAATCAAGGGGCAACATTTCCATATATTCATTAATTAGATTATGTGTAAACATTTAATCATTTTCTAATTGTGAAATTTTTGAATGAACTAAGTGTATCATTTTTAATTAAATTATGGGAGTAGGTGATGAGAATAATAGATTGGCATATTGCACTTAATCCATTATAGTTTTGATAGTTACAAACAACAATACTACTACATCAAGCTTGTTACTGGACGTGCTTAGAATCAACCAAAATATCAATGGCCTATTTCATGTGTTTCTATTGGATAATAATTCAGCAAGTTAAATCAACATAATATAAAGGATGTTCAATTTGTTGTTGATTAGACAACACCTACATTTCAATTAGGAAAAGAGGATTTATAGGTGGTTATTCTAATTCAATACCTTAATTAAACCATTTCAGAAGTAAGATATATAAAATCATGGGAGTAAATGGTGAAAATAGTAAGTTGACATTATGCACTTAGCTATCATAATAAGGGATAGCACTTTCTATGCCATGCCTCAACCTATAGGATAGGAACTTATAAGCAAGTTGAAAATTATAGCTTAAACAAAAGTAAAATCTATAAATTATTGCTCAATAAAATCGAACTTCTTAAATACAATCCAAAGAAAATGATAACTCCAACAGTAAATAATAGTAGCTGGATAAAAAATAAAAAAAAAAACAGTAAATAATAATATAAAAACATGACATGACACTATTAAACACTTTTTTTTTCTCTCTCTTCTTTTGTGGTTTGGATTGGGGGTGGGGGGTGGGGCGCGATAACTCATCATATGAAAGATCAAAGAACAACCGCAGGGCCCAAACTACAAATAACTAAAAGATCCGGGGGCAAATATGAATACTCTATGTTTCTACCATAGCCTGCAAGTGAAGATTAAATTCCATCACTACCACGGGTCCACCAGCGCGGCCCACCCCCACGGGCTTAGGCCCATGATTGATTGGCTACGCGTTTTGCGCTTATTGGATGAAGCATCTATGCTTGTTGAGCTCAAATATGAACATGATGCGGCGGTGTTATCCCCCGTTTGGATGCACATTATTATCACTAATATCTACTTGTGAAATTCATTCTATGGCCAACAATATTCAACAACTTTTTTGAGCTTTTGGGCAAAAAGAAACACAAATGTAATCTTGCCGTCTAATTTCTTCCATTCTATTTGTAGAACGATGCTCAACTATTTTTCCCCCATCTAAAAAATGAGACTTTGAACTAAAAAGAATATAGATACAATGTACAACCTCTAAATTCTTGCTTTTGCATCTGATATCTAGAGTAATGCTTAATTTGAAGCCATTCAAATTGGTCAAATTTGGATTCAGTCCATATATATTCACTCGGTTGTCATATAGATTGGTCTGTTGATTGGACAAGATGATGAAGTCGTGAGTTTAAACACAACATTAATTTTAAGGATTGACAAAAATCATTCGATATTTTAATCATTAATTAAATAAAGATTAGAAAAAAGTATCTAAATCGGGTGATTTTTGGTTATTATAATAATTGATTGAAGTAATCCTATCAAGCTATCATATTATATTTTAGTGGACGAGTAGAATGGTGTCATGTGGAGAAATTGAATAGCTGAGATCATGAATCATAAAATTAATGTATAAAATCGATTTGATCCGTGAAAAAAAGAGTGGACCTTTGGACTATTTTGATATTTTAGCTACATACCAAGCAAAATCGTACTAGTATTACCTAAATCAGTACTCTTAACTTTTTTTTTTCTTTAATAAATAATTACATATCGACAGTCATAAAATATTATCTTATCAAACTTTTGTCATAAGGTATAAACCATGTAAAAATTCCATTTGTTACTATTCTAATGAACTATTACTTATTCAAATTTGAGAGGAGGGGAATATCATTGGAATAATATCTAGTCATTTATTGGAACATTAGTATACGATTTTTGGGCATTATACATTGCATCACCTAGGCACCAAGAGTGCACACATTATTCTTCATTGAAAGAATATATGCAAAACAAAAAAAAGAAATACTTTTATTAAAGCAAAAATCTCTCACATTCCTTAAAAACATAAGTCTATTAGACGGAGTAATACATAAAATGTCATTTTATCTAAAAGAAATATATTTTTTTGGTTTAAAAATCCACATATATACCTTATTTTATAAAATTAAATTATAAACTCCTAAAATCTCCATTACTCAAACTAATGTTACTACACTGTTAATTACTTAGCACACAATGGAAGCAATTTAATTATTTAAGTACAAAATTTAACTTAATAGGAATTTACCAATAATATTGTATAATACTTGATAAATATAAAATAACAAATATATAAATATACATAGTTCGACAAAATCCATTTGTATCAAGGGAAAAAATTAGGAGTCCATGCTAATTCTTGAATTTGATATATCTAAATTCAAAACAAAAAGAAAATGAAAAAGTAATTCTATAATACAAAATTAAACAAGATCAAATATCTTGAAAACAAAATACTTTAGTCAAATCCAAAATTTTAAAGTAAGTGAGTCAAATCTTAATACTATTTTTTAAGTACTATTTTATAAAACAAAATATTAAGGTTTTAGTTTTATCTAAGATATTTGCCAATTCAAAATATCAACAAAAGACTGGTGGAGGATTTTATTGCAAAATTTGGCCACAAGAAAATTATATTGTAATTCCCAATATTTCTGATTATGATAATTTTTATTTGAACCCATGTTTATTTTACATCATTAGTCATCAAAATAAATATGGGGAAAAAAAAGGGTATATTACACACACAACCGGGCAATAATGAATAATTCATTCCCACTAATTTCCCTAAAAAAAATAATATTTCCACAAACATATAAACACACACACAGACACAACTAAGCACGAACACACGCCCAAATACCCACGACGATTCTCTTCAAACCATTGCCACCACCATCCCGAGCTAACGAATTTTAGCATTGCTGATTGGATTTGTATTCATCGTCGCCACTCAAAAAATCAAGACTTTTCTCTCTTGAATTAATACTCTGTTTCGTTGCATTCATTCCTCCATTAATACCTGCTTGGAGAATTATACGTTTACGTTTTCGTACGCGTATAAATGGGGAGCAAAAGCAGGAGAATAAACAACGGGAGGATTTCGAGAATTGGCAGTTATGCAATAGCTTCATCAATTAAAGATCCCACTTGTATTTCTTGCACAACTTTCAATATTCTTGCTCCGATTTATAAAAGACTCAGTCAAGAGGTAAATGTTTCAGAAAATGCACAATTGTTTTTGGTATTTAGTTGTAGACTTTGATAATATTTGTTTTGTTTTGTTTTTGTTTTTTGTTTTGGTGTTTATGTATTTCTTGATGCTTTCTAGCTGTACCTCTTTTGGTATTAATGTAGGCATTGATGTATGTTGTTGTTGTTGTTCTTTTTTTTTTTATTTTATTTTATGGATTTGTGCGAGCTTTAATTATTTGTAGAAGACTGAAATTTTGATGGATTTGTTATAATGTGCATTATGGGGTGAGGGCAGGATCCAAGTTACAGAGAAAGTGATGTTAAAGATTTTTGGCTGAATAGGAACAAGAGGATTTTGGATTGGTTGTTGTGCGAAAGATCTTCTATTATCTGCCTTCAGGTTCTGCTTTTTCGTTTTTTGATATTTTTATTTGCTTTTTATGTGATCTTTGATGATATTTGTGATAAATGGCTTGTGGGCTGTTGTAGGAATTCTGGGTTGGGAATGAAGAGCTGGTGAGCATTTATGATAAGAGGCTTGGAGATGCTGGTTATAACATTTTCAAGCTTGCCAGGACAAATAATCGAGGCGATGGTATTTCAGTATTTCCCCTTGTGGAATTTAGAAGCTTTTCTGTTTGTCATAATTTCAATTACAAGTGTTCCAATTTGGAAAAGAACGGAATTTGAGAATCTTCCATTCTTTTATATATATATATATATATATATTGCTATGTGCAAGTTGATCATCTCATGTGGAATCTGTGTTATGTGATGGAATTTTTCTTTGATATATTGTTCTCTTGAGAAGTTTCATTCCTTTTTATGTGTATGGCTAATACATCCAATTCCAGGTTGCATACATGAGAATGTATATATGGAAGAAGACTAGAAAGGATTTAGGTAGTGGAGCTGAAAAGTGACTAGAGATTGTTGAAATCACTTTCTTTGAGAAAGATCATCTTAAGCAGTATACTAATAAGTACAGTTTTGGTGATGGTAAAATAGAGGTGAATCTTTTGTGGGTAAAGGAGGGGGAAAAAAGACCCATTAGCATGGCCTGTTTGTAATTACAGATCAGAGTCAGCACTACATTCCAAGTTAGAGAAAATAGAGTTCATTGTGGGATAATACTGATACAGAATTATTACTACCATTAAATTTTTTATATGCGTGTTCTCATCATCTGATATTTTTGTAAGTTTGTATAGCATAAGCTGCATGCTATACTTAATTCAGTGCCAACTTTGTTTTCTGTTGCGACGTACAGTTTTCCTTTTTTGAATTTTGATAGGTCTCCTGACTGCTGTGCATAAGGACTACTTTAGGATCATCAACCAAAGAGAGTTGCTTTTCAATGATTTCGGAGACCGTGTTGCTCAGTTACTGCATGTTGAGCTAATTGCACCCTTCTCACAATGTCAAAACAGCAATACTCACCAAGAAATTCTCATAGTGAATACCCACTTATTGTTTCCGCATAATTCAAGTTTGTGCTTGGAGCGACTGCGTCAGGTATGTTAAAACTCAATTGCAAGAATTGGATGTTTTGAAATCAATTATTGGCATTATTATGTCATCTGAATGGCTTGTGTCATATTATGTGTGATAGGTCTACAAAATATTGCATTATGTGGAGTCATATCAAAAAGAAAACAATCTAAATCCCTTAACTATCTTACTCTGCGGGTATGTCCATTAGCTATCGTTTTTACATTTGAGCACTTGCATGTGATACTTAAGTACTTGATGCATCTATTTAATAACTCGTACAGTGATTGGAACGGGAGCAAAAGCGGTCATGTTTACAGTTTTCTTAGGTCTCAGGGATTTATATCGTCATATGATGCTGCTCATCTGTATACTGATGCAGATGCTCACAAGGTAATTTATCTTTAGATTCACACTTCCTTTAGCCGCTCCTTTTTCTTTTTCTTTTCCTTTTTTTTTCCCCAATGTATTTCCTTTTTCTAATGCCAAATTCTTTGATGCAGTGGGTGAGCCACCGTAATCATCGTGGGAATATTTGTGGTGTAGATTTTATATGGCTTCTTAATCCTAACAGATATAGGAAATTGCTTAAAACAAGTTGGACCGAAGCGCTGTCTGGAATGCTCAAGGTAAGATGCGTGATGGTTAAAGTTTCTGTCCTACATAGAAAAAGCGATTCAAACAATTATACTTGATTCTTTGATACGTTGCCTTCTACTTGCTTAGATTAATTATACATGTGCTTCCCTTGTATTATCTGTTTGTAATGTTAAATACTTTCATATTTATCTTACAGCATCAGCTTAAGCGAGCCTCACTAACAGAGGACTCAGCCTTTACCTTTCTAAAAGGAGATAGCCCCGGCCATTACATCACCTACATTAGTTTCTGTGAAGCATTGCGGCAGGTGGGCAGCATTTTAACTAGGCCAGTTTTCTTTGTTCTTTTATTGCTCATAATGTTTTGGAACACAATCACATGATATTTTTTGTTGCCACTCCTTCAGCTTAATTTGATCGGCCACCATCATGGCCTGCGTAGTGAAGAGATAAAGGAACTGTGGCTGCAAGCGGATATGGATGGAAACGGTCTTCTTGACTGCAAAGAATTCAAGGTACTAAATACTTCTCTGAAGTCTAGCTTATTTACTTAGATATGCTTATTCTCTCTTGTGGTGACATTACAGCAGCGAATATGGGATGCATGCTCAGAGCAAGGGGACGAAGTCAATTATGAGGTGTGGGATAATGCCGTCAATGGCGAAGAGCAAACTATTGGATTCAGCGTCAAGAATGCAGTTCTCTTCCCTACAGAAGTAGAAAAAGGAATGTGGCCCGAAGACTACTCTCTTTCTGATCATGCCCGGCTCACAGTGGTCTTTTCACCCGTGAGAATGTCATGCTTCCGATTGACATCATGAGTAGGACTTGGAATTTTACTAAAATTTACTAGAGTGACAAGAAATGCAAAGAGTTGGATATGCAGCAACATGATTTTCAAATCATCAGAATAAGTGATTCAGCTACCGCATGCTAGAGCTCAAACTTTTTACTCATGCATAGGAATGGGGTTCACACTGCATGTGCACATTTTTTAGGCTGTTTTGTAGATAAGGATAGAATGGAGAAAACCCGATAGACAGAACTCACGCTAGGCATCTCTTCTTTTTGTAGAATTAGGAAGTAGCATTTGGTTTTACTGCAAGTAGTGGGCAAGCAGTGGCTAGGACTCGGAAGCCCCTAAAAGAATTTACCTGCAGAAGAAAATTGCAAGTTGGATAAGTTCAGCTGGAGAAGTCTTCCTCAGGAGCCTCAGCTATGAAGGTAAGTTAATATTGAGGGAAAAGAGTATGTTTTGGCCATTGAAGTTTTAATAATATATCATCATTGTGCTGCCGTTTTAAGGATACTGATTTTCATAGGCTTGGTTGACGACAAAGCAAGAAACGTGCATATAACCCTGGATGAGTTGAAGGAATCAACTTCGGAAGAAGCAAAACTAAAGATGGAAGATCTCCAGGCAGAGTGTCCGAAGATGCTTATTGCCATGAGCCTCATTATTATGCATCTGGTTGTTGTATGATGGTATTTCAAGTTTTTGAATTGGGGTAAGAAAGAAAGCTAAGGGAGTGTTTGGTTATGTTTCCCCATAACAATTTTGTTTTGGGGAAACATAATCAAACATACACTCATTTTTCTTTTAAAATACTAAAATTAGTTTTCACAAAATACCCTCTCCTATCTTTCATTATCTCCAAAACTTCTTTATTTGTCAATATATATATACATATATCATATAAACATTATGTATATCTTATTATTATTCTTACAATAAAAAAATTACTCGATTTCATTTTCACCTTGAAAATCCAACAAAAAAGCATTGATTAAATTGTTTTAGTAAAAAAAAAAATCTTCTCCAAAACATAAACAAACATGCCAAAATTTTCCAAAATAAAATTTTAATTATTCTTCAAAATATAACAAAAAATCAATTACATTCCCCAACACAATATTAACATTCTCCAATCTCACTTAAATATTTATTCTCCAAAAATACATATTAAAATCACACAAAAAACATACTATCTTTTCATGTGGTTTACAATAGTGAAAAAACAGAAAAATTATGCAATGGGGTGAGAGAGGCTCGAACTCTCGACCTCAGGATAACTCAACGAAGCTATGAGACCTACGCGCTAGCCAACTGCGCCACCACCCCGATTGTTCAATCATTGGGAACTATCTTTTTAATCAGTGGTCAAATCACTTCATTTCATTGTTTTCATATCATGTTGATTCGCATGGTAACAATTCTTCTTCAACCAGTCAAAACTCAAAAGGATCCAAATGCTCGAATAGTGGACTGTATATTTAAGTGTCGGGGTAAAGGGTGCCATTGCTTTTTCAAGATTGAAAGGAGTAGAGCAAATGTCTGGAGCTAATATTCGAGCATGTGACACGATGATTTTGGAGTAATTCATATAATAATTTAAAAAAAGTTTGAGCAACTATTAAATAAAAGGATATGTGCATCTAAAATCGATATATATGGGTAGGTAGAAAACATTTAGAGTTATGAGATAATTTTCTCTAAGGAATTAGACAAAATAATCCCATAACTTTAACTAAAAAGTGCATTCTCACAAAAAGAATTGTACTGATTATGTTAAACATTTGTTTACCAAAAAATAGATTATAGGTTTACAAAAAATCATAAGACCATGTTATGAGGTTTAACACTTGCTAAGTGTTAGAAGATTAAGAAAGTTGCTGATAATTTAGAAGATTCAGATTTCGTCGAATTTATTCGATCCACATTAAAAATGAAGCAAATTCTTGGAGTGTGTTCCTTTGCCAACCTCAAATTATGTACGTACCTAAAAACATAGAAAAGTTTTGATGCAAATCAATTCTGCTAAAGGATTACATAAATAAGAAATTTAAATAGTACAACAAATTTCCCTCTAAGGTCTTTAGAAGTCGTGACGCACATCAAGATTTCTCAAGATTATAAACTGCTAAAAAGTACATTGTTTTAAGTAAGTTTTTAGTTAGATAGGATCCATAGATAACCGACCAAAATTTCCTCCAAGAATTACACTATTTTGAGTGGGTGTGCTTCTCATGATTCCCTTTCCCTGTTCTCCAGTAGACAAGAACTTGGAAAAGGAAAGAAAATAAAAGTTGTCTGGATTAGGACCAAATTTGGAAGATCAAATATTGACGGGTGTGATTTTTAAGATCACTTTCGGCTTTAGCTGTTTTATTAGTTAGTCTTTTATCAATATATTGCAATATTTACTTTTGAAAGTTGGTATTGTGGCTTCGATTAAAGAGGAAACTCATTCTCCCATCTCACATTTGGCATTTTGTAAAAGAATTACACTTTGAATGGGAATTGCATCTTGGCCTATTTGTGGACAAAGAACTTTCGCACCATTAGATGGACCTAATTAATTCTATTCATGATATTTCTCAATAAATCATGATTAAGTGTTTTTTGTCGAAAAAATATTAGATATATACACATACTGTCATAATAGTTATGTTTGTCATTTTATTGTGAAATACTAGATTGATATGTTCTGATATAAGTACTTGTATATCTAATTCTATTGAGTGTGGTTTAATAATAAATTTGGATAGTGATTGAAAATTTTCATTTTCTCGATTTTGATTCGCATAGAATTTTCTGAACCTCCCTTATATTCATACTAAAACCACGATAATTCAATTATATATAAGCTAAAGGATTCAGAGCACGAATTTAAAGTTAGAGAAAAACACACTAACACGATTTATGCATTGTAAAAATAAAGTGTAGTTTCTTTATTTCTTTCCCATTTTGTGACTTCCCACCTCATGAATTTGGGTCATTTGAATGAGTTTTTCTTGTGAAATACTCATGAGGACAAGAAAATACATGGAGATCCATGCTTGCTTTGTAAGTCCAATGTACTCAAATATCCATAGAACTTCGGCATAAAAGAACTCGCAATATTATATTTTAATGAGTTTATTATTTGAGTCAAAGATTCTAAGAAAAGATTATGTGGACTAGAATTGAATCCCAAAATCCAAACCATCCATTCTACTTTCTTTCCATGGGTAATTTCTAATGTCAAAAGGCTTTCATTTTTAGGGACAAAACATAGACCTTTGCCAAAAAGTTAAAATTCCAATTAGAAAGCAAGGCATTAATCCACCAACTTTGGGTTTTTCTTTTATTTTCTCTTATTTAATAATACTTTCTTACCCTTTCTCAATTTATCCTAAATTTATGATTCCATTTTCTTTCCAAGATATTCCAAAAATAAAGTGTAAATTTTGTTAAAATTATAATTCTTTTCACTAATACTGTCTTACTTAAAATAATAATACGACATCACTAGCTTTCAATTATTATTTTTAAGGACAATCTCATAACATATTAAATATTTTTATATTTTCACTCTCATCTTAAATTTCTGTATCTAATTAAGTTAGATACATAATATTGATACTAAGGGAATATAATTTATCAATTCAACAACGCATACAGTAAAGTAAGAATACAAACCATGGTTTCATTCACCATGGATTTTGAATTTTGTTGAATTTAATGCATGTATCCATCAAATGGTTAATTGGTCCAGTGATATTGTACTCACATATGTGAGAAGTTCGAGTTCAAATTCTAACGAATTCTCAATGTGTATGTGTGTAAATATTAAAAAATTGCATATATTTCTAAACAATTACTAATACCTACCACCCCGCGCCCTCCCACGCAAGAAAAGGGGTATATATATATATATATGTATACATATACACACACATCTTTCGGTTCATGATTAATGGTTAATACAACAAAATCATGTACTTGGAAGAAAAAGTTGAGCAAAAGGGGTGGTTGGGCATTTGATTGCCTTTTGTTTGCAACAGTACTCACAAAAGCACAAATGTCTGTTTCCTCTAACCCCCTGAATTCTATCAAGAATCTAATCTTAATCAAATTAGGATTCCTAATTACATCAAGATTAGTTCTTGATTCAGACATAACTTTCCCACTAATTAAAAAAGATGGAATTAATCAATCAAACAAACAAAACTGGTCAGCCTAAAATCTTTTCCTAATTTTCTCTAGGGCCCTTTCTTTGGAAGTGGGTTGGTTTGCTGGCTGTCCCATGCTGAGTCACTTCCACGTGAAACCACGTAAGGGGCTAAAGGTGTCACCATTACATGTACAAGATTTGAAACCCGTGTGATGGCAAAAGGTTTTCTTACTTAGACTATGTTACTAATTGGAACATGAAAAATCACCTTTCAAGTTTTCTATCATTAAGGTTGTTTGGTTTGGATATGTAGTGGAAAGAGATAGGGCACCATACATGCACATCATGAACCCTAGATCCCTTTTCTCTTGGCGTTTGGGAAGGTAAACTGATGGATATATGATATCAAATGTAGGGAACCCAAATCTTACTCCATTTAGGTATATGCACTAGTTGTAGTATATTATTTCTCATGATATTAGGAAAGGGACATGCGTTAGCATCTATGGTGTGACCGACATATTTCAATTTTTATTGATAAACGAATTTACAGTATGTTTAATTTTAAATCTTCTATATTTTAAATTACTCTAAGTGTCCATGTGTTTGTATTGACAAAAAAAATATCTTTGTATTCTAAATTGAATTCACATAAAATTTTATTGAGTTATATTTCAAATATGATGTCTCTTTTTTAATGAATCCTGGGTCTCTTTATTACTCATTATTTATGGTGTAATTTCTTAAAATTAAGTTAGTAGTTATGGTCAATTTGATAGAAAGAAAGGAAAATGATCTATTTCTCTTAGGGGTTTGTTTAGGCATATAGGATTAGGAGGAATTAATATGCTAGTGATACATAAGCTAGAAATGGTATCCAAAACTATGTAATCTATTCTTTGCTTAGATTTTAGAAATTAGTGATATCCCATGCTTAATACTATCTAATGTTTGGTTAGCAAGATTGCTCAATGTAATTACACTTTGTAATGTCCAAAATGTTCTAACTTCTAAGAAGGTAAATTTTCAAAATTTGGTAGAAGGCGTTGGGGATAGAGTTTTTATGAGAGTAAAAATGTCATTTTCATTATTTATCAAATCAAATTTGAAAGAATGAAAAATGGATCAAGCCAAGATGGTTTGATCCATAAACCAACCTGACCCATGATATTATATCGGGCTGCAAAGATGTCATGGACTATAAAAATGTGAAGCAAACAAGGGATAAAGCTTGAAAAAATATCTATCAAGTTTTATCCAATGAAGCAAACAAGCCCCTAGGGGATTTTTAGGAAAAAATAGTCACATATTGCTTCAATTCATTAAAAAAATTAAAGAGAATATTTAAGTTCATCACATTCTTTATATAAATATCAGAGATTAGGATTATTTAGTCGATTTGTAATGATGAGAATTTAACTTTATGACAAATTAAGCAACAACAACAATAAAAATCCACAAGAATGACTTATTTCTTATACACAACAATTGAAGTTTTTTAAGAAAAAAGAAATTATGCTGAAGAACAAATGTTTTTTCAACATAAGGGAAAAAAAATGCAAGAATTCTATTTAAATGAGAAGGATGGATCTAGCTGGCCAATGAAGTAATTTTGCAAGAGAAAAAATTAATTTTATATACTTTTAAGCTCAACTTGTCACAAATTTTGAGGTGATTAATATGATCCTACTAGGCTTCATGTGTGCATTGATAGAAGCAATTCATGAAAGCAATTTTTCAGTCTAAAGACGATTGAGAGATGAAACAGCCCATGTGATACCAACTCGCTACCATTTAGATGGCCACACGCAAATTGAATCATTCCCCAAGTTTTAATCCAAAATTGTTCAAGTTCCAAGATAAAAGTACAGATAACAATATTCTTCTGCCAACTGATCCCCCACAGAAAGTCGATGATAAAATGTGTCAGCAAAATAACGCTTTTGGTAATGCTCTTGAAAGGACGATTTATCATATTCTTTTTTCTTCTAAATTAATTTAAGAAATGTGTGATTATTTCGATAATTAGAGATCTTGCTTACCCAAAAGGGGCTTAAAAATTTCTTCTCTTATGTGCGGAACGACCCTCCTGCGGGAATGATTTTAGCTCCCGTGTGACTTCGAATAAAATAAATTTAATCCCATTAATAAGTCGATTTCCACTTATTCATCAGAACCCTACCACATCTTGAATTTGATAATTCTGCAAGTTTAAAGACAACTTTCTTTTCTTTGTCAGAAATTTTGGATGAGGGATCCGTTTGATCTGATCGCTCGCATGTTGAATGAAGAGATTTTTAAACAACCATATCTATTATAATTTTAGAATTGTGAAGGTGAGTTCTAATGCAAATTTTTCAATATTTCTGTCGCTGAGGTTGGAGATATTAGATATGAAAAAGATAAGTTACTTTCTAAAATCGTACTTGTTAATCTTTTAAATTATAGTATTTATATATAGCTAATATGGATCATATAATCACATTATCTAAATCAAGAGTGCTGGTTGATATATGTGAGAATGTACCTAACTGAAGAGAAAACTCGCCAAATCAAAATATTTGAGTATTAAAATTTTTACCTTTGGAAGAATAAAAACTTTTCTTATTTTAGTGTATCCCACCCAATATTAATTTCATGAAATTAAATAAACCTAAGTTTCATGTCTTGCAAAGAATTTGCCATGTAGTTAGGTGATTACCAAATAAAATAATCCCATCTTTAGGTATGTGATTGTGAGGTGCCAAGAGTGACACAAACCAAACTTTCTTGAAACCTCAGTTAAAACTTTTCAAAATTACCAATTAACCCACACTCCAACACAACCTTATGCTATATAAGCACACCAAATTCGCCTTCTTCCTCTAACCAACTGCTTAACTACATACAAAAAGAAGGAGTAGAAGAATTAATTAAGAGGTCCCCTCTACAGTTAGTGCCCCTGCATGTGCTCTTCCATACCATCCTCCAGCTTTAATCAAAGAATCCACACCGCCCATTTCTTTTTTTATGATCTCAAATATTTTCTCATATAAATACTGCTGAATCTCCCCAATACATAGGCCTCTTTCCCTCTTTTCACACATTTTTTTCTTCTTCTGATAATTAGTTTTTCTTCCTTTTTAGTCTAATGGGTGAAGAAGCCAAACAGGTCTTTGCATGAAAATGCTCTTAACTTAACTGTCTATTATGCTCATTAAATTAAAGTAAATTTAAATTTTTTTTCCCATTTTTTTTTTCTTTTTGTAGCGGGAACAAACTAAGGCAGAGGAGAAGAAGGAAGAGAAAGCAGAAGAAAAGAAAGAAGAACCCAAACCACCATTGCCATTTGTGTTGTTTGTGGATTTGCATTGTGTGGGATGTGCCAAGAAGATTGAGAGGTCTATTTTAAAGACCAGAGGTCTCCTCATATCCCTTCTTTTCCTACTCTTTTTACTATATAGTCGGAGCGTATTTGCAAGAATTTTTGCTTTCGAACAAATAAAAAGTTGTAGTAATTAAGAATTACGAATAGTAAAAGTAAAAAATTAAATATATCAAGAAATTACAAAAAATTAAATTTAACTTTTACCTTTTTTCTACTTGATGACAAAAATTAAAAACAGAATCACCACTTAAAAATTGAAAAACACTTTTGAAATTGTTGTAAACACTCTTGATACAAAATTGTGTACATGAGACAGGAGTTGAGGGAGTGGTAATAGACATGGCAAAGAATGAAGTGACCATAAAGGGGGTTGTGGAGCCTCAAGCAATATGCAGTAGAATCATGAAGAAAACAAAGAGAAGAGCCAAAGTTTTATCTCCACTACCAGAGGCTGAAGGCGAACCCATGCCAGAAGTTGTTGCCTCACAGGTATTGTTCTCAGTTGTATGATATTGGACTTAGGAGCAAATATTTTATTATTATTTTTTTAAATTCTATCCGATTTATATGGGTTCAGGTAAGTGGATTGACTACAGTGGAACTTAATGTCAATATGCATTGCGGGGCTTGTGCGGAGCAACTTAAGAGAAAAATACTCAAAATGAAAGGTATATATTAATTACTATCTTTCAAGAAATTTTATATATTCAAGCGGATAGTAAATTATCGGATTGCAATATGACACTGTTATAAAGTAAAATATTAAAATTCTTATATATGATTGTTTGAGTTAATGGCATGACATGAACCGGCCACAGTTTTTAACACTCTTCGTAAAAATTCTTGAAAATTGTGTAGGGATAAAAAGATCAAAAAAAGAAAATATTTTAAGCATTTTCTTAATATAAATGAATATTCTAGAAAGTCCATAGGAAATCTATTCCCATGGCTAGCTATTCTAGAAGATTGGGACGGCTTAATCATGTTAGCTGCAAGCCAATTGTTATTGTTATATAATTAATCAGGTGCAATTTGATCTCAATTAAATAAAAGGTTTTACCTACTCCTACGTCTCGACATAATGCAAATGTCATCATACGGACATGTTTAGATGTAATTTATAATTCATAAGATGGAATCGAAAATTTTCAATTAAATATTATGACGACAATTACGATACGGAACTCTTTACCATATATTTAGATTTTAAATTTAGTGAAAATATTATATATATTTTAAATTAAATATAAAATATTACAATTTAAAAAAAAACTTATTGTAGGTACAAATGGAAGGATTGGTTATTTCACTAATTCATTGTGTAAATATCATGAACCACATTATGATTATATTAGTAATAATTTTTCTAATAAATTTATCACATGAATAACTGCAGGAATTCGAACCGCAGAGACAGAATTAAGCTCCGGCAAAGTCACGGTGACGGGGACCATGGACGCCGACCAGCTTGTGGACTATGTCTACCGTCGCACCAAAAAGCAAGCCAAAATCGTGCCCCAGCCCGAACCCGAAAAGCCACCCGAAGACCCGCCGAAGCCCGAGGAGCAAAAGGAAGAAGAAAAACCAGCCGCTGCTGCTGAAGAGGCAAAGCCCACAGAGAAGAAAGAAGACGACCCGCCACCGGAAGAGGGAAAGAAGGACGCCGACGCCGACGCCGCCGCGGAACAAGGCGACGAAACGAAAGAAGAGGTGATCAAGAGTGTGGAGGAGCTATCCATGCATAAAATGATGTATTATAATTATCAGCCATTTTATGTGATTGAAAGAATTCCAGCCCCTCAGCTTTTCTCAGATGAAAATCCCAATGCTTGTTGCATTGTGTAATACTATTGAGGAAAAAATCACATTGTTTTTTTAATGATATATGTGATTTTAATAAATAATTGTGAGAAAACATGTAAGTATAATCATTTTGTAATATCTTTTTTAATGTTTTATTTTAATAAGATATTGGTGCATAATGTTCTCATTTTTTTTTTATTTTTTATGTTTTTTTTTAAAAAAAAAAAATAAATAAGACAACTTTGTAATTATGCGCCATCATTCGATCTTTGAAGAAAAAATGTAGTTTGCATTGATACGGACATAAATATGAATATAATTAGATGTGATTAGAAATAATTTATAATAGTAATACTACTACTGTCTATAGGGATAGAACGAATCAATTTAAATCGTTCCTTGTGGCTCCCATAGGCCAGATGATTATATTATTCTTATTATAAATTTCTCATTGAAGCTCATCGTGAATTTTAGCGAAGGGAAGGGAAGATTGAATGAATTAATATTGCGTAGTCTTCACTTCAATTTGTTGGTTAGATTAAGAGTAGTACATGCTTCATGATAATCTAGAGTATTCTCTATTGATATTTGACATTGAAACGAAAATTATGCTAAATTAATTTTTAGAAGTGTCTTCATACCAAGTGAAGTGTGGAGGATTTATATGTAATACTGATCTCATCTCACGATCTACCCAAAAATTTAATTAACTCTTTGTTATGTGAATGGAGCGAGTAATTTCGTATTATTCCATCACAATAATTTTTGACATTAAATAAGCTATTACACACTACTATTTAAAATAATATCAATATATTCACCAAAATAAAATATATAATGCCATATGAACTTATTATGAGATTGGATAAATTGCAAAAATATGACTGTCACTATGGCCAATTCGCAATGTAGGACTGAAATTTAGGTTAATATTGAAGTAGGACCAAAACTTATTAAAAATCGAAAATAAAGGACAGCAACCACTGAAAAATACAGTTAGCACCGATGATTGCTTACGTAGCGTTTGCGTGACGTTTGCACTGATGTTCCACGCATACACCATGCAAGTGCCACACAAGCAATCACCAGCGTTGATTGTTTTTTCCAGTGATCGCTATCATTTTTTCCAATTTTTAATAAGTTTTCGTTTTACTTTAATACCACCCCAAATTTCAGTCCTAAAACGCGAAATGACCATAGCCACGGTCTTAGCTTTGCAATTTTCTCTTATGAGATTTATGGACACAACAGTATGGCATGGGGAATTCTATTTTTGGCATATGATTTGAGTCAAAGGCTTTTTTAATTTTACTTTTTTGAAAAGAATTAATCGCAACTCTATTGTGTTGATCATATCTCAATCTTAATATAATTGATGGCCCAAATTAATAGACTGATAAATCATTCTAATGACAATATTTAGAAAAAAATCATTGAAAAGCAAGAAAAGTTCCTCTGATAAATTTATTTTAATTAATCTACTTCACACATGAAAAATGAAAAAGGTAAACAGGAGAGAAGAGGTAGAAGATACTTTTTGCCTAAAAGAAAATAATATTATTTTGGTTAGGTTTCATGCATGTCACACGGCATAGTCTAAAAGACAAAATAAGTTGATCCGATGTGTTTAGGTTAATAATTTAGGCCCGATATCAGCATCAATCCATAAATCCAAATTGGATCCAACGTGGTAGGACCCGTCCGAATGTTTATAATCATAACGAGATCCGGGTCATCATCATCTAATATATTGATTGAAACGAGCCATTGGATCCAATATATTCATTAATTATATAATTTATTTCTCATTACTTGATGACTATATATGCTTGGTTGTAAATTGGAGCATTTTATCAAAATATTTTGGCAAAATAATTTTTGGGAAATAGGGTTGAGGAATGTGATGGTTGTTTGCTTGTACTTTAGTTGGTAGGTGGAGAATGCTTTGGAAGAAAATCATTTATTTAGTTGTGTTTTGGGACGGGACAAGATGTCACATCAATAACTTTTTCGTTGGATTGGTAGGATAAAAGTGATATTTTAAAATTATTTATGTATGTATATATAAAGATTGGATAGGGGACAAAAAGTGAGAGTGATTGACATTACGGAATTAGTAGAAAATAAATTGGGAGGATATTTTGGGCCTTTTGGATGTGTTTTAGAAGTAGAGTTGTGGAGTGTTTATGATTTACTTGTTTATTTTTTGAGAGTTGAAAAATGAATTGGCAATTTACAACCAAACAAAGCTGATATTTTTACAAATATTTAAGTACATTCATTTGTATTTCTCTATCAAGAAGTAATATTTTCATATCAATGGATGAGAACAATCTCTATTTTAATAATAAATCCGATACAATTATTTAATGTTTTTTTATTCCTTAATTTTGTTGAACATAGACAAAACACGCGATTTAGTGCTAGAAATCACGTGGATTAGGCGTTGATGGCAATTCAGTTGTAGAATTAGGTGATTGTGGTAGTATTAATCATCATGTGAAGGATTATTAATATTTAAACGATCAATATTTAGTATAATGTAGTATAAAATATTTTGATTAATTCTCATATGCCATCCAAACAAGAAGATTATTTCCCTAGAAAAATTTAAATCTAATGTAATTGCTCCTAATTCCAATAATACTAAGTGAGTGTTTCATTGAATTTATTTAATTTTTTTAAAGCTTTTATAATATATTTTTTATAAAATATTATAGTTTGTTTTAAATATTTATTTTTAAATTAAAGCGTTTGAATAAAATAAAGTCATGAGCTAGTTTGTAAGATACTGATAATAGTGTAATTTTATGATTGGTATTATCAAAACTAAAGAAATTCATTAAAATTTTAAAAATAAATTAAAAATATAAGGAATACTTATACATTCATTTTCTGAAAATTTTAGCAAACAGTTAGAAGTTGTTTAAAGAACTTATGAATACATCCAAACACATTCTTAGAATAATGTACTTGATTGGAGTTGAGTTCAATCATTTTATGCAGATTTATATACAAAGTTATGAATGTTTATATATATATATATATATTTCACGGGTTTGTAGATTAAAACTAAATGATTTAGACGAGTCATATATATATATATACATATACATATGTCTACGTCAATTTTCTTGGCGTTTAAATTCAAATAACTATCCACAAGAACAATTATTTCACATTTGTGGCTAGTAATAAGACCAAAAAGGTGAGGATGTGGAAACCAAATCATTAATACTATAGTACAATTATGTGTTGTAGTCACATGAAAAGATAGAATAGTCCCATAAAACAACAATGATGTAATAAAATGAAGTCAAAACCAAATTATGCTTATGCATGTTATACAATATTTTTTCATCATATCATTCCGAAATTGTCAAATTGTGAGAAATTCCCAATCCCCCCCCCCCACCCCACCCACCCAACCTTCCTCTATATATATATGTGTATGTATATACAAACACTTAGAGAAAGAAAAAGAGAGGGAGAAAAAGAGACTTCAAGATGATCAAAGTTCGAAAAATGGTGGAATTAATGGAGAAGTACAGTTTGATAATGGCAAGAATGAGAGAGCAGCTGCATTTCCTTCAAAGGCCTCTGGATTTTCACTTCTTGAGGACTCTTCGTTCTGCTTCAGCTTCTTCCACTTCTGCAGATTCTTCTTCCTTTCTAGTCTATTTCTAGAAGGGGGGGAAAGCTTTTTATTTATTTTTTATCTTTTTATTTTTACTGTTGAGACATGCAATAGATTATTATTTAATTTGTTTTGTTGTATGCAGTGTTTCATTGTAAAGAATTTATATTCTTTCACGCGATTTCTTACATTTTCTATGTAACTCCCAACTTTTTGATTTATAAATTGTAAATGGTTGTGTTAACAAAATGATAGAAGGATCAAATAAATTATATTTGAAAATTACTCAAAATTAAACTAATTAAGGTTTAGGCATGAATATTAAAAATTGAGGGATTTAATTGTAAATAAAAAAGGGCATGACTGCCCAAAATTACAAAATTTAGAAGCCAATGTGGGAAAGATTAAAAGTTTATAGATTTCAAAATAATTGAATCATGACTTAGCTGCTCATAATTAAGAATGTCTGGGGTCAATGTGTCAAAAATAAAGCTTTAAAGGGCTGAATTAAAGTCCTGGGGTCAGACTGTAAGGCGGTTGAAACTTTTGGGTACATTTGAAGTCGGCCAAAAACTTCTGTGGTCAAATTGAAAAGGCTGGAAAAACACTTCTATATATATAATTAAGGACATAACCTAATCAAATTCTCAAACTCGACCCCAACCTCTTCCCAAGCTCATTCTTGCTCTATTTCAGCTCGAAATTGAAAACCAAGATAGGGGTTAGCTTCCTTTTAGATCAACGAACACAACCACATCAAAAACTTTCCAAACCAGCAAAAAAATTGATGGGAACGAGGAAATTTGTGGATCTCGATGGTGGCGGTGATGGGGATCGGGTTTTCAGGGATCGGAGCTGGGAATTGATGGGTTGGTTTTGATGAGCTCGATGTGAGGAGCATGGTGGTGTGCTTAATTGCTAGTTTTAATGGCTGACGGCGAAGTAATTTAGGCAACAGTGCTAGGGCTTTGGTAGTGGTTTTAGCTTAATTCGTTGGCCAGGAGGTGGTGGAACAAAAAAATTGGTTGAGGGGTTTTGACGGGCTCGGCGAGGCACACCTTTTGGTCAAGCTAGTTCATATGCGGGCAACAACTCCGGAAATGGCTGGGCAGATCGTCTAAAATTCAATTCTGAACTCGATAAGGCCTATGATTTGTACTTCTGCTTGCCGAATTGGGGTAAATTTCGTATTGAACTTTAATTCGATTGATTTTCATGATTATAGTTAGATGTTCAATTAAATCAAGGTGCTTAACTTATAATTCGACCTAAGTTGGGAATTAATTTTTGTGAATGCTAAATTAGGAATTGAATGTAAATTTAAACGTAATAATATAAGATGTAGAAAATTAATAGGATGGTAACTCAATCTGTCTTGTGTCATCTCCAGGATTTGGCTAGGAAATAGGGATACTAGCGATCCAAATGGCTAAGGAAAACCCTTCTATATTTACCAGGTGAGGTTTATAATAGCTTTTCTCTGCTGGGGAAAGGACATATATATTTGTTAATATATCCTTGTTGTTTGATTCTATTTGTATTGAGATTCAATAATTATTGTTTGTTTGTTCTATGCTATTCTTTGGCTCTTCTGTTGAATTTTTATAGTCTATCTGTACTGTTCTTCCTTGCATGTAGTTCTTAAGCCATTATTATTCAAAATCTTAGCCTACCTAGTAACATGATATTGTATTATGTTCTTTGTTACATGCTCGAAATTGATACATCATTCCAAACTGTTACGTGCTTGATACGTAGATTCCGCAACTCTTTCATTTGAACTTGATAAATTGCTTGGACGCCACATACCATGATACTTTTGAGAAATCGATTCATCATCTGTATTGTTTTATTTCTAGCACATTTATCTCTGAATTCTTGCATTGAATTTGAGATATATTCCTTTCTCTAAAAGTGGCCTTTGAACAATGATTTGAAAATGATATTTTCTGAATAATATGTTCTTATTTGAAAGAATATTGAAATGTATCATTTGGATTCGAAATTTTCTTATAAACTCACATGGACTGAATTTTGAATCTATTGATCAAACTACAAAACTTTCAAATGTTTGAAACTATGATTTGACTAATTCGTTCTCGAACCAATTGCCATATTTTATGATACTACATGTGAGGCAGTCGTGTTGATTAGCCGGTGTTTATCTATACATGTTGTGAGGCAGTCTTGTTGACTAGCCATTATTGATATATACTCCCGACGAGGAGGTTACTCCATGTGAGGAAGTTTTTCTGTCTAAGTGCGAAATTATCTTGTTTCATATGGCGATTCTAGGGTATACATTGTGTTGGCTGTTGGGACTCTCTTACTTATACATGTGATTCATAAAACCCTTAGAGGACATTTTTAGCTCATAGGACTAGCTGGCAAGACGATGAAGATAATATTGGATTGTCGATGGCTAGTTTACCTGCTAGGACCTGGTTTGCGATATTGACTTTAGTGTAGTTGGAGGTTAGCTGTCGCTTGAAGCTTGATCGGCGGGGATTGATCCTACTGAATTATACTGCATAGGTTGTTGGCGAGTTGGCCACTTGTTGAAGCGACATAAGGTACTATTGTGCAAATGTTGGGAGTCATGAGGAGGAGATCATCCCATAGTTGGATTCGTGAAATATGCTTATACAAATGATTTTTTGAAATGTTGTTGTACAATATATTTTATAAAACTGAACGAAATCCTGGATTTTGAATATTAGCCTTCTTACAACTTAAAATGTTCTTGTTCACTCAATTCTTTAAAATTAATCCAACTCCTGAGTCTTCAAATATGAAAATTTCCATGAAATATAATGAAAACTTGAAATGTCTCTTCGCCAGTATGGGATAGTGTGGAGTCAGCTCATAATGTGTAAAACCTAACTCATTATTCCTCAAATCTATTTCTTGATCCCATGAAATCTGATTATTACTTAATACCCTGTTCCCTTGGCATTTACTTATAGTTGTTGTATGTTGATTCAATGTTGTTCCATGTTGTATATTCATTGTTATTATTATTCATGCATCTTGATCATTACCTCATTAAGTCATTTGGACTTACCCTTCTTATACTGTTTCTTTCTGTTCTTTGCCCTAGATTGAGGATTAGAAGGTGCCATGAGGTTGGGCCACATGGTGTATAGTATATATAGTGTTATCAAGACATCTACAAACGGTAAAAGTATAATATGTATGTATATTTGAAATGTAATAGTGTATTTGACAGTAGATTGATGTTTGATGTGAGTCTTTGAGTGATTGTAAATTATGAAAACTTAGGTTTGGCTTACAATTTATAACATGATTAGTTGACATCGATATTTTTAATTGATTATGATATTGCTTAGCACTTGAGTTGTTATGAAATTGTCTGAATTGAGAATTTGTAGGTATCTTATTTTGCATTTAGAATTTTTTTTTGAAAACCCGACCAGGATAGCATCTCAAACAGGAGCAGAAACATCCCGGACGAGGTGTTACATCCTACGATTTAAATGTTGGTATATTTTGGCCTATATTATATTTGTCCTTAATACAATAATTAAAAATTTTGAGTTTTTTAATTTTTGCCAAATGTCATAATTATTGTTAGCTATTAGTGCAATTAAAAAGTCAATGATGCAATAATGATGTTATAATTGCTACTTAAACTTGCAACGACTCCCACTTGGTTTTGAATGTGTAAAGCCATAAAGTTGATTGAAACAAGTCTCTCTCTCTCTCTCTCTCTCTAGTGGGTGAGACATTTGTTAGAAAAAGATGGCAAAAGTTGATTAAGGTACAAGTCACTCTCCCCTCATTGCGTGAACTATAGTCAACATGTTATAATTATATATATATATATATATTATTTTTTAAATAAAAATATAGTACGATAAGATCGAATTCAAAACCTCATAGCTATGATGTACGAATACGACAATACGAACACAACATAATATAAATACGGGCAAACCAAATTTTAAAATTTTAAGGCACAATATGATACCGATATATATAATTATATATATATATACAAATAATTATTTATTGACTACATTGGTATATGTAATATAAAAAATATATGTATGTATATATCAAAGTAAAGTGAAAAATATCAACATCAAATATTAAAATAGTATATTTTAAATTCAAATAAATGATGAATTCCTAAGTAGGAATAAGTATTAGACTTCATATAAATTATACAATGAAAATTTTTAATAAAAAAAAAAAAAATATATATATATATTAGACAGTAGAATAAGTCATAATGTGAAAATTTTAACTAATGATATAATTATATGAAAACAATTTTTATTTTATTGCTAATGATATTTTTAAGCGGTAATAATTTTTGTTTTGTTATTGTATGACTTAATAATAACAAAAATTAATGGTTTAAGTTGTTAAAACTATGTGTAATTACAATAAAATTGTCTTTATGATTTTTTAAAACTATGCATATTTATCACAAAAGATACATAATCAATTACCAATGATGACAATTTAAATATAAATTTTACTACTATTAAACTTATAAAAATTATTATTATGATAGAACAAAATTTTTTGTTACCTAATATGTATGTATGTATGTGTCTATATATATATATAATTAGTGTCAACTTTTCAATTATAATTTACTATTTTATTGCAATTTTCTTTTTCCTGGTAGTGTATTTAATCATCCAAATTTGTTAGAATATGATGATTATCGTGAGTTATTTTACTAGCTTCATTTGTCATTTGATAAATTTTATTTTGTTACTATTTATTAGCCCTTAAAATTTATAAAATTCAAAAAAAATTCAAAAAAAGGTCATGCCGTGTCCTGACTGTATCGGATATGCTCTTTAGCCATGTCAGACACTATGTTGGATTTTATCTTTTCTATTTTAGTTTTTGTATACTTTATTTTATATTTGTGCATTATATGGAGTGATTTTATGAAGTGTCTATACACTATTGCCTCATACACTTGAGCCTCAATTTTGTTATTTGGACTAAATCTCAATAACACTACACCATACCTGTTAGCCACAAAAAATGCTAACTAAACTTCTCTACAGCCATTAAAAGAAGAGGGGTAGTTGGATCAGAGTAAGAAGGTTAAGAAGTAAGATACGGGATAAATAGCGGTACATCGAAGACTTAACTTGAATTTTAGCAATTTTAATATCGAATTTTCGCAAAACAATTTAGATGGACAGAAACTGAAAGAAGACGCGTGATTTTCATTACTCAATAATTTCCATTGAATCAAGAAAATGAAACAAAAATGGTACCAATGATCCCAAAATTTATTAAAAAAATGGAACCTTCAATCTCATACTCAACGAAATCCACGCCTTTAGGTGGTCAACTCCATGATGGCACTCACAATATCTCCATTGTGGGTCTTGAGCGCCTTAACAGCCTTGCTCCTGGACACCCCAGCCTGCGTCGTGACCAAATCAATGTCCCGAGGCTCAACACCACTCTCATCAACCTCCTCCTCTTCCTCATCAGCCGGTGCAGATGCAGCCATGGCTGCTGCCTCTGACTTACCCACCACAGAACCCATGTCCGGCATCCTGAACTGCTGAGCAGCTTGTGTCTGAAGCTGAGAGCTCAAATCCTCAATCTTGGCCTCACCAAAAATGATATAAGTCTCGGAATTGGGGCTCTTGAAGACATCCGGTTTTGAGATGAAGAACAATATCTGCAAGATCATGGCTTGATGAAAATTGAATCATAAAACATAAACAGAAAGTCTTCAAGAAATGAACGAAAATATGATTTACATTTTTGGTTCTTTTAATTGTGACCCGATTAACACCTGTCACAGGTTTCATTCCTAGTTTCAACATGGCCTTACGGCTCTTCTTCTCACTTCTGCTCTGCTTAGAACTTTCATTTGCACCTGCCCGGTTTTCCAACAAGGCAACACTGTCAAGCCCACAGTACAAGCCACCACACTTTTAAGACAGCGAAAATGTAAAAGGATTTTGACAAGAATGCCAACAACAAGAGTATCCATCATAAACTAGTTGGAATTAACCATTTATGGACACTAGGAAGCATAATTGTTGGATACAAGGAAGATCGAAAAGAAAGAATCTAGTACATGATCATCAGATGGCAGGTGCTTAGAAACATTAGCCAATATTAGTTAAAACCATTTCATGTCGACAAATAATTATTGAAATCCAGCTTTACCATAGAAGTTTATCCAAGTCTCTATAAGGGAAATAAAAAAGAAAACAATCTGCAATGCAGACCAACAATTTTTGCATATAGAGATTCAACTACAGAGAGACTCTACACTAAAATTGACTTTAACCCGAAGCAAATGGGTGTTACATTAAGACAAACAAACTCCAATCTTACAAGATAATATGCTTCCAAACAAGAACAATTTTCTCATTATGCCCACCACACTAAAGGTTTCCATCTACCAAAATAGCATTCAACCAACAAGGAAAAAAAACCCGCATTACCAACCAAACACAAATCCTCACACAACAAAAAAATATAACCAGAAAAATAAAAAAAAACCCATGAATACTACTTTGCAAAGAGTGTACATCAATATGGAAAAGATTAAACAAAATAATTAAAAAAACAACAACCTGGGATACCATCATCCTCATCATCTGAATCGTCAGCCTCATCTTCATGGTCATCATCTTCCTTCACATCCTCCACTACTGGCTCATCCTTAACCAAACAAAAAGAAAAAGAAAAGGAACAGGAGAAAAATGATTTCAGTCAGCATAACTCCACATATACATCAAAAGCGAAGAGAATTTGGTGGCAGATTTAGAAGGGTACCTTAAGTTTTTCCTGGACCTCAGTTTCTTCAACAACAGGACCTGGCATGGCGGCTTTTTGGTAGGACTTGAGAGCTGTAAGAATTGTGAGGATAGAGTGCTTTGTTACGTGGAATTGATAGCGAATATGGTTTTTGGTCTGCTCTAGGGTTCGTATTTAGGCCTTAGCTTTTCTTGGGCTGCTTCATCATTTTTAACCCATTTTTGTTTTTGTTTTGTTTTGTTTTGGGTAATTAACCCATTAGTTCAACAAATGTTGTCTTAATTTTAAAATGTATGGCTTGTTTAGTTCTCTTTAAAAATGTTTTCTTATGTTTAAATCTTGAAAATAATATAATTTTTTTATTGAATTTCTTTTTTTTTTTATCTTTTTTTTTCACTAAAATTCAAGATCCAATTATATGATTTTAAAAATGTGTTTATCTATTTCACTTAATTATACTAGATCTTACCTGCTCATGCACAACACGATTCGAATCTAATCATAGAAAAGATTCTTTTCAAGCGAACTAAATTATCTTCTACACCAAAGGTGTATTAAATGAATGGAATTGGGTATATGGATGTAATATAATGAAATAGAGCCACTTTGAGGTTACTTCTAAAATGAGGCATGGAAGGGAGCCACTACGAAGAAATTTTGGGAATTACGAAGGAGGGTTCGAGCTCATATTGGTCAGGGGTTGAGAACGGGAATTGAACTCTATGAGATCTAATCTCACATAAATAATTATCATTCTCCAATTTTTATTATCTACTTAAAAATGAACAGCTAATGCATTCCATTTATTGAATAAAATTTTATAATCGATTTGATTTATAAATACCGAAAGCCCTCGAAGAAAGGAGAAATAAAAAACTTTCAAATTTAGCTTCTATAGTTTTGAGAAATTCTGTTAAAACTCACACAGTGTCATACATTTTGCATATTTGCTCTATGTAAATTTGAGAATTCAAAAGTGCTCTTGCTATTCATAAGGATATAACTTCTGTGACAAATTGCTCTTCCCTGGTGTGCAGTAAATTAATTCTGCCAGCAACAACCTATTAATCTAATTAGTTCTGTTGTTCCATTAGTCATCCTAAAGCAATTGTCGCATATTGAAAAACATAGGCTCAAACTTAATGTCTCATTTTGAATAAGCAATTTGCTCAAATTACTATTGAATACATATGTCATTAACCTATACAAACTGTTTAATTGATGAAACAAAAAAAGTGATCCCCGTGCAAGTAAGCCATGGCCAAAAATTTCCACATATAAATCTTGACTCATCGCCGGCCAGTTTCATCCCTAGTTTACATAGTCGTCGACAGTAATCTCCTTGCAATCTTTTCATTTTCCCACGCTGCAGTATTATGTGCATGGCAATGACCAGACGATCCGACCCACATTTTACAAGGAGCGGCCGTATCACAAACATAACAGTAGCACTGCTCAGAAGTAAAAAAACAATGCAAGAAGATATTCATTATTCAACAATCAAGAATCAAAAATCACTCTAAATAGAAAAGAACTTACCCGTTCGCAGTGAATGGAGTGAGGCGTCTTGTCGAACGGATATTTTGCACAGGTGTGTCTTGGATGGGGATAATCTCTACATGCCACCTATTCATTTATCATTTCATCAAGAAAGATCAATAAGTCAGTTTATCAGCAAATGAGGTTCTTAGAGGGAAACCCGGGCGCCTATTCTAGAGGAGAAACCGGGAAATAAAGCAAAAGCAGTTAGTTATTTAAATGTGACCTACAAGTTGCTAGCATAAAAAGTTCTCATGCAATAGTTCAGTACCACAGAAAATTCAAGCACTTTGACGAGGCTGAAGTGAGTCAACTTTTCATAAATTCAGAAGCTTGTATATTCAAGTTTCTATGTAAGAACAAAGATGTAAAGCGTCTAAAGTCAACAAGCTTCAATAAATTAAACACTAAGTCCTAGAAGAGGTTTGTTTATCAGCTGTAAAACTTAATCAGTCTCACGAAATTGACGCATTTAAGACGGAAGCCGATAATTTTTTGTTTCTGACTTCATATAATAATCAAATAAAAGCAAAAACGAATTCCGAATTTGTAAACTTGAATATGAAAACACAATAGAAACTGGGATTGAAATTGAGAAATCACCTGTCCTTTTTCAGCAACTACAGATAAATCTGTATCACCAGCATTATCAAAATCCTTATACAAAGAATGCTTCGAGCCTTCTATCTCATCACAGGGATCGAAATCAAGAATAAAGCAATCTTCTGTTTCTTCATATTTCTTAATTTGATCCCTGTTTTTCAGAGTTAAAATCAATCTTGAAGGAGTGCCCTTCTGATCAGGGGAAGCGCAACAATCATCTATTTCTATTACTTCTTTTTCTTTTTCTGCTATTGAAGAAATTTTCTGTACTTCAGGATTTTTGCTGCCCATATTTGAGGAGCGATTTCCCATTCTTTGTAGGGATTATTTACTGATGAAGTCCTAAAGGTGGTTTTCTGCTTATTTTTTGCTTGAAAGAGTGAGTTGCAACTAAGACTTCAAAATTTTTATCTTTTCATGAAAAGTCTTTTTCCAAGGGGTGTAACTTTTGGAATAAAGATATACATTGAATAGCTGCAATGGTTCGTAAAGGAGTGTGTTCTTCTATATATACAGCCTTTTGTCATTTTTGAAAGACAAGAAATCACATAAAAACAAACACAAACACATCATATCCTACATTACTTGAGGTACTTGAGTCATGAACTTCATGTCTTCAATTGCACAAATCTTATTCTTTCAAAAACTTATGGAAAATGTCATTCTAATCCTTTTGACCAAATAATACTTATGCATATGAAGGTGCGATTTTATTTTCTAATAATGGTATATAAGAGCTGACATAAATGTTTACCCACCATCTATGAAGAAGCATATAGGATTCTAGGTGCTAAAATCTATTCTACAACAGAGTGAAAACAAAACAAAGAACAAATAGTCAGTTCTATCAGCAAACAAGATTCTTAGGGCGAAATGCGGGTTGGACTCTTAATTCTAGAGAAAAATCACTAAAATAAAGCAAAGGCTTTCATTGTTAGACTTATCCTACAAGTTGCTAGCATGAAAAATCTCATAAATGAGTTCTGAATACTGCTCCATGCTGGAATCATCAACATCTCATCTTATATTTCTACTTCAATGCCACAGAATATTCAAGCACATTGAAGAGGTTCAAGTGCATCATTTCTTCATAAATTAAATAACCAATCAATTCAATTCAAGTTCCCACTCCAAAATAAAGGCATAAATTCTCTAAACCCAACAAGTTTCATAAGTTAACTCAGTAGAACACAACTGAAGAATTTGAAATAAAATTCTAAACAGAAACCAGTAAATTATTTCTGAAACAAAATCTAATGAATGGAAGCGTGAAAAAAAAAAGAAAGAATAATGGCATTTTAATTTGATGGAGATATGATCAGAAACCAAAATTTAGAACACCCATCTCATATAATCTCAAAAAAGGAAAAATAAAAAAAATAAAAGCAGAATCAATTTCCAACATTGCAATACGTCCTTTTTCAGCAACTACACAAAAATCAGCATCCCCAGCATTTTCAAAATCCTTGGAGAAATAAAACTTAAACATATCTATCTCGTCATTGGGATCAAAGTCAAGAATGAAACAATCTTCTTCCTCTTTAAACTTTTTAATTTGATCCCTGTTTTTCAGACATAAGATTGGCCTTCAAGGAGTGCCCATTTGATCAGGTGAAGGGCAAGAATCAAGAAGTTCTATTACTTCTCTGTCTTTTTCAGCCATTGAAGAAACTTTCCGTGCTTTGGGTTTTTTTCTACCCATTTTTGAGGGATTTATTTCTTGACAAACCCCAAGAAGGTGAAGGGTTTTATATTTTTTGGCACGCATGAGTGAGTTGGACTGAGAACCAAGTTTTTTCAAACTTTGAGACGAAGGTGGAGTAGGGGAAGAAAAACGTTTTTGAATGGGGAGAGATTTCTACTTGTAGTATGGATGGAAATTTTCCTCTACTTCTACTTCTACTTCTAATGGAGTATCTCTCTTTTATGTCTTGTATTCTCATAAAATTCTTCATCCATTGTGAATACTAAAAATCTAATTATAAAAATATCCCAAATCCTATATTTAATCATCACAGTTAGGAATGCAAACGAATCGAGCAAAATTGCGAGCCTGACGAGTTGGCTTAAAAAGTGTTCGATATCGAGGCAAGTTCATATAGGTTTCGAGCGAACTTAATCTAAATAATTCTTGTTCGCAAGTTCGCAAGCCTATATTTTAAAAAAAAAATATTTATATATAAAAATATGATAAAATATATTAATTTTAGAACTTTTTATAAAATAATTTAACTTTTCTAGTTTGAGCCTGAGCCTGAATTTGAGTTTATAGTTTGTTGACGAGTTCAAGCCTAAAAAATCAAGTTGAGCCTGAACAACATCCCAAGCTAATTTCCTTAGCTCGTCAAGCTCAAGCTCGAGTATGAAAAATTGATCAAAACTTGGCCCAGCTAGGCTCGTTTGCATCCCAATCACAACGTACATTCTTATGTGGAAAGTTTCTGAGATACATGAAGGATTTGAGGTGGGAGTGGCAATGGAAAGGGTTGGGTAGTGGATTACTGGTCCCCGTCCCCATTATCATTTCCCAAATCAATCTCCATCCCCATCTCCATACCCAACAGAAAGGAGAACTTTGTACTCTGATGCGGGGACTTTTGTGGATATTTCTCATACCCATTTATCATTTTATTTTTTAAAATATATAAAATAAAAATTATAATTAATTCAAAAGTCCACAATTATAAATTCACTTAAATTAAATGCAATCTAGGATCACCAAAAGTAAGATAGGATTAATCCAATTAAATATAATTCAAATCATAAATAGTTACATCAAATTTTGTTACTCTCTTTGATCTTCAATTCTTCACATTATTAAATTAAATTACACTAGTTTGGATCAACCGCCATTTTTGCAAATGGCTAGCTGTTGTGGCACATGAAAGGTTTTTCGGCCTTTTTTTTAGCTTGGCAGGTAATGGCCCTTTATTGAGTCGATTTGATTTTTAAAAATTCTCTTCAGTTATAATAGAATATGCATGTATTTTATTAATTTTAAATCTTAAACTTGTGTTATTTTAGTTAGTATATATGATTTTAAATTTTATATATATTTAGATAAATTATTTAGAATTATGCACAATAAGTATCAAAATCCTATAAGAAAAAAATTACAAATAAAATTTTGTTATAAAAATATATATTATTTGTGTTGTTATTGATTACAAATGAAATTGAAACTTAATATTATGCTTATTATATTATTTTGATTTAAAGGAAATAATTCACACATCATTGTTTTGATAAAAGAAATAAAATGCAACATTAAGAAATAAACAATTATTTAGTATAAATTGTAAATTTAATCAAATCAACATAAGTTTATATATATATACACATATTTATGAATTATGCAAGTGGAGGTGGAAGCGGAGATTCCCCATACCCAATCTTCAATCCCCTATTGGGTATCTTTTCGAGCGGGTTTGGGTAGGGAAAGAGTTATACCATATCCGTCTCTGCCTCCTTATGGTCAAAGCGGATATTTTTCATACTCGTCTCTACACCCAATCAATAACTAAAATTCCCAAACTCATCGGGTTGAAGCAGGCGAATACCCACAGGTAGTCGGTTAAATTGCCATCCCTAATTTAAGGGTTTCAAGTAAGTGACAATACTTGTGGGGAAACTGAATCAATCTTTAATATGATCATCTCCAAATATCCCTCAACTAAGAGCATTAATTACTTGATTTATTTTTCAAATATATTTCTAATCGAGATATATAATTTTCCAATAGTTAATCTTTTACAGATATTTTATCTTCCCTTTTTCACTTACTAAACATCAACTTTAGTAACTCTTTCACAACTTGATTGAAAGAACGATTAAATTTGGGATGAATGTCACGTGGGAGCTCTTTGCCCTAGAGGGCTAGCTGATAATCATGGATTTAGCATGTAGTCCAAGTGGGAAAGAGAGGAAAATGGAAAATTTTGAAGCATTGGCAAGGGGCTTTAAAGAATTCCACAACGTTTGTTGGGCTTAGAGCTGTCAATGGATCAGATTTTAGTTCGAATTCGATCTGAATTTGATTCGAATTTTAGAATTTTTATCCGATTAAAATATTCGATGGATCAGATTCGATTATAAATATTCAAAATCCGAAATAAGTGGATCGGATATGGAATTAAGCAATCCGATCTGTTAAAGATTCGAATCCGAACCTTAATATTTTTTATTAAATTAATACTCTTATATATAATATTAATAAATATTTTAAAATAAAATCTATGTATTATATTGACCTAATATCTATATTCATGTCTATATTATACTATTAATATTGAGTTTTTAACCTAAAAAATACGAAGGATATTGATAAAATATCAAATATAATAACATATAATAGTTTATCTATACATTAATATAATGTGAAAAAAGAGTTTAGTATTCAAATATTTAACTTTTTGACTAATATATAATAAAAAGTTGTTAAAAATTCAAATATGACATATATTTATTTTATAAATACAATATTTTTATAAAATTGAAAAGGAAAAAAAAAAAGAAAGAAAAAAAAATGAAATCGGGTCGGATTTTTTAATCGGGTTTCGGATATCCATCGGATTCGGATATGATACTTATAAACAAAGATCATATCGGATTTCGGGTCGGATTTGGATATAATTTTTGTTAATCGGATTCGAATATGACAGATCCGATTCAAATCCGACCCGTTGACAGCCCTAGTTGGGCTCATGGTGTTCTACAATTAACTAAGATATGGGCTTTCCAAATATGACCCTAAAAATTTAATTTTGGTTGGAATCCAAGATTCCTGCTTATAGTTTGGTGAAATTTTGGTGGGCTTAAAACCTTAATTGTAAGGGAATAGTAGTTTTGCTAATGGGCTTGATTGGGTGATGCTTAGAAGATTATCTTGGTGGAACTGTTTATAATAAATATGGAACAGATACGATGCGAAAAAAATTGATCAATATGAAGGGACAAAAGAGTAGTTGTCTTAGTGGAATTATTTATAATAAATATAGAACAGATGCGATACGAAGAGGATTTGATCAATTTGAAGGGACAAAAGAGTAATTATCTGGTGGAATTGTTTATAATAAATATGAAAGAGATGCGATAGGAAAAGATTTGATCAATCTGAAGGGACAAAAGAGGAGTTATCTTGGTGGAATTGTTAATAATTAATGAAGAGACAAAACACAAACATAAATATATATAGACATTAACTTGCAAAAGTTACTTAAAAAACCATAGACTATGTGTAGTTATATGGTTAGGTAGGACTTTTGTAATTATTACTGAACTAGAAAGATGGCCACCGCGTAAGGCGTGTCTCATGCCCGTGTTTCTTTACATTTTTAAGCGGTTTTTTTATGATTACTTAAATTTTTAAAAATAATTTATTTTCCTCATTTCTTGATAAGAACATCATTTATTTTTATTTTTAAGGCTTTTCAATTAAATTACAAATTAAAACGCGGATTTCTAAACCTATAGATGCTTAAATAATTCTAACCCATATTTTATTAGATTAGGACACACACACACACACACACACACACATATATATATATATAAAATCAATGTTTGGTAAATATTATAATTAATAAACTAAGAAAAGTAATTTTCTTTGTGTCCACATAATATATATTGAAATGACATGATAAAAAGAAATCGTGATACCCACATCAAATTAAATAATAGTTTGATTGATGAGAATGGAGGAATAATAATTAGAAGACCAATACATTATCATTTTTTTTGTAATAAATAAAATTATTACTACTACAACTACTACAACTACTACTACTACTACTACTACTACTACTACATCATAAAAGTTATTCTTTTGAAAATATAAACAAACAGACTCTCTCAATTTAAATAATTATATATTGAAGATAACCATCAATTATTAAATAAAATAAATAGATCAGTAAAATATTTTTCTAAATCAAATGAACACCAATTTATTTATTCTCAACCCTCTATTCTCTTCCTCTTCACATTTTCACTTGAAAAGCTCAGCTTAAAAGCTTTATCAATTGTATCTTTACAGTTTTTAAAACCAAATGGGTTCAACCGCTGAAAACAGCTCAAAAATAACTTCTTCAATGGATAATCAGTCCGAGGAAGAGGCCTGCTTATTCGCCATGCAGCTAGTTTCTGGCTCAGTGCTCCCAATGGTGCTTAAATCCGCCATAGAGTTAGATCTTCTCGAACTTATTAAAAAGGCTGGCCCAGGAGCTTCTGCTTCTGAACTTGCTGCTCAGCTTCCGACGAACAATCCTGACGCAGCCAGCGTGATAGACAGAATTCTCCGTCTCCTGGCCGCGCATTCCGTTCTCAATTGCAGCCTGAAAACGCTGCCCGACGGAGGCGTTGAGCGGCGCTACTCCCTGGCGCCGGTGTGCAAGTTCTTGACTAGAAATGAAGACGGAGTTTCTGTGGCCCCTATTGCGATCTTGGTTCAAGACAGGATCTCGATGGACTCCTGGTAAGTGATACATATGTAATTAGGGTTGTACTTAAACAAACCAACTCTCTCTCTCTCTCTCTCTATAAGTCCGGAATTTATTAGGTTCAAACTCTTTGTAACCCCATACTTTATACATGAAACTAATGATAGGAGCTAGAAATCATTTATTTAAATTCAATGCTTATGAGTTAATATTATTTTAATAACTTTTTATATTACTAATATATATATATATATATATATATGTGTGTGTGTGTGTATAAATTTATAACGGCCTTTAATTTTGATGAGTTTATCTAGAATTAACTATAATGTTTATGATGATTTATATTATAATATATAAATTTAGGCTACTGAATTTTATATTATTTTATTAAATAAAAAATTTTGAATTTGAATTTTTAGTGCTCTCAAAATTTATTTGAGCTTAATTGAGACAAATAAGTTCAAACTAAAAAAACATATTTGCCAAACTCGAGTTTAATATATATGATTTGAGCTTGAGATTGAAATTCTTTTCCCAACTCAGTTGATCAACTCAATTTAATTATACCTATACACCTAGGTTTTTTTTATGGTTATTTCATTATATTGATCTAAATATACATAATGATCATAGGTATCATTTAAAGGATGCCGTTTTAGAGGGAGGAATTCCATTCAACAGGACATATGGAATGGGTACATTTGAATATATGGCTACGGATATGAGATTTAGCCGGATTTTTAATCAAGCTATGTGTGAATCATCCATCATCTTTATGATAAGAATTCTTGAAATGTATAAAGGATTTGAGGGTCTGAAATCCCTAGTGGAATTGGAGCAACACTTAGAATGATCATTTCTAAATATCCATCTATTAAGGGCATTAATTTTGACTTACCCCATGTTATTCAAGATGCTTCATCCTATCCGGGTATGTGTATATTCTATATACTTTCCTCCTTTAAACAAATTTATTAAGTGCAAATTAAGTAGCCTATAGCCCTTTATTGATCTGCAGTTCTGCACTCTACTTATGTTTTATTTTTCATTTTATATAATAAATGAACATTGAGTACATAAAATATTTTTTAAGGGGAAAATTTAATCCAATCTCCCTTTAAAATATGAATATGGTGGTTTACTTTCATATGCAGAAAAGGGTCATAAAATCACCAAGTGTTTTTGAAAATGCAACGAAAAACCCCCTTGAGGCCACAAGTGAAGTGTACACGCCGTTTCATATGAGTTTTTATGTTTTTTTTTTCTATAGAAAATGACTATCATGCCTTTATTATATCAGCCATTAAATTTTTTTTGTTTAAATGAATTGTCCAAATAAAATAATACTTAATATTTATAAAAGATATATAAAAATATATAAAAAAATATTTATACTTTTATATACATATATGTACAACATATCTTATATATATTATAGTATATTTATCAATGTTATATAATATATTATAGTAATATAGTATTATATAATATATTATATACATATATATATATGTGTGCATGGCAGATGCAAACTGGCCAGATCTGGACAAATTCTTTCAGCGGCTGACGGTCGACAACCATCTGTATTAGTATAAAAAAATATTTTTTTAATATATTTATATATATACATTATATACATATATATAACATCACCATATATATCCACCAACCATCATTCCAACTCATCCTAATTTTGTGGTTGTTCATGTTAGTCATGGCCGCCGTCGGTGGTCGGTGTGTATTAATATTACAATTTTTTTGATATATTTATATATATACCATATATTGATATATATACTTTGTATACATATTTATTATTATATATATATCCACCAACCTCCACCCAAAAAAGCTCGGAGTTACAAAATAAAAGGAAAAAAAAATGGAACTGCCGCCATGGACTTGGCCAGATCTGGATTTGGCCAGTTTTCAAGCAGCCGGCCATGGCTGGTAGTTGGGGTTTTTGGAGAGGGGAGTTATATTATATATATGTATAAGTATATAAACGTGTTATAAATAATTTTATATATATGTATATATAATTTTATATGTATATGATTATATATATGCATAATATTTTATAAATATGAAATTATTTAGTTTTGATAATTCTATATATATGTATGTATATATAATTGTAAAAATATTAAATAGTATTTAATTTATATAAATATGTTATATATTTTATAAATATAAAATTATTTAGTTTAGATTAAACAAAAGAAAAGGAAATATATATTTTATATAAATATATATAGATTTGTTATAAATAATTATATATATGTATATATATAGTTTTTTTATATGTATATAATTATATATATGTATGTATATAATTTTATAAATATTAAATAATATTTAATTTATATAAATATATTATGCATTTTATAAATATAAAATTATTTAATTTAGATAAAATAAAAGAAAAGGAAAAAGAAAAAGAAAAACATTAGGATATAAAATAATATTTTATATATATTAGGGTATTTTCGTTTATGCAAAATTCAACTCAAATAGATGAAGGAAGGCAATGAGACACAATTTAAAAATATAAGGCAGCATTTCAAACTTCTTTTTTTTTTTTTTTAATCACAGGAAGATAAACTGCCAATTTCACATTTCACAGGGGATAAAAAGATGAAAAATGTCTTGTTTGCTTGCCATGATATGATTGAATGTGATTGCTAAGTGTATTATTCATTATCTAGAAAAGATATCAATACTTTGTTTGCTTGCTTGGATTATTAATTTGGAGATCCTAATTTTAATACAGTCATTTGCTTGGATGCTTATAATTGTAAGTTATGATAAGTATGAATTATCAATTTTATCCTCAATCTTATTTTAATAATTGAATTGCCTTCATTGAAAAGGTTTAAACGTGAGTAAGTCTTTATTTTTAAATCTTTTTCTCAAATAGTTTATAATTTATTATTACTTAAAAATGAGTTGATTTTTATTTTGAAAAAAATATATTTTTACTTTCAAATTTTATAAAATTATTGACTTATTTCGCAAATTAAACTATTTTATATTTTATATGTTCATGATATTAGTTTGTAATTTTGCAAAATAAATTCATATTAAGCATTATAAATTTATATTTAAAAAATATAATTCATTTTTCAATTTATAAAAGAAAAAAATTTTAGTTATGAAATCTTATTGTCATGGAAGAAATAATTTTCATACAAAGAATTTATATTTTTTAAATACATATTGTATAAAAAAATCTTATAAAAATAAATTTAATTGCGCAAATAATTTAGTATTTTCTTAAAAACTTAGTTCTATAAATCAAATTTTAGTGAGATATATATATTTGTTAATTAAGTCTATATTTAGTTCATACGCAAGAATAATTTCATCATTTGGTACATTAATCACACTAAGAGGGTGGGATACATAATCCTAAAACCTTAGGATAAAATAATGGATTTTTTTTATTAATCATGAACTTTAATTGTGATAGCCAAATAATTAATTACACTGAATTATACATTTATCCTACACAATCATACCAACCAAATGACAAAATATGTAATTTTTGATCACATATATTTAACATACATGTATTCAGAAATGACATCTTAATAATATTTATTTTGACACTTAAATGTTGGATTACTTGTGTAGGAGTGGAGCACGTCGGTGGCGACATGTTTGTTAGCATGCCAAAGGCCGATGCCCTTTTTTTGAAGGTGAGATTGATTTTTCATGTTTTCCCAAAGTGGGTTTTCATTTGTTTCCACTGTCTTAAAATGAAAAAACTATCAATTTTTTTTCAATTTTCATGGAAAATATAATTTATTTTTATTTTTAATTTCTTATAAACACACTGCATCATTTTAATATCACACCAATTAAATTTAAATTTGATTTGATATAAAGTATCCACTATCATTTTAAAATAATAAAAATATACATATATTTTGAAGAAAAAAAAATATCTCTAGGCATATATAGAAAATATAAACCACCTAAATTTTCAATTGGGAGTTTTTTATTTTATTTACATACACATGCACACGAAAGATTAATTGCTGGGCTTGAACTCCAAACCTCACATATAAAAATATGAGAACAATGTCATTGAATCAATTGACCACTCGACAATAGAATGTTAACCTACTCTAACAATTATTTCTAGCCACAATATTGAAATACAATATTATTTTCATTTCCAAAATTATAACTATCTTTTCCCTCTATTATATGTGCCAAATGTTTTTGGTAATAGAATAATGTGTTACCCTTTTTGTCCATTGTAGTGGGTTTGTCATAACTGGAGTGATATACATTGCCAGATACTCTTGAAGAATTGCTATGAGGCACTTCCAGAAAACGGGAAAGTAATTGTTGCAGAAAGTATTCTTCCAGAGGTCCCAAACAGTGAGATGGCTTCAAAGATGGCTGCCCAAGCTGATTTGATTATGTTGGCTTATCCAGACGGGAAAGAGAGGACAGAAAAGGAATTTGAGGCGTTGGCTAAACAAGCCGGCTTTAAACAATTCATCAAAGTCTGCTGTATTTTTAATATTTCGATCATGGAATTTCATAAATGAAAGGGTATATTTGTAATTCCAGTGCTACCTGGGCATCTTGGTAAGAGCTGGGCCTGGGCCTCTTTCAAGTGGGAAGAAAGAAATTTAGGATGAAAGTACGAAAAATAAATTCTGTTACGCTATATTTTATTTTATTTTATTTCTTTTCTTTTGGGTTGGGGGATGAGGGGGTGGGGCGGGGCTTCTTGTTGCATGTAATTGGGTATCGTGAAAAAAATAAAATGTAATATTTGTCCCCTCACATAATTTATTATTGTTTTTCTTGAAAAAAAAGGAAAGAAAATATGTTATTGGCATTAATTGTGGTAAGAACATTTAAAGAAAGAAAATATTTTGTTCGCATCTTTTAACTATTAAAAATCTTATGGCCTTGGTTACTATAATTCCAATGGTTTGGACATAATTACTCCACGTGTTCTAAATTTCATGTTATTATTATTATTTTTCACTTTTAAAGAAATATTTTATTTTTGAATATTATTATTTTATTTTTTAAAATTTTAAAGTTAGTGAGTTGTAAATGATAGTTACATCATTAGATATAATTATGATGATACAAAATTAAAAGTAATAATATTTTAAGCATATCACTCGAAAATACACTAATTAAGAGAGAAATAGTACTTTATTAATAATATAAATAGCTATAATTGCTTTGTTAGATATAAAGCAGAGTGGACGACGGTTAGGCATTGTTTGAATTTGCAAGATAATGGAATGAGATTTGGAATTTTGTAACTCAGCATCTAACAAGAATTATTTTTAAAAGAAAAAATAAAATAGGAACAATTGCATCGATTATAATAGATTGACTTTTGTGCTGAAGCAAGAAATTAATAAGTTTGAAAAATTCTATATTTTATAGAAGGACGGTGTGTTATGATACTTTATATTTTGTATTTGATTTAGTTATTATTCAGTACTAAAAATTTAATATAGTTCATATTATTTTTCTTCTAAAAATTTGGATTTGAATCGAATTCGACATTGAATTTGATTGTTCAACTATTCAAACAATACAAACTGTTCAATGAAATAGATCCAGCAAAAAGAAATTCATAATTCAAAATAAATATGAAATTCAGTGAGTAGGAAAATATGTATAAAATAAAAACCCTAATGTAATAATGTTCCATACATTTCGTTGTCACTCACCAACCCACCCCCTTTTTCTTTCCCCCTTTCACTTTTTTCTTTTCCTTCTTTTGGTTTCTTCTCATCCCCGAAACATAGTATTCAGGCCATTTTTCGATTTTACATTTTCGCTTAGAAAATACAAATTAAAAAATATTTAAAATATAAAACACAAATTTATATATTTTCAAGCCAAAAATTTAACTTTCTTTCAAATTCCATTACTAAAATCCAAGAAAAATAATCTTATTCAATGAAAAGACATTCTGAATTTTTTTTAACTTTGTTTTATCATATATTTGATCATATATATATATATATTAAATGTATTTGAATTATAATTAGATATTTTTATAAAAAAGTATTTAATAAGCTTAATATTTATTTATAATATAAAATAAAATATGAAACTGATCGACACGAAAAGACAGAATTCGAAGTGACAAAAAATAGTAGCTATCTTGATGGAATAGTTTATAATTAATAAAGAGACAAAACACAAACATAAATTTATATATACATACAAAAGGAACTTAAAGAAACCATAGACTGACTATCTATAATTATATGGTTAGGTAGGGCTTTTATAATTTATTATGATTATTGAAAAAGTCAGGGCTGGCACATGGACTATATAAAAAACTGGAGAGGACATGAGAATATTAGAGCTGTCAATAGATTGAATTTGAATTGGATCATACTGGATTCAAATTCAAATCCAAAAATAATATGTCATATCTATATTCGATTCAAGATTTTATAGGATCTGTAGTTAGTATAATCATATTCGAATTCAGATAAAAGTCAGATGTTTATTAGATATCCAAAAAAATTCAAATTCGAATACTCTCAAAATCATCACATATTTATTATTTTTTTTAAAAATTTAGTAGAATCCAAATTCAAAATAATCATCCTTAAAAAGATTATACAATAGATTAATGAATAAATTTTTAAGTCTATTGATAACTTAAAAGTAATAATAGAATTTAATTTAATCACATTCATTCACCAGATCATTGCATTTTAGATTCCGTTGCTGATAATAGTATTTATTTGGCATTATAAATACATAGTTATATTTGATTCTTTAGTCAACTAATTACATACTCATGGTTTTATAAAAAAGAAACTCATTTTGATCAAATCGATATTTGCATTGCATTCTTGCCATATCATGGTATTCGACTCCTACTCATTATTCTTCCCGCATCATTTTTTGTTATAAAAATAAAGAAACCAGTAGTGTAATTATGATGTAAATAAGCTCAAAATCTAATAATTTATATGAAAAACAAATAATTTGATATATTGCACAGGAGTTGATTACTCTCTTCATCCAAATATGCACTTTGGCATTTTTATATGACCCTGTGTATACATATGTATAATACTATATATGTATAATACTAAATATATTCGGATTTGGATTATTAATGGATCGGATCGAGCCACATTTATATTCGCTCAATTTATTTTGGATTATGATTTTTTTTAATCAGATCATATTATCGAATCTTTTATCGGTAAAGATTCTAAATAATCGGATCGAATTCAAACCAAATTCGAATTAAAATCCGCTCCATTGATAGCCCTAGAGAATATTCTCGATCACTCTATGTTAACTGTTGAGCCCAATACTTTAAACAGAGTAAACATCTAATCTATTTGCAATAATCTATGCTGTTTTGGAAATATTTATTTATAGGTAAATTTCACTTATTTATGTTAAATTGGGAGTTGTTCAATTAATTTAAATTTTTATTTATATTAAAGTGACAATACCACGCTGGAACACTTGTACCTTAGCAAGGTACGACTTCGCGTAAACTAACCTCAACTGTGGGTAACAATAGGGGCGTATTCTTTTATGCTAAGATATACTAGTTCCTTATAGGATCAAAGCTAATCTTAAAACGTTTCTGATCCAGAGGATTCTTTATTCAAGGTAATTGCAGAGCATACTCAGTTTTCAGACGTTGAGGATAGGTTTGAGAAAGGTGAAGAAGATAGACAAAGGAAAGAAAGATTTTATTTCAAACTTGGCTTTGCTTTGCTAAACTTAGCTTCGCTCTGCCTCAAACTTACAACTGACTTCCCCTTTTATAGAGGAAAATCAGCACTGTTCACAAGACAATAATTTGAACAGACTGACTCATACTAACTCAATTGTTTAAATACGTGGACCTATACAAGGACAATTATTTAAAGTTTTTATCTACAACACCTACACATGGTTCAACAATTTAAACATCTAGACTCACAAAGGACAATAATTTAACATATCTATCCCATATACAGACAAGAATACAATAATTTAACATAACTGACTCAGCAAATACAATAATAGCACACTTAAGTTAAAGGGCCTGGTCTGAATGGTCCCATAACACAGTTTGAGTTGAATGATTCTGGGGCTTGGGCCAGTAAATTATCTAGTTCTGCAAATAGACCAACAATCTACCACCACTGACTCTCGAGTTCATAGGGGTCTTGTGAATCTACCATGATGTCTTCATCTGGTTTTTCTTTGCCTTTGTTCAATGGAGAATCTGCAATAATAACTGAAGAGGTGGATTGAACATTTGAACTTTGTGAAGACACATAGTTAGATAATTGATTCCAATTTTTCTGAAAGTAATTTTTAGAATCTCCCCATATGGTATTGGTCTGTGAATAGAATTGTTCAAAATATGTTCTAGAGTCTTCCTGAAGTTGTAGAGCATAATCAACTGGTAATTGTTCCCATGAAGCATATTCATCAAAACTTGGCCAAATCTAAGGTGGGATAGTTGAATTCTGTTCCGCCATTGTTTTCTGGAAGTCTTTGATATCCTTTCCAAGCTCAAAAAATTCTTTGTTAAGCAGATACGGAAAAGTCCTATATTCTTTAACTGTGTAGAGATATGGACGATTGTGGATATGATGAGAACTTTGTCTAGATAATAGATAAACAACAGAAATCCCTTTGTTTGTTTTACCAAGTTGTTGCAACTGGAGGACTTTGAACATTCTAATCTATGTTGATAATATGTAGAACCATTCCAAAAAGGTTCTAGCACAAGGATTATTATCAAAATCATCCAACCATCCACTGTGTAATTCAGCAATCCACTGAATTGATTGATCAATAGAAATTCTACTCCAATTGTCCATTGTTCAAGTAAATACCAAATCATGCATAGCAACTCTTTAGAAAACATTTTATCAAATGGGAAGAAAATACTGAACAATGTGAAAAATGGATAATCAGGATGATAACCTAAATCTCCAAAGGTGTGAAGACCAATTTTTCTAACCATGAGAGACTGGTATTTCAGCATGAGTTCTTTTTGCTCTAGATTGGAGAGTTTTGGTTTTGATGAGATCATGCAATTCGGGTGGAAGGTTCTCTAGATGAAACTCATGGATTGATGAGAATCTTTATGTGGTTGGAGAAGAAATCATGCAAATGATGAGAATATGGTTTCTAGGAATTTGGTAAGGCTTTGGCCTGGTAAAGAAATCAACAAGAATATTGTTTCTGCCTTTAAGGTGCTTTACACTGAAAGAGTATGGTGAAAACCATTATGCCCATCTCAACAATTGCTTTGATGGAATATTATGACCTGGTTTAAAACTTATCATCTTTGGAAAATCAGTCATATCCATCTCAACAAGGAAGTGATGCCCAATAATATGAAATTGAAAATTTTTAACACCTCTTTTGACAGCAAGAATTTCTTTGTAAGTAGAATGATAACTTTGTTCAGTAGGTTTGAATGATCCACTTTTATATCCACATAATTTTCTCCGTCCATCCTTTTCTTTAAGGAGAATTGCTGCCCAAAAGGTTTCACTGATATCTGTCTGCAAGATTTTTTTTCGTATGACAGAATTAACAATGAAGGAAGCTTCTAGATTTTGTCCTTTATCTTTGTAACCCTCTAAGCATAAGACCATTCTGGAGGATTCTTTTTCAACATATCCTGTAAAGGCTTTATGATTGTGGCAAGTCTTGGAATGAAATCAATTGTATAATTGATAATTCCAAAGAATTGTTGTATTTGTTGCTTTGAGCTGAGATCATCAGGAAATTTTTATAATTCTTGTGTAATATGGGGCTAAAGTGTATGTTGCCCATCTTTGATATGCATTCCAAGGAAATTTATCTCTCTTTCAAAGATCAACATTTTATTTTCAGACAACATAATACCATATCTTCGAACCAGCTCCTCAAATTGATGCGATAGATGTGTTATATCTTCAGATAAAAGAAGTATATCATCTACATAGATCAAAGCATTTGGGAATAAAGATTCAAAAATCCTGACCATAGCCTTCTAAAATAAGGATGGATTGTCTTGAGCCCAAAAGGCATAACAGTCCATTGAAAATGAGCATTTGGGATGCAAAAATCTATTTTAAATCTACCATCTGGATGGATTCCAATTTGTCAAAATCCTGCTTTGAGATCAAACATTGAGAAGATATTGGCTCTTGTGAGATTAGAGAACAAACAATTCATGTTCTGAAGTGGGAATTTCTCATATGCAAGAAAAAAGTTCAGAGGATTGTAATTGATAACAACCTCAGTTTACCTCTTGCTTGCTCAGATCTTTTATTAACATAAAAGGCTTGTCTTGCCCGTGGAGAATTTGTAGCTTCAATAAGTCCTTCATCTAGTAACTGGGCTAGTTCTCTGGTGGCCAATTCAAGTTGATCAGTTGGCATTCCCGAATGATTGACTTTAGTAGGGTTAACATTGACATCTTTTTTGAAGGGTAGGTATATGAAAAACTCTGGGTTTTTTCAAAGTAGGTTTTTGCATTTCTAGAAAAATCCAGAGTGAGATTCTGCACAACAATATCTTTTAATCTGACTTGGATTTCTGGGATAGTATTCATGCCAAAACAAGATTGTGGCTTGATGTATGAGAGGAAATAAGATTTATACCCGAGTCCTTCTTAGCTTAGGAATAACTCTTTTTCCCCATGTTTGCTTTATAATATCAAACCCAATAATAATATCTTTTTCAGGAAGTGAAGATCCAAGAAACTTGTGAGTAAATGATAGTTCTGGAAAGAATTGAATCCTCACTAGTTTATTGATCAATTCAACTGAGAGAGTATCATTGTTTGCGACCTGGAATACCTCATGATGCTTCTTCTAAAAGGGTGAAGGAAGTATCCTTGGATTGAGAATAAACATGGATGCACTTGTATCAAGAAGACCAACAATATTGATTAGATTATCAAATTTTGAGGAATGATTTGTACCTATATAAGAGGTACTGAAAAAGCTAATCCAATTATCTTTATCCTAAAGATAGGGAACTGGGAATCATGTGAATCAGGTTCTTCTGTTGATGAAGCATCATCATTTGTGTCTTCTTCTAAGGCAAATAGAGTTTGCTCCGATGGCTCATCTTCTTCAGAAAATAATGATTCAAGATCATTAATGGGTGTCAAATCCAACAAAAATAAATTCATACTCTAAAAGGTATAATTTGTAATCAGTGGTGAGTAGGGTTGTATTCCACAGGGACTGGTAAATTTTGTTTATTTCAAGTTTAGAAAATAAAATAAATTAGAAGGGGGATTTTTATGAAAACAAAAACCTAGAATCTTAAAAATAAATAAATCATAAATAAAATAAGAAATCAATAAGAATTAAATCTAGCCTAAGGTAAAAATCTCAGTTTGGTTCTCAGATTTTATCATTGATAGAAAGATTAATTCATCTTTTCTTGAATAGACTGGTTATAGTTATTCGGATGTCCTAATAACCAATCTCTCCTTACTATTTTGATAACCAAGAGAAGCTTGTTAGTTATTTCTCTTGCCAATAAACGGCCCTAAAGAAATGCTCATAGGATTTAATTTATCAATAATATTAAAAACTAGAGAGACCCAACCCTAGCTAACAAACACATTCAAGCGGGGTACATTTAGACTATATTATTTATCCACATAACATAAATCATGCATGTGGTCACCACACATAACTATGTTATTTGTCACAAATATTAGAACAATTAAATAATTGCGGATTTAATGTTCTAATTGACAGAACAATTATTCTAAACTATCAAATTTGGGCCCTAAATTCAATAAACCTGAATAATCGTAATGAAAACAGAAGATAAATAAATACTCAAGAAATAAGAAATACGAATAAAACTATTTAGATCTCATAAATACTGAGGAACCAAAACTTCGATAATCTCTTAGGATAGAAGAAGAGTTTAGCAACTCATGGAAAGAAGAAAACACAGGAAACTAAAAATATGTTGAATAAAAGAATCCAAAAGCTCCTATGAAAGATACATAGTTTCATATAAATAGCTTACTACTCCTCATGCAACTGAGAAACTAATAAGAGTCCTACCAGAATAAGAAAACTAAAATTATCCTAATTAAAGAAATAAAAATTAAAATATTCCAGGAATGTACAACTGCCAAAACATGTCTGCACTTGAATTATTTCATTCTTCCATTCTCGTCTCCTCGGGAATGTGATCTTTACTCCAAGCACGTCAAAAACTCGATTTCCAACTGCATTTAGCTTGAATCTTCAATTTGCTTCACAAAACATAAAATGAAAATTAAAACCCAACAATTAAGCATTTTTACTATTAATCAAAAGGGAAAATTATACGAATAAAAAGACAAAAATGCAACTTAACAAATTCCCCCACACTTAGACAATGCTTGTCCTCAAGCATACAACAACTCCAATTTATCAACCTTTCTCACAATCCTTTCTTCCAATTTCTCAACTTGTCCCCAAATAGTTCAAATTATCACATTTTTGAGAACTGAATTAGGACACAAGTAAGAACATGCACTTCATAGAAAGAACCCTTATAAATCACACAACTAGTCTATCACCCTGGCAATCTCTTCAAACTTGAAATGTAAAAAAGATTTAATACTTCTTTATTAAGTTCATTTCAAGTCAAGACATAGAAGGACAACTATAAAAAACATGCAACCATATCACATATTCATGGAGAAATAGCAAGTTGAATGCAAGAAAACAAAAAGGATGAAAGGGAAAAACCTTATTCAATCTCCATTTTTTTCGCACTAAATTCAGCGTGTGGACCAACCTTTTTACGTGAATACAAACATTGCTGGTGAATGCACCTAGTTACTCAGTCAGCCACAAGTTGTCTAGAATATCATCCGACCTTTTTAAGCAAATACAAACATTAGTGATGAATGCACCCAATTACTCAGTCGGTCACAAAACAAGATGGTTATTATTCCTACTCATAATCACTTTATTTTAGTGATTAGCAGAGTAATCAAGCCCTTCTTTTTTTTTTTTTTTTTTTTGAAAAGGGGTTAAATGGTCAAACTCAATCACCTTTATTGTCTTAGTACATTCAGCTCAATAATTCAACCAAAATATGTTCATCAAGGAAAGTTCTAAAAAAGTTAACCCGCTACGCATGACAATTATTAGGGTGATATGCATTAATTCCCTCATACATTTTTCATCTAAATCAACCAACAAGGTAACAAGTCAAAGTGCAATAAACAAGAACTCAACTACTTATGCCATTCTTACAATGCGTCCTAATTCAACCTAATCACTTAAGCATTACCTTAGGGACAAGCATCAAAAAGAGGTAAAAGGTCAACGAGAAAAATTAACAAATCAATAGCTAAAGCACACTTTGAAAACAAATAAGAAGAGTAAAAAGTCATTCCATGCATGTTTGAAGCAAAATGAATCTAAATATTCTTTTCCCCACACTTAAACCAAACATTGGCCTCAATATTTCAAACCAAGGAAGTAAATGCATAAGAAAAGTGGAAAAGGGACTCCCTTGAGGAGATGAGGTCCACGTGGCTTTAAGGACTGCGTGGAACTGGGGGTGAAAAACCAACATGAGGGAAGTAGGCCATAAGGTTGGTCTCTATGCGTGAAAGCTAGCGGCGAAGAGCATGAAGATCATTGTCACGAGTCCTTGGTTCAGCTATAGTAGAGGTGGGTGATGTTCCCTCATCATCACAAAAAATTCTCCTATGTTTCCATGACATACTGGGTCCTGGAGAGCAAAAATAAAACACACCGTTCCGTTTGCCAAGTAGGCCCATCCCTTCTAGACAATTCAAATCCAGAGGTGTCATATCACAAGCAATATGTAATATGTTATCATCAGGGGTGATCAAGTGACCGTGTATGGCCAAATATGTAATAAATGATCCTAGGATTAATGCACGTTTGTTAGCCAAGACACTTGTAAATTGAGTAGCCAACCAACACCCAAGGTTAACTTTTGCATTGTTAAACATGCACCACAGAAAATAAAACTCAACTTTTGACCGCACACCAGCAGAATCCTTTCTACCTGAAAAGAGAATGCAAGAAAATGATGAACATATTTCAAGGCAGGATCAACAAGAAAAGTATCCTTAGATTTGCTAGGATCATAAGGGACAGCTGTGTTTTAAGTCAAAGATCTATAAAGCGTTTGAGGCACAAACTCAGCATTAAAATCACATCTACTGTTCAAATATTCATCAGAACATGCATAGTCATGTATGATAAAACCGAATGCTAAGTTAAATTCAGTGATAGATAAGCTAAACATTTGACCCATTAATCGAAATACAACCACATTAAGAGTATTTAGAGAGAAATCAACCGGTTTGTTAAACTCAAAAAGTAGTATAGAATCAGGCACAAGTTCAACATATGTTAGATAACAAATAGAAAAATAAGGGCGCCATCCAAGACCATCAATTAATCGATTAACATCAGCACGAATATTTAAAGTCTCAAGAGTGGAATAGTGAATATACTTACAGGGGGTGATTGGTCTAGAGCAAACCTCAGTGTACCTATCCTATTCATGAGGTGTGGTGGTCTGGAGAGACCTGTGAAAATCAGATTCTGTGGTTGGAAGGACAATTTTTCCTTTTCCAAGTCTAGAATGACATCGAAATCTAGATGAAGCAGATGGCCGAATATTAACAACGAAAGTGCTTGGCGGTTGAGATGATTTCGGAAGAGATTCGATTGAATGTGGACGTGTTACCCGAGTGATCTTGGCTTGTTGAGGACGGGTGGCAGGTTATTTTTCTTTCATGTTTAGGTAAGTAGTTTATGATGAGTGAATGTGTTGTTTGGAGATGGTGATGATGATGGTGGGTTGAAGATGGTGGTGGAGGTTTTGTGAAGTTTTCTTGGAGAAGAAAGTGAATCCAATTTTTAACTCTCTTTTTCAATTTTTTTTAATAAATACATATAAAGATATAAATAGTAAAAATAAAAAAATAAAAAATAAAAATGAAAAAATAAAAAAATTAAAAATTAATAATAATAAAAATGGATGAGAGTCAAAATTGAAGATGAGGATTGAAGGTGAAGGTGGTTTGATGGTGTCGGGTGGTGGTGGTGTTGAGTTTTGTGATGGCCGAAAGTGGTGTTGGTAGACGGTGATGAAGATGGAGATGGTGGGTATGGTAGGCGGTGATGGGTTTGTGTTGGAGATGGTGGTGGTGGGATTATGTTGGAGATAGAGATAGTGGAGATGTTGGTGAAGATGGTAGGTTTTTGAGTTTAAATGGTGATGGTGAGATGAAGAAGATGTTAATGGCGGCTAGGAGTCTTGGAAAAAAAGGTGATAGTGGATTTTTGTTTTTGGTCAAAATTGGAGTCTTCCAATTTTGACTATATTTTTCTCTTCTTTATATATATATATATAAATATAAATAAAATAAAATAAATAAAAAAAATAATGAAAATGGTTTAGATAGAAGGAGAGTTGATGAAACAAGACATGGACGCGAGTAGATTGAAAAGCTTTTATGTTAAATAATTCCAACGTACCAAAAAAAGTTCTTGAACAGGGCGTGGGCATGGGTAGATTGGAGAGCTTTCCTTGTCAAATAATTCCAAAATGCCAGAAAAGGTCCTAGAACATGGCGTGGGCACGGGTAGATTGGAGAGCTTTCCTTACCAAATAATTCCAACATGCCAGAAAAAAATCTTTGAACAAGTCGTGGGCACGGATAGATTGAAGAGCTTTTCTGTCAAATAACTACGCCCACGGGCCAATTTAAAACATCTCTTGCATCAGAGAAAAATAAAGCTAATTAATTTTTTTTTTTTTGGAAAATGTAAAAATACAAATTGAAAGTTTGGGTTGCCTCCCAAAAAGCACCTCTCTTTAACGTCTTTGGCTAGACATAGCTATTCCTCATGTCACAAAATTATCATCAGTCAAATTCAAGGTTTCGTGAGTCAAAGTATCAATATTATCGACAATAGAAACACAAGACTCATCACTAGAATATTTCATGGTATCATAAATATTGAATTTAACCATATTACCATCAAATTCCATAGTGATTGTACCATCATGCACATCAATTTTCGTCCTAAAGGTTCTAAGAAAAGGTCTTCCTAACAGTATTTGTGATGAATTAGGAGAGTTATTTTCAGACATGTTAAGTACATAAAAATCAGTAGGAAAAATTAATTCGTTACCTTGCATTAACACATCCTCTAGGACTCATTTGGGATATACAACAGACCTATTAGCAAGTTGAAGAACTACTCCTGTTTCTTTCAAAGGACTAGCATTCAATGAAGAGTAGATGGTAAGAGGCATGATATTAATTGAAGCACCAAGATCGCACATAGCCTTTTCAATTCTAACTTTGCTAATTTTGCAAGGGATAGTAAACATACTTGTGTCTTTGCATTTGGGGGGCAATTTTCTTTGTATCACTGCTGAGACATTTCGCCCCACACTTATTATTTCATTACCTTTTAATTTTCTTTTATTTGTGCACAATTCCTTGAGGAATTTAGTATACTGAGGTATTTGCTTGATTGCATCAAGTAAAAGGATATTTACCTCGACCTTGCGAAAAGTTTTAAAAGTCTCATTTTCCTCTTCATGCCTTTTAGATTTAGCAAACCTTTCAAGAAAGGGATGGTGTACAACTAATGGGCTTGTCACTTTACTGTTGGGTTCATGTGAATGTTCAACCGAATCCTGGGGCATGACAATCTCTCTTTCCACATTTGCCACAACAATATTTTCTTGTGTCTTCTTGTCGGGTTCCTTCTGTTCCTTACCATTTCTCAAAGTAATCGCGCTAACATTCTGCTTGGGATTGACAACTATTTGAGATGGTAGTTTCCCTTGGAATTCTATCTTACTCACTGAGGTGGCTAGTTGACTTATTTGGTTCTCCAGGTTTTCAATGCTTGCTCGCATTTTCTGTTGAAATTGTTGAGTGTTAGTCGCGTGCGATTTAGCAATCTCTTCGAGAGACATATATTTGTATTTGAAGAGGGTGGTTGCTGTGGAGAGAGCGACTTTTGTTGGAAATGTTGGTAGTTCTGCGGTCTCCCTCCGTAAGTAAAATTCAGATGATCCCTCCATCCTGGGTTGTAGGTGTTTGAGTAGGGATCATACTTTCTTTGCGGTGGTCTAGGGAATCCTTCTACTGCATTAATTTTTTCGCAGGAATTCTTTTGGAGCGTAGGACACATCCGTAGGATGACCAACATTAGTACAAATCCCACAAGTCTTAATTTGCTGTGTATTCCCTACAACCAATTGTTGAACAAGAGAAGTTAAAGTAGAAATTTGACACTTAAGAGATGAATTACTTACCTCATTGACCCTTGTAGGGGTTCCCAAGAGTATCCAAATTCTTGGGAATTGGCAACCATTATAGAAATCAATTCTCTAGCTTCACTTGGGGTTTTGTTTACTATGGCTCCTTGACTTGCTGCATCTATCATCCTCCTTTCCATTTTGGTAGAAGTCCTTCATAAAAATATTGAATGAGAAGTCACTCAGTAATACTATTTTGTGGGTAGCTTGCACAAAGTTGTTTAAACCTTTCCTAATATTCGTGAAGATTCTCTGCATTTCTCTATCTTATCATGCTGATCTCTTTTCTAATGCTAGTAGCGCGTGAAGCAGGGAAAAACTTCTCAAGAAACAATTTTGCCATTTCCATCCATGTAGTGACCGGGCCAATGGGGTATATACAATAACCAATCTTTAGCTCTATCTGCTAAGGAAAATGGAAAAACTCACAACTTTACTTGTTCTTCAAACACCCTTGGGTTTCATAGTCGAGCACACAATATAAAGTGCCTTTAAATGCTTATGGGGATCTTTATTCTCCAAACCGCGGAAAATGGGTAGTAGATGGATTAACCCATATTTTAACTCAAAAGGTGTTTCCAACTATGGATATTTAATGCAAAGCGGTTGTTGAGTCAAATTTGGTTCAACTAACTCCCTTAAAGTTCTTTCTCGGACCATTGTTTCATCTTGTTCAGAATCGCTTGAATTGGCTAAGCTGGATGTATCTAGATCGAGATCCGAAGGTGACGATTCGTCTTTCTTTTGCAATCTAGTCTCCTTCCCAATCTACGAGCAGTCTTCTCAATCTCAAGATCGTATTGAAGTTCACCTATACAAGAAGATCGAGGCATTAAAAAGAAACAAAATTATTTGACACCAGTCCCCAGCAACAGTGCCAAATTTTGATGGTTGTCGAATCCAAGTAAAATAAATTCCTACTCTAAAGGTATACTTTGTAATTAGTGGTGAGTAGGGTCGTATTCCACAGGGACTGGTAAATTTTGTTTCTTTTAAGTTTACAAAATAAAATAAATTAGAAGGGGGGATTTTTATGAGAACGAAAACCTAGAATCTTAAAAATAAATAAATCATAAATAAAATAAGAAATCAATAAGAATAAAATCTAGCCTAAGGTAAAAATCTCAGTTTAGTTCTCAGATTTGATCATTGATGCAAAGATTAATTTCTCTTTTCTTAAATAGAATGGTTATAGTTACTCGGACGTCCTAATAATTAATCTCTCCTTACTATCTCGATAACTAAGAGAAGCTCGTTAGTTATTTCCCTTGCCAATAAACAACCCTAAAGAAATGCTCATAAGATTTAATTTATCAATAGCATTAAAAACTAGAGAGACCCAGCCCTAGCCAACAAACACACACAAGCAGGGTTCATTTAGACTAAATTATTTATCCACATAACATAAATCATGCATGTGGTCACCACACATAACTATGTTATTTGTCACAAATATTAGAACAATTAAACAATTACAGATTTAATGTTTTAATTGACAGAACAATTATTCTACACTATCAAATTTGGGCCCTAAATTCAATAAACCTGAATAATCATAATGAAAACAGAAGATAAATAAATACTCAAGAAATAAAAAATACGAATAAAACTATTTAGATCTCATAAATACTGAAGAACCAAAACTTCGATAATCTCTTAGGCTAGAAGAAGAGTTTAGCAATTTATGGAAAGAAGAAAACACAGGAAACTAAAAATATGCTGAATAAAAGAATCCAAAAGCTCCTATGAAAGATACCTAGTTTCATATAAATAGCCTACTACTCCTAATTCAACTGAAAAACTAATAAGAGTCATACTAGAATAGGAAAACTTATCCTAATTAAAGAAATAAAAATTAAAATATTCCAGGAATGTACAACTGTGAAAACATATATGCATTTGAATTATTTCCTTCTTCCATTTCTCGTCTCCTCAGGAATGCGATCTTTACTCCAAGCACATCAAAAACTCAATTCCCAACAATTAATTATTTTTACTATTAATCACAAGGGAAAATTATACGAATAAAAAGACAAAAATGCAACTTAACAATCATCGTTTTCTATGTTGCATTGAGTCAGTTGAGCAATCTGCTTCAATATTTTGTCTCTTCTTCTGTTTGGACAATGTTTCGCCCATTGTCCTCTTTTATGACAGATGTGGCATCTATCTCCTTTAGATTTTGAGAACTTTCCCTTGAAGAATCTCCTTCTTTTCTTTGGAATCCATTGTTGATAATGCTTTCTTGACCTTCTAAAATGCTTTTTTGTTTTCCTTGGACAATGGCATTTTTCTGTCCTGCATTTGATCTGAAGGTCCTTCCTTTCGCATCCTATTCCAATATTTTTCCCTATTTCCTGGAATTCTTTCAAGAATTTCCAATTATTGCAGAGCTTTTCAAGGCTTTGAAAACATATTGATAGATTTCACCAAGAGTAGTGTCAGAAAGTGCTTTTCCTCTTATTTCAATCAATCGTAATACTTCATATCCCAGCGATTCTGGAATAGAATTGAGATAAGCTTGCTTTAGATTTGGATTATCCATTCCTTGTAGAATATAATATTTTTGTGACATCATCTGGAAGTGTTTTTCAAGATCCTTTCTGTTGAAAGAACAACACTTCATCTTAAAGAATTCTTCTCTTGCAACATCCAAATGATTTTGTACCTTTCCAAGGAATTTATCATATATATAATTCATGAAAACATCAAATTTGGAGAATTCCTTGCTTGTATTTGCCTGTATTCTCCAAGTGTATACCACCATTCTTTTAGAGTTCCAGTCATTCTGGCAGTGAAAGCATTTATAACACCCGGGAGTGAGTGTGGAATTTGGTTTCTGTAACTCTAAGACACATCATGACATCATGTCATGCATCCTGTTTCTCCATTGCGATGGTGGAATATCATCAAATGTGAATAGAGTTTTAGAATTTATCTGAATAGGTTCGCCTGGTTCTTCCACATATTGATTTATATGACTAGGCTCTAGATCATCATCAACAATAGGTTCATCAGTATATTTTGGTGGTTGATTCATAAAGAGAAAAGGCCTATCTTCTGAAAGATCTTTAGAATTACTAATTTCTTCAGTGGGAATAACTGGCCACGGTCTTGTTGGTTTTTGTTCTTCATAATTATGAACTTTCTTAAAGAATTTAGTCAACGGGTTGTTAACCGTTCCTTGCATCATAAACTGTTGATGTTCTCCACTTTTTGATTCAAACTTCTTTTAAGTTTCTGGAAATTCCATTTTTGGTGGTTTACTCTTTCTCCTTAATTATTCTAGAGTAAAAAAAGAAGATGAGTATCCAAACATTCTCTTGAAGTTTTCTAAAACATAGAGTGGTTGAGAAACCATTGGAAAAGCTATCATTGAAGTGTCTGGCTTATTCCAAATGGTATCTCTTTGGTATTGTTCTTCCAAAGATCTTAATTGGGTTTCAACGAGTTGATCTCCTGCTCCTTGTGCTAGAATGGTTGAGAATTATGAATTATTTTCAAAATATCATGGTGGATAATATCAATCCTTTCTTTTAAAGATTGGATTAATACTGTTAGCTGACTATTCATCTTGGCTTCAATTCTATCCTGACTCATGGTAATTTTTTGCAACATTTTATTATGGGCCATAGCATTCTTAGATTGCCAATTCAGGGTAGTTTTAGCATGAGTGATTTCAACAAGAGATTCATCTGGATTTCTGGAAGTTGGATTTTTAATCTTTCACAAATGTCTGTAATTATCATCTTTGAATTCTTTTTGTGGAAAACCTATTTGTTGAGTAGATGAGGATTCCATCATCATGATCTGTTGCCATTGAGGGGATTGGTCATCATCCTTTCTTAGTGGATTTTGATAAGGAGAGTCATCATCATCGTCCCCTCCGAAATAAGTGGTTGGCCATGCTGTTGGTGGCGGAGGAGTATATTTGACTAGATAGTCAAATTTTTCGGACGGTTGTCCCAATGTGTCAGCATATGGGTTATTCCTAGAAAGTTTTTGATGTCCGTTTCTAGGAACTTTTTCATCAACTTTTGCTTGATAAACCGGAGATCCATTACTATCAAATCCATATATTGGTGTTATGGATTCAATAGTATATGCAAGATTGAAACACTTAGAAATGTTGTTTGTCTCCTTCTGTTTGAATTGTATTTCTACCGTTCCATCTTGATTTTTGTGAAAAGATGGTTTAGTAGACTGAATCAGCTTAGATTCTTTAGATGTTTGATGACTTTGTTCATAGGCTATTATCCATGTTTTTGGGATAAGTTTCTGTAACTCCTCTGGTGGAAGTTTCTTGGGAACATATGTGCAACTGGGGATATGCTTGGAATCCATAGAAATAAGTAAAGCATCATCAGTCTCTTGTGGTAGAGCAAAATCAATTGAATGATTTTGTATCCATTACACCATCTAATAGTGGAGTGTGGCAGAATAAGTTGGTGTAGAAGGTACAACACCACAAATTTGAATCTAAAGCTTTAGAGCCGATTTCAGACAAGGATATGCTATTGGCATATTGAAACATAGATAACATAGTTACAAGAACCGTTCCTGCATTCAACATTGTTTGAACTGTGCCAATACAAGGATGCTGATAATCAGAGAATCTGGTCTTAATGAGAGCAATTCTGGCAATTGTAGCTAAACTTTTTTGTCCATGGAGAGTAAGTGCAAATCTGATTGCACCAAAATGGATGTAAGTGTATTTTTCAGCAAGCCACAACTTAGGAAGATGATCAGGAAGTTCAATAGGAACCAGTTGTTCCTTTTCTGTAGCAAGAAGAAAATATTGGTCAAATGAAGAGGCTTGAACAAACTCTTTGACTTGAACCTTTGGGGGATTAATAATACTTTTAACGGTACGAGTAAAAGAAGATTTAGATTTGGAAAAGGTAACATATGTGATAAATAACTAATTAATCAAAATGAGAAACCAAAATTGCAACTAGTGAATTGATTGGATGAAGAATTTGTAATGGGTCGGGTTTGGGTTGATTTGGCTGAAGAATTTGCATAAGGGACTTGTCCGACTCTTAAAATTTTGGACTTGTTTGTTTATATTTTTAAAAGGTGTTATGTTATTTTAGGGTTAAATTCATTTTATCCCCTTATATTATAGGATATGTGTCCAATACCTCCCTATACTATCAAAACCTTTAAATACCCCTCAAAGCCATTTGTCATTAGTAAAATAGCTGAAATGCTAAAATTTTATAGTAAATTATTGATTTAACCTTAGAAAATAACTAAATAACATAAAAACCTAAAATACGTGGCATTTTTTTTCCTGTGTAGACAAATATATCCTTGGCATAAAGAAAAATGTAACTGGAAAGAAACAAATATATTCAGCTTACTTTTCTTTTCGCTCACAAAGAAAAATCTTGAAATATCATCCCAAAATTTTAAAAAAGTTCCAACAAAAATTTGATGGTAAATACTAAAAGATATAGTGCCTATTTGTGGGGGAATAAGCGAATTGATTTTTGATAACCTTGAAACCCTAGAATTTTGGGAATTTTCAATTTGTTTATTCAATTAGAATTTTATAAAGTAATGATAAATTATAAGTGAAATATAACAAAATTCTACATATTATTATAGATTTTTTATATCCCAGAATGAATGCAGATTTGAAATTTTTTGGATAAATAGTTACGAAATAGAAATACATATAATGGTCCCGTATTTTTTTTCCACACAAGCAGCTTTTGTTTTGTTGGTTCCATATGTTTTATATTAGAATGGAGTTATTTAATGTTCTTTTAGAAAAAATAAAATAATTTAATATTTTTGTTGGCTTAGGAGTTAGATGATTATTTAGATCCTAATTAAAATGAAAGTTACAAAATTAAAGTAAGAAACTTGAGCCTTATATAGTAACTCACAAGGGTATTTTGAAAAAACTAATAAGGATATTTTTAACTCTAGAATATTTGAAATCTAAATATAATCTTGAAAATGTAAACAATGGGACTGTTTGTATTCAATTAATAACCAAAGACAATAATTAATAAGGTAAATGGCACTTCACCCCCTCAATTTAGAGTAATCGGAACACTTTGCTCCCAAATTCAATTTTTGGAAGATCATATGATTGGAAAAAGGCTATTCTTGTCATTTTCACTTTTCCCCACTTTTTTAGCATATTTGTGTGATACTTTACATAATGTATTGTATATATATTTCCTTAGAGGAATGCCAAAGTTAATGATTTTGATTCTTTAAAGGTTAATTGAATAATCTTAGTATTACTATAATGAAGCATGAGTTTTACTATTTCATGAAAATATCTTTTATGAAGTAAGAAAAAATTGTTTTAGAGTAATAATAAGGTCAGTGATTTCATTTCTTTAATATGCCTTGCATTATTACCATACAACAAAATGAATTAATCTTTTGAAGATATCATTTACAACACAATTACCATTCCTGTCACATGAATGAAAAATTAAATGTGCTTCTAATTAAAATATATATACTAAAACTTATTTAATTGTATTTCGATCAACAATTAATTTCTAAACAATAGGAGATAGCAAACGAGCTACTTGAAGATAAGAAAAGAATAAGACCCCAGTATCCTATTGTTCTTGGTAAATAGATTTCTTTATTTTTGAACTAGAAAATGTGAAAATGACAAGAGTAATTAGGTTTCCTTTTTTCTTCTAAATGGGAAAAGGTGGGAAAAAAATGAAAATGATAAAAATAACATTTTCTCCGGGCTTATGATCTACTAGAAACTGTAATTTGGGGGGTAAAGTGTTCCACTAACTTTGAGTTAAGGGGGTAAAGTGGCTTTAAGTTATCTTTGAGGGGTAATATGCCAAAAAAGGCGAAACTCGCCTGAAAAGGTGACATGGCATGTCGGGCGTGTGACATTTCTTGTTTCTACCTCGTTGGCAGCTGACATGGCTTGATAAATTAAAAATAAAAAAATAAAAAATGCCAACTAGATATACAATAATATATATATATATTCCCCCACCACCCCCCACCTATCCACCTGGTGGGTGGGTGGCTGGCCAAGCTCACCATGGCCAGCACCTCGCCTGGCCAGGTGGCGGCGAGGTTCACATGGCTACCGCCTGGCCAGATCTGGCCAGGCGAGGTGCTGGCCATGGTGGCTGCCATCACGGGCCGGCCGTGCAGGCGGCCACGGCCAGGGGGCCTCCATGGCCGGCCCGTCATGGTTGGTGGGTGGGTGGGGGGTGGCGAGGCGGGGGTTGGGGTGGGGTGGGGTGGGGTTAGGAATTTTAATTTATATTTAAATTTAATTAAATTATTTTAAATATGTGAGTGAAAATAATATTGTTAATGGTAAATTAGGGGAATGTTTGTTATATTTTTTGTGTGATTTTATTATGTGTTTTGAGAGAATAAATTATTAGAGAATGTGAAAATTGTGTTGGGGAATGTGATTAATTTTTGGTTATGTTTTGAAAAATAGTTAAAAATTGAATTTGAAGAATTTTGATATGTTTATTTATGTTTTGGGGGAGACATTTTTTTTACTATAACAGTTAAATCAATGCTTTTTTGTTAAATTTTTGGGGTGAAAATGAAATTGAGTTATTTTTTTATTGTTATAATAATAATAATATATATGATGTATATATAATATATGTATGTATATATTAAAAAATGGGAAAGTTTTGAGGATAATGAAGGATATTTAGGAAAAAAAAAAGTGTTTTAGAGGAAAAATGTTGATATGTAATATATATATATATAAATAGATGTGTATATATATGTGTGTGTATATATAAATTATATAATATATTTGAAATTTAAAAAAAAAGGAAAAGACATGTATGCTGCCAACTAAGCAAGAAAAAGACAAAAAATGCTTACATGTCAGCTGCCAACGAGGCAAAAACAAGAAATGTCACACGCTCGGCGTTCCACGTCACATTTTCTGGGGAGTTTCGCCGGCTCCGGCGAAAAAAGGACGAAAAATGATAATTTTTTAATACTTATAGGACTAGAATTGATATTATGCAAGTTATAGGACGAAAAACAAATGGGGTAAAATTATAGGATGAATTTTGTTATTTTGCCTGCCAAAAAAATTAAATTTCGGGGGTGAAGTGTCATTTACCCTAATTAATAATCAATTTTTTTTTTAAAAAAAATGAAAATTCACTAGTGCCTTAGCCACTCTTTCTAAGATTCAAACCTACATTAATTAATCTGTTTGCTAGAATCTCATAAATGAATACTTAATGATAAAAAAAATTGAATAAATTAATTTTCCAACATTGCAATACTTAATAATTTTAAAAAAAAAAACAGAGAGAGAGAGAGAGAGATCACCAGTCCTTTTTCAGCAACTACTAGGGATGGCAACGGGGTGGGTCTGGCAGGACCTGGGACCCTCCCCGCTTGACAATTGAGAGACCTAAAACCCGCCCCGCCTTCCCTTTGGCCCCGAACTCGGCGGGTTGGACTCGCCTAACCTGGGTTTTTTTTTTTTTTTGTATTTTCTTTTTTTTTTTAACCATCTCTTCTTCATCATCATTTGAATGTAGCGGGTTTGAGATAATAAAATTGAAACAAGTAAAAAGAAAGAGAAACTCTAATTTTCTAATATAGTATTATAGCCTACTGAATACTTATATGTATAATATAATTACTATACGGGGCGGATCCACCTAAACCCTTAACCCGCCCCGAACTCGGGCGAGTCTCTCTAATCAAGACTCGCTACCCGCTTCTGAACCCCGAACCCGCCCCGAATGGGGTAAGTCCAGGGCGGGTCCCCGATTTATCCAAACCCATTGCCATCCCTAGCAACTACACAAAAATCAGCATCTCCAGCATTATCAAAATCCTTGGTGAAAGAAAACTTCAACATATCTATCTCGTCATAGAGATCAAATTCAAGAATATAATGAAACAATCTTCTTCCTCTTCAAATTTCTTAATTTGATTCCTGTTTTTCAGGCATAAGATTGGCCTTAAAGGGGTGCCCATTTGATCAGGTGAAGGGCAAGAATCATCAATTTCTATTACTTCTCTGTCTTTTTCCGCCGTTGAAGAAACTTTCTGTGCTTTGGGTTTTATTCTACCCATTTTTGAGGGATTTATTTCTTGACGAACCCCATGAAGGTGAAGGGGTTTTTTTTTTTTTTGTTTGGCACGAATGAGTAAGTTGGATTTGGAACCAAGTTTTTTCAAACTTTGAGACGAAGGTGGAGAAGTGGAAAAAACGTTTTTGAATGGGGAGAGAGAGACTTCTACTTGTGTTGGATTTTGGATAGTAGGGGTGTTCAAATTCAATTCAATAAATAAAAAAAAAAAATCAATGAACTAATCCAAAAAATCAAAAATTGACCAAAATTGAACTTTTTTGGATTGAATTGAAATTGTTTTCTAAAAATCGATTAGATTGGATTGATTTTTTTATTTTAATCTCAAAAATCAATCCAATCCAAATCGAACCAAAATTTATATAATAATAATATAAAAAATATATATCTTAATTGTAAAATACACCAATAAATTAAAATAAACTAAACCTAGGATTTTTTCACTTTCAAAAATCAAATACATAGAAACAATTATTGTGGAGACTTATAACTATATAGTTGAGTGTTCTTACATAATTTAATTTAATTCCACAAGATTAGTGTAATATGATAGCTAAATAAAATTTACAAATCGATTGATTAAATTAGTTTAGTTATCAATAGCAACTTGTCAAATATTTCAATTAAAAATTTAAATTAAAAAAATCAAATTAACTGATCCAATTTAAATCGATTTAAAATGGATTGGATCGGATCGGATCGGATTCACAATAAAAATCTAACCGATCAAATATACATTATATAGTTTGGATCGATTAGCTTTTTGTTCCAAAATCAATTCAAACCGAACTACGAACACCCTTAATGGATGGAAAGATAAATCTCTCTCACTTTTATGCCCTGATAATTTTCCTTATATAGTTATATGTCCAAGTGCAAAATCCCTTGTTTAATTTTGTAAAAGTTTTTCTTCTTTCTGGTGGTCTGAATGGTGATCATCATTTTACTATCGAGCTGCAATTAATTTTTAGAAGATAAATTTTAGTTACATCCTCATAAAATTTTTCATCCATTGTAAATACTAAAATCTAATTACAAAAATATCCCAAATTCTATGGGCTTGTTTGGTAGTGAATTGGGCCATCCGCCTAAAATATTTTGGGAGAATGGATTTTGGATAGTGGGGTTGGGAAATGTAATAGTTGTTTGTTTGTATTTTGTGAGAATAAATTAGGAGAAAATGGTCTGTTTGTTTGTGTTTTGGGGGAACAAGATGTCATATCAATGATTTTTTTGTTGGGTTTGTGGGGTGAAATGAATACTTTAAAATTGTTTATATATATATATATGTGTGTGTGTGTGTGTGTGTATGTATATATATTGAATGAGTGATTGTATGTGTATATATTTGTAATGATTAGATAATGATTGGGAAGAAATATGAGATTTTTTTTTACATGGAATCTATAATAAACATATTGAATATTTTTGCTAAATTTATAAATACATAAATCAATATTAAATTTGACGTACATAATTTTATAATGTTATTATTATAAGCTTCGTAAAATTAATTTTTTTTATGATAATGATTTTTTCTGAAAAAAATGAATATATGAATGTTTTATTATTTTTAAATCTAAATAAAAGTATTTTCATGTATGATAAGTTTAATAGTCTTCATGTATGATGTTAAATTATATTATGTAACATTATCACAAATAACTCAAAATTAATCCTTAAAATTTTTTGAAATGGCAATTCATTGTTTAATTGCAAAATAAATTGACTTATTAACTTTTAATTCATATATGTTGTTGCATATAGTTGTGGGATAAATAAACTAACGCACCATGAAAGATATTAGTAGTTAGCACATTACATAACTGAATAGATTAAAGTACAAGCACACAATAAGCAATAGAGACATGTGCGATAAGGTAATACAGTTAATGAAAATAGTCTCCTACAAGTGTTCCAAGTACAGGCATAATACACTAGTCTAGGTGACATATGTACTTAAGTACTCTCATACATGAAGATAAATGCTACGGGGATGGAAAGTTGCGCATTCTTGATCATGCAGTACTCAAATCAACGTAGCATATCGCGCCAAGTATTGACAGTACCAACCGCTGAGCCTCTGTCAATATTGTGATGGTCAAGAGCGGTATCACCTATATGAAAAGGTGCCTGGACTCTACGTGTATAAACATTATTGAAAGCATGTTGGCTAGAGTCTTGAAATGCAATCGAGCTCCTAGATGCATCCGAGTCAGTAACAACAATGGGGTGTTCCAAATCATCTCCAGTGCCCCTACGAATGGCAAGGTGGCACACAGGTACAGGCTCAGTAAATATCTCACATAAATGATTATATCTTGGCTCCCATGCCTTAAAGTACTTAGGCGCCAATGCTAAAATCTACAAATAAAAATAAAAATAAAAATATGCACATTGGTTATTTTTCTCTTTTTCCCCCTTGTGTCAGCTAAAAAGGAAATGTTTATATTAATGACAACTTTAATTACCTCAGTCAATCAATCTCGTGCTCGGGAGGAACGTATATCACCTCCAAATCTCTGTTGTAATACACATCAGGGTCGTTCATCAACGCATCGATGGTGTTGTATCTTTCCTTTAACTCATAGAACTTTTAAGTTACGAATTCCTTATTATAAGGGCACTGAAAGTGTTGGGTCAACTTATACACAAAATTCGGCATGCAAGCTACATCATATACATCATTAGTCAAGGACTCTGTGGTGTTAGCATCTAACAACATATGTATGAAATGATCATCTACCTGTGGTCCCCATACATAAGTGAGCTGATGAGAAGTAGCATCTAATGATCTACATCTATTCATATAGATACCTACATTTGCATAATTACATTAGGACAAAGATGTAATATATAAAAGAATATAAAAACATGTTCAGAACGCATCATACATATCCACAGCAGTCACATAGTTACAATAGTCTTCAACATCATCATATTTAATTTCTAAAACCTTACAAGACATACGACTAACACATTCAAATGTATATAACACTCAAGATACAAGTAATTTCACAAGTACAATCATAAGAAGGATCAAAATGATTATTATGGCAAATAGGACACATCCACACAACGTGGCCACAACTGATGTATTGCTGACAACTCTAAGAGTGTCACGACGAGAAAATATGTCCCTATCATGGTCATCTCCACCACGAGAGTTTGTACGAAATGAAGCATCTCGTACTAATGCTAGAATAAAACTACCACTATAATAATCATTGCGTGATGAGGGAAAGGTGGATGCACTGGACTATCCAGGATGAGGTGTATGCTGGCCCCATGTATCCACCAACAAGAAGGATCCAGGATGATTCCCACCGACAGGACAATTGTAGAAGTACCTTCCATAGTTTGCAGGGGTTTTTGCCATGAACATGCGCATAGGTCCTGCCCCACATGCGCATAACGGCGAGTTCTGGGTTCCCATCTTTGCTGACATGAGTTACAGAAACTATATGGAACTACTGAAGTTATGTATTAAATCAATGAAAAAATACTTTAGGGGAATAACAACAATGTCATTACAATAGATGTCAACAATACACATACATAAATAAAGTCAAAGTCAACATAGACATATGTTAGTACATATTGAAAAATTTGAATAGTTAATAAAGCAACAATAATAAAGTAGAACAGAGATAACGTCCAACAACACAAAAGCAAATAAATAGATTGTGCCTAGTGCATGCTCTCATCCCACATTGACTGAGCTGTATTATCCCTAAATGCCGCCTGTGCATTTATTTATGCTTGACTGGGGTGTTTTTTATGATAAAAAATGTGCTAGTCTATCTCTTTCGGAGTCAATGGCTCATTGAATATTTGATCATCTCTACTGAATTTTCTAATGAAATTATGCAGAACGCAACAGGCAATGACTAGGTCAATCTGGCGGTCGAGAAAGTAATTTGGCATTCCCCAAGAGAGGATCGGGAACTGCTTTTTAAAAACTCCAAAACATCTCTCAATTGCATTCCTCAATCTGGAATGTGCATGATTGAACATCTCTCTGGGACTGTTATACATTGCATTTCCCCTAAACTCATCCAAGTGGTAACGAGCCTGTCTATAAGGTGCTAGGATTCATATATAGTTTGTGTATCCTGCATCAACTAGGTAGTATTTCTCTAAATAATTTGAATGTATAACTATTAATTAGAGATAACAATAATGTCAAATCATATTGTATAAAGTGCTTGTTTGTAAAATTAAATTATGATAAGTCAATATTTAATCACACAATTCACCTGGTGGAGGAAATGGGAATACATGATCACTTTGAATTGCATTTAGTAAGACCCTTGCATTGTTTGCACTACCCTCCCACCCAGCGTGCACTTATGTGAACATCAGATCGAAGTCACACATGCCAAGAACATTTTGGCAAGTATGACCTTTTCGTGAATGATATGCATTCTTTCTAATGGCTGGTACCCATGCTGGGATAAGAGTGCCATCTAGCGCATCGACAGCTCTCTATTCATAGAGAATATCTAATATGTGAGGGAGGTTGTATCACATTCGTGCTCACTTACAAATCTTAACATTTTATTATGACACCATACCTGAACATATGGATAGAAGTGTAGATTATTTTGAATTTGCTAAGGGACTTCATCAAAATTAGGTCTACATATTAGTTTCGGTGCTAGGTAGTTTAAAGCTGTTAAGACCTTTCTGACATGCCGATTCATTGTCTCCAGTGAGTGTTGGAAGCATTCCATTATGTTTCTTTGTCGTTGGTGCATTCTAACAGTTTGCATGAACATAGTGACTTGTTCAACTACAGACACCCGTATTTTGAATTTTTCAATAAGACCTGAGATGTTAACATGTCCACCAATGCCCAAAAGGTGGGCTTAGTCATTTGTATATTGTCATAGAACCTTTCATCGTGCCCATTAAGGACCTCACCAACCTAATTCGATCCTTGGAAAGCAAAATTATTGCGTGGTACTTTCTCTCACGTCAAGTTGGGGGCAATCACCTCAGTGACAAAAAAGAGTTCCTCATATCCATCAGAGATATTAGATCCTGGGGTACCTGGGCTTCCCTTAGTTTCGTTGTCCAAGGTGGATTCCCATGAAAAGATGCACTTTCCATACTGACATATAACAAATATCATAACCATTCAACTTCATAATTAATAATGGAATAAAACTACCTTTGCTATATGCAGGAATGAATGACGTAGTCACATGAAATATAATATCAAACCAGAATCCATTACACATACAAGAACATGGAAGAGTTTGAAGGGAAATATAACACGTCTAAGGACATGAAAGGCAAATTGTTCTACAAAGCAATGACATAAATAGTTGAAACAGAAATTACACAGCCATATTGGATCAGGGAATGGATGGAATCCTCATCACTCATTTACTAGTGACTCAACCCATATTCACTTCTCATGATCATCAAGCCTATTAAAAAATGACCTCATAGTGGAGCTCTTTAAAGCATTAATCGCCTTGCCAAAAAGGCCATCAGGTAGACCATGCATTCGACACAATGCCTCGATGCACAAATCAATAGATTTCTCCGCATTGGTCCCAATTCTATTACTCTTAGCCTCCATCATTTCATCCCATTTGTGTAGAGCCGATGTTTAACGGATGTCCTTCTCAGCCATAGGGTTTACCTTTCTCCTACGAGATGATCCTCCTTCGCTTCCAACTATATCCATTAAGTCCTCTCTGCGACTGGATGATTTCCTAGATTTGCTGTAACCACTTGATGAATGAGGCTGCGTTGCGGATCTAGATTGTGACCTGGTGGCTATACTAGATTGGAACATCTCCATACAATAATCGTAATAGCGCATCCCATGATCAAGGAGGTATGCATGTTCAGGATTCTCCTAGAATTTTGGAAAATATAAATTGAACGAGGAATCTAATTAAGTAAGTGAATTTTATTTATTTATGTCTTATAGAGTAATTAATAAAAATTATTACCATAGCCCACTGATGCAAATGGTCTGGCGGGCCTGTAATAGTATTCTTCTTAGTCCCATCCATAGCCCGTTTCAGTGGTGACCAATCGTTGGGATAAACGCTATGCGACATGGAACTTACACCACTTGGTCTTGCACTGTTGAACGTGTAATTGTACTGTGGGTACGATCGTTGATTTAGCTTGTTGCATATTTGGTTCCATATGAAAGCCGAGAAGGTAGTTGTTAAAAGCTACCCTTGTGTAAACTCCTCGTACACAAGCTGAAGCAACAATTTTTCATTCTCGATTGGCCATCGAGTGCCAGCAGGCCTAGTTGTGCCCGCACTAGGGATGGATGATACATCCTTTCCCCTTGGGTCCATCTAAATGTCATTGTATTAATTGTATCTTGTAATATTTTATGAATATAGAAATATGGATTAAGCTATAACTTAAAAGGTCCACTTAACTTATAGCAGTATGGAAACTTTTTTAACTTAAACTTCTATATCCACTTAACCTTATAATCACAATATCTATTATATTTAATATGATATTCTGATCCCAAAAATAGTGTTAAAGTTAAAGTTTTTTATTGTGCCAATGCCATAATGATATATACATACTAATTTTTGAAAGAAATTTGTTAACTAAATATTGCTACAAAATTAGTAATTTATTGTAAGTGAGGTTCTTGAATTCCTTAACACAAACTTTCTACATTTTGTCTAAATTAATGTTTTCGGTATGTAAAATTAAAAAGCCCTAAAAGCTATCATGAATGTGTAATTTGTCAAACTTAAGATTCAAGAGTTTATTTATTTAATTTAATTTTATCACTTTACTTGTTATTTCAATCTTAATCTCTTAATGCTAATTTTTAATTATATTTACTTGTTATTATATCTAATTTTTTTAATAGTTCCATTTAATCAATATCTAATAATTTTATGTGGTAACAAGTTGGTAGAGAAAGGATTTTCAATTCTTCAACTATCCAAATTTAAGTGGTAGGCATAACATTTTAAGGGAAAAAATTATTAAAAACTCCTTAAAATATATTTTTACATTTAAAAAACCTATTAAAGTATTTTCAATTTTTAAATACTCATTCCATTAACTTTTCAGTCCAAAAGGCCCAATAGAACATTAATATTTTCCATTAACTTTATCCTTAATTTATAAAATTTAGAACATTTAATAATTAGCTTTTTTAATAGAATATTCTCTTTAATTTTTTGAATTGATTTTTATCAATGATGAATTGAATAAAAATTTGTGATCCTAGTTTGCTTGATATTTTAGATATAGAATTTTATTTTGAGGGGTTTTTATGCAATTTCCTGTTTTAATAGTGGACGACCAAATTTGGAGTTTTTCTACACATATTTCAAGGGTTTGCATAAATTTTTTAATTCAAATTAATGTTACAATAATATTCCAAATTTTCAGTTTAGATTTTTTTTATTCATTAATAATATAATTTCATCTAACAACATATGTTAATTATGCTTTATATAGAATTTTTAATACAAATTATGCTATAACAAATTTTGAATTGCATTAAGAAACTTGGCAAACATTTGGCAAATCTAGAAAACTATAAGCAATAAGCAATAAATATTATTTACAGTAACATAGATGGGCTTCAAAAAATATGAAAAGTAGTGTTGACATAATGTATTGCCATAACAAAACAGGTTCTGACGACTACCGTTTAAAAAATACTTCACTAATATGCCAACAACCATAGGAAGAGTACAAAATTACAGGATTGTTCTAAAGCCTGACTCGAGTAATTAAGGAAAAAACAATACAATATGGCTCCCCACAATATCCTTAAATCATCGAAATTACTATCTGTCACAGCTCCATTTAGCTGAAATGTGGGAATAGAGCACTTAGGGAGATGACAAAATGATTAGTCACACCCCTAAATATACCGTTGAATCCCTTAAACGTATTGTAGTTATCAGCCATAAGCATACAAAATAACTGACTCCAATTTGAATGCCTTCAAAAATAATACTACATATGTAGTAACTCTAGAAGGCTAGTTAATAAAGCAGAAAGTTGATTTCTCATGCAGGTTTAATAAAATAAATTGGCAACCCCATAACAGCTCCATTAGCTACACTTCAAATGTAATATGAAGTACCAATAATAGACAAATGGTTAAATAGATAGGGACACCTTTTTTCCCTCACAACACTCACAAGTGCACAACTAATTGTGTGTCTAGACCCACAAAACCTGCCCAACTGATGCGCAACTAACTATAAAGTGCATATAAAATTCCGTATTTTAACAAAAATAGATGCACTAAAGAATGGTGCAATCACTACATGATAAGGCAAGAGAGGTATACCAACAACAATCAAAACAAAACCTCATTCACTCAAACAACTACTCCTAGAATTTATTACTTTTGTTACATATGATCACAATAGCATAATAAGAATAGCAGCATAACCAATAGCATAATCACTTAAACATGATAGCATCAAGTAAGCATGTGTTCAAACTATAAGCAATATCAAATGAAACAACTACCAATAGGTACAAAAGGCAAAATAGACCACAAGTAGGAACACTCACTAGTGAACTGAAACAAGTTGAGTGTGATTGTGTCAAAGTCTCTCCCTCACAAAATCCTTCTCCTAATTGATGCTTACTCCAATTGTCCCTCCAACAAGATGTCTCTCCCTCAGCTGTTGTGCTTGTGTGCTGTGAGAAACTTAGGAGAATATTTTTCTTCCTAATATTAGTGGATGTTTTGAGATATATTCAAATTACTACAAGATGTTTTATAAGGAGAACCTTAACCTAGAGAACGCTTGAATGCTCTGCAGACTTGGTAGTTGGCATAAATGGAAGTAAAGTAGTGTGATATGATGTGTCATGTGTTGTTTGGCAGCCTTAAATTAAAAAGATCACAAGCATGCTTCACAACTCAAGAGAAAAGCTGACAAGACTACCTTATTTGGCTTGAAGCCTACCATTTGGTCATAGATATGTACATATAATGCAACACATAGCAAGATATAGACAAAATCGTAGCATAGCAAGAATGATGCAACAAATAGGCCTCTAATTAGCATAATATGATCCCTAACTGTACCATAATCTTAAATTAATCACAAAAAATATGAACCAAGAACATGACCAAAAATATATATCATATCAAAATAACAATATAACATGCACACTAGGTTGTTTACCAGAATAAATCAGTAATAGAATGGGGGAATCCATTTTTCCTACAACCCATGTACAACCACCAAAAGGATACACAGCTTACAACACCAAATTGTCAAATTGTCAAAACTAAAAATATTAATTAAATTCATAAATTAGAAAAAAATCAAAATAAAAAGGTGTAGGCTCATATCTTAAAATAGCAGGCAAGGAGACGGAGCCACCACCATGGATGCAAAATTCAATTGCCTAAGAAACTCTGTCAGAGAGAGAGAGGAAGAGAGAAAATCATCCGGATTTGCCCCTTTAAGATACGGGTCAGATCCATTTGAGTCCTGACCCAACTCAAAGAAACTCATCATTATCACAGCCATCAAAAGCCAATTTCATAGGTGAAAACATGCATGCACATAGTTGAAGGAGGCAAATAAAATTGTTCACCAAAATCATTGGCAAACAAAGAGGAGCAACAACCTATGAGAGAATGCTCAACTCTTTGCTTGCCTCATTCTTTGAGTTGGGATTTTTGTAAAGAGGAACACTTAAATTAAAGCCCGTGAGTAAATCTGACCGAAATATACTAAAATAGCAATGAATCCATAAAACTTATGAACAAAACACTCGATTCTTGTTAAGAAACTCAGCAATATTCCAACCCATCAAATAGATAGAAAAGTTTGAAGCACAATCGCAAAACCTATTGAAAAAAACTCGATTCTTGCTGAGAATCACAAAAATACTCAAACCTGGGATATAGACAGAAGAAAATGAAGCATCATCTGGAAAAACCCATCACGAAACACACCCGATTCATGATCCACTGTTGAAAAATTCCTTCACGCCAGACTAGAATTCTCCGGAATCCTTTAAACTGCCAAAAAAATTCACTCGATTAAATGTTAAGTCCCGCAAATCAGCTTATTAACTTCATTAATCACAAAAAATTTGTCATAAAAGTGATGAATTACAAGAAAAACAAAGGAAAAATGAGTAAAGAAAGTTGCGTGGGAAGGGAAAATGTTAGGTGAGGATTGGATGGAAAGTGTCAGCGAGGATGGGAAAAGAAGCGTGGGAGACATATTATGACATAGCACAGTGCATGGGGGATTGTGGTAGAGTTGGGAATAGTAAGAATATTATGGGAATAAATTGTGTTTTCTGGGGAGTACGGTTGGAGAATGTGATTGTTTGTTTATTTATAAATTGAGAGTTGGAAAACAAATTGGAAGTTCGATACCAAACAAAGCCTATATTTAATTATCACAGCATTTTTATATAGCGATTTCTTGAAATATATGAAGATTTCAAGGGTTTCAAGTCTGTGGCAACATTTGTGGAGGAATTGGAGCAATCCTTAACCAGATCAAGTATCCCTCAACTAAGAGCATTAATTATTTGATTTACAATATATTATTTGCGAAGCGTTCTATTTTACAAATATATTACTAATCGAGAAATGTAATATGTCAATAGTTAATCTTTTACTCGTTTGGTTTTATTTTCAAAGTCTATTTTCATATTTTTTATTATTTCAAAAATAAAAAAATTTCCTTTTTTTACATATTTTTACGCAACATCATTTTTATTTTTAAAGCACATTCTCTAATAACTTATATATATTTTCTCTCTATTTCATTATTTCTATCTCTCTCTACCCACAACCTATTAAAATCAACATAATCATTACTTTTCTAACAATCTATCTAAATACAAACTCATTTGCAATTCATTTCCACTTACTAACTTTTCAAATTTTGGAAATGTTTTTATTTTCATTTTTAATTTCCATTTCCATCATTTCTAAAATTTGAAAAGTTAGTTAGTAGAAATGAATTAAAAATAAGCTTGACTATGTTTGGTTACATTTTGGGGAAACAATTTTGTTTCCCCGAAATGTAACCAAACATACAAAAGTTTTCCCTCCAAAATGTCAAATTAAAATTTCCAAAATACATTCTTCTATCTTTCATTATCCCCAAAACTTTTTCATTTTCCAATATATACATACATATATTATATATATACATCATCCATATTTTATTATTATTCTAACAATAAAAAAATCGTTCAATTTCATTTTCATCCCAAAAACCCAATAAAAAGGCATTGATTTGATTCCTACATTAGAATTTGTCTCCCCCCAAAATATAAACAAATATACCAAAATTTTCCAAAATAATTTTCTTACTATCCCCAAACATGCATCACATACCCCAACACAAATTTCACATTTTCCAACCCCATTCCCAAAACTCATTATCCCAAAACACATAATTCATATCCAAATATTACCTTTGTATTTGGATAGATTATTGAAAAAGTAATAATTATATTGATTTTAATTATAGGTTATAGGTGGAGAGAGATAGAAATAAAGGAATAGAGAGAGAAAATATATAGATCATTGGAGAATATGATTTGAAAATGAAAATAAAAATAATATCGGATGACAATGTGTAAAAAGTGATATGTTTCATTTTTGAAATAGTAAAAAATTGGCTTTAATAGAGATATTTTGTTCTTCCCTTTTCACTTGCTAAACATCATCATTTAGTAACTCTTTCACAACTTGGTCAAAAGAACAATTAATTTTGGGATGAATGCTATGTGGGAGCCCTTTGCCCTAGAGGCTAGAGGCCTAGCTGATTTCATGATATTAGAATAATAGTCCAATTGGGAAAGAGGGGGAAATGAAAAAAAAATTAAAGCATTGGGAAAGAGCTTTGGAGAATTCCACAAAGTTTGTCGGGCTCGTGGAGTTCTACAAATAACTAAGGGCTCGTTTGGTTTTATTTTAATTTTATTTTTTATTTTTATTATTTTTTAAATATGAAAAAGTAGTTTGTGAAAATGAATTTATATTTGGATAGATTGTTGGAAAAATAATAATTATGTAAGGTTTAGTAGGTTATAATTAGAGAGAAATAGTAATAATAAATAGCAATAATGATAATAGAGAATAAAATATAAGTTATTGGGAGAAGATATATATGTTATTAAGAAATGTGCTTTGAGAATAAAAATAAAAATATATTAGGTAAGAATATGTATAAAGTAATGCGTTTAAATTTTTAAACAATAAAAAATATGAAAAGAGAATTTAAAAACTGAAACTGAAACCAAACGGACCTTATGGGCTTTCCAAATTTGAGCCTACCTATTAATCCAAGATTCACCTTTCTAGTTTGGTCAAATTTTAGTGGGCTTAAAATCTTTAATTGTAAGGGAACAAAAATTTTGTTAATGGGCTTGATTGGTTATGCTTAGAAGGTTATCTTGGTGGAATTGTTTATAATAAACATCGAAAAGATGCGATACGGAAGGATCCGATCATCTGAAGGGACAAAAGAGTAGTTGTGTTGGTGGAATTGTTTATAATAAAGACACAAAACACAAACATACAAATCATATAGACATAAACTTGCAAAAGTTACTGAAAGAAACCATACACTATATATAGTTTATATGGTTAGGTAGGACTTCTGTTGTTATTACTGAAGAAGTCGGGGCTGGCAATGCGCTGGCAGATGGGCGTTAAAAATAAAAAAATAAAAAAAGCTGGATAGGACGTGAGAATATTCTCCATGTTGTCGGCTGAGCCCAATACCTTTAATCCAAAAAAGCATCTAATCTCTTCGCATTGATTTATGCTATTTTTGGAAACGTTTATTTATAGGTGATTTTTATATTAAAGTTGGGGTAGTTCAACTAATTTAAACTTTATATATGTTGAAGTAGTATATTAATTGATTTAACTTATAACTGTAGTCGAGTGGCCGAGTGATCGATTGATCCAATGAGTGAGTTGAGCAAGAGAGGCGCTATTGGAAGAACTCAATTTGGCTGGAAATATCGTGTCTATTGGATCCGGTGATGATCCCCTTTCGTGTTATTATAATAATATTATTTTATTGGACTCTAATGGTAAGGTATACGTGTAGAACGTCATAGAGAATAGTGTGATGAAATGATAAAGTCCATTGCTGGAGTACTGAAAGGAAAAATAGGGATGCTGGTGCTAACTAGGTTCGAAGTTCAAATGCTGACGAACAATTAGTAAGCAAACACATGTAAATAAAATAAAAGAAAAAATTGATAACTATATTCATATGTAACAAATAATTAATCCAATGAAAAACCAATTTGGCGAACTAGTGAGTTGATTAGACGAAGGATTTGGACCCAAAATGGGAAACCAACTTGGCAACTAGTGAGTTAATTAGTTGAAGGATTTGGATAGGTCGAATTTGGATTGATTTGGCTAAAGAATTTGTATAAGAAATTAGAATTGAAATTGATAGCATTTTACAAAAATAAAGAAAAGGAAGATGAAGCATATATTATGGATCAGCTAAGCTTTTTTGAAAATATTTTTAAAGAGGAACTTCATGTAAATATCATGAAATAAGATTTAATTTATAAATTTTATTTCATTTCAAAAATCGGCCAATCAGGATATATTCATCCCTTAAAGTTTTGTGCTTGTTTCTTTACATTTTTAAGAGGTGCTTTTTACAATTACCTAAAATTTTAAATTAAATAATTTGTTTTACTCATTTTTTGATAAGAACATCATTTATTTTTATTTTTAAGGCTTTTCAATCAAATTATAAATTAAAAATGCCGATTTCTAAATCTATAGATGTTTAAATAATTCTAACCCTTATTTTATTAAATTAGGGCACATATACGTAATCAATGTTGGTAATTATTACTAATAAGCTAAAGACATGATTTTCTTTATATCCACACAATATATATTGACATGACATGTTGATTAAAAAGAAATTATGATACCAACATGAAATTAAATAATAGTTTGATTGATAAGAATGGAGGAATGATAATTAGAAGACCCATACACTATCATTTTTTTGAAATAAATGAAAATATTATTATTACATAAAAGTTATTGTTTTGAAAACATTAAATCAATCATATTACAAGTTATTTTGTCTTTTTCCAATAAAAAACATAAATCAAATTCATTTTCGTTTCCACCTTTGTATATAAAATTAACATTTCCATTAGTCCAATTCAAATATATTTATACTTTTACACAAAATCGTGATAATAAAATTTTGCATATTCTAAATATGTCAGTTGAAAATACAAACAGACGGGCTCTTTCAATTTAAATATCATTGAAGATAACCAGCAATTATTAAAAAAAATAAATAGGTCGATAATATTATTTTAGATCAAATGATCCACCAATTATTTATTCTCAACCCTCCATTCTCTTCCTGTTCACTTTCTCTTCACATTTTCACTTGAAAAACTCACAGCTTAAAAGCTTTATCAATAATCTTTACAGTTTAGACAACCAAATGGGTTCAGCCACTGAAAACAGCTCAAAAATCACTTCGTCAATGGATAATCAGTCCGAGGAAGAAGCCTGCCTATTCGCCATGCAGCTAGTTTCTGGCGGAGTGCTCCCGATGGTGCTTAAATCCGCCATAGAGCTAGATCTTCTCGAACTTATTAAAAAAGCTGGTCCAGGAGCTTCTGCTTCTGCTTCTGAACTTGCTGCTCAGCTTCCGACGACGAACAATCCTGACGCAGCCAGCATGATAGACAGAATTCTCCGCCTCCTGGCCGCGCATTCCATTCTTAATTGCAGCCTGAAAATGCTGGCCGACGGCGGCGTCCAGCGGCGATACTCCCTGGCGCCGGTGTGCAAGTTCTTGACTAGAAATGAAGACGGAGTTTCTGTGGCCCCTATTTCGATCATGATTCAAGACAGGGTTTTGATGGAGTCCTGGTAAGTGATACATATGTAATAGGGTTGAGCGCTCTCGAACCCAAACCCTCCGCCCCCCCCCCCCCCCCCCCCCCCCCCCCCCCCCCCCCTCATTATAGCAGGTCAAGAATCAAGTGGTTTCAAACTCCAGATCTCACAGGACCAAAATCCACTCAATTATTTAAATTAGAGGGTTATGAGTTAATATATTTGTGTGTTTAAATTTATGACCACTTGTAATTTTGATGAGTTTATTTTGAATTGGCTATAATGTTTACGATGTTTTAATGACAATTATAACATATAATTTAGGCTATTAAATTTTATACTATTTTATTAAATTAAAAATTTTGAATTTGAGTTTGTATTGCTCTCAAAATTAATTCGAGCTTAATTGAGTCTTATTTGAATTTTCATTAAAATAAGTTTGAGTTCAAAAAAAATATATCCATTGAGCTCAGTTTAATATATATATATGATTCGAGTTTAAGATCGATATTTTTTACCAACTTAGCTTATCAACTTAGTTCAATTATACCTATACACCTAGGTTTTTTCATGGTAATTATTTGATTATATTGATCTAAATATGCATAATGATCATAGGTACCATCTTAAGGATGCAGTCCTTGAGGGAGGAATTTCGTTCAACAAGGCCTATGGACTGAGTGCATTTGAATATTCAGCTATAGATTTGAGATTTAATCGAATTTTTAACCAAGCTATGTGTGAACCATCCACCATCATTATGAAGAAAATTCTTGAAGTATACAAAGGATTTGAGGGTCTCAAATCCCTAGTGGATGTTGGTGGTGGAATTGGAGCAACACTTAAAATGATCATTTCTAAATACCCATCTATTAAGGGCATTAATTTTGACTTACCCCATGTTATCCAAGATGCTCCATCCTATCCAGGTAAGCATGCATTCTATATACTTTCCTCCTCTAAACAAATTTATTAAATGCAAATTAAGTGGCCTATAGCTCCTTATTGATCTGCAGTTCTGTACTATATTGATGTTTTATTTTTTATTTTATATATTAAATAAACATAAACATTGAGTACATAAAATATTTTTTTAAAATAAATATGTAATTTTTGATCACATATATTTAACGTACATGTATTCTAGAAATGACATCTTAATAATATTTATTTTGACACTTAATGTTGGATAACTTATGTAGGAGTGGAGCACATTAGTGGCGACATGTTTGTGAGCGTGCCAAAAGCCGATGCCATTTTTATGAAGGTGGGATTGATTTTTCATGTTTTCTCAAAAGGGGTTTTTATTTTATTTTTTTCACTATTTTAAAATGGAAAATCATCAACTTCTTTCAATTGTCATTGAAAATGTAATTTATTTTTACTTTTAATTTCTCATAAACATATTGTATCATCCTATTAATTATCACACCAATCAAATTTAAATTTAATTTGACATAAAATACCTAATATCGTTTTAAAATAATGAAAATATACATATGTTCTTAAAAAAAACACATCTTTCTAGACATAAAAAATATAAACCGCCTAAATTTTCAACAAGGAGTTTTTTGTTTTATTTACGCACACATGCATACCAAGGATTAATTGCCGAGACTTGAACTCTAAATCTCACACATACAGATGCGAGGATAATGTCATTAAGTCAATTGGTCACTCGACAATAGAGAAAGTTAACCTACTCTAATCATTATTTCCAACCAAAATATTCAAATACAATATTATTTCCATTTCCAAAATTATAACTATCTTTTCCCTCTATTATATGTATCAAATGTTTTTGGTAATAGAGTAATAGACTAATATGTTATGTACCCTTTTTGTCCATTGTAGTGGATTTGTCATGACTGGAGTGATGCACACTGCCAGAAACTCTTGAAGAATTGCTATGCAGCACTTCCAGAAAATGGGAAAGTAATTGTTGCAGAAACTATTCTTACAGAGGTCCCAAACAGTGGGTTGGCTTCAAAGATGGCTGCCCAAACTGATGTGATTATGTTGGCTTATCTAGATGGAAAAGAGAGGACAGAAAATGAATTTGAGGCGTTGGCTAAACAAGCTGGGTTTAAACAATTCATCAAAGTCTGCTGTATTTTTAATATTTCGATCATGGAATTTCATAAATGAAAAGAGTATATTTGTAATTTCAGTAATACTTGGGCATATTGGTAAGAGCTGGGCCTCGGCGTGTTTCAAGTGGGAAGAAAGGAAATTAGGAAGAACGTATGAAAAATAAATTCTGTCACGTTTTATTTTATTTTATTTCTTGTTTTCATCTGGGTGGGGTGGGGATTCTTGTTGCATGTAATTGGGTATCGTGAAAAAATAAAATGTAATATTTATTCCCTTACATATTTTATTGTTTTTCTTGAAAAAAAGGAAAGAAATTGGCATTATTAATAGTGGTAAGAACATTTAATGAAAGAAAATATATTTTTAGCATCTTTGAACTATTAAAAATCTTATGGCCTTGGTTAGGGTTTTTTACAAAAAAATAGTAAAAAAAAAAAAAAAAATAACAAAAATACAGTACTGTTCAAAAGTTTTACATTTTTATAGAAAGTTGCAGTCATAGACTGCAACTTTCAACAGACTGCAACTTTCAACAGTAATGAATAGTATTACTATTCATAATTTTTTATTCTAAAAAATTTTATTTTTTTGTGCATAAATTCTTTTAGGGCTTGTTCTCCTATATTTTGAAAAAATATTTTTTAACCCCCCAAAATATTTCAAAATGCATGCACATTCTCCAATATTTTTCCCAAAATACTCTAATTTTTGACCAAAAAAATTCTATCATAATTCACCCAAAAAGCTCTACACCCTAAAAAGCACACATATCCTCTCATTTTCTCACTTATTTTTTGATATTAACCATTCATTACTTCACTTATATATACATATATATATATATATACACACATATTTTACATATATGAAAATATTAAAATTTTGCTATTTAAAAAATTCTAAGACTTATATTTACCGAAAAAATATTTAATGTAATAATTAATTAAAAATATTAAATATCTTATTAATTTTTTAAAAAAATTATTCTAAAATTTGTTTTCAAAAGAAATGTTAATTTAATAGTAATAAAAACATTTGGTTCATTTTCATTTCATTTGATATGACTCAGGTAACCCTTTCTCTTCCTCCTCCTCCTCTCTTCTTCATTTTTTTTTTTTCCTTTTTCTATGTTTCTTTGGTGCGGCCGGCCAGATATGGTTTTTTTTTTCTTTTTCTTTTTTTTAAAATTAGTAAAAAAAATAAATAAATAAAATGATTGTTTGGGTTATTGTTTCAGGTTTGAAGGGTGTATACTTGTGTATTATTTCGCTTGATTGAGGTAAGATTTTTAATTATGCTAAAATTTAATTATGTTTTAGTTATGTTCATTATGTTTTGGTTAATTATCTCCATTAATTAAAGTTTGATTTATGTTTTAGTTATATAAAATATGTATTATATAATTTGTCTCAATTAGTTAAAATTTATTTTTTCTTAGTTAAAATTTGATTTATGTTTTAGTTTTATGAATTATATTTTATATAATTCATCTCAATTAGTTAAAACTTAATCATGTTTGAGTTGAAATTTGATTTACGTGTTGGTTAAACTCAAATAATAATTTATTATTTTTGGTATAATAATTTGATTTAACAGAAATAATGATTTATGTTTTAGTTGAAATTTGGATTACATTTTATGTTAGTTTTATATGTTGTTATATTTGTTAGAGTTATGTTTTTATTTGAATTACAAATTTTGTTAGAATTATTATTGAGTTAAATTTTGTGGTACTACATATTGAATTGTATTAAAATTTAAATTCTCATTCAGTTTGTGAAATTATGATTTGTTAATAAATATGTGTCCATCCTAGTAACATGTGCCTATTGATGCAGGCTATCTTGACTTGGTGGAAATCTTTTGTCAGTGTTAATTTTAGTGGAGCATTTAAAGGTAAGCTTGGATATCTTATTTTAATTTTGTAATATTTTTATAGTACAATACTTTAGAAATGTTTAGAATTGTTGGATTCACAAAGGAGGATGGGATGTTGGGAGAAGGGGTGGAGCCTTCTCATTTGTTGCTGATTGGTTTTTAATTTCTTGCATGATAATGATGGACATAAGGGGGAGTGTTTATATGTCATTATGTGTTTATTAATATTATTAATTATAAATGCTAGTTTAAAATATGATTTATTATGTTAGCTTAAATTTAATTTATGAATTAGATTAAATTATATTAGTTTAAATTTGATTAATGTATTAAATGTTGTTATATTTTCATAGATTTGTGTTTTTATGAGTTAATTAAATTTTTGTTAGTACATTTAAATTTACTTTTTGTGTACTGTAGAAATGTTGAAAAATGTAAATTTTTATGATAATTATTGATTAGACTGATTAATTAATATAATTTATGTGTGTATTTGTGGAAGGTATGTCGACTTTGAGTACCATTGTTGTTCTAATATACTTTGGCGGAAATATTACTAGAGATTCTCGCTCAGTGGATTATGATCGTCCAGCATGCAGTATTATTAGAGTATCTCGTGAAATAGCATATTCCGATCTGTGCCACGAAATCTATGGAGCGACAGCTATTGATAGCAGTAGCTATAAACTAAAAATTCAAGCAAAATTCTATTTGGATAAACAGTACGGGATATCTACACCTGTGGAAATACAGAATGATGGTGGTTTATCTATGTTGTTTGGCCCACAGTGCCAACTTGATAATGTGGAATTATATGTCGAGACAGAAGCAATAAGTCAGACTGGTGTTGATAATACTGTTGGAGTGGGGTCTTACATGGGGCTTTTGATGCAACCCGAAGGTCAATTTGTCTCTTACCAAGATTTTGGATGGGATCAACAATACCCAACTCAAACAGAAATAAATGTTCCTGTGGTCACGCAAGGGTATGAAAATGTTGGGATTCATGATTTTGGTGAAGGCCCTTCTACCTCTCATCAAGTTTTTGAAGGAGAGCAAGATAACACAACGCATTTCGTTCATGATGATGAACCAGAGCCACGAGTAGATAGTTTTCGTGATGAAGAGTTGAGGGATTCAAAACCAGATGAAAATGACAATGATGATGATTTTAGTGGTAGTGATGATGATGATGTAGATATTGATACAATGGAAGAGTTATTGCCTTCACACGGCGAGGAAACATCTTCTCAACAACTACCACATGAGACGAGAAGACACACATCCACGACTACGCAACCAAGTCTGTATCCCGTATATCCATTCTTCTCTGCAATAGATGATAATGATATATTTATACAGGCAGATTCTGTGGATATTCCAACTCGTGGTTGGACTGAGTTTTACGACTCAAGTAAAGGAGCACTCCACGTGGGAATGGTATTCAAGAGTAAGGAGCATCTTATCACTTCTGTGAAAGATTATTCAGTGCGAGTGGCGAGACGAGAATATCGGGTTCTTGAGAGCACACAAAAGTTATGGAAAGTGGTGTGCAAACATCATAACAGAGGACAACCTTCTTGTTCGTGGAGTGTGAGGGGAATATTTAAAGAGAAAAAGGGATTGTGGAGAATTACCAAGTATGGAGGTCTTCACACATGCCTTATGGATGAGGTTTCAATGGATCATCGAAATTTAAGTAGAAATATGATTGCTTTAGACCTATTGGACACTGTTCGAGGTAATCCAAGTTATGGGGTTGCAAGTGTGCAAATGATGGTAAAAGAAAAGTATGGTTATGAAATCTCTTATGCTAAGGCATGGAATAGCATGAAATGTGCAAGGGAAAAACTTTATGGGACTTGGGAGACCTCGGTAAGAAAATTACCGAAATATATGGGAGCTCTCCAGAAATGGAATTCAGGAACAATTGTTGAATGGAGTCATCTTGAAACAGGCATACCAGGACAAAAGATGTTGAAATATGTCTTTTGGGCATTTCGACCTTGTATAGAAGGGTTCCAACATTGCCGCAAACTTATCAGTGTAGATGGAACTCATTTATACACTAAGTATAAACATAAAATGTTTGTTGCCGTAGCCATGGATGCAAATCAGAATGTGATGCCTATAGCTTTTGCCATAGTAGATGAGGAAACTTTGATGTCTTGGAGATGGTTACTTCAGATATTGGCGAAACACATTATCAGAGGACAGGATGGCTATTGTTTACTTTCTGATCGCTACCGTAGTATTTTGGCTCCTGTAGAGAGCATACCTGATTTCACGCCCCCTCGTGGAGTACATCGATTTTGTTTGAGGCATGTGTGTTCAAATTTCAATAAACATTTTAAGAATGTTCAATTGAAGGACATGTGTTGGAAAGCTGGTGCTGCAGTTCAAATCCAAAAATTTGAAAAAAAGATGGACGACATAAAGAGTATTAATGACCGTGCTTACTCCTACTTGGAGCGGATAGACAAGAGCCAATGGACATTATCTCATGATGGAGGATGACGGTTTGGCATTTTGACTACAAACATGTTCGAATGTATAAATGGGGTGTTAAAAGGTGCTCACCGACTACCAATTACAACTATTGTTCAAACAACATTTGATCATTGCGTGAAATATTTTCTTCGCCGGATTACTAATGGCCGGAGGATGAGGCAAAATGATCAATTATGGGCTGATTATGCTTTTGACATATACACAAAATGGTAGCATCATTATGTTAATCACTTCGTCCAAAAGGTTGATTACGCTCAACAATAAGCTTCTGTCATTACTGGGATGGACACATCACGTGGGAATCATACTCATGTTGTGAAGCTTCGGACACGAGAGTGCTCATGTGGGAAATGGGCTAAATATGGAATTCCTTGCTCACATGCAATGCAAGTATGTCGATCATTTAGGGTCAACTGTGCATCACTTGTGAAGGAATATTATAAAGTGGAACATTATATTGCAACTTATAAAGGGAGATTTCAACCATTGTGGTAGGAAGATTATTGGGATGATCCTAATTTTGTGCTAGTTCATAACCCTGCACGTCGAGAGCGACGTAATGTAGGCAGAGACCATACCAATCGAATTCAAAATGAAATGGATTGGCCTCAAGCAAGAGCAAGACAACGAGCACGTCGCATTGATGAAGTTCAAAATGCACAACAAGGCCCAGGAAGACTTAATCCCTAGCGTTTTTGTATGATGTCTTTGTAATTTATGTGTCTCTTCTTTATTACTTATTATTGTGCACGTCCATTGTAATATTTTTTGTATGCTTTGTTACTTGTTATGTGGAAACAATATTTACAGTCGTTATCCTGATCCTGATTCAAAGCATCGAAATACAATTTTACAATTTGTATTTTATGAACCAATAATATTGATACACAATATTCTAAAAGGTAGTCCTAATAATGTCCTCCGGTGCCACAAGCTCGGTGTTGCTGATGCCTTTGTGGTCGTCGTGGCCTTTCATCATGTGTAGCATCATGTGACTCATGATAGCTCGGACCAGCCTCATGGTGATCACGATGATCTGTACTATCTATAAAAGGTAATGGCGAGATATGAAATGAATGGCATTCTAGTGATGAATAATCATACTCCGATGTTCCCCATCCTAAACCAAGATCAGTAGCTACTAGTTCGGATACTGATTGTTTGCTTGCTGACATATATGGTGGTATAGGTGTTAATTTCGGATCTCCCGGTGGTTGACATTCATCGCTGTCGGCAAACAAGTTATGCAGCCTATTAACAGGACCTCCCACATCACTAACACCACCTGACCTAAAAGAATGAGCATCATCATCAGTCGTGTTGTTGGATCTAATGCTACGTCTCCTTCTTCTCGTATGTGTACTACCACTGAGTTCTTGTTGTTGAGGGACTTGGCTGGGAAAGCATTGTCTAGATGCCAACTGATGAACGTTATCAGCAATTAATCGATGATTATTCCTCATCTGAATGAAATCCATAACCTCAGCATTATCGGCAAAAGAATCACAACTGATAATTAAATTGTGCATTTGATTTGTCTGGAAAAAATATAAGCGTATCATAATGTTAAATATCATTTAAATAGATGAAGGATGTATTGCATGATTACTATACATACCATATGTTGCCAAGCACGTGGATCCTCTAGATGGTACCCCGTTCGTGTGTTCTCATATGATGGACCTATTAGTCGACGTGTAATTCGATCATACCATAACATGTATCCACTTTCCATAGTGATTGATCCGACAATAGGAGGCCCATGCACAATAAGCTGCTCTCTGTTACCCCATTGACCAACATAATACATGTGATAAATGGACCAATCTTGTCCAGGATGACCTCTACGTGATACGTCATGTAATATTGAACCTCTCTCAGCCGGTGGTGGAGGAATATGTTGTCGCATGCCAAATTGCCTGAGCACTCATTCTAGATGATGCATCTCAATTATAGCAAAGTTGATTAACGGACACGATGCAGTCCAGAGCCTCGGGGCACACTGGACTGGCAAGGTTTGAATGTCTTGGATCGGGTCATATGGTTGCCATATAAACTGCATACAAATGTATTGAGCCATATTTATATAGATAAATAACTTATCAGAATATTTGATGTAAAAAGTATTATTCATACACAATTTTTTACCTCATTTGCCAACATTCTATCAAGCATATCTCTTATGATTCGTACAGAGTGACTTGCTATTTGCGTGAAAGAATTATAATGCCACCACCTAAAAATCCATTCAATTGATATTCATATAACAATTTATATTATCCATATACACAGAAAAACATTGCATGAAAATGTTAATAAACTATAACATATATTATCTTACCGAGCACCACATGAAGGAATTGGCAGTCCATCAACTACTTCTGGAGCTTCATTGTCATCGACACGAGAACTTAATCTTATAGGTGTCAATGTTGTAATGCGTGACCATGCCCAAATCTACAATTAATAATTTTTTAAGGGTCGTACCTAATTGCTAGAATTAACATAAGGCAAAATAATACTACTTCACCTGTAACAACTGCATCGCTCCACCAATATTTGATCTTCCTCTATGTGATGCAGTGCAAAGCTCACGATACATGAACGATAAAACTGCGCTACCCCAACTAAAGTTACGGACTTCATAGATTTGCTCCATATGCTGTAAGTAAACCAATAATATTGCAGAACCTGATGAGCTTGGGCACATAAGACCTCCAAGAAGTATCAATGCACAAACACGAGCGTATTGTTGGACCTCCAAAATTGTGCTATGATCCGTAATTCTATTATTATGTACATGGTCTGTAAGAGCAGTAAGATGAAGCTGTGATCCTCTAAGGTCTCGCTCCTCCGGAATAAATCCGAGATAACGATGACAATAATCTTGCCACTGCATGAGGTTGCGAATATAGTCTACACCGGTAACAGCAATACCGTCTATCGGTAATGCCCAAATAATTGCTATGTCTTGCAACGTAACTGTAGCCTCTCCCACACGTAAATGAAATGTGTGAGTCTCTGAGCGCCACCTCTCGACCAGAGCCGTAATCACATGAACATCAGTCTCAATATTTCTACAACTGTAGACACCATAGAATCCCATCTCATTTAATAAAGATAATACACGAGGGTGTAGAGCTTGGCGTCCTATAATTCTCCAAAATCTTCTATCTTCTCGTCTAACAAGTAAAGTATCATCTATATCTCCAGCTAATACACTCTCTGATCGATGGCCATCTTGCATATATAAGACACTGGGATCACGTGGACCATATATATCTCTTATATCCATCCTAAAATATTTGCCGAAAAAATAAATAAAAAAAATATAATTAGATACATCCAAAATATTTATTGGTATATTAATGTGAATGACAAACAAATTGAGGATTGGAATCATTAACTAAAACTAATTTTTTCCACCAAGTTAATATATCTATTGGTATATTAATGCTCTACTAAAATTAACACTGACAAAAGATTTCCACCAAGTCAAGATAGCCTGCATCAATAGGCACATGTTACTAGGATGGACACATATTTATTAACAAATCATAATTTCACAAACTGAATGAGAATTTAAATTTTAATACAATTCAATATGTAGTACCACAAAATTTAACTCAATAATAATTCTAACAAAATTTGTAATTCAAATAAAAACATAACTCTAACAAATATAACAACATATAAAACTAACCTAAAATGTAATCCAAATTTCAACTAAAACATAAATCATTATTTCTGTTAAATCAAATTATTATACCAAAAATAATAAATTATTATTTGAGTTTAACCAACACGTAAATCAAATTTCAACTCAAACATGATTAAGTTTTAACTAATTGAGACGAATTATATAAAATATAATTCATGAAACTAAAACATAAATCAAATTTTAACTAAAAAAAATAAATTTTAACTAATTGAGACAAATTATATAATACATATTTTATATAACTAAAACATAAATCAAACTTTAATTAATGGAGATAATTAATCAAAACATAATGAACATAACTAAAACATAATTAAATTTTAGCATAATTAAAAATCTTACCTCAATCAAGCGAAATAATACACAAGTATACACCCTTCAAACCTGAAACAATAACCCAAACAATCATTTTTTTTTTTTACTAATTTTAAAAAAAAAGAAAAATAAAACCAGATCTAGTCGGCCGCACCAAAGAAACATAGAAAAAGGAAAAAAAAAAAATGAAGAAGAGAGGAGGAGGAGGAAGAGAAAGGGTTACCTGAGTCATATCAAATGAAATGAAAATGAACCAAATGTTTTTATTACTATTAAACTAACATTTCTTTTGAAAACAAATTTTAGAATAATTTTTTTAAAAAATTAATAAGATATTTAATATTTTTAATTAATTATTACATTAAATATTTTTTCGGTAAATATAAGTCTTAGAATTTTTTAAATAGCAAAATTTTAATATTTTCATATATGTAAAATATGTGTGTATATATATATATGTATATATAAGTGAAGTAATGAATGGTTGATATCAAAAAATAAGTGAGAAAATGAGAGGATATGTGTGCTTTTTAGGGTGTAGAGCTTTTTGGGTGAATTATGATAGAATTTTTTTGGTCAAAAATTAGAGTGTTTTGGGAAAAATATTGGAGAATGTGCATGTATTTTGAAATATTTTGGGGGGCTAAAAAATATTTTCCCAAAATATAGGAGAACAAGCCCTAAAAGAATTTATGCACAAAAAAATAAAATTTTTTAGAATAAAAAATTATGAATAGTAATACTATTCATTACTGTTGAAAGTTGCAGTCACAGATTGCAACTTTCAACAGTAATGGTTACTCTTGAAAGTTGTAGTCGGTGACTGCAACTAATGAATAGTTACTGTTGAAAGTTGCAGTCTGTGACTGCAACTTACTATAAAAATGTAAAACTTTTGAACAGTATCGTATTTTTGTAATTTTTTTTTTTTTACTATTTTTTTGTAAAAAACCCCCTTGGTTACTATAATTCCGATGGTTCGGATATAAGTACTCAACGTGTTCCAATTTTCATGTTTCTATATTTTTTCACGTTTAGCGAAATGTTTTATTTTTGAAAATTATTATTTTATTTTTCAAAATTTTAGAATGAGTAAGTTGTAAATGATAGTAGATATAATTATGATAATTAAAAATTAAAAGTAATAACATCTTAAATATATCACTCAAAAATACATTAAAAGGTAGCTGGTAATTTATTAATAATATAAATAGTTATAATTGCTTTGTTAAATCAAAAGTAGACTGGATGATGATTAGGCATACTTTGAATTTAAAGGACAATGAAACGAGATTTGAAATTTTGTAAGTAACTTAGGGCTTGTTCTTCTATGTTTTGGTCATTTTCTAGAATTTTTTTTTTGGGGAATGGGTTTTTGGGAGAAAATTTGGAGAATGTAGCATGTGTTTCTCTTTGTTTGGGGGAAATATAAAAAATGATGTCAGAATGAGTTGTTTTTTTCTGTATGTTTTGGGAGAGAGACAAACATTACTATAAATGTCAAATCAATTGCTTTTTTGTTGGGTTTGTAGGGTAAAAGTGATTTTTTTTATGTATTATATATATGTATTTTTATAGTTGGATGATGTGTGTATGTGCATATATATATTTGTAATGATTGAAATATGAGTTCAATTAATTTAATTGGTTATTTATTTTGAAATTTATATTTTTATAAATTTAATATTAGTAAATAATGTATTATTTAGTTACATTAATAAATATTAATCATTCATGAAATCATAATTATATTTTAATTATAACAAAATTAGCTTATATCATAATTATATCATAATTGTTAATATTGACTTATAAAAAAATTTAATTACTATACATTAATTACAAACTAATTACTATTTATTAATTAAAATATAATTATTTAACAATTTATTAATTGTGGTTGGCCTTCGTCAAGCTTCGCCAAAAGCAACTAGTCGCTTCCCAAATGCCTTGTTACTTTAGTCTAGTATAGTAGTATATAGTCATCTTTGTTTTTGCCGCCAACGTACGCTACTAGGAGAGTAAGCAAGCTAACTTGCTTGCGAAACGGTAGCTTCCGTGCCCTTCCTGCCTGCTTCAATTTATGTGAATGGACTTGACACTTGGACATCAGGAAGCTTGCCCTTGAGACTGGGTCCTTTGTTTGGAACTGCCCTTTTCCTTTCCAAAGTCTTACAGAACCTTGCTTTCCCCTTTGACCTGTGCCAAACTCAAGGGCTCTACTACGTCATATTTGGAAAAACTCACCATCTTTCCCTTTTGTCTTAGTCAATTCCCTCCTCAACTCTAAGTTTTTGGCATTCTCGTCAGCATTTTTGACTACATATGCTGGGGGTCCTTCTTCTGTTAGTTCGTTTATATCATAATTGTATCATAATTGTTAATATCGACTTATAAAAAATCTAATTACTATACATTAATTGTAAACTAATTACTGTTTATTAATTAAAATATAATTATTTAACTATTTATTACTTACAACTTAAGTATAAATAAAACTTAGTTATTTCTTAAAATAAATAATTTTTTAATAATTTATATATATGAGACTTAATAACAATTCATCAAATTAAAAAAAAATTATATATATGAAATTACATCATCTTAAATTATTCATTAAATAAATAAACGTAATGTTTAATTATACGTAAAATATGAAATATAATTAATATATAAATAATAAGTTATTTAAATTAATTAATTTAATAAGTTATTTAATTATTTAAACACATTATTTAATTAATACGTTATTTAGCAAATAAATTACTTAGTAATAATCAAATAATTTTACTTAAATTTTGATTAATTCTCTCAACAATTACTTTAAGCATGTCAATATTAATTTATTAAACTTAATAGATTTTTACATAAGTATCATCCTATAATCAAATTTTTTATTATAATTTTAAACAAATATGAAGATTAATATTTAATGAAGAATATTTTTTGAAGAAGATCAATTTATTTATTATATTAAATTAAAACATCTTAAGTTATTTATTAAATGAATATATATAATTTTAATTAATACATTAAATATTAAATATAACTAATACAATATTTAATTAATAAGTAAATTTAATTAATTTAATATGTTATTCAATAAATATATTATTTAGTAATAACACAAATAATATTTAATTAAATTTAATTTATTTTTTTGATAATTAATTTAATTAAATTTGTAAACATAAGTTTTAGAATTTTTTTTACCTAGTAAAATTTTAATATTTATATATATGTATGTATGTATGTGTGTGTGTGTGTATATATATATATATGAATACGTGATGTGAAAGGTAGAGTGAGAAAAGTGAAGAGGTAAGTATGATTTTTAGGGTGTAGCGTATTTTTGGTGAATTGAGAGGGATTTTTTGGGTATAAAATTTGAATTTTTTGGGAAAAAAGATTGGAGAATGTGCCTTCATTTTGAATTTTTTTGGGGGGTTAGAAATTTTTTTTTGAAAAATGTAAAAGAACATAGCCTTAGTGTCTAACAGGATTTATTTTAAAAGAAAAAGTGGATAGCAACAATTGGGGAAAAATGCATATTACCCCTCTGTAAAATTTAAAATTGCCACAAAATCCCCTATGAAAAAAATGAAGTCTTATTAGTGCCTTATGTTTCTTCGAAATTGCCACAAAATAGCCTGATGGGGAACACACGCTCCACATGCAATTAGGAAATACAAAATTTGGGGAAAATGTATTTTTAGCCCCCCTCAGAAAAACAATTTTGGTGGTTTTCCCCCCGTAAAAAAAAAGGTTAAAATACCGCATTGTGTTTTTAAAAACGAGTGAAAAAACCCGCTGAGACCATAATATGAGTGATTGTGATTTTTTACAAATAAAATGACTATTATGCCCTTAGTTATTGGATCTTTTTATTTATTTAAATGAATGCTCCAAATTTAATTGTACTTAATATTTATAAAAATATATATATAACAAATTATTTATATATTTATATACGTATATATACAACATATATATTATAATATATTTTTTAATATTATATAATATACATTATAAATATAATATAATATTATAATATATATATATATGTATGTATATATAGAGGCTGCCATCGCAACCATGACCGAGGTTGCCATGGCATCCATGCCAACCAGATCTGGCCGGCGGCTAGCGTGTTTGAAAAAAAAGAAAACAGAAAGAAAACTTGGCTTCCCATGACAGCAGGTTACCGGGGGGGACTGGATTTGGCTGGCCAGATCCGGTCATCGTGTTTGAAAAAAAAAAAAAAAGGAAAAGAACTAAAAACTTGACTTCAGGCTGCCATGGAAGCCTGGGGTGGGGGTGGGGAGTTATGCATATATTATATATATGTATGAATGTATATATATTATAAATAGTTATATATGTAATTTTATATATGCATATGTGATTTTATATATATGCATGTATATAATTTTTTATAAATATTATATAGTAATTTGATTTATATAAATATGATATATATTTTATAAATATGAAATTATTTAGTTTTGATAATTATATATAAATATTAATAGTATTTGATTTATATAAGTATGTTATATATTTCATAAATATAAAATTATTTAATTTTAGATTAAACAAAAGAAAAAATAAATATTTTATATATATGTATATAGAGTATTTAATATACATAAATATGTTATGAATAATTTTATATGCATATGTGTATATATATATATAATTTTATATATATGTGATTTCATATATATTCATTTATATAATTTTTTATAAATATTATATAGTATATGATTTATTATTTTATATATATGTATATAGATATGTTATAAATAATTATATATATATATATGTGTATTTATATAATTTTTTAATAAATAGTATTTAATATACATAAATATGTTATGTAGTTTATAAATATTAAATTATTTAGTTTTGATTATTTTAAATATATGTATGTATATGTAATTTTATAAATAGTAAATAGTATTTAATTTATATAAGCTTGTTATATATTTCATAAATATATATATTTATGCATGTATATATAATTTTATAAATAATAAATATTATTTAATTTATATAAATACCTTATGTATTTTATAAATATAAAATTATTTAATTTAGATTAAATAAAAGAAAAAAATAAGGATATAGAGTAATTTTATGTATATAAGAGGATATTTTTGTCCTTTCAATGTAAAATTCTACGCAAATAGGCGGAAGGGGACAGCGAACCACAATTTAAAAATATAAGGTGGTATTTCAATAATTTTTTTTTCACAGAGAGGTAAACTACCCATTTCGTATAACATAGGGGGGTAAAAAGATTTTTGCCCACAAAATTTTTGTATGAATTGTCCAAATACCCTTTAGGGGTTTAGGAGGCTCTTTTTAAGTCAATAGGTAGTATTGTGGAATTTTCCATAATCTATGTTTTTTTGTTAAAAACTCATTTTTTAAATTAAAATTTTAGGTGTTCATTTTTTAAGTTTTGTTTTTCATGATCTATGTTTTTTGTTCAAAATTAAGGAAAATTCAAACAAAACCCCTTATTTTTTAAGAATAGAAAAAGAATGAAAAAGAAGATGTTCTTAAGACAATAAAATCTATAGTAGCTCATTCATTCATTAGTGAAACTCCCCGTCGGCCATCAGCTATCGAAAACTTCTCAGCGGCGGGTCTCTTCTCCATTTGCTTTTCAGATAGAAAGAAGAGAATGAAATTAAGTAGAAATTCATTTGACGAATCTGTTGATTTTTGAGTATATTCATCTTTTTTTTTTTATTCAATGAGTAAGGAAGAAGGATTTTCAAATGGATTTTTTTATTTTGGGTGTTTTTTCTTTGGCAGAGTATAAAGAAATGGAGAGAATATTATGAAAGTCATCATAATTTTCACAACGGTGGTTTGCTTCTGTCATTGCTACTGCTATCGGGAAGGAATGGAGAAAATGATGAAATTGAAACAATCAACCAACTTTGTGATGGGCTAAGTCAATCCCCTATATAAATAAAAATGGTCATGGAAACCCCTTGTATAAAAAGAAAGGGGCCACAATTTTTTTTTCTTGTTTTTTTTTTGTTACACTCAACCAAAGTACTGAGAAATTAAGCGAGAAGAGGCAGAAGATAAAGGTTTTGGCAGACAACAACTTAATCTAATTGGCAAGACTAAAATCAGTTGCAACAATTCATGAGAAAACATTTCCCCAACAATTATAGGTTAGTTTTTTCCCTTTTCCACAACTATAAAGGCCTAAAAATGCTACATATACTAACACACAAGAAACTAACAAAAAAATCCCCCTTTAATGGATTAAATTGATTACTTCTTGCACCATGATGAGGACTTATGGGGTGCTTTCATCAAAAATAATTTCTTCACAATAAAATATAGAAAATGATAGGAAAAAATGATGTCTTCAACTTGATTTGCCTTGGGTGAATTTTTTTTCTTTTTCTTTTTTTGAGAGTGAAAAAGAGATTTTTGGGGCTTTTTATTTTTATTTTTTTTTTCTTTCAATATGCCAAATGTATGAAGAATTCAATGGAGGGAAAATTGTACAATAATGCCCCAAATCTTTCATAGCACTCAGGAGAGCATTTTTGTCCATATCTTGTTTTTCTGACCAAAAAGTACGTTTGGGGTGAGTGAGGCAATTTCAAAAACACACAGATACCAATAAGACTATTTTTTCACTGAAAGTTTTGTGGCAATTTCAAATTTCACAAGGGAGTAATCCGCATTTAGCCCGCAACAATTCCATCGATTATAATAGATCAACTTCAATGCTGAAGCAAGAAATAAGGGGAAATTGCAATTTTACTCCACCAACTATTGCTTGTTTCGATTTCACTCCATTTTGATATGGGGTTAGCACATTTAGTCTATTGTGTACAAAATTTTAGCACATTTAGTTCAATTTTTCGCAATTTTAGTCCATCGGGCTGAAAAATTTTCAATTTGGCCCAAAAATTGCCTAGTTAACTTTCAACCGGGCCTAATTTTGGGAATTTTGTGACACATGTCACCATGTGCCACATTAGCAACCACGTCAACAAATTTGCTAAAAAAAGAAAAATGTTGAGGCAAAAAAAAATTAATAGAATTAAAAATTTAAACATATGTATAATATATTATTTAATATATACATATGTATAATATGTATAATCTAAACATATATCTATGTCCCCCACGCCCACCCCACCCCACCCCACCCCGAAGCCCCCAAATCCCCCACCCCAACACCTCTAGCTGCCGACAGCTTAGCCGATGGCCATGGCAGTTCGGGCCGCCGGCAGCCCCACCCCACCCCAACACCACTAGCTGCCATGGCTGTCGGCAACTTAGCTGATGGCCATGGCAGCTCGGGCCGCTGACAGCCAAACGGTTGTCGGCGGAAACAAAGGGGAAAAGGAAAACAAGAAAAAAAAATGCTGGCGGCCAAAACAGCAAGCTACCATGGCAGAAACGAAAGGGCAAAGGAAAAAAAAATGCTGGCAGCCAAAACGGCCGCCAGGCTTGACTACCGGCGGAAGGCTGTCATGGTGGCTAGTGGTCGGATCTGGCCAAATCCGGCCAATATGCAAGCTGCCATGGCAGCCTGTTAAGGTGTGGGGGGTGGGGGGTGCCGCGGGGGTGCTTGGGGGAGGGGTTTTTATTTTATATAAATATATATTATATAATTTATATATATGTATATATATATATGTTTTAGATAAATGTATACATGTATATAAGGATAAATAAAAAATATTATTAATAATATATAAATTTGAAATGAATAAAAATAAATAAATATTATTTAGAATGATCTTAATTAAATATTTCCTAATTTTTTACATGTCATTATTTTAGAAAAATAATTTCAATTTTTTTTCAATTTTTGCAATTATTTGAAATTATTTTAAAAATTGGTAATTTTTCACATACTGTTATTTCAAAGAAAAATCGATTTTTTTCCAGTTGCCATATTTATTTGAAATTATCTTAATATTTTGTAATTTTTACTTGTCATTATTTTAAAAAAAATTCAACTTTTATTTGTTTATTCTTTTTACATATATTTTTATATATCCTTTTTTCATATATTCTTTTTAAATATATTATTTCATACATTTTTATATATCTTTTTTCATCTCCTTTATACCAATTTTTTATTTTCATCTTTCTAATTTATTTATTTTTATTTATAGTATATATACACACAATTATTATTATTATTCCATCAGTTTTTTCCTTTCTTTTTTCTTTTTTCTTTTTTTTTTTTCTCTTTTTTTGGGTTTTAGCCACTTAGCTTACGTGGTGGCTGAGGTGGACGCTGACGTGGAGCTATTTGACAAATGTCACAAAATCCCCAATATTTAGGCCCAATTAATGCTGAGTAGGCAATTTTTCAGCCCAATTGAAAATTTTTCGGCCCGATGGACCAAAATTGCAAAAAAATGGACTAAATGTACGAAAATTTACGGGCCCATGGACCAAATGTGCTAACCCCATATCAAAATGGACTAAAATTGAAAGAGGGTATAGTTGGTGGACTAAAATTGCAATTTCCCCCAATAAATAAGTTTGATATTTTATATTTTATAGAAGAACGATGTATTATGATATATACTTTATATTTTATACTTTATACTGACGTGACATGATAAAAAAGAAAATATGGCACCAACGTCAAATTAAATAATAATTTGATTGATGAGTATGGAGGAATGATAAGTAGACACTACAAGAAAAAGAAAAATTAGTGACAAAAGAGTAAGTGACAATAGAAAAGTTGTCACTAATTATGTATATTAAGTGACAAAAGATTTAGTTTTGTCACTTAAATGATTCTTACAAACTAAATAGTGACAAGAATAGTATTTAAGTTGTCACCATAGACAATTAGTGATATACCTATGGTGACAATGAAAATCTTGTCACAAATTATAGTGACAATTTTTATTGTCACTATAGATGTGTCACTAATTGTTAATTATCACAACTTAAAATATCAATTTTTGTCAATATTGAGTCATATTGTGACAAGATAAAAGTTATTGTTACTTAAAAATTATTATTAATAACAAAACAAAAGTTATTATCACTTATTACATATTATTAGTAACAACTTTTACATTGTCACTTATTATTTTGTCACTAATATTATATTTTGTTGTAGTGAGACCAATGCACTATCATTTTCCTATAATAATAAAACTATTATTATTGCATAAAAATTATCCTTTTGAAAACATTAAAATCAATCATATTACAATTTATATGGTCTTTTTTCAAAGAAAAACATAAATCAAATACATTTTCATTTCCACCATTGAAACCAACATTTTCATACAACCAATTCAAATATATTTACTTTTACACGAAATTGTGATAATAATGTTTTACATTCTAGATATCCGTGCTACTTAAAAGTATAAAGATATATAATATTGAAAATATAAATAGACGGGTTCTCTCAATTTAAATAATTATTGAAGATAACCGTTAATTATTAAATAAAATAAATAGATAAATAAAATATTTTTTTAAATCAAATGAACCACCAATTTATTTATTCTCAACCCTTCATTCTCTTCATTTCCACTTTCTCTTCACATTTTCACTTGAAAAGCTCAGCTTAAAAGCTTTATCAATAATCTTTACAGATTATAAAACCAAATGGGTTCAACCGCTGAAAACAGCTCAAAAATCACTTCTTCAATGGATAATCAATCCGAGGAAGAGGCCTGCTTATTCGCCATGCTGCTGGCTTCTGGCTCAGTGCCTAAATGCGCCATAGAGCTAGATCTTCTCGAGCTTACCGCAAATTATGGTTTCCTTCAATAATTAATTGGGCTTCACATAAAAGTTGAATTAGTAAATAGGGTTTCTTTTAAGAATTGTGTTTCACATCATGGCTTGATGTTATCAATAGGATTAATAAAGCACCTACTCTCTTTGTGTTCTTGAGTGATTTGTATAAAATGTCCTCGTTTCTTTCTTGTTTTTTTTTAAAAAAAAAAATACTCATACTATCATATATAACCCTCCATTTTAAATTCACTTAAATTAAATGCAATCTAGGGTCATCAAAAGTAAAATAGGATTAATCCAATTAAATATAAATCAAATTATAAAGAGTTACATCAAATTTTGTTACTCTCTTTGATCTTTAATTCTTCACATTATTAAATTAAATCACACTAGTTTTGACTGTTGTGGCATATGAAAGGTTTTTCATCTTTGTTTCCTTTTCAGCTTGGCGGGTAATGGCCCTTTATTGAATCGATTTGATTTTTAAAAATTCTCTTCAATTATAATAGAATATGCACGTATTTTATTAATTTTAAATCTTAAACTTTTGATATTCTAGTTAGTATATATGATTTTAAATTTTATATATATTTAGTTAGATAAATTATTTAAAATTACGCACAATAAGTATCAAATTCCTATACGAAAAAAATCACAAATAAAACTTTATTATAAAAATATATATTATTTGTGTTGCTATTGATTACAAATGAAATTGAAACTTAATATTATGCTTACTATATTATTTTGATTTAAAGTAAATAATTCACACACCATTGTTTTGATAAAAGAAATAAAACAACATTATTAATTAAATAGTTATTTAGTATAAATTGTAAAATTAATTAAATCAACATAATTTTATATGTATACGCACATATTTATGAATTATGGAGGAGGAGGAAATTCCCCATAACCAATCTCCAATCCCCAATTGGATATCTTTTCAGGCGGGTTTGGGAAAGGAAAGAGTTATACCATACTCATCTCCGCCTCCTCATGGTAAAAGCGGGTATTTCACACACCCGCCTCCAGACCCGATCAACAACTAAAATTCCCGAACTAATTGGATCGAAGCAAATGGATACCCATGGCTAGTGGACTAAATTGCCATTCCTAATTCGAGGGTTTAAAGTCCGTGACAATACTTGTGGAGAAACTGAAGCAATTTTTAATATGATCATCTCCAAAAATCCCTCGACTAAGAGCATTAATTACTTGATTTACAATATATTATCTATGAAGAGTTCTATTTTTCAAATATATTTCTAATCGAGATATATAATTTACCGATAGTTAATCTTTTACAAATATTTTATCTTCCCTTTTCACTTACCAAACATCAACTTTTAGTAACTCTCTCACAACTTGATTGAAAGAACGATTAATTCGGGATGAATGTCATGTGGGAGCTCTTTTCCCTGGAGGGCTAGCTGATAATCATTGATTTAGCGTGTAGTCCAAGTGGGAAAGAGAGGAAAATGGCAAATTTTGAAGCATTGGCAAGGGGCTTTAAAGAATTCCACAACGTTTGTTGGGCTCACCGTTCATGGAGTTGTACAAATAGCTAAGATATGGGCTTTCCAAATATGACCCTATCAATTTAATTTTGGTTGGAATCCAAGATTCATGCATCTACTTTGGTCAAATTTTAGTGGGCCTAAAATCTTAAGTGTTAGGGAGTAGCCGAATAGTAGTTTTGTTAATGGGCTTGATTGGGTGATGCTTAGAAGGTTATCTTGGTGGAACTGTTTATAATAAATATGGAACAGATACTATACGAAAAAATTTGATCAATATGAAGGGACAAAAGAGTAGTTGTCTTAGTGGAATTATTTATAATAAATATAGAACAGATGCGATACGAAAAGGATTTGATCAATTTGAAGAGACAAATGAGTAATTATTTTGGTCGAACTGTTTATAATAAATATGAAACAGATGCGATGCGAAAAGATTTGATCAATCTGAAGGGACAAAACAGTAGTTATCTTGGTGGAACTGTTTATAATAAAGAGACAAAACACAAACATAAATATATATAGACATTAACTTGCAAAAGTTATTTGAAAAACCATCGACTATGTGTAGTTATATGATTAGGTAGGACTTTTGTAATTATTACTAGAACTGGCAAAATAGTACTTATATCCCGGATATTCGTGAGTACTCAAAAATTTATGGGTAATGAGCTTTACATTTTTAATACATTTATCGATACCCAAATTGATGAGGATTCGTTTTGTTGGGTTAGGATCCCGGCTAGAACGATTATAGAACTTGACCCGGATGGATCGCATTCCTGTTTTGTAGGGAAAGAATCCTGCAGTCACAATAAACATTAGGCTAGCCGAGTAGCCCTCGGCTTAGGCCCTCCGACGATCAAGTCAGTAAGATTCGACCTCAATAATCGATCAGAGGGGTAAGGGCTTTTTTGGTGTATATGAGTGTGTACCTCTGAAGAGCAGGGTTGAGGGTATATATATCATTCTCTTCCTAGGAAATGTCTGGGAAGCCCTTAGATATCTCCCTGGGCCATTAACCTTGGGCCTAGGGTATTTGGGCATTTCCCCTATTTGAATATTTCCAGCCTATTGCCTTTCCGGGTCTCAAGGACAAGAAAGTACACTGTAGCGGCGCCTAATGTGTCAGACGGTGAGGGGGACGGCACGCGCTATTAATGCGGAGGCGTGGTGCCTGCCAGTGCATTAAATGCGGTGGCAGAGTAGTGTACTGGTGTTGACCTCAGCCTTGCCCTCGACCAGGTCGACTGAGGTCGAATACCCTCGCAGGTCGAGGGAACTTGACTGGGTCTGTGCAGATCCGACCGAGTGTAGTCGATGAGACGTATGGGCCCTGAGTCCAGTCGAGTGAAATCGATGAGACGTATGGGCCTTGAGTCTCAGTTAGGCCGTCGTCTCTCACTAGGCCTTGCTGGTTTGGGCCCAAGCATTTGGGCCATCCCATATCATGAGTCCCCCCACTTCGCAAGGCTAAACAAGGTACCGATGAGAAGCGTTGGGAAGTAGCGAAAACGGTTCTACTGACAGTCGACCAGGGTTCTTGAACAGTCGACCAGGGTTTTTGAAAATCGACCAGGGTTTGGTGCATTTATTGAGCGATTACATCGTGGCGCGCGCGGGACGGCGTGGCAGTTACAATCATCATGGCAGACGTTTGATTTACTGCGCCCCTTTCCCTATAAATATCCGCTATAATTCTGGCCATTTTTACTTTTACTGCTTTAGAATCTGTGCGTGAGCTTGTAGAAAAACTCTTGGGTGCCTAGGGTTTCTGAATCTATCCTTCGCGTTCACTCCCCCAATTTTCTGTATTTAACTTCCTTTTCCAGTAAGTGTTCCGTTGTTTTTACTTCTTATCGTCTGCTTTTCTTTTGAAACATCATGTTGGGATTATATAGTTCTGAAGGTGGTCAGGGAGGGGATAGTGAGGCTACCCCGTCCGAAAGGCGTAGGTACCGCTCTGCGGCGTCTAACGAGTCGTCGCCTGATGATTCTAGTTCCAGCAGCTCGAGCAGCAAACGCGGTGTGGAGGAGGTTGGGCCTAGCCAAGTACCCCCATCGCGAGGTCGATTATTTACCCCCAGTCATTTTAGCGAAATAGTATCTACTATGAACCCTGGGGACTTGAGACGTCTCAAGGAGCTCTATCATATTCCCCCTGAATACCAGCTTTTAGCCCCTGGACCACCCGGTCGAATGCATCGCACCCCTGCGGGTTGCATAACTGTGTTCGAGGACGCCTTTAAGTGTGGGCTTAGGTTCTCTCTAAGTGACAACATGATAGGTCTGCTCAGGGGTCTTCAAGTATGCATAACTCAACTTCTGCCCAACTGTTTTGCTACTCTCTGTAGTTTCGTAGTTTTGATGCGTCTGTTCAACCAACCGGCCAGTTTCAAAAACTTTTCCAACCTGTTTCATCTTCCCATGTCTCGTAAGTCTGGCAGTGCCGATGAGTCGAGGTTCTATTACCTCACTGCTCGACCTCATCGGAGATTTCTAGTAGCCCCCTCCTCTTCGTATGGTCAGGCGTGGAAAAAACGCTACTTCTTTATTCGAGTGAAGGGGGTTTTAATATTCCTCGGGGTTGGTGGAAGGGGCATGTCGACGTGCCCGGGAATCGCACCTCAACCTGGCCGAACACATTCGTGCGGGATCTGGTCGAATTCGGCCCCGTGGAAGCCTCTGTCTTCATCGAGGAGAGGCAATTAGTGTTGGCGGGGCTGTCGCCGACCCCAATAGATTTTCCCGCTGATTATGAGATAGGTAGATAGGGTGTGCTTTGCGCTTTGCTATTTGTTTATCTTTGATGATCTGCATGGTTCTTTGGCTTTGACTTCTGTTGAATTTGATGTGCGCAGATCGAGAAGAGATCATGAACAGAGCAAGAGCCGAGGCGCTGGTCCGAGCAGATAAGAACAAACAATGCAAACAGGGAGCCGCTTCTCGCCGAGAGTCCTCAACAGGCGATGAGCCGCATCGATTGGAGGCAGCTCCCACTCCCTCACTGACCCCCTTGCTAGGTCGAGCAGCAGCCACCTTGAGCGGGGTCCTTGCTGGTCGAGGAAAAAGATCGATGGGCGAACGGAGCAGTCCCTCGCCCAAGAAAATTGCAGCGGGGAAAGGTAAAGGAAAAAGCACGGGGTTGGGGATGCCGACGGGGAACGATCTCTTTGGAGATCGAGGAGCCGATACATTATTTAACCTATGAAAGTTCCCGTCTCCTCGGTTTGGGACAGACCCGAGCCTCGCTGTAAGCGACTCCTCGAGCATGCTCGCGTCGGGGCCTACCGGGGTGGATGCTTTGAAGGTGCTGATGGCTGGCCAGTTCTTGCTTGACCACAAGAAGATAATGGGCATGAGCCAAGCTACTGCCCTTTGTGAGTTCGCATATCACACGATCATGGTAAGATTTCATTTTCTGCGTCTCTACATATTTATACTTTTGTGGACTTGACAGTTGTAACCTTTATGTCTTAGGTCGAGCAACTGGGCTACAATTTCTACCGCCGCTCCGAGCTGGCCCTTGTTGATCGAGAGCAGTTGGATGCTGGTGGTGATGCTGAAACTTTGAAGGCTCAACTGGAGTCTTCCCAACTGCGAATCGAGGAGCTTGAGAAGCAAGTTAGCCAGCATGACCGAGAGATTGAGGAAAAGGACGAACATGTCCTTCTCGCGGTGACGGAGCAGACCAAGATGGATGGAAAATTGAAAAAACTGGAGCTGGACGTGCAAGTTGCCTATGAGTCTGGTCGGGCCGCTGGTCGGAGTGAGCGGCTGGTCTAGGCCAGGACTGAGTTCGCTCGGATATTGCCGGAGGTGCGCCGGGAGGCCGTGCAACAGTTTATGGTTAGCCCAGCTTTTCAGGATATAAGTGTTGCGCTGGCTCTGGATGACGCGTGTCCCGCCTTCGAGAAGGCAATTCAACAAATGCAGTTCTTGGGCCATGCTCTCCAGCCTGAGGAACACTTCAGAATGAGCTACACTCTTGACGAGCAGCTGCGTCCATACGCCGAGGACAGTGTCGATACCGGGGAAGCCGCTGTGGAGGCAGGTCCGGGAGTCGAACTGTCGCTTGAAGAGAAAAGGCGGGCGGAACTTGATGAAAAGCTAAAGGCAGTGGCTAGGGAGTTTGAGTTCATCGGCGACCTAGCTTACGACATATCGAAGGGAAAAGTCGATGTGGCCTCCTTCTTCACGGCTACCGAGCGGCTGTTCCTACAAGCTGCAGCTGGCCCTTTTCGGCCATGACTGCTGTTGTCCCTGTCGCAATGGCGTCGCCCGAGCCTCAGCCGACTTCTGCTCCATCCAGTGTACCTGCCCTTGCCCCCGCCCCCAGAATCGAAGAGACGGGCAGCTCCAATTCGGCCCGGTTATTTGTTTTGTTTTGATGTATAGGCCCTACTGAGGCCTTTAACCTTTATTGAATTATCGCCTCGATGAGGCTTTTACTGAATTGTTATGGAATTCAACTGCAATTTTGATCATTACCATCTTTGTGTTTGCGTTGAATTATTTTGACGGATGGCCACGAATATGGCGAGTAGCTTCTATTCTTGCCCTTCATTAGATGATGTTTTGCTTTTCTGACTTGACTTTTAGCTCTTCTAGGACAAGTTGCCCTAAATCCAATAAGATAACAACTAATGTTTGAGTTTGGAACATCTTTCGTACAAGTTTATCATCGATAGATTGGCGCATAGGCCTTGACTTGGCGGCGTGAAGCCTAATTGGTCGACTACAGGGTCGACTTTTTGGTCTTGGCGCATAGGCCTCGACTTGGCGGCGTGAAGCCTAATTGGTCGACTACGGGGTCGACTTTTTGATCTTGGCGCATAGGCCTCGACTTGGCGGCGTGAAGCCTAATTGGTCGACTTTTTGGTCTTGGCGCATAGGCCTTGACTTGGCGGCGAGAAGCCTCTCGTTGACTACGAGGTCGACTTTTTGGTCTTGGCGCATAGGCCTCGACTTGGCGGTGGGAAGCCTCTCGTTGACTACGAGGTTGACTTTTTGGTCTTGGCGCATAGGCCTCGACTTGGCAGCGCGAGGCCTCTCGTCGACTACAGGGTCGACTTTTTGGTCTTGGCGCATAGGCCTCGACTTGGCGGCGCGAGGCCTCTCGTCGACTACGGGGTCGACTTTTTGGTCTTGGCGCATAGGCCTCGACTTGGCGGCGTGAGGCCTCTCGTCGACTAGGGGTCGAATTTTTGGTCTTAGCGTATAGGCCTCGACTTGGTGGCGTGAAGCCTCTCGTCAACTACGGGTTCGACTTTTTGGTCTTGGCGCATAGGCCTCGACTTGGCGGCGTGAAGCCTAATTGGTCGACTACGGGGTTGACTTTTTGGTCTTGGCGCATAGGCCTCAACTTGGCGGCGTGAAGCCTCTCGTCGACTACGGGGTCGACTTTTTGGTTTTGGCGCATAGGCCTCGACTTGGCGGCGGGAAGCCTCTCGTCGACTATGAAGTTGACTTTTTGGTCTTGGCGCATAGGCCTCGACTTGGTGGCGTGAAGCCTCTCGTCGACTACGGGGTCGACTTTTTGGTCTTGGTGCATAGGCCTCGACTTGGTGGCGTGAAGCCTTTTGTCGACTACGGGGTTGACTTTTTGGTCTTAGCGCATAGGGCTCGACTGGGTGGCGTGAAGCCTCTCATCGACTAGGGGGTCGACTTTTTGGTCTTGGCTCATAGGCCTCGACTTGGCGGCGTGAAGCCTCTCGTCGACTACAGGGTCGACTGTTGGTCTTGGCGCATAGGCCTCGACTTTTTGGCGTGGAGCCTCTCGTTTAAAGAAGGTTCGCTCTACTGCACACGTTTGGACATTTTGCAATTTTGTTTTCTTTAGTAATACAAAGGTCATCGGAGACCAATTATACAAAAAACTTTTTCAAGTTTATGGCATTCCATGGTCGAGGTAGGTCACGACTTGATGCATCAGCTAGCCGGTAGGCATTATTTTTAGCCACCTTGATCACTGAGTACGGTCCCTCCCATTTTGGGTCGAGTTTCCCGACAGGCTTGGATACTTCTACTTTCTTGAGAACGAGGTCGCCCACAGACGACGCCAAATGATGAGGGTTCGTTTTGCTGGGTTAGGATCTTGGCTAGAACGATGGTAGAACTTGACCCGAATGGATCGCGTTCCTGTTTTGTAAGGAAAGAATCCTGCAGTCACAATAAACGTTAGGCTAGCCGAGTGGCCCTCGGCTTAGGCCCTTCGATGATCAAGTCAGTAAGATTCGACCTCAATAATCGATCAGCGGGGTAAGGGCTTTTTTAGTGTATATGAGTGCGTACCTCTGAAGAGTAGGGTTGAGGGTATATATATCCTTCTCTTCCTAGGAAATGTCTGGGAAGCCCTTACATATCTCCCTGGGCCATTAAGCTTGGGCCTGGGGTATTTGGGCATTTCCCCTATTTGAATATTTCCAGCCTATTGCCCTTCCGGGTCTCAAGGATAAGATAATACACTGTAGCGGCGCCTGCTGTGCCAGATGGTGAGGGGGACGGCACGTGCAATTAATGAGGAGGCGTGGCACCTGCCAGTGCATTAAATGCAGTGGCAGAGTACTGTACTGGTCTCGACCTCAGCCTTGCCCTCGACCAGGTCGATTGAGGTCGAATACGCTCGTAGGTTGAGGGAACCTGACTGGGTCTATGCAGATTCGGTCGAGTGTAGTCGACGAGACGTATGGGCCCTGAGTCCGGTCGAGTGAAATCGATGAGATGTATGGCACCTGAGTCTCAGTTAGGCCGTCGTCTCTCGCTGGGCCTTGCTGGTTTGGGCCCAAGCATTTGGGCCATCCCATATCACAAATTATCTGTCTTTTTTGGCCCAATCCATGGGTACCCACGGGTTATCCGTATATATATATATATATATATATTATGTTTTAAAATTTTTTAATCTAACTTTTAATTTTAAAATTTTACAAATAAAAAAAATTACAACATACTAATACCATAGAGCAATACCCTAAATACAAAATTGTGTATAACAAAAAACCTTTCTCAAATAGCAACCACCTATATAATCAACTGATAAATAATTTGTTTTGCATATTTTCATGGATGTAACATATTCTTTTACAAAGACAACAATGTTTGAGTGATATCTAAACTTTAATTCAAAAACTTTTAACATGTAATGAGATTTAAATTTGAATTTTTAAATGTAATGTACTTTAAATTTGATGGATTTTGAATACTTAACTTTTATTTATTTATTTATTTATACACACGCACATCAGGAGCCCGTTAGGGCTCGAACTCCTGATCTCTCACATTATGTCGAGACTTATGCCGTTGGGCCATAGGCTATTAAGCATTTTGAATAATTAAGTTGTAAGTATTAAACTAATTTCAAGAAGAAAAAAAAGGGGGGTTGTAAGTATTAAACTACAACATTATTAATATGTTTTAAGTACTTATTCAATTTAAAAAATTCGTTGTCTTTTTTTTTTTAATTTTATTTAGTTAATATTTTAGTGACATCATGTAAGTTGTAAGGTGAATATTAATTTACTTTTTAAATATTAAAAAAATAAAAGATTATTACGGGTACCCACAAGTTACCCATTACCCATGAGAATGGGTAATATGTCCACTATCTTGTACTCAATAAAAAATGGGTAAATTTATCCAATAAATTTACTCAACCCATGATTACCCATTATTGGGTAGCTATGGGTATCCAATTGTCAGGTCTAATTATTACTGAACTAGAAAGAGGGCCACTGCGTACGGCGTGTGTCATGCCCGTGTTTGTTTACATTTTTAAGAGGTTTATTTATGATTACTTAAATTTTTAAAAATAATTTATTTTCCTCATTTCTTGATAAGAACATCATTTATTTTTATTTTAAAGCTTTTCAATTAAATTACAAATTAAAACGCGGATTTCTAAACCTATAGATGTTTAAATAATTCTAACCCATATTTTATTAGATTAGGGGACACACACACACACACACACACACACACACACACACACACACACATACATAAAATCAATGTTTGGTAAATATTATAATTAATAAACTAAGAAAAGTAATCTTCTTTGTGTCCACATAATATATATTGAAATGACATGATAAAAAGAAATTATGATACCCAGATCAAATTAAATAATAGTTTAATTGATGAGAATGGAGGATTAATAATTAGAAGACCCATACACTATTTTTTTTTTTGTAATAATAATAATAATAATAATAATATTATTATTATTATTATTATTATTATTATTATTATTATATTATATTATTATTATTATTATTACTACTGCTACTACATAAAAGTTATGCTTTTGAAAACATTTATTCCATTTTTTTTATTTAATGAAAAACATAAACCAAATATATTTTCATTTCCACCATTGTAAAATCAACATTTTCATACAAACAATTCAAATATATTTTTACTTTTACACGAAATTGTGATAATAATGTTTTAACTTCTAGATATGCATGCTACTTGAAAGTATAAAGATAATATTGAAAATATAAACAAATGGGCTCTCTCAATTTAAATAATTATTGAAGATAACCACCAACTATTAAATAAAATAAATAGATCAATAAAATATTTTTTCTAAATCAAATGAACACCAATTTATTTATTCTCAACCCTTCGTTCTCTTCCTTTCCACTTTCTCTTCACATTTTCACTTGAAAAACTCAGCTTTAAAACTTTATCAATTATATCTTTACAGTTTATAAAACCAAATGGGTTCAACCGCTGAAAACAGCTCAAAAATAACTTCGTCAACGGATAATCAGTCCGAGGGAGAGGCCTGCTTATTCGCCATGCAGCTCGTTTCTGGCGCAGTGCTCCCAATGGTGCTTAAATCCGCCATAGAGCTAGATCTTCTCGAACTTATTAAAAAGGCTGGCCCAGAAGCTTCTGCTTCTGAACTTGCTGCTCAGCATCCGGCGAACAATCCTGACGCAGCCAGCGTGATAGACAGAATTCTCCGCCTCCTGGCCGCGCATTCCGTTCTTAATTGCAGCCTGAAAACGCTGCCTGACAGAGGCGTGGAGCGGCGCTATTCCCTGGCGCCGGTGTGCAAGTTCTTGACTAGCAATGAAGACGGAGTTTCTGTGGCCCCTATTGCGATCCTGGTTCAAGACAGGGTCTCGATGGAGTTCTGGTAATGGGGGTTGACTACGGTCGATACCTATAATTTTAACTTAATATTCTACATTTCTTAAAAAATTAATATATATTTAAATATTTTTTTAAATTATTAATAATTAAATTAATTTACTATATTAATTTTTTTAATTAAATTAAAAATAAAATAATTTTTAATATGAAATATTTTAAATATCTTTATCAAAAAGTAATATATAATTAAAATAAAAATTAAAATATAATTATCTAAAATATTAAAAAAAATAAATTTTAAATTAAACCAACTCAACCCACCATCCCAATTCCCAACGAAAGCTCCCTTTGATGGTTCACTTCCACGGAGGTCGATTTTGTGTTGGCTCCCCATCTTGGAGTTGCTACCATGAATTCCTAGCAAAATTAGCCTCCAAACTCAATAGCATCATCGTGTCCGTCAGTTATCGGCTGGCACCGGAAAACCCTCTTCTGGCCGCCTACGATGACGGCGCCAAGGTTTTGTTTGGCTACGGCAGCAAAATTCCCTCCCCAACAATGAATGGTGGGCTAATAACTAATAAGTGCAACTTTTCAAGCATCTTTTTGGCCGGTGATAGCGCCGGTGGAAATATACCTTACAACGTTGCCTTAAGGCTAAAGCAGCCATCGGAACTCATCAAAGGTCTCATATTAATACAGCCTTTTTTCGGCGGAGAGTCGAGGACTCATTCGGAGAAGTACACGGCGCAGCCGCGGCGTTCCGCCCTGACACTGGCGGCTGGCGTTGCCTTCTGGAGCCAACCGCGACCACCCGTGGTGCAATCTGGCGGCGGCGGTGGAAGTGACGGCAGAGCTGCAGCATTTGCTGATTATGGCATGCGTGTCGAAGATGGATATATTAAGAGATAGGAATTTGGAGTTCCGTGAAAATTTGGGAAGAGGTGGTCGGAAGGTAGAGCGGTTGGTGAGTAAAGGCGTTGGCCATGCGTTTCGGATTCTTAATAAGTCTCCACTGTCGGAAAGTCATTTCAGATTCTTAATAAACCAGATTTCTAATAAGGTTTGAAGAACAGAAATTGGTATGCTGAGTTGGAATGATGGTCGAATTGGTTTAATTTAATTTTTTTTATATATTTTAATTTATTATATTTTGATTTTTATTTTAGTCACATAATAATTTTTAATAAGAATATTTAAGGTATTTCATATTAAAAATTATTTTACTTTTAATTTAATTAAAAAATATTAGTATAGTAAATTAACTTAATTACTAATAATTTAAAAAAAGTATTTGTACACGTGTCAATTTTTTAAGGGGTGCAGGATGTTAGGTAAATTTATAGGTATCGGACCATAGCCAATCCATGTTAAGTGATACATTTATAATTAGGATTGTACTTGAACAAAACAAAACCCTCCCTCCCTCCCTCCCTCCTACTTACAGGTATATAAGGAGTTTGTTAGGTTCAAACTCCTTCTAACCCCACATTTTATGAAACTAATAACAAGGGCTAGAAACTACTTTTTTAAATTCAATGCTTATGAGTTAATATTATTTTAATAACTTTTTATATTACTAATATAATATATATATATGTGTGTGTGTGTGTGTAAATTTATAACGACATGTAATTTTGATGAGTTTATTTAGAATTAACTATAATGTTTATGATGATTTAATATTATAATATATAAATTTAGGCTACTGAATTTTATATTATTTTATTAAATCAAAATTTTTGAATTTGAATTTACAGTGCTCTCAAAATTCATTTGAGCTTAATTGAGTCAAATAAGTTCAAACTAAAAAAGTATATCTGCCAAACTCGAGTTTAATATATATGATTTAAGCTTGAGATTGAAATTCTTTTCCCAACTCAGTTGATCAACTCAATTTAATTATACCTATACACCTAGGCTTCTTCATGGTTATTTCATTGTATTGATCTAAATATACTTAGTGATCATAGGTATCATCTAAGGGATGTCGTTTTAGAGGGAGGAATTCCATTCAATAGGACCTATGGAATGAGTACATTTGAATATACGGCTACGGATCTGAGATTTAGCCGGATTTTTAATCAAGCTATATGTGAATCATCCATCATCTTTATGAAGAGAATTCTTGAATTATATAAAGGATTTGAGGGTCTGAAATCCCTAGTGGATTTGGTGGTGGAATTGGAGCAACACTTAAAATGATCATTTCAAAATATCCATCTATTAAGGGCATTAATTTTGACTTACCCATGTTATTCAAGATGCCCCATCCTATGCGGGTATGTGTATATTCTATATACTTTCCTCCTTTAAACAAATTTATTAAGTGCAAATTAAGTAGCCTGTATCCCCTTATTGATAGGCAGTTCTGTACTCTACTACTCTACTTATGTTTTATTTTTCATTTTATATAATAAATAAACATTGAGTACATAAAATATTTTTTAAAGGGAAAATTTAATCCAATCTCCCTTTAAATATGAATATGGAGGTTTACTTTCATATAAAGAAAAGGGTCATAAAATCACCATGTGTTTTTGAAAATGCAACGAAAAAACCCCCTTGAGGCCATAAATGAAGTGCACGTGTTGTTTCATATGAGTTTTTATGGTTTTTTATATATAAAATGACTATCATGCCCTTATTATATCAGTCATTAGATTTTTTTATTTAAATGAACGGCCCAAAATAATACTTAATATTTATAAAAAAATATAACAAATATATAACAAATATTTATACATTTATATACATATATGTATAACATATCATATATATTATAATATATTTATCAATGCTATATAATATTTTATCAATGCTATATAATATATTATAATAATATAGTATTATATAATATATAATATATTATATACATATATATATGTATTTGGCTGCCATGGTAGCCATTCGTAATGGCCAGATCTGGGCATATTCTTTTAGCACTGGAGGCTGACAGCCAGCGTGTATTAGTATAAAGAAATATTTTTTTAATATATTTATATATACACATTATATATATTATACAAATATATAGCATCACCATATATATCCACCAACCATCATTCCAACTCATCCTAAATTTTTGTGGTTGTCCATGTTGGTCACGACCGTCGTCGGTGGTCGGTGTGTATTGATATTACAATTTTTTTGATATATTTATATATATACCTTATATTGGTATATATACACTTTACATACATATATATTATTATATATATACATATCCACCAACCTCCACCAAAAAAAGCTCGGAGTTACAAAATAAAAGAAAAAAAAAAAGGAACTACTGCCATGGACTTGGCTAGATTTGGCCAATTTTCATGCTTCCATGGCAGCGGGCCATGGCTGTCAGTTAGTACTTGGAGAGTGTAGTTATCTTATATATATGTAATATGGGTAAGGCCAACTTAAGCCCGACATGCCTAATGGGCTTATAACCTATATAAGCCCAACTTAGGCCCATGCAACATAGAACCAGGAGCCAAAAACTACTTTGACTTGTGAGTCCAAATGCCCAAATCAACTTTATGGGTTGGATTGTTTGACCTTCAGGTCGGACAAAGGAAGCAAGAGCATAAATGGCGGCCTGCCACCCATCGCATCCACATTAATTGCTCATCAACCATCTTAAATAGATTGGCGGTGCCTTATCTCTGCATTAATGGCAATGTCGATTCCCTTTCCAGCCAGCTGGACATTTATGTAGCTCTAACTTAGGTCGAAAAGACCTATCTTGCCCCTACTAGTGGGAACAGTGTTTGAAATATGTTGAAGGAGAAATAAGTCTTTTTATCTCCAAGTAAACACTATAAATACTCCATCCTTTAGAAGTAAGGGGAAGCGAACATCCATTCTTTGAACTGTTACTCTACCTAGATACTTCTAGGTCGATATACTAACTTAACCATCGGGGGATCTTAGCTGAGACCCTCTTGGCTAGCCTGACATTTGTTTTGTGGTTGTAGATTTCATCCCACGTCCGTGAAAAACTATTTTTCTTGTCGAAAAACTTTCTAGATCAAGGTCAAGAAACCCGTCATACTAAAAACACCATCATCATTTGGCGCCGTCTGTGCGATACAGAACTTACAGACAAAAATAGCTAATATCAGGCAAACTACTTCAAACAGGTAGAATGACCTTCATTCACCACGACCACACCCACCGATACCACGAGACCAACAAGCTGAAGGTCCCAGCTCTCAACTTATGCAGATGATCAGTGACCAGATTTCTGCCCTACTTTCTACACAACTATCTGCCGCTTTACAAAGGCACAACAACCAACCAACGGCCATGGCTAGTGCCACCTCATAACCCTCGCATCACGAAAAACAATCCCTAAGGGAGGACAAGATCTGAAATGAAATCCACCTTCACCCTAGTAGGCGAGATTTGAGCCTTTGGGCATTTTCTTCAAGACAAGCTATGCTGCCAACTTGGCGAGGAGGTGGCGGATTCAGCAGACCATTGCGTTCGACTCAATCAAGCCTAGTAGCGCGAGCGGGTTGAGTGCCACAGACCTCATCTTAGTTGGGATATGTCCAGGGCAAATAGGGACGAATGAGAGGAAGTTTCGCATCAAGTTCAGCAACTCAATAAGAGACTAGAGAAAATTTCAAGGAGAAATGTAGAACGAACATAGCTAGATAATGCTCCCAAATTTTGAAGTGAGAGAGAATCTTCTTTTACTCATGAAATCATTGATGAGCGCATTGTGGTCAATGCAAAAGTCCCCATAGAGCTACCTTGATATGATAGGTCTGCTGACCTTAATGAGCATATTTTGCAATTTGAACAATGATGTAGTTACATGGCCATAGCGACCACATATATGTGAAAATGTTAGTCACTACCTTTCAAGGGATAGCGTTGGAATGGTTTATCAAACTTGAGCTCGTATCTATATTTTCTTATGATCAGCTCTGTGACAAATTCTTACACCAAGTTGCTAGCAGAAGAAAAGAAAAACTGCCATACATTCACCCCCAAACAGTAAAGCAAAATAAGGGTAAATCTTTGAGAGATTTCTTCTCCAGATTCAATGCCAAAGTTTTAAAAATCGACAACCCCTTGATTGAATTTTTTATGAACGTGTTGTTTTTGGGTCTGAGGTATAACGAATGTGCTAACACTCTAGTCAAGAAGCGACCGAGAACAATGGAAGAACTTCTCGACCTTGTAGAAAGGTGTATGATGCAAGAGGAAATAAATAAATAAAGTTTGGTGTAGGAGAATCCGACAAGAAGAAGAGCAACGAGAAGATTGACAAGCACCAGAAGGAGGGTCACCGATCTCTAATAAAGCGCTTTCACAATTACGCCCTACTGAATACTCCCAGTAAAGATGTCTTGTTTGCTATACAAGATGACAACATCCTAAAAAGACCAAGAAAGCTCAATGAGACGGAGGCCATGACAAAAGTCCAAAAAGTATTGTTATTTCCATCGACAGAAGAGGCATGACACGGAGGATTGTTTCAATCTCCAAGATGAAATTAAGTGCTTCACACGACAGGACCACCTAAAAAAATACACTGACCAAAAAACCTTGCAAGCAATAGCTCAAATCGATCAGACTCCTAGTAGAGAACTGTCGGTTAGCCCACGAAGGCATGATAAGGGAAAGCAGAAGGTTGAGGAGGAGCGGCCCCCTTGAGAGGCGTTATTGAGACAATTGTAGGAGGGCCAATAGGGGGGACTCCAAGTTGCATACACAAAGGCTTCTTGAATCTAGTAGGTCGACACAGACAAGGCCAGTCTACCAGATTTCCACAAGCGCCGAACCCATATCTTTCTCAAACTTCGACCTCTCTCACTTAGGAGGTTAGGATGCAGAGAACAGCTTAGATTGCCCTTTGGTGGTTTCTATGGAGATTGCAAACTTCGAAGTCAGGAAAGTCTTGGTAGACAATGGGAGTTCCGCAAACATCATCTTTTTGTCCACTTTGGATAGAATGAAACTAGGAAAGCTAAAATTTGACCCTATCAGAACACCCCTGGTCGAATTTGGGGGATCAGAGATTGTGCCCGTCAGATCTATAAATTTGTCCACCTCTTTTGGAGATGAACCCCAAAGGCACACCCTTATGATCGACTATCTTGTCGATGATGTGCCCTTCATCTACAACGCCATCATCGGAAGACTAGCACTGAATGATTTTCGAGCAATCATATCTACCTATCATATAAAGGTCAAATTCCCAACAGTAATTGGGATCGGGGAGTTATTGTGTAATATAAAAGAGGCATAGCATTGTTACACAATTTCGGTCGAGGCTAACGCCCAAAAAGCTCGACAAAACTGAAACCCTCAAGGGACATCCATATAATAGAACCTGATGAGGGACAGACCAATAAAAAGAGGAAGAAAGAAGATACTCGGGTCGAGCTCACTGAAGAATTCAAAATAGTAGAACTCGACCCCAATAACCATGACAAAACGATGAGGATAGGAGCAAGCCTGCGGCATAATATGGCATGCATGCTCGTTGATTTCCTCAAGAGGAATATTGATGTTTTTGCTTGGAAAGCCACCAACCTCCAAGGAATCGACCGCCAGGTCATTGTCCACCGCCTTAATGTGGATCTATTTTTCAAATCAGTGAGATAGAAAACAAGAACCTTCAATGAAGAAAAAATCCAGATCATCAACTTGGAGGTCATTAAGTTACTGGTGGCAGGCTCCAGAATTGAGATACAATGTCTTAGTTAGTTATGTAATGTAGTCCTGATTTCTAAAAATGAGGGCAGTTGGAGAATATGTACTGGTTTCACTGATCTTAACCCTAAAGACCTATATTCTCTACCTCGTATAGATTTATTAGTGGATTCAACTACAAGATGCAACCTCCTAAGCATAATAGATGTTTTTCAGGGCTACTATCAAATCTTCATGGTGCTGAAGATAGGGATAAAACCTCTTTTGTTGCTCCAAATGGTGTGTATTATTTTTTGGTCATGCCAATTGGATTAAAAAATGTTGGCGCAACATACCAAAGATTGGTCAACTTTATGTTCAGAAACAAAATAGGTCGATCCATGAAAGTATATGTGGATGATACGATCATCAAAATAGAAAAGAGTCAGATCATCTAGTTGACCTCCAATTTACACTTATGATCCCTAGACCTTTTGGCATGAAACTCAACCTAAATAAATGCACATTTGGAATGAGAAGTGGAAAATTCTTGGGGTACAAGGTCAGCCAGTGGGGTATTGAAGCTTATCCCCAAAAAATTCAAGCAATACGGGATATCCCACCCCCGAACATAGTAAGAGATGTTCAAAGATTGGTCGGGAGGATTATCTCTCTTGAGCGATTTATAGCTAGACTAGCAGACAAAAGTTTACCATTCTTTCAGATCTTGAAGAACGCTAGAAAGTTTCAATGGATAGAGAAATGTGACCAGGCTCTGGTTGAGCTCAAGCCGTACTTAACCGAGCCACAATTGCTTGCCAAGCCAATAGTTGGAGAAGTGTTGAGCTTATACTTGGTAGTTTCTACAGCAGCAGTTAGTTCTTATTTGGTAGTTACTCGACAGGGTTTGTGTAAGCCAGTATATTATAGTAGTAAAGTTCTATAAGGACCTGAGCATAACTATTAGGAGATCAAAAAGTTTGCACTGACACTCATCACAGCGGCACGGAAATTGAGACCCTATTTTCTATCACATACTATCATTATTTTAACAAATCAACCATTGAAGCAGGTGCTTTCTGAGTCTGATACATTAGGGAGGTTGGCCAAGTGGGCTATCGAGTTGGGAGAATTTGACCTCAAATTCCAACCTTACATCGCTATAAGAGCTTAAATGTTAGCTGATTTTGTATTAAGACGGGTCGACCTACCCCTAGCACATGAGTAGGAATAGCAAGTCTGCTCTTTGCATGAAGATGGTTCAACCACAAGTTCAGGGGGTAGAGCAAGTATCTCATTGTGTTCCCCTCAAGTGGAGAAGTATGATTTTGCTATCATGCTCAATTATCTTATCACCAAAAACAAGGTAGAATACGAAGCTCTCATAGCAGGGATGAGAATGGCTCTAGATAGAGGAGTCAAGTTTTTAGCAGCCATCACTAATTCTCAGCTTGTTGCCGAGCAGTTTGGAAGGAACTTCGAAGCAAAGAAGATAACCAATAACACCTATCTGATAGAGGCCAAATGATTTGGACAATAGTTTGAGAAATTCGCACTTAGTCAGGCACCCTTGTTGGAAAATGAAAGAACAGATGCACTTTCAAAGTTCGCCAGCTCAACAAAAGGCACCAAAGAAAATCTATTACCTTTTTAGCCCTAGAAAACCCTGCCATTGATAGCCGGCGACAGAGTCAGGTCTTTGTGGTTGGTATAGTAGACCAGAGTTGGATTGATGAAATTAAGTGTTACCTCAAGGAAGGTAGGACACCATTATATAAGGCAGAAGCCCGCAGATTGAGGACGCGCACAGCAAAATTCACTTTGGATGAGTTTGGTCAACTATATAAGAGGTCCATTTCAGGATCCCCTTTGAAGTGTCTCGCACCCAGTCAGGGACAGGAAGTTCTACAAGAGGTCCATGCAGGTATTTGCGGAAATCACTTAGGGGATCAATCACTAGCCCATAAAATCATCATAAGTGGATATTTTTAGCCAACTTTGAATAAGGACGTCGTTGAATTTGCCTGAAGGTTCCCATCATGCCAAGTTCATGCTAATATCCCTCATCGACCAGCTGCAACCTTTGTCTTGGTATAGATCACGTAGCCCTTTGACTAGTGGAGAGTTGATATAGTAGGCTCTTTCCTTAAAGCTACTGGATAAATGAAGCATATGATCGTAGCGGTTGAATATTTTGCAAAATGGGTCGAAGCCAAAGCCGTGCCTAAGATCACAAATGCTATAATAAGGAGTTTCTTATGGAAAAATATCATCTGCCATTTTGGCTTACCTAAAATCCTCATATCTGAAAATTGCACCTAATTCCAAAGCAAGCAGACTAGAGAATGGTGTGAAAACGTCAAAATTACTTCGATGGGAAATCCACAAGCTAATGGTCAATCAGAGGTCACCAACAGAACTATTCTTGACCATATCAAAACTCATTTGGAAGGCTCTAATATTAGCTAGTCAGATGATTTACCAGGAATCCTCTTGGCCTATCAAACTACCTCAAGAACTACCATAGGCCACAACCCTTACAACTTAGTTTACAATTCAGAAGCAGTTATTCCTGCAGATTTAATCCAGCACACGACCCGAGTCATACACTACAACCCGATTAGGAACAATGCTGAAAGAGAATTCAAACTTGAAATGATCGATGAACTCCAACAATAAGCTTTTTCCAAAATGCAAAGGTATAGGTCAATCATGGCCAAGCATTATGATAAAGGCGTCAAGCCCAAATGTTTTAAGGTCAGAGACCTTGTTCTTAAGAAGGTCGAGGTCTTTAGAAATGTTGGCAAGCTCGACCCAAAGTAAGAGGAACCATACTCCGTAATCAAGGTAACAAAACATAACTCCTATTGATTAGCCAATCTAGCTGGTAATGAGTTACCATGATTGTGGAATGCAATTAACTTTAAGAAGTTTTATGTGTAGACTGCATTGTATAGAAAGCACATATTCTAATAGATACCTTCTGCGATCTCGTAGTCCCATGATTAAAGCTGTGTATAATTCAATTATTAAGCAACAATCAAGTCCCCCTGCAGTTGCATGATTAAAGTTGTGTATAATTCAATTATTAAGCAACAATTAAGTAAACCCCGCAGTCGCATAATAAAAGTTGTCTATAATTCAATTATTAATCAAAGATCAAACCGACCTGAATCTTAGATATGCACATTTTCAATAGATATACAAATCTAAGGCTGTATTATGATTTTGTGGGCATAAAGCAACGTAGCAAGGATGGAAGTCGACAAGATACATAAATCTGAATAAATATAGAAGTTGGCAGCAAAACTGAAATATCATTCATAACCCCTTCAGGCTATATATCTTTAAAAAAACAAGAAAGAAAATTACAAAGAGCGAAGTTTATCCAGATAGACCCCATTATCTCTCATTGTCGTGCTATGGCCTCATTAGCCATCTCATCAATTGTTTTCAATAGCTCTTCGATTGAGTCAAGACCTGTATTGATAGGTGGACCACTCGCCCCCATCATTGTTGCGGTGTTCGACACCCCCACCTTATTCCCAAACCATGGCTTGGGAAATGTAGGCAGATTACACAGACACTCAAGGGAAAGCATACCATAAGCAGCCTCGTCAGACTTGACCACATTTTTCTTCCCCTTTTTGACAGCAGTTATTTTAGGGGCGCCTTGCTCTGTGACCTCAACCGTCTTCCTCTTTAGTTGCAAGGAGGCGCTGCTGGCTACTTCTGTGCTTGGAACGGCAGTAGCTGGACTTTCTTGAACTAATGGGCCAACCTCAACAGGTTGAGCAGCAGCCACTTGTCGATCTGTGGCAGCCTCTTTGCACTATCGCAATTTGCCTTGCAAAATTCATAATTGACTGACCTGTAAAACAAACAAATCTTAATCAAACAAAAAGCAACCAGAAATAATACGCTAGATTATTTACAAAGGTTACTTTCTACCTAAGCATGCATTGGCATGCAGTCTCAACACGACAGTCGACAATCCCGCCAGAACCAAATTTCTCTCCCATATAAAAACTGATGCATCCATCTCACCAAATTCGAGGAGATCTCAAAGAAAAATATTATTCCATGGTGGGTTCTCACTTGTGTCCAACTCGACCCTAGCCATCATTTATCCTCTCGGATTGTTAAAATCGACCCCGGCGGGAGGTCAAATATAAAAGTATATTTGTTAAGTTGCATGTTTGTCTTTTTATTCGTATAATTTTTCCTTGTGATTAATAAAAAAAAATGCTTAATTGTTGGGTTTGAACTTTCATTTTATATTTTGTGAAGCAAATTGAAGATTCGAGCTTATGCAGTTGAAAATCGAGCATTTGACATGTTTGGAGCAAAGGTCGCATTCCCGAGGAGACAAGAAATGAAAGAAAGAAATAATTCGAGTGCGGACATGTTTTGGCAATTGTATATTCCTAGAATATTTTAATTTTTATTTCTTTAATTAGGATAATTTTAGTTTTCCTATTCTAGTGGGACTCTTATTAGTTTCCCAGTTGCATTAGGAGTAGTAGGCTATTTATAGGGAACTAGGTTTCTTTCATAAGGGATTTATTCATTCTATTGTTTAGTATATTTTTAGTTTCTTGCACCTTTTCTCTTAGACATGAGTTACTAAACTCTTATTATAGCCTTAGGAACTATCGAAGTTTTGGTTCTTCAGTATTTTTGAGATCTAATTGATTTAATTTGTTTCCCTTATTCATTGAGTATTTATTTATCTTCCATTTTCATTACGATTATTTAGGTTCATTGAATTTAGGGCCCAAATTTGATAGCTTAGAATAATTGTCCTGTCAATTAGAACATTAAATCCATAATTGTTTAACTGTTCTAATATTTGTGACAAATAACATAGTTATGTGTGGTGACCACATGCATGATTTATGTTATATGGATAAATAATCTAATCTAAATAAACCCCGATTGCGTGTGTTTGTTGGCTAGGGCTGGGTGTCTCTAGTTTTTAATGTTGTTGATAAATTAAATCATAGGAGCGTTTCTTTAGGGTTGTTTATTGACAAGGAAAATAATTAACGAGCTTCTCTTAGTTATTGAAATAGTAAGGAGAGATTGGTTATTAGGGCGTCCGAGTAACTGCAACCAATCTATTCAAGAAAAGAGGAATTAGTCTTTGCATCAATGATCAGATCTGTGAACCAAACTAATATTTTACCTTATGCTAGATTCCATTCCTATTGATTTCTTATTTTTATTTGTGATTTATTTACTTTTAAGATTTTAGTCTTCCGTTTCATAAAAATTCTCCCCATTCTATTTTATTTTATTCAGTAAATTTGAAAGAAACAAAACTTACCAGTCCCTGTGGAATACAACCCTACTCCCACTGATTACAAATCATATTTCTAGAGTAGGCATTTATTTTTGTTGGATTCGACACCCATCAAATTTTGGCACTGTTGCCGGGGATTGGTGTCAAATAATTTTGTTTCTTTTTAATGCCTCAATCTTCTCGTACAGGTGAACTTTAATACGATCCTGAGATTGAGAAGACTGCTCGTAGATTGCGAAAAGTGGCTAGATTGCAAAAGAATGGCGAATTTTCACCTTCGAATCTTGATCTAGATATATCTAGCTTGGCCAGTTCAAGCGATTTTGAACTAGAGGAAATAATGGCCCGCGAAAGAACTTTAAAGGAGTTAGCTGAAACGGATTTGACTCAACAACCACTTTGCATTAAATATCCAGAGTTGGAAACATCTTTTGAGTTAAATTCTGGGCTAATCCATATACTACCTATTTTTCACGGCTTGGAGAATAAAGATCCCCATAAGCATTTAAAGGCACTTCATGTTGTATGCTCGACCATGAAACCCCAGGGTGTATTTGAGGAGCAAGTGAAGCTGCGAGCTTTTCCATTTTCCTTAGCAGATAAGCTAAGGATTGGTTGTCCTATCTACCTCTTGGCTCTGTCGATACGTGGATGGATATGGCAAAACTATTCCCTGAGAATTTTTTCCCTACTTTGCGCGCTACCATCATTAGGAAGGAGATCAACGGGATAAGATAGAGAGATACAGAGAATCTTCACGAATATTGGGAAAGGTTTAAACAACTTTGTGCAAGCTGCCCACAACATAGTATTACTGAGCGTCTTGTCATCCAATACTTTTATGAAGGACTTCTACCAATGGAAAGGAGAATGATGGATACAGCAAGTCAAGGAACCATAGTGAACAAAACTCCAAGCGAAGCTAGAGAATTGATTTCTATAATGGCTGCCAATTCCCAACAATTTGGATACTCTTGGGACCCTCCTAGAAGGGTCAATGAGGTAAGTAGTTCATCTCTTGAGCGTCAAATTTCTACTTTAACTTCTCTTATTCAACAATTGGTTGTAGGAAATACACAGCAAATTAAGTTTTGTGGGATTTGTGCTAATGTTGGTCATCCTATGGATATGCGTCCTATGCTCCAAGAGAATTCCTAGAACAAACCAATACAGTAGGAGGATTCCCTGGACCACTGCAAAGAAAGTATGATCCCTACTCAAATACCTACAACCCAGGATAGAAGGATCATCAGAATTTCAGTTTAGGAGGGAGATCGTAAAACTACCAATACTTCCAACAAAAACCGCCCCCTCCACAGCAGTCATTCTCTTCAAATATAGGTATATCTCTCGAAGAGATTGTTAAATCCCTTACAACCAACACTCAACAATTTCAATAGGAAACGCGAGCAAGCATTCAAAACATGGAAAATCAGATGAGTCAGTTAGCCACCTCAGTAAGCAAGATAGAGTCCCAAGAGAGGCTACCCTCTCAGACAATTGTCAATCATAAGCAGAAAGTTAGCGCGATTACTCTGAGGAATGGTAAGGAGTTGAAGGAACCCAGCAAGAAGATAGGAGAAAACACTATTGTGGAAAAAGTGGAGAGAGAGATTGTCATGCCTCAAGATTTTGTTGAACATTCACATGAAACCAATGGTAAGGTGACAAGCTCATTGGTTATACACCCTCCCTTTCCCGAAAGGTTTGCTAAATCCAAAATGCATGAAGAGGAAAAGGAGATTTTTGAAACTTTTCACAAGGTTGAGGTAAATATCCCATTAATTGATGCAATCAAGCAAATACCTTGGTATGCTAAATTTCTCAAGGAATTGTGCACAAATAAAAAAAAAATTAAAGGGTAATAAAAGAGTAAGTGTGGGGGAAAATGTCTCAACAGTGATACAAAGGAAATTGCCCCCCAAATGCAAGGACTCAGGTATGTTTACTATCCTTTGCAAGATTGGCAAAGTTAGAATTGAAAATGCTATGTGCGATCTTGGTGCTTCAATTAATATCATGCCTCTTTCCATCTACTCTTCATTAAATGCTGGTCCTTTGAAAGAAACAGGAGTAGTCCTTCAACTTGCTGATAGGTCAGTTGTATATCCCGAGGGAGTCTTAGAGGATGTGTTAGTACAAGTTAATGAATTGATTTTTCCTACTGATTTTTATGTACTTAACATGTCTGAAGATAACTCTTCTAATTCATCACAAATACTGTTGGGAAGACCTTTCCTTAGAACCTCTAGGACAAAAATTGATTTGCATGATGGTACACTCACTATGGAGTTTGATGGTAATATGATTAAATTCAATATTTACAATGCTATGAATATTCTAGTGATGGGTCTTATGTTTCTGTTGTAGATAATATTGATACTTTGACTCAAGAAACCTTGAATTTGAATGATGATAATTTGTGACGTGAGGAATAGCTATGTCTAGCCAAAGACGTTAAAGAGAGGCGCTTTTTGGGTGGCAACCCAAACTTTCAATTTGTTGTTTATATTTTCAAAAAAAAAATTCGTTAATTAGTTTTTTTTTTCTCTGATACAGGAGACGTTTTAAATTGGCTTGTGGGTGGAATTGTTTGACAAGAAAAGCTCTCCAATCTAGCCGTGCCCACGCCTTGTTCAAAGACTTCTTCTGGTATGTTGGAATTATTTGACAAGGAAAGCTCTCCAATCTAGTCGTGCCCACGCCTTGCTCAAAGACCTCTTCTGGCATGTTGGAATTATTTGACAAGGAAAGCTCTTCAATCTAGCCGTGCCCACGCCTTGTTCAAAGACCTCTTATGGCACCATTAGAATTATTTGACAAAAGTACTCTCATATCTACCCGTGGCCATGCGTTGTTTCGCTACATCTCCAACCACCATCTTCAACCACCAGCCACCACTTTCCCACCACCAACATCACCACTGCCGCCATCAACGGCCGATGCTGATTTCACACCCCCAGTACCACCCAATCTTTAAAGCCATGCGGGCCTTATCTTATCAGGGGAGTCCTTCTTCCACTTTTCTTACACATTTGCATTTTTAGTTTGAAACATTGAGGACAATGCTTGGTTTAAGTGTGGAGGAGGAAAATTTAGATTCAATTTGCTTCAAACATGCATGAAATAACTCTTTATTCTTCTTATTTGCCTTCAAAGTGTGCTTTAGTTCTTAATTTGTTGTTCTTAATTTGTTAATCTTTTTCTCATTGACCTTTTGTCTCTTTTTAATGCTTGTTCTTGAGGTAACACTTAAATAATTGTGTTGAATTAGGACACATTGTAAGAATGGCATGAGTAGTTAAGTTCTTGTTTATTGCACTTTGACTTGTCATCATGTTGGTTGATTTGGATGAAAAATGTACGAGGGAATTAATGCATATCACCCTAATAATTGTCATGCATAGCAGTTTAACTTTCTTTTGAACTTGCCTTGATGAATATATTTGGGTTGAATTATTGGGTTGAATGTACTGAGATAATTAAGGTGACTGGGTGACCATTTAACCTCTCATTATAATAATAATAATAAAAAAAAAAGCACTAACTTGATTACTCCTCTAATCACTAAAATTAAGTGATTATGACTAGGGATAATAACCATTTGGGTTTGTGACCGGCTGAGTAACCGGGTGCATTCATCACCAATGTCTGTATTCGCATAAAAAGGTTGGATGACATTCTAGACAAATTGTGGTTGGCTGAGTAACCAGGTATATTCATCAACAATGTTTGTATTCGCGTAAAAAGGTTGGTCCACAAGTTGAATTTAGTGCCCAAAAAAAAATAAAAAATAAAAAGGAGAGAGACAAATAAGGTTTCTCCCTTTCATCCTTTTTGTTTTCTTGCATTCGACTTGCTATTCTTCCATGAATATGTGATATCGTTGCATGTTTTTTATAGTTGTCCTTCTATGTCTTGACTTGAATTGAACTTAATGAAAAAGTGTTAAATTCCTTTTACATTTCAAGTTCGAAGAGACTGCCGGGGCGACAGGTTACTTGTGTGATTTATAAGGGTTCTTTCTATGAAGTGCATGTTCTTACTTGTGTCTTGATTCAGCCCTCCAAAATGTGATAATTTGAACTATTGGGCGACAAGTTGAGAAATAGGAAGAAAGGTTTAGGTATATGAGAAAGGTTGATAATTGCAACTATTGTATGCTTGAGGACAAACATTGTCTAAGTGTGGGGGAATTTGTTAAGTTGCATTTTTGTCTTTTTATTCGTATAATTTTCCCTTGTGATTAATAGTAAAAATGCTTAATTGTTGGGTTTGAACTTTCATTTTATATTTTGTGAAGCAAATTGAAGATTTGAGCTTGTGCAGTTGAAAATCGAGCATTTGACATGTTTGGAGCGAAGATCGCATTCTCGAGGAGACGAGAAATGAAAGAAAGAAATAATTCGAGTGCGGACATGTTTTGGCAGTTGTATATTCCTAGAATATTTTAATTTTTATTTCTTTAATTAGGATAATTTTAGTTTTCCTATTCTGGTGGGACTCTTATTAGTTTCCTAGTTGTATTAGGAGTAGTATGCTATTTATATGGAACTAAGTTTCTTTCATAAGGGAGTTATTCATTCTATTGTTTAGCATATTTTTAGTTTCCTGCACTTTTTCTCTCAAACATGAGTTGCTAAACTCTTATTATAGCCTAAGGAACTATCGAAGTTTTGGTTCTTCAGTATTTGTGAGATCTAATTGATTTAATTTGTTTCCCTTATTCCTTGAGTATTTATTTATCTTCCGTTTTCATTACGATTATTCAGGTTCTTTGAATTTATGGCTCAAATTTGATAGATTAGAATAATTGTCCTATCAATTAGAATGTTAAATCCGTAATTGTTTAACTGTTCTAATATTTGTGACAAATAACATAGTTATGTGTGGTGACCACATGCATGATTTATGTTATGTGGATAAATAATATAGTCTAAATGAACCTCGCTTGTGTGTGTTTGTTGGCTAGGGCTGGGTGTCTCTAGTTTTTAATGCTGTTGATAAATTAAATCCTAGGAGCGTTTCTTTAGGGTTGTTTATTGACAAGGGAAATAATCAACGAGCTTCTCTTAGTTATCGAAATAGTAAGGAGAGATTGGTTATTATGGCGTCCGAATAATTGTAACCAATCTATTCAAGAAAAGAGGAATTAATTTTTGTATCAATGATCAGATCTATGAACCAAACTGAGATTTTACCTTAGACTAGATTCCATTCCTATTGATTTCTTATTTTTATTTGTGATTTATTTACTTTTAAGATTTTAGTCTTCCATTTCATAAAAATCCTCCCCATTCTATTTTATTTTATTCAGTAAATTTGAAAGAAACAAAATTTACTAGTCCCTGTGGAATACGACCCTACTCTTACTGATTACAAATCATATTTCTAGAGTAGGCATTTATTTTTGTTGGATTCGACACCCATCAATATTTCTTTCCATATTAAACCAATGGAAGAGGATAAAGTCCTAAACACCTTTTTGCGAGGTCGTGCTGTCAAGTAACAAAACCAAGACTCCCCAACCAAACCCAACTTGTAGGGCATCGGTAAGTGAAATACATAGTTGAAGTTTGCCCAAGAAAGAGCTTCATCAAGAACGCCCATCAAAACGACAAAACTATACATGAGGGCGAAGTAATTAGATAGGAGCTGGGTTATACACACTTACAGACCTCTCAGTAGGTCAACTATTGGGTCATCTAGAGGGAACCTAAGACCACACTTCATTGCGTCATTAAAGACGGTTAGGAACCTCTCCGAAGGAGTATGCATTCTATCTACAGCCCTAGGCTTAATTAGCTCAAATCTATCGAAAATATAACTAGAGCCCAAAAATTACTCTAACTTGTGATACCAAATGCCCAAATCGACTTTATGGGTCAGAGTGTCCGATCTTCAGGTCAAACAAAGGAAGCAAGAGCATTAATGGCGGCCTACCACCATCGCATCCGTATTAATTGTGCCTCAACCACCAGACTGTCTGCATGAAATGGATTGACGGCGCATCAACTCCGCATTAATAACAGTGTGGATCCCCATTTCAGCCAGCCGACCATTTGTGTAGATCTAACTTAGATCGAAAAGACCTATTTGCCCCTACTCACGGGAACAGTGTATGAAATATGTTGAAGGAGAAATTAGTCTTTTTATCTCCAAGTAAACACTATAATTACTCCATCCTTCAGAAGCAAGGGAAACAAACATCCATTCTTTGAACTGTTACTCTGTCCAAATACTTCCAGGTCGATATACTAAATTAACCATAGGAGGGTCTTAGCTGAGGATCCTCTTGGCTAGCCTGACATTTGATTCGTGGCTGCAGATTTCATCCTACGTCCGTGAAAAACTATCTTTCTAGACAAAATACTTTCTATATCAAGGTTAAGAAACCCATCATACTAAAAACACTATCATCAATATGTATAGATATAAATGTGTTATAGATAATTATATATATATGTATATATATTATATGTATATGATTTTATATATATGCATGTATATAATATTTTATAAATATGAAATTATTTAGTTTTGATAATTTTATATATATGTATGTATATATAATTTGTAACACCCCTAAAAGTCAGTATTTTAGAAAACCAGGATTAAAAAACTAAGATTTTGGTTAATCGTATTTTGGGGCTCAGAATTAATAATAAAAGGACTTTATTGCAAAGATTTTGAAAGTTTTGGAGTCAATTTGCAATTTTTAGAAACTTGATTGCCCAACAATTGGAAATTTTGTGGGTCAAAGTGAAATTATTCTTGGTCAATATGGGACAAAATAAGGCATTAACTAAGTTTGGGACTGAAATTGAAGATGAAATAACTTTTGAGGACTTAAGTGAAGGCTGGGATAAAGTTTTGGGGATGAAAACAGAATTTCTGGAAGTAGGCCTTTAAATAGCAGCTCAACCCCTAATTTCTTCATTTTCTTCACTTAAGCCTATCGTCTTTCTTTTCCAGCCATCTCCTCCAGCAAGTAGTAAAACCTAACATATTATATACCATTCTCTTCTTTTCATCACGTAGAATACAAATATACCCACTTCTTCCTAGTTTGACCCATGAAACGGCCAAAAATTGAGACCGAAAATCCAACCACGGCGGAGCTTGGCGGGTCACCGTTTCGGCTACTTTTTGCGGAGAAACTAGGTACCATTTTGACGGGCTTAGCTCAAGGATTGTGATAGTACTTTCAGATTCTCATACAGACCACTGTGGATGGAGAAATTGGAAGAAAATCGAGCGGTGGTGTTAGTGGCGAGATTTTAGTTTTTCGGCCAATTAACCATCCAAACAGCGATGAAATGTAAAATTGTTTGAGGGGTTAGATTCATGGAGCTGAGGAGCATCTTTTGGTGGTGTCGTTGGCCATCTTCAGCGGCGACAGGCGGCAGCGGCCGGTGGTGCGGTAACAAGATAGAATTTTTGTCTCGTCGCAAGGTTACATACACGCAAGCTAATCGTGCATTTGGAGCTTCAATAACAAGATATTGGGTAAAAATGAGAAACCTGTGTTAAAGTTGTATGCATGTATATGTGTATGCCTCCAAACCTTACGATGTATTGTATAAACGAGGAATACGCACGATTTGATTTAGATATTGAGATATGTATAGAATTTCATAAGTCAAATGGATTTGGATTTTGTCATATCGCATAATAATCTCGATAATTAAGTTAATTAGATGGAGAAAACCCTCATTTTATGAATTTGGAACTTAAGTGACGATAAATTAGGATTTTTAAGGGATATTGGACCATCATTATCGATCTAGTATGTTGTGGCAAGATCAATTGGATAATTTAGGACCCAATTATATATTCCTTTAACGAGATCGGTGCTGCTAGCATATCTTTATCGAGGCTATCGATTTAGCTGATCAAGTAATGATTTAGGTCGTTGTTTGCGTAATTGTGATTATATGGTCAAAAGAGGATTTTGATTGTGAAATATCATTTTGATTAGGTGACGGCGATTTGGGACCTGCGGATCATTATACTACTAGAGAGGTGAGGGTCTGCTAATCTGGCACTTCTTGTACCTATCAATTTTCTTGATAAACCCCTATGAGGGTTGATATTGATTTGATTATCACACTCTATTATTTGTTGTACTCCTATGAGGTTCTGCCAATTGATATTTGTTTCGTATGAGCTTATTCCATAGCTATCATTGAACTTGATTCAGTTCTACTGATATGATACATGTCTTGATTTTCATTATCGTTGCTATTGATCACCGAACCCTGTGAGGTTCCCCACAACTCTTGTCTGTATTATGTATTGCTAGATTGCCCATTACTGTTTTGTTATCTATATCGTTATATGTTGCCTTGTCGGCAACTTCTTTATACGTTGCAGCGTTAGGTGGCCATGTTGGCTAGTCAGAAATTGATTGGTATTATGGATTCGTTCTGTCAGTAATTTGTTATATACCAAGCTGTTGCGCTTGGGTAAGTTAGTTCGACTTGTATGTCGTGGGTTTGTTCTGTCAGTAATAAGTTATGTACCAAGCTATGATGCCTGGGTAAGTTATGTACCAAGCTGTGCTTGGGTAAGTTCTGTACTAGGTTATCGTGTTTGGGTAAGTTAGTTTGATTGATATGTCATTGAATTATTCTGTTTGTAATACGTTATGTTCCTAGTTAATACACCTGGGTAAGTTATGTACCAAGCTGATACGCTTGGGTAAGTTATGTACCAAGCTATCCTTGAGTAAGTTTTGTACCAGGTTGTCACGTTCGGGTAAGTTTTGTACCAGGCTATTATGCTCGGGTAAGTTCTGCACCATGTTGTTATGCCTGGGTAAGTTCAGTTTTATTGATAAGTTCGGTGCTTGGTGATTATGCCTGGGTAAGTTCAGTTTGATTGGTAAGTTTTGTACCAGGTGTTATGTCTGGGTAAGTTTAGTTTGATTGGTACTAGGTGGTTATGCCTGGATAAGTTCGGTTTGGTATAAGTTTGATTTGACTGGTAAGTTTTGTACCAGGTGTTATGCCTGGGTAAGTTCGATTTGATTTGTATAAGTTTGATTTGACTGGCAAGTTTTGTACCAGGTGGTTATGCATGGGTAAGTATAGTTCGGTCTAATTGATATAAGATTGTTCTGATATTCGACTGTATCCTGACCAATAGACTATTTTCCAGACTGTTTGATTGTTTCATGACCGTATGACTGTATCCCGATATGTTTCTATTTGAACCATTAAACTATGATCTGTTCAATTTTTTGGTCCTCAATAGATCCCCATTTCCTGTTATTACATTTATCCCTCACTAAGTCTTTTGGACTTACCCCCCCGGGTTATCTTTAATTTTTCTCAGACAGGAACAGGTGATGGACTTAGATCAGTGAAGGAAATTTTGCTGTAGAATGGATGTGTAAATGTATATGGGTTCCCTTGAATGCTAAGTCTCATCTTAGAAATATTGTGATATGTAAAACGAAATTATGACTCAAGGCATGTATATATTATGTTGGATGTTATGAGACCTTTGATGGTATATGTACTTAGTATTTTGATGAGGTTATTAAGTTTGAAATCCACTGCTATATGCCTCTGATAGTTTGGGAAAAAAATTTTCTGATGAGATATTGACTGTATTGCTTATTTATGAATTAAGATGTAAGTCTAAACTGGAGTGGCATTCCGACTTTTGGGCTACATCCCAAGTGGGGGTGCTACATAATTGTACAAATATTAAATAGTATTTAATTTATATAAATATGTTATATATTTTATATAAATATATATAGATATGTTATAAATAATTATATATATGTGTATATAATTTTTATACATATATAATTATATATATGTGTGTGTATGTATATATAATTTTATAAATATTAAATAATATTTAATTTATATAAATATATTATGTAATTTATAAATATGAAACTATTTAATTTAGATTAAATAAACAAAAAAAAGAAAAAGAAAAAGAAAAATATAAGGATATAAAATAATATTATATATATATTAGGGTATTTTTGTTTATGCAATGTAAGATTCAACTCAAATAGACGGAGGGAGATAGCGAGCCACAATTTAAAAACATTATGTGGCATTTCAACCTTCTTTTTTTTTCTTTTTTTTTTTTATCACAGAAAGGCAAACCACCAATTTCACATTTCATAGGGGGTAAAAAGATGAAAAAAGTCTCGTTTGTTACCATGATAGGATTGAATATGATTAATAAGTGTATAATTCATTATCTATAAAATATATCAATACTTTGTTTGCTTGCTCAGATTACTAGTTTGGATATCCTAATTTTAATACAGTCACTTGCTTGGATGCTTATAATTGTAAGCTATGATAAGTATGAATTATCAATTTTTTCCTCAATCTTAGTTTAATAATTGAATTATCTTCATTGGAAAGGTTTATACGTAAGTAAATCTTTATTTTTAAACCTTTTTCTCAAATAGCTTATAATTTATTATTATTTAAAAATGAGTTGATTTTTATTTTTAAAAAAATATTTTTACTTTCAAATTTTATAAAATCATTGACTTATTTCACAAATTAAACTATTTTATATTTAATATGTTCATGAATGTTAGTTTGTGATTTTACAAAATAAATTCATATTAAGCATAAATTTATATTTGAAAACTATTATTCATTTTTCAATTTACAAAAGAAAAAAAAATTATTATGAAATCATATTATCATGGAAGAAATAATTTTCATACAAAGAATTTATATTTTTTAAATAAATATTGTATAGAAGAATCTTATAAAAATAAATTTAATTGCGCAAATAACTTAATATTTTCTTAAGAACTTAGTTCTATAAATCAAATTTTAGTGATATATATATATATTTGTTAATTAAGTCTATATTTAGTTCATACGTAGGGATAATCTCGTCATTTGGTACATTAATCTCAATGTTTCTAATCATAGGATTATTAATCACACCAAGAGGATGGGATACATAATCCCAATACTTTAGGATAAAATAATGGATTTTTTATTGATCATGGACTTTAATTGTAACAATCAAACAATTAATTACACTAAATTATACATTTATCCTACACAATCAAACAATAAAATATGTAATTTTTTATCACATATATTTAACATACATGTATTTAGAAATGACATCTTAATAATATTTATTTTGACGCATAAATGTTGGATTGCTTGTGTAGGAGTGGAGCACATCGGTGGCGACATGTTTGTTAGCATGCCAAAAGCCGATGCCATTTTTATGAAGGTGAGATTGATTTTTCATGTTTTCTCAAAGTGGGTTTTCATTTGTTTCCACTGTGTTAAAATAGAAAACAAAATATAATTTATTTTTATTTTTAATTTCTTATAAACATGTTGTATCATTTTACTATCACACCAATTAAATTTAAATTTAATTTGATATAAAGTACACACTATCATTTTAAAATAACAAAATATACATGTATTTTTTTTAAAAAAAAAATCTTTCTAGGCACATATAAAAAATATAAACCACCTAAATTTTCAATGGGAAGTTTTTTATTTTATTTACATACACACGCACACGAAAGATTAATTGCTGGGGCTTGAACTTGAACTCCAAACCTCACACATACAAATATGAGAACAATGTTATTGGGTCAATTGATCACTCAGCAAGAAAAAGTTAACCTACTCTAATCATTATTTATAGTCAAAATATCAAAATACAATATTATTTTTATTTTCAAAATTATAACTATCTTTTCCCTCTATAATATGCACCAAATGTTTTTGGTAATAGTAGTATGTGTTACCCTTTTGGTCCATTGTCGTGGATTTGTCATAACTGGAGTGATACACATTGCCAGAAATTCTTGACGAAATGTTATGAGGCACTTCCAGAAAATGGGAAAGTAATTGTTGCAGAAAGTATTCTTTCAGAGGTCCCAAACAGTGGGATGGCTTCAAAGATAGCTGCCCAAGCTGATGTGATTATGTTGGCTTATCCAGACGGGAAAGAGAGGACAGAAAAAGAATTTGAGGCGCTGGCTAAACAAGCCGGCTTTAAACAATTCATCAAACTCTGCTGTATTTTTAATATTTCGATCATGGAATTTCATAAATGAAAAGGTATATTTGTAATTCCAATGCTACTTCGGCACTTGGTCAGAGCTGGGCCTGGGCCTGTTTCAAGTGGGAAGAAATAAATTTAGGATGAAACTTGCAAGTACGAAAAATGAATTCTGTCACGTTATATTTTATTTTATATTATATTATTTTTATTTTTTGGGGGTGGTGTGGGTAGGGATGGCAACGGGGTGGGTCTGGCGGGACTCGGGACCCGCCCCGCCTTCCATTTGGGCCCCGGACCCGGCGGGTTGGACCCGCCTAAAACTCTTTTTTTTTTTTTTTTGTATTTTTGTATTTTTTGTATTTTTGTGTATATATTTTTTATTTTTTTTTCTTCATAATCACTTGAATATACAGATCTTGCTCTGGTGAGTATCAGGTTTAAAAGAATAAAATTAAAACAAGTTAAAAAAAAAAATCCTAATTTTCTAATATAGTATTATAACCTAATAAATACTTCTACTTATTTATAATATATATAATATAAATATATATGTAATATATATGTTATATATAATATATAATATAATATATATATTATATAATATAGGGCGGGTTCACCAAAACCCGTAACCCGCCCCGGACCCTGACAGGTCTTGATAATCAAGACCCGCTACCTGCCCCATTCCCATTTTTTTCACCTTGATGGGACGGGTCCGGGGCAGGGCCTCGGTTTACCCGGACCCATTGCCATCCCTAGGTGTGGGGCTTCTTGTTGCATGTAATTTGGGTATCGTGAAAAAAATAAAATGTAATATTTGTCCCCTCACATAATTTATTATTGTTTTTCTTGAAAAAAAGGAAGAAAATATGTTATTGGCATTAATTGTTGTAAGAACATTTAAAGAAAGAAAATATTTTTTTCGCATCTTTTAACTATTAAAAATCTTATGGCGTTGGTTACTATAATTCCAATGGTTCGGACATAATTATTCCACGTGTTCCAAATTTCATGTTTTTATTATTTTTTTCACGTTTAAAGAAATATTTTATTTTTGAATATTATTATTTTGATTGTTGGACTATTCAAACAATACAAACAGTTCAATGAAATAGACCCATCAAAAAGAAATTTATAATTCAAAATAAATATGAAATTCAGTGAGTAGGAAAATATGTGTGATATAAAAACCCTAATGTAATTATAATATTCCATACATTTCGTTGTCACTCGCCAACCCTCCCCGTTTTCTTCCCCCCTTTCACGTTTTCTCTTTTCCTTCTTTTTGTTTCTTCTCATCCCCGAAACATAGCATTCAGGCAATTTTTGGATTTTACATTTTTGCTTAGAAAATACAAATTAAAAATATCTAAAATATAAAACACAAATTTATATATTTCCAAGCCAAAAATTTAACTTTCTTTCAAATTCCATTACTAAAATCCAAGCAAAACAATCTTATTCGATGAAAAGACATTCTGAATTTTTTTAATTATATTTTATCTTATATTTGATCATATGTATATATATATATTAAATATATCTGAATTACAGTTAGATATTTTTATAAAAAAGTATTTAATATGTTTAATATTTATTTATAATATAAAATAAAATATGAAACTGATCAACGCGAAAAGAAAGAATCCGAAGTGACAACAAATAGTAGCTATCTTGATGGAATAGTTTATAATTAATAAAGAGACAAAACACAAAACATAAATTTATATATACATACAAAAGGAACTTATAGAAACCATAGACTGACTATCCATAATTATATGGTTAGGTAGGGCTTTTATAATTATTATGATTATTGAAAAAGCTAATGCTGGCACATGGGCTAGATAAAAAACTGGACAGGACTTGAGAATATTAGAGCTGTTAATGGATTGGATTACGTTCGATTCAAATTCAAATTCAAATTCAAATTTAAAAGTATTATATCATGTCTAATTTCGATCCAAAATTTTATAGGATCTGTAATTAGTATAATTATATCTAAATTCAGATAGAAACCGGATATCTATCAAATATCCAAAAAAATTCAAATTTGAATACTCTCAAAATCATCACATATTTATTTATTTTTTCAAAAAAATTTAGTAGAATCCAAATTCAAAGCAATCATCCTTAAAACAAAAATACATAACAGATTAATGAATAAATTTTCAAATCTATGGATCACTTAAAAACAATAATAGAATTCAATTTAATCACATTCATTCACCATATCATTGCATTTTAGGTTCCATTGCTGGTAATAATATTTATTTGGCATTATAAATACATAGTTATATTTGATTCTTTAGTCAACTAATTATAGACTTAAAGTTTTATAGAAAAGAAACTCATTTTGATTAAATCGATATTTGCATTGCATTCTTGCCATATCATGGCATTTGGCTCCTAGTCATTATTCTTCCCACATCATTTTTTGTTATAAAAATAAAGAAACAAATAGTGTAATTATTATATAAATAAGCTCAAAATCTAACAATTTATATAAAAAATACCTGATTTGATATATTACATAGGAGTTCATTACTCCCTTTATCCAAATATCCACTTTAGCATTTTTATAGGACAATGTGTATACATTTGTATAATGCTATATATGTATAATACTAACTATATTTGGATTCAGATTATTAATGGATCGGATTGAGTCATATTCATATTTGCTCTATTTATTTAGGATTATGAATTTTTTTAATTAGATCATATTATCTAATCCTTTATCAGTTAAAGATCCTAAATAATCAAATCGAATTCGAATCAAATTCAAATTAAAATCCGCTCCATTAACAGCCCTGGAAAATATTCTCGATTACTCCATGTTGATTGCTGAGCCCAATACTTTAAACAGAGTAAACATGTAATCTATTGGCATTAATCTATGCTATTTTGGAAATATTTATTTATAGGTAATTTTCACTTATTTATGTTAAATTGGGAGTAGTTCAATTAATTTAATTTTTTTTATATTAAAGTAAGAGTTCAATTAATTTAACTTATAACTCTATTCATATGTGATAAATAACTAATTAATCAAAATGAAAAACCAAAATTGCAACTACTGAATTGATTGGATGAAGAATTTGTAAAGGGTGGGTTGATTTGGCTAAAGAATTTGCATAAGGGACTTGTCTGACTCTTAAAATTTTGGACTTGTTTGTTTATATTTGATATAGGATAGCCCAACAGGCCTAGCTTAATATCACTCGATTAGGACAGAAGTATGGTATAGAACGGCCCAGTTGCTTATTGGTCCAACCTGTTGACCAGCCCCCGATCGCACAGGCCTTACCCATCGGGGCATGCACCAATGCTTGACCCACCAACTAGATTATGGTTGATCATCGTTGGGATGTGCCATCCTTTATTCGACAAAGAAGATCTAGTTATCCATCTTGTCAACTGCAATGCAAAGAGATGCCTTTATCTCGACTAAGGAGGTCGAACCAAGTTGACCGCCTCTCAACTGCATTAAATGATGTGCCAGGCAGCGTGCCTCCACATTAATAGCGCATACCACGACCAGTACCACCTTTTCAGCCTCGCCAGACTAGTGCGCGCCTGCTTTGCACCACCTTGTCCTGAGTAGCTAGAGACAGTGCCACCTAGAATATACATGAGATGGAGAAGATTAAAAGGTCCTTAGGCAGGGACAAAAGCCCTTCCTCCACAACAGGGGCATCATGGACTTATCGCCCACGATGAAGGCTATAAATAGCCCATTGCCAGCCTTTAGCGAGGTATACCATTTATTATTCTAAAGCCCTCACTCTGTTACTACATTTGCTAGTCAATTGTACTGACTTGAGCGTCGGAGTGCCTTAGCCGATGATACCTCGGCTAGCTTGATGTTTGCTATTGGTTTTAGGACTCGACATTGTCATATCCCAAAATACCCTGGTCCATCCCCCATCTAGTCGATCACATAGAATTTTAGCGCAATCTATTACCAGACAATTTATTCCCTCATCATTTGGCGCTGTCTGTGGGAAACAAAGCCCATAACTACAAAAATTGGTTAACACTAGGCAAGCCATATCTGAAAGGGAGGAGAACATGAGATCCCCAATCCTTCTCACTCCACCTCAAGAACTAAACAGGGTGGGATTCAATTCCCTACCAGAGCAAGTGGTCACCATGACCATGCCTTAGCTTATGCAGTTGATAAGCGAGCAGATATTCGCCCAAATTTCTGCTCAATTGTCAGCTGCCCTCAATTGACACAACAACCAACCTGGACCAGCTGCCAGTGCCACTCCTTAACCCACTCAGCGTGAGGATAGGTCCCCTAGAAAAGAGAGAGGTCGATCGGATGCCAGGTGACCACCCATTCGACGAGAAGACAGTCTCGAGCAATTATCAAGGGAGGAAGCTTGACAATAACCTCAAGAAGTTGCAGCTTTTGTAGATCATGGCACTCAACCCCTTCAAGTTCCACAGCACGATAGAGTCAAGCGTAGGAGGCCTCAAATAAATAGGAACTTAACTCAAGCTGATTGGGAAGAATGGGAGGAAATATCCCATCAAGTACGAGAATTGAATCGACTACTTGAAGAAATTTCGAGGAGGAACTCTGACAGAGACCCCCATTACTATGGCACTCCCAATTTTTGTCGCGAGAGAGAATCACCATTCATACAAGAGATCGTTGAAGAGCAAATTGCTATCAACGCCAAAGTTTCAACTAGATTGCCCAGATATGGTGGCTTGACAGACCTGAATAAGCACCTACTATAATTCGAGCACATGATGCAGCTACATGGGCACAACAAATATATCCACGCCAAGATGCTAGTTACCACATTCCAAGGGATTGCGCTCGATTAGTTTCTGAAATTGAAACCGACATCGATTTACTCCTACGACCAGCTGTACAACAAGTTTCTTCACTAGTTTGCTAGTCGAAGAAAGGCAAAGCTCCCACACAATGTCAAACAACATGAAGAGGAGTCTCTTCACGATTTCTTCACCAAGTGTAATACCGAGGTCTTAAAGATTGATAGCCCATGGATCGAGCTTCTAATCAATGTACCTTTTTTGAGCCTTCGCCATAAACAGTGCGCCAATGCCTTGGTCAGGGAGCAGCCCAGGTTGATGGAAGAGATGCTCGACCTCACTAAGAGGTACATGACTTAGAAATATATGAACAAGCTCAAGTATGGTGGTTTTGAGACCGATAAAAAGAAGCTCAAAGAGAAAGATGACCGTCAGCACAAAGATGGACATCGATCCCCGATCAAATGTTTCCACAACTACATGCCACTCAACGTTGCAAGAAAAGAGGTGCCATTCGTCATCCAACACGACAACCTCCTCAAGAAATCTAGGAAACTGACTGAGACAGAAGCCATGAAAAGGTCCAAAAAATATTGCCATTTTTATCAACAGAAGGGCCACGACACAGAGGACTGTTTCAACCTCCACGACGAGATCTAGAGGATGATCCGAAAGGGCCATCTGAAAACATTTGCCAACAAGAGAGTACAATAAGAAGTGGGCCTAATCGACGAGACTCCCCGTAGAGAAAGGTCAGCCAGCCCGAAGAAAGAAGATTAGGGAAAAAGACTTGCCCAAATCCCCGCCCGCCTATCAAAAGAGTAATAGATACTATTGTAGGAGGCCTAATATGGGGAGACTCAAAGTCAGCCAAAAGGCAGAACCAATGGAGATTGGAGTCAACCAAAATTTCCCCGATTGAAATAGTCTTCCAGCGCTCGACCAATGCTGAGCTAATCTCTTTCTTTGACACAAACCTCTCATATATTGAGAATTAAGGGACCGACAACAAGCTGGATTGCCCTTTAGCCGTAGTATATGTGGAAATAGCAAACTTCGAGGTCAAAAAAGTATTGGTCGACAATGGGAGCTCGACAAATATTATTTTTATATCGACCTTAAAGAGAATGAACATGGGCAAGTTGAAGTTCGAGTCTGTCTGTACCCTACTCATTAGATTCAAGGGGTCGGAGATCATCCCCGAAGGTTTTATAAGCTTATCCACATTATTTTGGGAGGCCCTCTGGAAGAGAACTCTTATTGTTAACTACCTGATCGTCGATGCGCCATTTGCCTACAACATTATCATAGGTCAAATAGCGTTAAACGACTTTTGAGCTATTGTCTCGACCTATCATATGACACTCAAGTTTTCGACTGCCCTTGACACGGGCGAGCTTCTATGCAACATGAAGGAAGCCTGACGATGCTACACAATATTGATCGAGGTAAATGAATAGAAAGCTTGACCTAAACTAAAACTTTTGGGAGACATCCCAGTAGCAGAACTCGATGAGGGACAGACGACAAGAAGTAGAGGCTAGAGGAGACGGGTCGAACTTATCGAGGAGTTCAAAACCATCAAGTTGGAACCAGGGAACCCCGAAAAAATTACTAGGATTGGGATAGATATGGGAAGCAACATGAAATGTCTCATGGTAGATTTTCTCAGGAAAAATATTGACATTTTTGCACGGAAGGCCTTCGACCTCCAAGGAATTGACCCTAGTGTCATTGTCCACTGTCTGAACGTGGACTTTTCATTTAAGCTAGTGAAGCACAAGACCAGAACCTTCAATAATGAACGATGCTAGATCATCGAGGCGGAGGTCAACAAGCTTTTAGAGGTAGGATACATTGTAGAAATTCAATATCCAAATTGGCTTTGTAATGTAATCCTTGTCCTTAAGAATGAAGGAAAGTAGCAAATGTGTAACGATTTCACTGATTTGAATAAAACTTGCCCCAAAGATCCTTACCCCTTGCCTAGTATAGATTTGTTAGTAGATTTTACTACCGGTTGTGATTTGCTAAGTATGATGGATGCATTTCAAGATTATTACCAAACATTCATGGCGCCTGAGGACAAGGATAAGACCTTTTTCGTCATCCCCAATAGAGTTTACTGTTTTTTGGTCATGCCCTCTGAGCTCAAAAATGCAGGTGCAACTTTCAAAGACTTGTGAACTTTATGTGCAAAAACGAGATTGGGAAAACCATGAAGGTCTATGTTAACGACATGATCGTCAAAACAAAAAAAGAACAAAATCACTTAACAGACCTCAACTATACTTTTTCAATATTACGAGCATTTGGCATGAAGCTCAACTCTAACAAGTGCACATTCAAGGTGAGGGGAGGTGAAGTTTTGGGCTAAATGGTCAGTCAAAGAAGTATAAAGACCAACCCACAAAAAATCTAGTTGCCCGACTAGCTGACAAAAGCTTACTATTATTCAAAATTCTCAAAAATGTGAAGAAGTCAGGTTTCCAATAGACAGAACAATACGACCAAGTACTGGTTGAATTAAAGTAATACATTTCATCAGCACCAATGTTAGCTAAACCCGAGGTTGGAGAAATCTTGTACATTTATTTAGCAGTCTTGTCGACATCCATCAGTTCAGTTTTGGTTATGACCAGATATAACGCCCATCGACTATCTACCACTGCAGCAAAGCATCACAAGGCCCTGAGCAAAACTATTTGGAGATTGAAAATTTTTTCCTTGCCCTGGTCATTGCAGCCAAGAAATTGAGGCCTTATTTCCAATCTCACTCTATTGTGATCTTGACAAATCAACCATTGAAACAAGTACTGTTCAAGCCAGATACGTCGAGAAGATTAACCAAATAGGAAATCGAGTTGGGCGAATTTGATATCACGTTTTAGCCCTGAACTGCTATAAAGGCCCAAGTCTTGGTTAATTTTGTTGCTGAGAGACTCGATCTAGCCGACCATCTTGACCAGGACTCCTTATATGGACCTTGCACGTCAACGGTTCAACAACCTCCTCAGGCAGCGAAATGAGCATTTCCCTATAGTCTCCACAAGCCGAAGAGTACAACTTTGCATTCAAACTCAACTACCCTGCCACAAATAATGAAGCAGAATATGAGGCCCTCATAGCTGGTATAAGGATGATAATAAATAGAGGAGTCGACCAACTAGAAACCATCACTGATTCCCAACTGGTTGCAAAGCAGGTTGAAGGGAACTTTGAAGCCAAAAAGTCTATGATGAGCAAGTACTTGGCCAAGGTAAAGAGGTTGCAGCAATAGTTCAAAAACTTCACCCTCATCCAAGTCTCTTGATCAGAGAACGAGCTAGCCTATGCACTGTCTAAGTTCGCAAGTTCGACAAAAGGGACCAGAGACAGGACAATCATATTTCTGGTTGCCAACAAGCCCACTATAGGTGCTCCCGACCAAAATTTAGTGGGGCAGATCAAAGAAGTACCTTCTTTCGGGCAGGACACAATAAAAGCCTACTGAAAGAAGACATAATTCCCGAGGATAAAAGCGAAACACACATGCTCAGATGCCAAACAACCAAGTTTGCCTTTAACAAGCACGAGTCTATTTTTTGACCACCACTTAGGTGTTTGACTCCAAAGTAAGCCCGCAAAGTCTTACATGAAGTGCATTTTGATATCTACAGCAACCACTCAAGAGGACAATCACTTGCACACAAGGTCATCAGATATGGATACTTCTGGCCAACTCTGTTAAACTACGCAGTAAACTTTGCCGAGAAATATTCGTCCTGCCAAGTCCACTCGAACATACCTCACTAGCCCACAACGTCGATGGTGAACATATAGATCACATGGTCATTTGACCAGTGGGGGATCGATATAGTTGGTTCTTTTCCAAAAACAACAAGTCAAAGAAAATTTATGATCGTCACTGTTGAATACTTTACAAAGTGGGTCAAAACAAAGGTAGTCCCCCGAAATAACCAATACAGCCAATAATAGTTTCATCTAGAAGAATATCATATGCCATTTTGGTCTGCCCAAAGTCTTAATATTAGATAGTGAGGCACAATTCCAGAGTAGAAGTATGAGAAGCTGGTGCGAAAACCTCAGGATTCGAAAACATTTCACGTCAGTTGGAAATCCACAAGCCAATGGCTAAACAGAAGTTATGAATAAGACTGTCCTAGACCACCTCAAGGCTTGACTGCAAAGGATTGGCGCAAGCTGGGCAGATGACCTCTCTGGAGTACTTTGGGCATATAGAGCAACCCCTCGAACAACCACTGGTCATAACCCTTATAGTTTGGTCTATGGATCCGAAGTGGTCGTTCTGGCAGAACTCATACAACACACTACTCGAGTGATCTACTATAACCTAATCAGGAATGGCTCTGAAAGAAAATTAGACTTGGAGACAATTGACGAGCTGCGTCAGCAAATTTACACAACCATGCAGAGATATAAGTCGAAGATGGCGTAATATTATAACAAGGGAGTTCGACCAAGAAGCTTCAAAGTAGGTGACCTTGTCCTCAAAGAGGCCGAAATATTGAATAATGTAGGGAAACTCGACCTAAAATGTGAAGGACCATACTCAGTGGTCAAGGTAGTAAAGCATAATGCATATTGACTTGAAGACATAAATGGCGATAAGCTCCCTCGACCATGGAATGCCATAAATTTGAAGAAGTTTTATGTATAAAGATACTATATCACAATAAAATTCTAAATCATTATGAAAACTACTTATGCTCGTACAGGCACGTATCTATGTCAACAATAATGGTTTCCAAGCCAAATTAACTAATGAGTTGATATTTCAGAGTCGACCCCGTAGTCGATGACTGTTTCAAATCGCAAAACAAAGGCTTCCAACCCAAATTAATGAACGAGTTGATTGTTCAGAGTCGACCCTATAGTCGACAATGGTTTCAAACCGCAAAATAAAGGCTTCTAGTCTAAATTACTGAATGAGTTAATCATTTAGAGTCAATTGTATAGTCGACATTGCGACGACTTCAAACCACATGAAAAAGAACTCAAGCCAGAATAAAAAATCAAACATGTCATCGAGAATCAACCCAATAATCGACCTCAAAGTTTTCCTAAATAACCAGGACTTCAAGCTCAAATTAATAAGCAAACTTGTTATTCAGGGTTGACCCAGTAGTTGATCCCAAAGCAAAGAGCAAAAAATTGACCTTGTAATCTAAAATAAATCGGGGAATACAAGTTATACATCACAATGATAGTGTTAAAACTTGAGTCAACCAAGCAGTCGACGATGAAGATATGAATAATATCCTAGATTCATTCCATTACTTTTGCGCCAATCGCTTTCTAAATTGACCATCCAGTTGTAAACTTGATTCCTTTATTAAGGGATTATCTTAAGTGATTTCTAAGTTGAGATCGAAATACTTATGTTGTTATTTATTAGCATTTGGTACTCGATAAGAATGAAAGCATTAGAAAACATCAAAAAAGCAAAAAAAAAATACATATCGATGAATGAAAATTGAAATTTCATTAAAATAGAAACATCGCTTACAAACTTGGAAAAACTACCAACGAATGCCTCGCAAGGCAACCAAAAAACTAAAAGACTATAGCTTAAACAATCAACTAGACCCAGTACCCTCAGCTTGTGCGCCCTTATCAATAGCCTGATTGAGCTCGTCATTGTAGGGGATAGGGACAACCGTTGGACTCTCGACTTTCTGGTCAGGCACAGTGATGGGGGACGACTAGCTTGCAGAGGCTTGTTGTGAAGGCCCTGCCTCATCGACTAGAAAGGTGCTCCAAGGTGGAGGTAGGAAATCAGCTTTGTTGACCTTGCCATCATGGATGTCGAATGCAAAGTCATTGGCGAAGTCGAATTCTTTCGTCACCTCGACGAGCCTTCTTTGGGTATCAGAAATAGGCTCTACCACAAGCACAGTAGCAGCCTCTCCTCGGGAGCACTCTTATTGGGATCGGGATACATCCTAAGCTGCTCAACCAAATTGGACTAAGACGCGCCCTGTCCTCAGGGCGGATTTGATAGCCTAGGTACTCCAGCTACTGGATCGCTTTGTTGAAAGCACCTCTCGTGTCGTCAAGAAAGAAGACGATGCTGGCATCTTGGAATGCTGAACACAGCATGAACTGCTGCATGGCCTCTCATCGCATCAGTGAGACTGTCTTGAAGAACTCTTCTAACGCATATTGCATTGCTGTATTGTATCTCTAACTTCATTAGATTTCATAGCCATGTTGTGTATCTAGCCTGGCCTTTAGTAGCAGCCCATCCATCTTGCTCTTTTCTAACACCATGATCAAGAGCTGCGAATCTTTCAACTCAAGCTGCGAATCTTTTTCCTTGAGTTGTGTACTCAGCTCCTCAATCCTAAGCTGCGCAGACTTGAACTGAGCCTTCAACGTCTCCACATCCCCCTGACTGCCCTGGAGTTGGTCACGGTCCCCAAGAGCCAGCTCTAACCTCCTATAAAAGTGATAGCATAGTTGGCTAACCTGCAAAGAAAATAATTTTAGTCGACAAGGATTATATTCAACAAGAATGTACTACTCGACGGGCCATTTACTTTATTTGAGTGATACGCCAGGATCCTCAAGGCTGCATCCTAGATCAAATCCATAATTTTTTTCTAGCAAAATGTAAAAAGCCTGACTATCATCACCTTAAGCGGCGCGGCCCCAGTTGACCTGTTGTTAGCATCGACAGGGAGTTATGAACGATTATGGCCCAGTCGGTTCCAAATTAAGGAGATGGCAATTTGGGCAGCTGGAACAGCTAGTCTTCATCCCGCCGCCCGAAGATGTCATAGCCAATCGACTGGCCAGGTTCCCCAACCTTACCATTCTCCTTGTCGGCATCACTTTTCTTTTGGGCAGGTCCCATCTGCTCAATTGGCTCTTTTTTTTGCCGAGTGGCAGGACTGCTGGTTGCGGCTGGAACAGGACAAGCCGTGAAGCAGCAGGAGCTGACACTGCCGCTTGGGGCTGCGGTGCAGCCACCGCTGGAACTTCTTGTTGAGCCATCCCTTGGTGGCACTCTATATTTCTTTGAACTCGGGCGAAGGCTTGTGCTCGAGTGTAGCTCATGATCTCGACCCGATCTATACAAACATAAAAAATAAAATTGATTAAAATCAACTAGAAAGTTGAAGCAAAAATAATTTCAAAATAGGCAATGCCATCTACCTAATTGAGCTTCTGCTGGTGAACCTAGTCGAGCCGGCGATAAGCTCGCCAGCACTAAATTTCTTTCCTTAATATACCCTGAGGCTTCCATCTGGCTGAACTCGACTAAATCCCAAATGAAGGTATTTGGCCAGGTCGAGGTTATGTTCCTGGCATCTCAATATGCCCCTTCCACCACCCACTAGGAATATTGAATCCCCCGGGCACTCAAACAAAAAGGTATCACTTTTTCTACTCTTGACCATGGGATGATGATGGGGTAACAAGGAACTTACGATAGGGTAGAGCGGTAAGGTAGTAGAAACCCGACTCATTAATGCTGCTCGACTTTTGGGATATTAGAAGATGAAATAGATTTGAAAAATTAGCAAATGTGGAGGTTGGTCATGTATGTGCATCAACACGACGAAGCTATATATGGTTGAGAAGTAGTTGGGGAAGAGTTAAGTGACACAAACTTGAAGACCTATCAACAGGTCGACTATAGTCTATGCGAGAACCTAAGCCCACACCTATTTAAGGCATTAGCGCACTGCAACCCAAACGGCTGCAATAATTATACTCCTGCCACTTGACGCTTCGCATGACCTAACTTAACTGATGCATTAAATGCGCCAAAACCCTGATTGACAGCTCAAAACCCTCATCAAGAACATCTAATTTTCTTGGAATAGCTACTCTCAAGTCCTTCTCGTCGACACCCTCGATCAAAACTCAAAAATAGGGAGAACTTATGATATGGAACAACCCAATAGGCCCAACCCAATATCACTTTATCAGGACAGAAGTATGTTATAGAACGATCCAGTTACCTATTCGCACAAGTTATCGACCAACCCTTGATCACACAGTCTTTACCCATCGAGGTATGCACTAGTGCTCGCCCCACCGACTAGATTAGGGTCGATCATCACCGGGATGTGCCATCTTTTACTCGACCAAGAATAACTAGTTATCCATCTTGTTGACCACAATCCAAAGAGATGTCTGGCAGAAGCCTTCATCTCGACCTGGGAGGTCGAACCAAGTCGACAACCTCTCAACCGCATCAAATGGTGTGCCAGGTGGGTGCCTCTGCATTAATGGCACATGCCACTACCTGTACCATATTTTTAGCCGCACCAAACTACTGCACTCCTCCTTTGTACCACCTTGTCCTAAGTATCTGAAGACAACACCACTTGGAATAGTACATGAGATGGAGAAGACCAAAAGGTCCCTAGTTGAGGACAAAAGCACTTACTCCACAACAGGGGCATCATGGACTTATTGCCCACATGGGGAAAGCTATAAATAACTCATTGTCAACCTTCCGCAAGGTATGTCATTTATCATTCTAAAGCCTTAACTTTACTGCTCCATTTTCTAATCAATTGTACTGACTTGAGCGTTGAAGTGCCTTAGCCGAGGGGGCCTCGGCTAGCCCGATGCTTGCTGTTGGTTGCAGGAATTGACCCCATCATATCCCAAAACACCCTGGTTGACTCCCTATCTGGTTGATTGCACAGGATTTCAGCCAAATCCATTGCCAGACAATTTATACCCTCATCAATATTTTTAAAAGGTGTTCTTTTATATGAGGGTAAAACTCATTTTACCCCCTTATACTATAGGATATGTGTTAAATACCTCTCTACACGATTAAAATCTGTAAATACCCCTCTCAAAATTATCTATCATTAGTAAAATAGCTAATGATGTTAAAATTCTACAATAATTATTGATTTAACCTTAGAAAATAGCTAAATAACATAAAAACCTTAAATAAGTGGTATTTTTTCTATGTAGACAAATATATCCTTGGCATAAAGAAAAATTTAACTAGAAAGAAACAAATACATTCAGCTTACTTTTCTTTTCACTCACAAAGAAAAACCTTGAAATATCATCCCAAAATTTTTAAAAAGATCTAACAAAAATTTGATGGCAACTACTAAAAGATATAGTGCCTATTTGTGGGGGAATAAGTGAATTGATTTTTGACAAGTTGTCTAAAGTTAATCGGTCAGTATTTCTTAACCTTGAAACCCTAGAATTTTGGAAATTTTCAATTTGTTTATTCAATTAGAGTTTTACAAAGTAATGATAAATTATAAGTGAAATATAACAAAATCCTACATATTATTATCGATTTTTTATATCCCAAAATGAATGTAGATTTGGAAAATTTTAGATAAACAGTTACAAAATAGAAATACGTATAATGGTCCCATGTGTTTTTTCTACACAAACAACTTCTTTTTTGTTGGTTCCTTATGTTCTATATGAGAATGGAGCTGTTTAATATTCTTTTAGAAAAAATAAAATGATTTAATGTTTTTATTGGATTATGAGTTAGATGATGCTTTAGGTCCTAAAATGAAAGTAACAAACTTAAAGTAAGAACTTGAGCATTATATAGTAACTCAGAGTAGTCTATGGTGCAATCTTGATTGTACATACCTCATATGAGAGATGTACAAATGTACTAAATATAAGCCGTTTGATTTAAAATGTGAAATTATAACATTTCATTTTAATAATTAGTTGGCAACATAATAAGTACATTTAACCTGCTACATGTACGACTGGTTGATGGTTAATTCTGATTGTATGTTAATGGTTCATTGTACTAAAAAGTGACTACCAATAATAAAAATTTTATTATTAAAAAGCTATTTAATTAAACTAAATTGAAAAATTACCTTTTTAGTTCTATGATTTAATTGTGCGTGCACTATTAATCTCAAACTTATGATATTGAATATTTATAGTACAAATTCTATAACTTTTAAATATTTTTTATTCTCCGTCCAATTTTCGATTAAAATCTTGACGGAAATTTTTACCTATTTATGGAAAAAAGAAACTAAAATTTGATCTATTTATAAAAAACCTCACAAAATATGAAACATCTATTTAACCATCACTAAAAAAAATTAAAAATTGAATATCACAAAAATATATTTTCAAATAATATATATTTACATAGACATACATGAACACATATATACACACATTTATATTATACATATAAATATATCTATCTATAGAAATCCCATCCCCATTCCCAATACCTATCCCGCCCAAATCTGATTGCCATGGCTGATGGCGGATCGGCCGGTGGCCAGATCTAGCCATGGTCAGGCTGCTGTTGGCTGGCAGGGAATGGAGAGGGATGAGAGTGAGGGGGGCGAGAGTGAGGGGATAGGGAGCTGTGGGAGATTTGAGGTTCGAGGATGGGGGAGAAGATCAGAAGAAGATGAATGTGGGGTTTTTTTTTAAAAAAAATTAATTAATTAATTAATTAATTATTATTATTATTTAATTAATCAAATTATTTTGAATATATTTATATTTTTATATAGTATTAGAATTAATCCAAAATAATTTTTTAACTTATTTAAATGATTATTAAATTGCTTATTTACAATTAAATTATATTGTTAGGATGATAGTTTTAGATTTTATATTTATTATTAAATTTTTTATTTTAATTAATAAATAAAGATAATTATATTTAACTATATTATTTTAAATATTATTTATTATTTTAATATTATAAATATATAATTCAAAATTATGAAGTTATATTACCTAATACAACAATTTTTTAAAAAATATATTTTTTAATTATTGTTTTTAAATATTTACCTAGCATTTAATGCACTCAAAATGTGAATCAACAACTTGTTATACAATTAACACTATTCTATTGTACTCATGATACCTCACATGAGGTAAATACAAGCATACATCACCATGGACATGCCCTAATAACTCACAAGGGTGTTTAATAACCAAAGACAATAATTAATAGGGTAAATGGCACTTAACCCCCTCCCCCACCCCCCCCCCCCCCCACCCCCCGCCCCCACCCCAAAAAAAAATGGTTGTTTTGGCACATTACCCCCCAAAGATAATTTAAAGCCACTTCACCCCCTTAATTTAGAGTCATCAGAACACTTTGCTCCCAAATACAATTTTTGGCAAATCATGTGATTGGAAAAAAGGCTATTTTTGTCATTTTCACTTTTTCCCACTTTCTTAGCATATTTATTTGATATTTTACATAATGTATTGTATACATATTTCCTTAGAGGAATGACAAAGTTAATGATTTTGATTCTTTAAAGGTTAATTGAATAATCTTAGTATTACTATAATAAAGCATGAGTTTTACTAGATCCTGAAAATAATTTTTATAAAGTAAGAAAAATCTGTGATAGAGTAATAATAAAGTCAATGATTTCATTTCTTTAATATGATTGGCTCGGCAATCTTACCAAACAACCAAATGAATTAATATTTTGAAGATGTCATTTACAACATAATTACCATCTCTATCACATGAATGAAAAACTAAACATGCTTCTAATTAAAATACATATACTAAAACTCATTCAATTATATTTCAATCAACAATTAATTCCCTAAGCAATAGGAGATAGCAAACGAGTTACTTGAAAATAAGAAAAGAAATAAGACCCCAGTATTCTATTGTTCTTGGTAGATGGATTTCTTTATTTTTGAACTAGAAAATGTAAAAATGACAAGAGTAATTAGGCTTCTTTTTTTTTCCCTGAATGGAAAAAGGTGGGGAAAAATAAAAATAACAAAAATAGCCTTTTCTTCGGCCTTATGATCTACCAGAAATTGTAATTTGTGGGGTAAAGTGTTCCACTAACTCTAGGTTGAGGGGGGGTGAGGTGGATTTAAGTTATCTTTGGGTAATATGACAAAAAAGATTAAATTTCACACTGATATAAACCTATAATCTTCTACAACACATCCAAATAAAACTTCATTTTCTTCAACAACTATTCTAACTAACTTTTCACTATGCATTTTCACTAAAAAATGAAAATGGCTCCAAAAAATGAAACCAAACGGCCTTTTAGCCACTCTTTCTAAGATTCAAACCTACATTAATTAATTTGTTTGCTAGAATCTTATAAATGAATACTTAACAATAAAAAATAATAGTAAATTATATTTCCAACATTGCAATACTTAATAATTTAAAAAAAAAATACCAGAGAGACAGAGAGAGAGAGATTAAAATTGAGAAATCACCAGTCCTTTTTCACTAACTACACAAAAATCAGCATCTCCAGTATTATCAAAATCCTTGAAGAAAAAAACTTCAAAATGTCTATCTAGCTCGTCATAGGGATCAAATTCAAGAATGAAACAATCTTCTTCCTCTTCATATTTCTTAATTTGATCCCTGGTTTTCAAGCATAAGATTAGCCTTAAAGGGGGGCCGTTTGATCAGGTGAAGGGCAAGAATCATCCATTTCTATTACTTCGAATTTGGATAGGATCAGTCATATTCGAACTCGAATTCGATTATCAAAATTCATATCTGAATTCAACACGATATCTTGTAGGATCTTTGTTAGTCAATGCCATATCCAAATTTGATAAAAAATTCAACCCGATTTAATATTTTTTTTTCTTTTCTTTCCTTTTTTTTTCTTGTATAAAAATATTTTATTTATAAAGTAAATTTACATTATATTTGAATTTTAATAATTTTTTTATTTTATATTAGTCCAAAAGTTAAATATTTGAGTACTATACCTCTATTTTACATTATATTAATGCATGGGTAAATTATTATAAATTATTATATTTGACATTTATCATTATCCCTTTTATTTTTTTGAGCTAAAGACTCAATGTTAATAATATAATATAGACATTAATATAGATATTAGATCAATATAATGTATAGATTTTATTTTAAAATTTTTATTAATATTATATGTAAGAGTATTAATTTAATAATAATTATTAAAGTTTGAATTTGGATCTTTAACATATTGCATTATTTAATTCCATATCTGATCAATTTATTTCAAATTATGGATATCTACAATCGAATTCGATCCATCGAAAATTTTAATCAAATAAAAATTCAAAAATTTAGATCGAAATTAGATTGGATTTAGATTAAAAGTCGACCCATTGATTTCCTAGTCCAAGTGGGAAAGAGAGGAAAATGGAAAATTTTGAAGCATTGGAAAGGGGCTTTGAAGAATTCCACGAAGTTTGTTGGGCTCATGGAATTCTACAAAGAACTAAGACATGGGCTTTCCAAATTTGACCCTAGCAATTTGATTTTGGATTGGAATCCAAGATTCATATTTCTAGTTTGGTCAAATTGTAGTGGGCTTAAAATCTTAATTGTAACTTGTAAGGGAACAATAATTTTGCTACTGGGCTTGATTGGGTTACGCTTAAAATGTTATCTCGGTGGAATTATTTATAATAAATATGGAATAGATGTGATACTAAAAGATCTGATCATTTGAAGGGACAAAAGAGTAGTTATCTTGGAAGAATTTTTTATAGTAAAGAGACAAACACAAACATAAATATATACGGACATTAACATGCAAAAAGTTACTAAAAAGAAACCATACACTATACATAGTATAGACTATATATAGTTATATGATTAGGTAGGACTTTTGTAATTATTACTGAAAAAGTCGGGGCTGGCAGATGGAGTATAAAACCCTGGACAGGACGTGATAAGATTCTCCATGTTGTCGGGGTAGTTCAATCAATTTAATTTTTTATATATGTTGAAGTGGTGGTTTAACTGATTCAACTTTATAACTAGAACCGAGTGGTAGAGTAATCGATTGACCCAATGATATTCCCCCTCATAATTGTATATGAGAGGTTCGGAATTTAAATATTGACGAATTCTTGATGTGCAAATACATATAAATAAAAGAAAAGAAAAAATTGATAATTATATTCTTATGCAATAAATAATAGAGGTGGCAATTTTCAACATGACACGATAACTCAACACGAGTTCGATACGAAAAAATTGAATTTGGGTCGACTCATTTTGGGTTCGGGTCTAAAAAGTTCGATATGAATAAGAATCCGAATAAAATGGGTTAGGTTGGGCGAAATTTCAGGTTATACGAACAACCCAAATTTTGATTTTGGATCACACGACAACCCGAACCCATCTGAACCAACTCGACCTAACTCAAATTAAACAAATAAAATTTAAACTTTTTTAAGATTAAAAATATAAAGTAACAAAATAAAACTTGAAATTTTAAACTTTAACAATATCAAAATTACTATTTTGCCATTTTTCAGTCATATTTATTTCTACAAACATATATAATTTTAGACTGCTTCTAATGGTTATTTTTGGATATTCAAATAGGCATAAAAATGCTATGTAAAGAGTTAATCACTACTTTGACTATTCAATTGTCCAAAAAGTTTTTCTTAGGTCATATGCAACGAAAAATTTTGTATATATGGATAGACAAGAATTCTTTCTGTAGAGATATTATAAAAATTTCAAGACTCAAACAAGCTTTTATAATAAATTATGTGTATAATTAAAATACTCTTTTACATATTTGTTTGATGATACATTTTTATTGATTTATGTGTTGTTTAATTGAAACAATATAAAGTTAAAAAATAATGTCATTTTAAGAAGTTAAAAGAGATAATTTGATTGACACAAATGATACAAAAATTAAAGAGAATGGGTGAGTAAAACTTGAAAAATATGTTATTTTTTAAAATATGATACTTTGTGATTTCAATATTTTATGATATCGATAGATACTAGAAAATGAATGGAAAAAAACGTCTTGAAAATCAATATATTATGTGGTTTAGTTAAAAAAAATTTAGAAAGTTGTTGGGGAGTTATGATGAGAACCCCTTACTCCTATTTTAATCTATTAATAATTAAAAATAGATAAAACTTAAAATATTAAAATATTAAAAAATCTAAAAATTAAAATAAATATTCAAAATAATTATTTTAAATTAGTTGGCATGTTGGATTGGGTGGATTTTGATTGGTAGGTTGATCTAATAAAAATCAAGTCAACCCGAACATGACTTAATATGAATCAGGTTGGGTTAGAGTTAAGCACTTTCAGATTGTCATCAAATTGGGTTGGGCTTGGGTGGAGGAAATTAATGTTATACTCTCACTTCCATCCAAACCCGAATCCACCTGACCCATCCAAATTGCCACCCCTTTATTAAATAATTAGTCCAAATGAGAAACCAATTTGGCAAACTAGTGAGTTGATTAGGTGAAGGATTTGAATATGTCGGATTTGGATTCATTTGGTTAAAGAATTTGTACATGGGATTAGAGTCGAAATAGATCGGAATGAAAGAGGAACCAAAAAAAAAAAAAAATGAAGAAGAAGAATTTGAAACATAAATTATAAATAAGATAGGCTCTCTTGGAAACTTTCTTAAAAAGAAACCTCATGTAAATATTATGAAATAAGATTTGATCTCTGATTTTATTCCATTCAAAAAAGGCAAAGTTCAACACAATTGTGACATTTTCAAAACTTAAAATTTTGGGTTTGTTTCTTTTCATTTTAAGAGTGCTTTTCATAATTACTTAAATCTTTAAGAATAAATTGTTCTACTCATTTCTTAGTAAGAACATCATTTATTTTTATTTTCAAGGCTTTTCAATCAAATTATAAATTAAAAATGCCATTTCTAAATCTATAGATGTTTAAATAATTCTAACTCATAGTTTATTAGATTAGCACACACACATATACAATTCATATCTGGTAAATATTATTAATAAGCTAAAAAATTATTTTCTTTGTATCCACATAATATATATTGGCATGACATGATAGAAAAGAAAATATGGTACCAACATCAAATTAAATAATAATTTGATTGATGAGAACGGAGGAATGATAAGTAGACCAATGCACTCTCATTTTCCTGTAATAATAAAAATATTATTATTGCATAAAAGTTATTCTTTTGAAAACATTAAAATCAATCATATTACAAATTATTTGGTCTTTTTCAAAGAAAAACATAAATCAAATACATTTTCATTTCCACCATTGTAAAACCGACATTTTCATACAACCAATTCAAATATATTTTTACTTTTACACGAAATTGTGATAATAATGTTTTACATTCTAGATATCTATGCTACTTGAAAGTATAAAGATAATATTGAAAATATAAACAGACGGGCTGTCTCAATTTAAATAATTATTGAAGATAACCTTCAATTATTAAATAAAATAAATAGATCAATAAAATACTTTTTTGGGTAAATAGCAGATAGCCCCCAATGTATAGAATTATGTGCACTTTGTCCCCCAACCACTGCAGATGTGTGAAAAGATAACCCTACCTTTGTTAACTGTGCTTGAATACCTCATCAATCTATTTTTGATAGAATATTCCACCCAAGATGCTGAAATAGTTTGGTATGTTGCACTTTACGTCTTAAACTTTAACAAAATGTACATTTAATACCTTAATCATTCTAAAGTGTAGCACTTTTATTATTAGATTTTATTTTTGTGGAATTAAGTGAATATTTTATACAAAATATTATCATACACTAGTCAATTATCACTATATGGATAGTTAAATCAGTTTAAGCAATTATATATTTACAAATTAATTTTATAATTATAATTTACTTAGTTTATATGAATAAGATGATTAAAACTAAATTTAAAATTATACCCTCATTGATTTTTTTTATCAACATAACATTATGCATAGTTGTTAGTAAATTGTATTAAATATTTTTAATTTAAATAAAAATAAGAGAGACAATGTTGATATTAAGATCTATATTATTTGCTATCAATATTCATCCAACTAGTGTCACCTATCTCATATATTATTATTATTCAAATTAAAACCTTAAACTACTTAAACTCTTAATTAAACAAATAAACACAAATTTATAAGTACACCATAACAATTATTTGGTATATCCTAATTAATTTTTAATTACCTTACACACATTAATTTAGAAAAATTAGTACCATTAAGTTGTTATAGATTTCAGATAGCTCAAATTGACTCAATCAATGATATATTGACACTTAAGTAATATATGATAACAATATTTGGCAAAATATTTAACTTTATTCCACCAAAATATGAATTTAATGCTAAAGGTAACAATTTAAAGTATTTTACGTGGCTAAATATAATTTTTTTAAAATAGCAGGGGCAAAGTGTAACAACTTTTAAATATGCTGCCGGAGCTAAAAAGTTGGAACATGGGGTATTTAAGTACATTGAACAAAGGTTAGGTAATCGTTCCGCACAGTTGCAATGGTTGGGAATAAAGTGTAAATGACCCTATACATTGGGGATTTGTCGGTTATTTACCCTATTTTTTAAATGAAATGAACCACCAATTTATTCTTCGTTCTCTTCCTTTCCACTTTCTATTCACATTTTCACTTGAAAAGCTCAGCTTAAAAGCTTTATCAATAATCTTTACAATTTATAAAACCAAATGGGTTCAACCGCTGAAAACAGCTCAAAAATCACTTCTTCAATGGATAATCAATCCGAGGAAGAGGCCTGCTTATTCGCCATGCAGCTGGCTTCTGGCTTAGTGCTTCCAGTGGTGCTTAAATCCGCCATAGAGCTAGATCTTCTCGAGCTTAAGCTGGCCCAGGAGCTTTTGCTTCTGCTTCTGAACTTGCTGCCAAGCTTCCAACGAACAATCCTGACGCAGCCAGCATGATAGACAGAATTCTCCGTCTCCTGACCACGCATTCCGTTCTCAATTGTAGCCTGAAAATGCTCGCCGACGGCGGCGTTGAGCGGCGCTACTCCCTGGAGCCGGTTTGCAAGTTCTTGACTAGAAATGAAGACGGAGTTTCGCTGTCCCCTATTGCGATCGCGGTTCAAGACAGGGTCTTGATGGAGTCCTGGTAAGTAATACATAAGTAATTAGGCTTTTATTTAATTAAACTTCTTTCTCTTTATTTCTTTTTTCTTTTTTTATTTATATATACACGTGCACTTCATCATATGATAAGTTCGAAACTTAGATAGTTTAATGTCGCATTTTATGTCAGTATGCTAAATTTGAGATTTCGATAGTTTGATGTCACACTTTATGTATGAGATTGGTCGAGTGACCTTGTTCAAGCGGCATAAGTCCTATACATAAAATGTGAGGTCGAGGATTTGAACGTGGTGAACAACTAATATATGTGTGTATTAAAAAAAATATGGGAGAGTAATGTAAATAGCCCAAATGTCACTCAACTATTTATCCCACTAGTATAACATACATATATATATATATATATATAGAGAGAGAGAGAGAGAGAGAGAGAGGATTTTTAATTTTGATGAGCTAATTTATAATTGGCTACAATGTTGACCATGAATTAATGAATATTATAATATATAAATTTAGGTTATTGAATTTCATATTTATTTAATAAATTAAAAATTGAAAGTTTGAGTTTGCATTGGACTCAAAATTCATTTGAAAATTCGAGTTTAATGAAACTAAGTTTGATTTTTTTTCTAATTAAATTGAAGCTCAAAAAATAAGGTAATTTATGTTTGACTTTAGTATATATGATACGAACTTGATGTCGATTTTTTTTTCCAACTCAATTTAATTCAATTGTACCTATATATATATATATATATGTAGGCTTTTCGTGGTTCTCTCATTATGTTCATCTTAATATGCACAATGATCATGTTTCAATAGGTGCATAATGATCATAGGTGTCATCTCAAGGATGCAATTCTTGAGGGAGGCATTCCATTCAATAGGGCCCATGGAATGAGTGCATTTGAATACTCGGCTACGGATTCGAGATTTAACTGGATTTTTAACCAAGCTATGTGTCAACCATCCACCATTTTTATGAAGAAAATTCTTGAAATATACAAAGGATTTGAGGGTCTCAAATCCCTAGTGGATGTTGATGGTGGAATTGGAGCAACACTTAAAATTATCATTTCTAAATATCCATCTATTCAGGGCATTAATTTGGACTTACCCCATGTTATTCAAGATGCTCCATCCTATCCGGGTATGTGTATATTCTATATACTTTCATCCTTAAACAAATTTAATAAGTGCAAGTTAAGTAGTCTATAGCCCCTTATTGATCTGCAGTCCTGTACTCTATTGATGTTTTTATCATTTTATACAATAAATACACATTGAGTACGAAAAATATTTTTTAAATAAATATGTGATTTTAGATCACATATATTTAATATACATGTATTCGGAAATGACATCTTAATAATATTTATTTTGACACGTAAATGTTGGATTACTTGTGTAGGAGTGGAGCACATCAGTGGCGACATGTTTGTTAGCGTGCCAAAAGCCGATGCCATTTTTATGAAGGTGAGATCGATTTTTCTTGTTTTCTCAAAGGGTGTTTTCATTATTTTTTCACTATTTTAAAACCAAAAAAAATCAACTTCTTCTAAATTTTATTAAAAATATAATTTATTTTATTTTTAATTTCTCATAAACATACTTAATCATCCTATTATCAACGTACAATCAAAATTAAATTCGATTTGACATAAAATATTAACTATCATTTTAAAAAAATAAAAATATACATATATTTTGAAAAGAAAAAAAAACACATCTTTCTAGGCATAAAAAATATAAATCACCTATTCAGTGGGTTGTAGCCCATGTGGCATTAGTCTTCCCTATTATATGGTAGGTTTCATGTTCGACTTGAATGGGCGATGTTTCTCTCAAATACACACACGCACACACACATTAGGGAGTTCTTTTGTTTTATTTGCATACACATGCACACCAAGGATTAATTGCTGGGGCTTGAACTTCAAACTTCACACATACAGATGTAAGAACAATATCATTTGGTCAATTGGCCACTCGGTTAAAGAAGATTAATCTACTCTAATCTTTATTTCCAAACAAAATATTCAAATACAATATATTATTTTCATTTCCAAAATTATAACTATCATTTTCCTCTATTTTATGTACCAAATGTTTTTGGTAATAGACTAATATGTTACCCTTAATTTTTGTCCATTGTAGTGGATTTGTCATGACTGGAGTGATGCACATTGCCAGAAACTCTTGAAGAATTGCTATGAAGCACTTCCAGAAAATGGGAAAGTAATAGTTGCAGAAACTATTCTTACAGCGGTCTCAAACAGTGAGATGGCAGCCCAAGCTGATGTGATTATGTTGGCTTATCCAAATGGGAAACAGAGGACAGAAAAAGAATTTGAGGCGTTGGCTAAACAAGTCGGCTTTAAACAACTCATCAAAGTCTGTTGTATTTTTAATATTTCGATCATGGAATTTCTTAAATGAAAGGGCATATTTGTAATTTCAGTGCTGGGAGGGCTGGGTCTGGGCCTGCTTCAAGTGGAAGAAAGGGATTTAGGATGAAAGTGTGGAAAATAAATTCTGTCACGTTTTATTTCTTTTTTTTTTTGGAGGATTTATTTTTTTCCCTTGTGGGGGTTGGGGTGTAATTCTTGTTGCATGTAATTAGGTATCGGGGGAAAAATAAAATATAATGTATGTTCCCTTTAATATTTTATTATTGTTTTTCTTGAAAAAAGAAAGAAAATAAGCTATTGACGTTAATTCTGGTTAGAACATTTAACGAAAGAAAGTATTTTTAAGCATCTTTTAACTATTAAAAATCCTATGGCCTTGGTAACTATGGCCTGGTTTGTTTGTGAATTGTGGCATTTTGTCAAAATGATTTTTGGGAAGTGGGGTTGGGGAATATGGTGGTTGTTTGTTTATGTTTTGGGTGGTAGGTAGAAAATGAATTGAGATAAAATTATTTGTTTGTTTGTATTTTAAGAAGGAACAGAATGTTACATAAATAACTTTTTGATTGAATTGGTGGGGTGAAATGAATATTTTAAAAGTATTTATATATATATATGTATATATAGATTGAATAAATGGCAGTATGTGTATATATGTAATGTGAAGGGGATAATTTATGACAACTTGTTAGTATTGGAGAATATATTAGAAAGTGAATAGTAAGGGTATTTTGGGGAATGAATTTTATATTTGGGGAGTGGGGTTGGGGAAAATATATTGGGGATTTGTAAACAAACAAGCCCTATAATTCCAACGATTTGGATATAATTAATCCACGTGTTCCAAATTTCTTGTTTTACGTTTTGAAGAAAGATTTGTTTTTTGAAGATTGTTATTTTATTTTTTGAATTTTTAGAATGAGTGAATTATAAATAATAATTACTGCATAAGATGTAATTATGAGAATTGAAAACTAAAAATGATAGCATTTCAGAAAACTAAAAGTCTTCAAGTATCCTTTAATCAAGGATATTAATTCTTAGATTTACAATAAATTATCTATGCAGAGTTCTATTTTTAGATATATTTTTATTTTTATCATTTTTAAAATTTAAAAAGTTAGTTAGTAGAAATGAGTTGAAAATAAGTTTGTATTTAGATGAAAAGTTGAAAATGTAATGATTATATTGATTTTAATAGATTGTAGGTGTGGAAAGAGATAAAAATAATGGAATAGAGAAATAAGATATATAGATTATGAGGAAAAATTATATAGATTATTGGAGAATATGTTTTGAAAATGAAAACAATATTAGGTGAAAATTTCTAGAAAATGATGGTTTTCATTTTTGGAATAGTAGAAAATGAAAAAAAAAAAAAAATGAGCGTGGAAATAAAACCAAACGGGCCCTTATGCACCATGTTTTAGTAACTCTTTCACAACTTGATCAAAAGAAGGCTTTTTTACCAAAAAATAGTAAAAAAAAAAAATTACAAAATACGGCACTATTCATAAGGTTTACATTTTTATAGTAAGTTGCAGTCACAGACTGCAACTTTCAACAGTAACTATTCATTACTGTTGAAAGTTGCGGTCTGTGACTGCAACTTTCAACAGTAATGAATAGTATTACTGTACCCATAATTTTTTATTCTAAAAAATTTTATTTTTTTGTGTATAAATTATTTTAGGGCTTGTTCTCATATATTTTGGGAAAATATTTTTCAGCCCCCCAAAATATTTCAAAATGCATGCACATTCTCTAATATTTTTCACAAAATACTCCAATTTTTGACCAAAAAAAAAAATTCTCTCATAATTCGCCCAAAAAGCCCTACACCCTAAAAAGCACACCTATCCTCTCATTTTCTCACTCCATCTTTCATATTAACCATTCATTACTTCACTTATATATACATATATATATATACACACACATATATTTTACATATATGAAAATATTAAAATTTTGCTATTTAAAAAATTCTAAGACTCATATTTACCGAAAAAAATATTTAATGTAATAATTAATTAAAAATATTAAATATCTTATTAATTTTTTTAAAAAATTATTCTAAATTTTTTTTTAAAAGAAATGTTAGTTTAATAGTAATAAAAACCTTTGGTTCATTTTCATTTCATTTGATATGACTCAGGTAACCCTTTCTCTTCCTCCTCCTCCTCTCTTCTTCATATTTTTTTTTTTCCTTTTTTATGTTTCTTTGGCCGGCCGGCAGGGCACTTGCCGACCGGCCAGATCTGGTTTTTTTTATTTTTTTTTATTTTTATAATTAGTAAAAAAAATAAATAAATAAAATGATTGTTTGGGTTATTATTTCAGGTTTGAAGGGTGTATACTTGTGTATTATTTCGCTTGATTGAGGTAAGTTTTTTAATTATGCTAACATTTAATTATGTTTTAGTTATGTTCATTATATTTTGGTTAATTATCTCCATTAATTAAAGTTTGATTTATGTTTTAGTTATATAAAATATGTATTATATAATTTGTCTCAATTAGTTAAAATTTATTTATTTTTTAGTTAAATTTTGATTTATGTTTTAGTTTTATGAATTATATTTTATATAATTTGTCTCAATTAGTTTTTATATCCCCGAGGCTTTGGACTACATCATGTCCATTAATCAACTTTGCTATAATTGAGATGCATCATCCAGAACGAGTGCTCAGGCAATTTGGTATGCGACAACATATTCCTCCACCACCGACTGAGAGAGGTTCAATATTACATGACGTATCACGTAGAGGTCATCCTGGACAAGATTGGTCCATTTATCACATGGATTATGTTGGTCAATGGGGTAACAAAGAGCAGCTTATTGTGCATGGGCCTCCTATTGTCGGATCAATCACTATGGAAAGTGGATACATTTTATGGTATGATCGAATTACACGTCGACTAATAGGTCCATCATATGAGAACACACGAACGGGGTACCATCCAGAGGATCCACGCGCTTGGCAACATGTGGTATGTATAGTAATCATGCAATACATCCTTCATTTATTTAAATGAATTTAACATTATGATACGTTTATATTTTTTCCAGACAGATCAAATGCACAATTTGATTATCAGTTGTGATTCTGTTGCCGATGATGCTGAGGTTATGGACTTCATTCAGATGAGGAATGATCATCGATTAATTGCTGATAACGTTCATCAGTTGGCATCTAAACAATGCTTTCCCAGCCAAGTCCCTCAACAACAAGAATTCAGTGGTAGTACACATACGAGAAGGAGGAGACGTAGCATTAGATCAAACAACACGACTGATGATGATGCTCATTCTTTTAGGTCAGGTGGTGTTAGTGATGTGGGAGGTCATGTTAATAGGCTGCATAACTTGTTTGCCGATGGCGACGAATGTCAACCACCAGGAGATTTCGTGGCACAGATCAGAATATGCTATTTCACGAGATACTCTAATAATACTGCATGCTGGACGATCATAATCCACTGAGCGAGAATCTCTAGTAATATTTCCGCCAAAGTATATTAGAACAACAATGGTACTCGAAGTCGACATACCTTCCACAAATACACACATAAATTATATTAATTAATCAGTCTAATCAATAATTATCATAAAAATTTATATTTTTCAACATTTCTACAGTACACAAAAAGTAAATTTACATATACTAACAAAAATTTAATTAACTCATAAAAACACAAATCTATGAAAATATAACAACATTTAATACATTAATCAAATTTAAACTAATATAATTTAATCTAATTCGTAAATTAAATTTAAGCTAACATAATAAATCATATTTTAAACTATCATTTATCATTAATAATATTAATAAACACATAATGACATATAAACACTCCCCCTTATGTCCATCATCATCATGCAAGAAATTAAAAACCAATTAGCAACAAATGAGAAGGCTCCACCCCTTCTCCCAACATCTCATCCTCCTTTGTGAATCCACCAAATCTAAACATTTCTAAAGTATTGTACTATAAAAATATTACAAAATTAAAATAAGATATCTAAGCTTACATTTAAATGCTCCACTAAAATTAACACTGACAAAAGATTTCCACCAAGTCAAGATAGCCTGCATTATTAGGCACATGTTACTAGGATGGACACATATTTATTAATAAATCATAATTTTACAAACTGAATGAAAATTTAAATTTTAAAACAATTCAATATGTAGTACCACAAAATTTAACTCAATAATAATTCTAACAAAATTTGTAATTCAAATAAAAACATAACTCTAACAAATATAACAACATATAAAACTAACATAAAATGTAATCCAAATTTCAACTAAAACATAAATCATTATTTCTGTTAAATCAAATTATTATACCAAAAATAATAAATTATTATTTGAGTTTAACCAACACGTAAATCAAATTTCAACTCAAACATGATTAAGTTTTAACTAATTGAGACAAATTATATAAAATATAATTCATAAAACTAAAACATAAATCAAATTTTAACTAAAAATAAATAAATTTTAACTAATTGAGACAAATTATATAATACATATTTTATATAACTAAAACATAAATCAAACTTTAATTAATGGAAATAATTAACCAAAATATAATGAACATAACTAAAACATAATTAAATGATAGCATAATTAAAAAACTTACCTCAATCAAGCGAAATAATACACAAGTATACACCCTTCAAACCTGAAACAATAACCCAAACAATCATTTTATTTATTTACTTTTTTTACTAATTATAAAAAAAAAAAAAACCAGATCTGGCCAGCCAAAGAAACATAAAAAAGGAAAAAAAAAAATATGAAGAAGAGAGGAGGAGGAGGAAGAGAAAGGGTTACCTGAGTCATATCAAATGAAATGAAAATGAACCAAAGGTTTTTATTACTATTAAACTAACATTTCTTTTGAAAAAAAATTTTAGAATAATTTTTTAAAAAAATTAATAAGGTATTTAATATTTTTAATTAATTATTACATTAAATATTTTTTTCGGTAAATATAAGTCTTAGAATTTTTTAAATAGCAAAATTTTAATATTTTCATATATGTAAAATATATGTGTGTGTATATATATATGTATATATAAGTGAAGTAATGAATGGCTAATATGAAAGATGGAGTGAGAAAATGAGAGGATAGGTGTGCTTTTTAGGGTGTAGGGCTTTTTGGGCGAATTATGAGAGAATTTTTTTTTTTTGGTCAAAAATTAGAGTATTTTGGGAAACATATTAGAGAATGTGCATGCATTTTGAAATATTTTTGGGGGCTGAAAAATATTTTCCCAAAATATAGGAGAACAAGCCCTAAAAGAATTTATACACAAAAAAATAAAATTTTTTAGAATAAAAAATTATGGGTACAGTAATGAATAGTTACTGTTGAAAGTTGCGGTATGTGACTGCAACTTACTATAAAAATGTAAACCTTATGAATAGTGCCGTATTTTTGTAATTTTTTTTTTTTTTTTTACTATTTTTTGGTAAAAAAGCCTCAAAAGAACGATTAATTTTGGGGTGAGTGCTACGTGGGAGCCCTTTGCCCTGTAGGCCTAGCTGATGTCATTGTGTTAGCACATAGTCCAAGTGGGAAAGGGAGGACAATGGAAAAATTTGAAGCACTGGCAAAGGGCTTTAAAGAATTCCACAAAGTTTGCTGGGCTCATGGCGTTCTACAAATGGCTAAAATATAGGCTTTCCAAATTTGACCCTACCACTTCAATTTTGGTTAGAAGCCAAGATTTGTGCTTCTAGTTTGGTCAAATTTTGAAAGGGAAAAATTAATTTCGTTCATAGGCTTGATTGGGTTATGCTTAGAAGGTACTGAAACCTTAACCTTAGGTCCATCGACAATTATTTATGCTATATATAAAGCACTTTATATGACAGAAAAATATTCTGAATTTTTTATTTCAAATGATGTTTTATCATGCATTTCAATTTATGAATACATGTCAAATATATTTGATCTAAAATTAAATATTTTATAAAAAATATTTAATATATTTAATATTTATTTATGATATGAAATAAAATATGAAATGGATGCGACAAGAAAATATCTGAATGGATAAAAGAGTAGTGATCTTGGATAAAGGGTTTGGCAGATGGACAATGGAAAACTGCACATGACATTATAGTATTCTCCATGTTGTCTGCCTAGCCTAATTCCTTAATCAAAGTTATAAGCCATCTTGTCTATTCGCATTAATTTATGCTATTTTGGAAAGATTTATTTATAGGTAATTTTCATTTCTGTATGTTAAAGTCGGGTAGCCTGTGGCCATTTAGGCTAGTGATATAATTAAATTTTACACATAAAGTATAGAGTTAAGAGTTCGAACTTATCAGACCTCTAGTGCCAATATGTCTAAATAAAAAATAAAAAATAAAAAATAATGTGGAGATACTTCAACTAATTTAATTTTTATATAAGTTAAGTGGTAATTTAATTGATTTAATTTATAAATATAATTGAGTGGCCAAGTAGTCGATTGGTCCAATAACATCGGCCCCACACTTATATTATGAGGTTAGAAACCAATTTGGCTGCTAGTGAGTTGATTAGATGAAGGATTTGGACGGATCGGATTTGGATTAATTTGGCTAAAGAATTTGTATAAGGGATTAGAACCCTAAAATGGGAGGCCAATTTGTCAACTAGTGAGTTGGTTAAATTGTAGGGCAGATCAATTTGGCTAAGAATTCGTATAAGGGCTAGAATTGAAATTCATAGGAAATGAAAAAAGAAAAGGAAGATGAAACATAAATATGGATCAGTTAAGTTGGAGTAGTTTACGGTGTAATTTTGATTGTACATATTTCATGTGAAGAATGCACAAATATACTTAATGTAAACCGTTTGATTTAAAATGTGAAATTATAATCTTTCATTTTAATGATTGGTTGACAATGTAATAAGTACATTTAACCTGCTACCTGTACGACTGTTGATAGTTAATTGTAATTGTATGTTAATGGTTCATTGTACTAAAAGAATGACTACCAATAATAAAAATTTTATTATTAAAAACTTATTTAATTACCAAATTGAGAAATTACCTTTTTAGTCTTATAATTTAACTGTGTGCACTGTTAGTCTTAAACTTATGGTATTGAACATTTCTAGTCCAAATTCTATAACTTGTTAAACACTTTAGACTCTTTGTTCAATTTTCCATTAAAATCTTGATGGAAATTATTATGTATTTATGAAAAAAAGAAAAAAAAACTAAAGTTTGATCTATTTATGAAAAAAGTCATGACAAAATATGAAACATCCATTTAACCATCACTAAAAAATTTAACAAATAAAAATGTTAAAAATTAAATACCACAAAAATCCACCAAAAAAATATATTTTAAAATTATATATATTTACATATACATGATTATATACACATCTATAATATACATATAAATAAATACATATATATATGATATGGGATAGCCCAGTAGGCTCGACCCAAAGACCACAGATTCGAGGATGTAGTGTTAGGCCCATCTCATCCTTAAGGCTAAATTGTGCTACCGACTTCAAATGATCCAGGTCGACCTCTCGTACTCTGACTTTATAGGGGCAGCTATTCGACCAGGCCACAGTTTGGGACCGCTGGTCGACTCTTTGACCGTGGCGCTCGACCACCTCTTACGCCACAAGCCAACCTATCGTAAGGTCGACCCTGTCACCGACCAGGGAGGTCGACTTGATGCAAAATCAACTCTCTGCCACATTAAATGCCCTGATAGACAGCATGCCTCCACACTAAAGGCGCGTGCCACCCCAGTACCGCCCATACTGCCGCACTGGGCAAAAGGCGCACCTACAATGTACTATTCTGCCCATAAAACCTGGAGATGCAGCTACCTGGAATAGTACAGGAATGAGAGATGACTATTACCCCTCATGCAAGGACAAGGACCCTCCCTGTATGTTAGGGGCATCTCAGACAAATCCCCACCAGGAGAAGGCTATAAATACCCCTTCTCTAGCCTCACTAAAGGTATGATATTCTCTACAAAAAGCCCTCACTCTGCTGTTCATTATATCTAGTAGATCCTATACTGACTTGAGCATCGGAGTTCCTTAGCCGAGAACATCTCGGCTAGCCTGACGTTTGCTCGTGATTGTAGGACTCAGCCCAACTACTTCAAGAGTTCGACCACCCGACTAAAGAGGTCAGTCCTTCCAAAATTATCATCAGATTCGATTACAAGCAATTTTCACCCTCATAATTTGGAGCCGTCTATGGGAATCTTGAGTCCGCAATTGAAAATTATTAACACCAGGCAAGCCCCCTTGGAAAGAGAAGAAAATCGGAGGTCTAGCTCTCCCCCGCCTCGGCCTCAGCAAGAACTTGGCGCGCCAGGGTCGAGTGCCGAGCCAGAACAAATGGTCACCCTGACCATGCCCCAATTAATACAGCTCATCAGCGAGCAAATATCGGCCCAAATTTTCGTTCAACTTTTTGCGGCTCTGAATCGACATGCCATATAGCCAGAGCCAGCGGCCAGTGCAACTCCGTAGCCCGCGCTCCTAGAGAAGAGACCACCCAAAGAAAATCAAGACCGACCAGAATCCAGAAGGCCTCCATCGAGACATGAAGTTAGCTCGAGCTGTTTTCCAAGGGATGTGGTCCAGCCCATACCTCGTGAAGAAGCTGTGGATTCAGTTGACCACAGCATTCAAACCATTCGAGCCTCGCAGCGCGATAGGGTTGAATACTCAAGACCCCACCTAAACAAAAATGCATCCTAAGCTGAAAGGGAGCAATAGGAGTAAGTATCCCACAAAGTCCAATAGCTGAATAGGCGATTAGAAGAGATCTCTAGGAGAAACACAGAGAAAAATCACTATCAAGAGAGGCCGTCGAGGTTCCAAAGAAAGAGAGATTCATCATTCGTCTGTGAGATCATCAACGAGCGCATCGCCATTAACGCCAAAGTCCGACAGGCCTGCCCAGATATAATGGCTCTTCGGACCCAAACGAGCATTTGATGCAATTCGAGCACATGATGCAGCTGTATGGGCATAGCTATTACATCCATGCTAAGATGCCGGTGACAACCTTTTATGGGATAGCTCTCGACTGGGTTGTTAAGTTGGAGCCGACGTCGATATACTCATACGACTAGTTGTGCGATAAATTTTTGCATTAGTTTGCGAGTAGGAGAAAGGCGAAGCTCCCACATACCCACTTACACACAGTGAAACAAAATGAAGGAAAATCCCTTCGAGACTTTTTTACCAGGTTTAAAATGGAAGTGCTGAAGATTGATAGCCCCCGAATCGAATTCTTGATCGACGTGTTGATCTTGGGCCTAAGACACAAGGACTGTGTCAATGTGTTGGTATGCGCGGGGCACAGGTCTATGGAAGAGCTCATCGACCTGGCGAAAAGATGCATGATTCAGGAGGACATGAATAGACTGAATTATGGAAATCATGAAGTCGATAAGAAGAAAAACAAGGAGAAAAATGATCGCCAGTACAAGAAAGGTCGTCGAACCCCCATCAAACGTTCCATGATTATACTCCGCTTAACCTCCTGAGGAAGGAGGTATTGTTTGCTATCCAGCACAACAACCTCTTTAAAAGGCCCAGGAAGCTAACCGCGATCGAAGCCATGGAAAAGTTAAAGAAATACTGCTATTTTCATAAGCAAAAAAGGCACGACACAAAAGACTGTTTCAATTTGCACGATGAGACTGAAAGACTGATCACGCAGGGCCATTTCAAAAAATACATCGACGAGCATGCCAGACGTGAGGAGGGAAAAACCTACTGAACTCCCCGTAGAGAAAGGTCAGCTAGCCTGAGAAAAGAAGATAAGGGAAAAAAAACCTGCCCAAGATCCCTACCCACTCATTAGAGGAGTCATCGACATGATTATGGAAAGTCTTACTGGGGGGGACTCAAAGTCCGCCAAAAAGTAGACCCAAAGGCAACTAGAATCGACCAAATCCGCCCAGGTCGAAACGATTTTCCAGCTCTCAACCAGCTTAGAACCAATTTTCTTCACTGAGTCTAACCTCGATCATTTGGAGAACAGAGAATTCGACCGCAAGATAGACTGCCCCATGGTGGTAACGCTCGAAATAGATAATTTCAAAGTAAGGAAAATTCTGGTCGACAATGGCAGCTCTGCTAACATCATATTTTTGCTAACCCTAAAAAGAATAAACTTGGGGCAATTAAAGTTTGAGCCAGTTCGTACGCCGTTGGTCGGATTTGGGGGGTCCGAGATCATCCCAGAGTGATCCATTAATCTATCCACATCATTTGGACAACCCCCTTTTAGCAGAACCTTAATGATAAACTACCTTGTAGTTGATGCTTCCTTCGCCTACAACGTTATCATTGGTTGACCTGCCCTGAATGACTTCAGGGCCATTGTCTCGACCTACCATATGAAGATAAAATTCCCAACCCCAGCAGCAATAGGAAAGCTTTTGTGCAATGTTAAGGAAGCATGGCACTGCTATACTATTTCGGTTGAGTCCAACGAACAGAAGACCCGACCTCAGCTGAAGCCCTCGGGGGATGCCCCCGTAGCGAAACTTGAGGAAAGAACTGTATCTAAGAAAAGAAAACTATAAGATACCCGTGTCGAGCCGTTGGGGAGTTCAAAATAATTGAGCTCGAACTTGAAAACCCTGATAAGACCACTTGAATCAGGAACAAAATGGGCCATATTCTAGAATGACTTATGGTCAATTTCCTCCGAAGAAACATCGATGTGTTCGCATGAAAAGCTTCCGACCTCCAAGGAATCGACCCAAGTGTCATTGTCTATCGTCTCAACGTGGACCCCTCCTGCAAACCAGTAAGACAGAAGATAAGAACCTTAAATGTTGAGAGATCCCAAATCATCGAAGAGGAGGTCAATAAACTATTGGAGGCAGGATATATTGTAAAAATACAGTATCCCTCTTGGCTCTGTAATATTGTACTCGTCCCTAAGAATGAGGAAAAATGGTGTATGTGTAATGATTTCACTAATTTGAATAAAGCTTGCCCTAAAGATCCTTACCCCCTGCCTCACATAGATTTATTAGTGGATTCCACCACCGATTGTGAATTATTGAGCATGATGGATGCCTTTCAAGGTTACTATCAAATATTCATGGCACTCGAGGACAGGGACAAAACTTTTTTTGTCGTCCCCAATGGAGTATACTGTTTCTTAGTCATGCCCTTTGGACTTAAAAATGCGGGGGCAACGTACCAAAGATTAGTCAACTTCATGTTCAAAAGTAAGATTGAAAAATCCATGGAGGTCTACGTCGATGACATGAATGTTAAAATAGAAAAAGCCGAGGATCACCTAATCACCTTGACCACACATTTTCTATACTGGGGGCGTTCGGTATAAAGCTCAACCCCAATAAATGCACCTTCGGGGTTCAAAGAGGCAAGTTCCTGCGCTACATGGTCAGTCAGAGGGGGATCGAAACGAACCCGCAAAAGATCCAGGCAGTTTTGGACATCACCTCGCCTCGCCCCGAACTGTTCGAGACGTCAGCAGATTCATTACATGGCTGGCCGACAAGAGTCTTTCTTTCTTTAAAATACTCAGAAATACAAAAAAATTAGGATTTCAATAGACCGAATAGTGTGACCACGCTCTCATCGAACTGAAGCAATACCTCTCCTCACCACCCATGCTCGCCAAGCCCGAGCTCGGAGAAGTTTTGCAACTTTACCTGGTCATGTCCATTGCCTCGATTAGTTCGATGTTAGCCTCGACGAGAGATGAAACTCACCGACTTGTTTATTACTGTAGTAAGGCCCTGTAGAGGCCTAAGCACAATTACCTAGAGATCTAGAAGTTTGCCCTCGCCCTGTTATAATAGCATGAAAGTTACGACCTTACTTTTAGTCTCATGCGATCATAGTGTTGACAAATTTGCCGTTAAAGCAGGTGTTGTCGAAGCCAGACACGTCAGGTAGACTCACCAAATAGGCCATCGAGCTTGGGGAGTTCAACATCACATTCCAACCGCGAACGGCCATAAAAGCACAGGTTTTGGTCGATTTTGTCGCTGAAAGGCTCAACCTGCCCGACCAACTTGACCAGAACTCCCCCGTTTGGACATTATACGTTGGTAGTTTAACAACTACCTCGGGAGATGAAATTGGTGTCTCACTCCGTTCCCCACTTGTTGAGGTGTATGATTTTGCAATAAAACTGGACTTTTCGGTCACTAACAACGAGGTAAAGTATGAAGCCCTCATCGCCGAGATGAACATAATAGCAGATCGGGGTGTCGAGCAGCTGTTTGCGATCATCGATTCCCAACTGGTGGTAGAGCAGATTGAAGGAAACTTTGAGGCTAAAGAGGCCAAGATGAGTCAGTACTTGACTGAGGTGAAACGATTATAGTAGTTGTTCAAGAGCTTCACCCTAAGCCAAGTACCCCAAGTAGAAAATGAGCGGGCAGACGCCTTCTCAAAGTTTGCTAGCTCGACGAGAGGAACCAGAGAAAGAACCATAATGTTCCTAGTAGCTAGCAAACCATCTATCCGTACTCATGACTAGAATTTTGTTGGAAATATTGAGGAAGCAGCTCTCTCTTAGCAAGACCCAATCAAGCTCCATTTAAGCCAAGGGACAATTCCCGGAGACAGGAATGAGGCCCGCAGGATCAGAGGGCAAGCAGCCAAATTTGCCCTCGCAGAGCATGGACAACTTTACATGAGGTCGATATCAAGACCACCCCTTAAATGCCTAACACCTGACGAAGCAAACAAAGTCCTTCATGAGATTCACGCTGGCATTTGTGGAAATCATTCCCGAGGTTGGTCCCTGGCACACAAAGTTATTTGATATTGGTATTTCTGGCCTACTTTATTAAAAGATTCTGTCGACTTCGCTAGAAAGTGCCCATACCAATTTCACTCGAACACACTGCACCAACCTGCAGCATCGATGGTAAATGTCCAGATCACATGGCCATTCGACCAATGGGGGATCGACATAGTTGGATCTCTACCAAAAACATTCGGCCAACAAAAATTTATCATCGTTGCATTCGAATACTTTACTAAATGGGTCGAGGCGAAAGCAGTTCCGAAGATCACTAACACAACCATCAAGATCTTCACTTGGAAGAACATAATCTGTCGTTTTGACCTGCCAAAAGTCCTGATCTTAGATAATAGGACTCAATTTCAAAGTAAGAACATGAGAAATTGGTGCGAGGCCTTGGGGATCTGCCAACACTTTACTTCAATCGAAAACCCCCAGGCTAATGGTCAGACAGAGGTCACGAACAGAATAGTCCTCGACCACCTCAAAGCTCGAATAGAAGGAACTGGAACAAGCTTGGCAGATGACCTCCCCGAGGTGCTGTGGGCATACAGAACCACCCCTTGAGCAATCACAGGCCACAGCCCTTACAGTTTGGTCTACAGCTCCGAAGCAGTGATTCCATCCGAGCTGGTGAAACATACGGTATGAGTGATCTATTATAACCTAATAAAAAATGCGACATAAAGGGCCCTTGACCTCATCACCATCAACGAGCTGTGACATGCAGCCTACAACACAATGCAGCGATATCGATAAAAAATGATGGAACATTACAACAAAATAGTTCGACCGCGCAGCTTTAAAGTTAGAGACCTCGTCCTTAAGAAGGTTAAAGTGTCGAAGAGCATAGGAAAACTCGAGCCAAAATAGGAGAGACCTTACTCCGTGGTCAAAGTGTCAAAACACAACGTATACCGATTAGTAGACATGCAAGGCAACGAACTTCCACGACCTTGGAACGCTATAAATCTGAAGAAATTCTATGTATAAAGAGGTCACTGGTTTCCGTTGTATTTCCTCACAGCAATGAAAATTTATGATGCATCCTGTAAATACCTACTTGCACAAATTGATCATTTAGAGTCGACCCTTAAGTCGACCAAGCAGGCTTCTAGCCGCGAAGTCAAGGCTTCACAGCCAAGACCAAATAAACGAATTGACCGTTTAGAGTTGACCCCGAAGTCCACCAAGCGGGCTTTCAATCGCCAAGTTAAGGCTTCATAGCCAAGACCAAATAAACGAATCGATCATTTAGAGTCGACCCCAAAGTCGACCAAGTAGGCTTCCAGCCGCCAAGTCAAGGCTTCACAGCCAAGACCAAATAAACGAATTGATCGTTTAGAGTCAACCCCGAAGTCAACCAAGCAGGCTTCCAGCTGCCAAGTTAAGACTTTACAGCTAAGACCAAATAAACGAATTGATCGTTTAGAGTCGACCCCGAAGTCGACCAAGCAGGCTTCTAGCCAAGTCGAGGTTTTGCCGACAGGATCAAGCAAACGATTTGATCGTTTACAATCGACCTTGTAGTCAACCAAAAGGGCATTGAGCCAATAAATTAAAGACGCATAGCGGGAATTAAAATGTGGGCTGGTTTAGGTCAACATGGTTCATTCAACGACGATCTTGAACTAATTTTACCAAAATTTTGCTACACAAAAGTAGCACAAACACTCGAGGACAACACTTAAGAACAATTTTCGTTCGACAAAACAAATATCTTAAAAGCAAAGAAAAGTGTACCTCATTCAAAGTTCAAATATTCTCAATTATAAGCATCCAATGGACTAAAATAAAAAATACATCAAAAAAAGAGCATCAGCTCTATCCAGCGCCCTCATCATGTCTACCTCGAGCACCCTCCTCAATTGCTTGATCGAGCTCATCTCTCGAGGGAATTGGAATGGGAACCACTGCGGGGCTGTTCGCTCTTAGCTCAAGCATTGCAATAGCAATGGGAACAGCAGCAGTCGCCGGTTGAGAAGGCCTCGTCTTGTCGGCCAAAAAACCTATCCCGAGCGGAGGAAGGTACTTGACAGCATCGACCATGCCATCCTGAAGCTCGAATGCAAACTTATTCGCAAACGCAAACTCCTTTGCCAACTCATCCAACTTCTTCACCACCTCAGCCGCTTTCTTCTGCACCTCAATAGGGGCTCAGTAGGTAGAACCTCTGCATCCCCCTGGACCACAGGTGCCTCGGCAGCTCTCTCTTTAGCATCGGCCTCCTCGTCCTCAGGGTATGGCTGGGGCTGATGCGATCTTGATCCTCAGCTCGAAAAGAATAGCCCAAGAACTACAGTTATTTGATCGCCTTGTTGAACGCATTCCTAGCGTTGTTTAAAGAAAAGACAACGCTTGCATCTTGGAATACCAAGCATAACATGAATTGTTGCATGGCCTCTTGCCGCATTAAGGGAAGCTTTCTGAAGAATTCGGCCCGAGCCTCTTGGAGCATCGCATTCCGACCAGCTGTCCAACCAGACTCATAACCATGCTGCGCTTCCATTCTGGCCTAGTTGAACAACTCATCCATTCTGGTCTTTTCTTCAATAGAGGTGACCAGCTGACTATCTTTCAATCGGAGCTTATTGTTGAGCTTCTCGACCTCCTTGTTCAGCTCATTGACCCTGGTTTGTGAAGACTAGAGCTGAGCCTTCAAAGTCTCCATGTCCATGCCCTCTTACAGATACTCATGATCAGCAAGGGCCAGCTTCGACCGCCTATAGAAATGGTAGCCCAGCTGGCCCACCTGAAAAATAGAATTCCTGATTAGAGAGCAATATTCGACCTACAAATAAAATTCGACGATACAAGCTTATCGATCAGAACCTTACCATGTTTGAGTTATAAGCTAGAGCTCTGAGCGTGGCATCCTGGCTTAGCCCCATCAATTTCTTCTGGTCGGACGCAAACAGTTTGGCTATTATCACTTTTAGTAGAATAGCCCCGATCGACCCCGCCGTCTCAATTAAGTATGAATTATGAACAACCATGCTTGGCTCCATTTCGAACCTTGGCGACGGCAATTTAGGTAGCTGGAATAACACGTAGTCCCCGTGCTAGCCAAAAAAATCATATCCAGATGGTTGGCCCAACCACGTGTCTTCCCCTTTGCCGTTCTCGACCACTGTTCTCTTAGAAGTAGGTCCAGCTTGCTCAATCATGGGCCTTTTGCCTCGACCTGCAGATCTGCTTCCTGAGGTCACCACAGGTTGAACAAGTGACGATGAAGGTGTCATCGCCTTGGGCTGTGTTACCGCGACAGAACATCCTCTCGACGAGCTGCTGTAGCTAAATGGCGCTGCTCGTTTCTCTCAGCCTTCGCCAAAGCTTTTACTCTTGAGCAATCTCGATCTGCCAAGCAGCATAAATCAAAGGGTTAAAATCAAGTAGGAAAAACAGATGAAATAACCATTCATTGCTAACACAATCTACCCAGTCGATCGTCTGTTGGCAAGTCTAGCTGAGCTGGCGATAGACCAGCTAACACCAAACTCCTCTCCTCGATAAATACCGAGGCTTCCACCTGATTGAACTCAACTAAATCCCGAATGAATGTATTGGGCCAGGTTGGAGTTAAGTTACCCGGCATCTCGACATGCCCCATCCACCACCCCTCAGAATATTGAAGCTCCTAGCCACTCGAACATACAGATAACACTTTTTCCACTCTTACCCATAGAAAGAGACAGGGGTAACAAGAAAATTTCGACGAGGTCGAGCAGTGAGGTAATAAAAACCCAACTTATCGGTACTACCTGAGTTCCAGGACATGGGAAGGTGAAAAAGGTTAGAGAAGTTTGCAAAGGTTGCAGGCTAGTTGAATATATGCATTAGAACGACAAAACTGTATATAGTTGAGAAATAATTCGGCAGCAGTTGGGTTATACACACTTCTAAACCCCTAAGAAGGTCGACTATAAGACCACCTAAAGAGAACCTAAGGCCACATCTAAAGGCATCTTCGAACACAGTTATACACACAACTAGAGGTCGATGCATCCGACCAGAAGGCCCAGGCACTATAAGTTCATACTCTTCGGGGACATAATACAGCTGGCTAATGCGCGCCAGGTCTGTAGGGGTAATTGTAGACACTATTTCACTATAATAGTTGGGGGTGAATAATCGACCTGACTTGGTCCAACATTACCCCGGGGCCCCGTACGATCACTGCTCGAGCTACTGGAACTCGAGCTATTCGACTTCTCTTATGAACCCCCAGGCCGATCAAAATGAGTAGCCTCACCATCTCCTTCCTAACTACCCTCAGAATCAGATAAGCGCGGCATTTCTAAAATAAAGGAAGAATGCAAATGAAAGCGGGGGAAAGGACTTACTCGTTGCTAATGAACTATAGGGCGTAAGATAATAGCAGGTGCTTATTTATAGGCCTGCGAGCATGGGAAACCCAACCATCTGTAATGATGGTGTAACCGCCGCTAGATGTGTGCCTGGCACGATGCAACCGGCGCATTAAATTTACTAAACCCAGGTCGACTTTCAAAAACCCTCGTTGATGGACCCTAGTAACTGCACAACAGACTACCCCCAATCTTTCTCGTCGATCATCTGATTCAACATTCGAAAGTGGGGAGGACTCTTGATGTGGGATAGCCCAGTAGGCTCGACCTAAAGACCACAGACTCGAGGATGTAGCATCAGGCCCATCTCATCCTTAAGGCCCAATTATGCTACCGACTTCAGACGACCCAGGTCGACCTCTCGTACTCTGGCTTTATGGGGGCCATAGACTGGGACTACTGGTTGACTCTTTGACACTACTAGTCAACTATTTGACTGTGGCGCTCAGCTACCTCTTACGCCGCACGCCAACCTATCATAAGGTCGACCCTATCACCAACCAGGGAGGTCGACTCGATGCAGAATCAACTCTCTGCCATATTAAATGCCCTGACAGAAAGCATGCCTCCGCATTAAAGGCGCGTACCACCCCAATACAGCCCATACTGCCGCACTGGGCAGGAGGTGTGCTTAGAGTGTACTATTTTGCCCATGAAACTTGGAGATAAAGGCACCTGGAATAGTACAGGAATGGGAGATGACCTAATGCCCCTTATGCAAGGACAAAGACCCTTCCTACATGTTAGGGGCATCTCAGACAAATCCCCACCAGGAGAAGGCTGTAAATACCCTCTCTCCAGCCTCACTAAAGGTATGTCATTCTCTACAAAAAGCCCTCACTCTGCTGCTCATTATAGCTAGTCGATCCTATACTGACTTGAGCATCAGAGTGCCTTAGCCAAGGGCACCTCGGCTAGCCTGATGTTTGCTCACCATTGTAGGACGCAGCCCAACTACTTCAGAAGTTTGGCCACCCGACTAAAGAGGTTGGTCCATCCTAAATTATCACCAAATCTGATTACAAGCAATTTTTACCCTCATCATTTGGCGCCATTTGTTGGAATCTTGAGTCTGCAATTGAAAATAGTTAACACTAGGCGAGCCCTCTCGGGAAGAGAAGAAAATCAGAGGTCTAGTTGTCCCCTGCCTTGGCCTCAGCAAGAACTTGGCTCGCCGGGGTCAAGCGCCTAACCAGAACAAGTGGTCACCCTAACCATGCCCCAATTAATGCAGCTCATCAGCGAGCAGATATCGGCCCAGATTTCTACTCAACTTTCTGTGGCTCTGAATCGACATGCCATGCAGCTAGAGCCAGTGGCCAGTGCAACTCCGCAGCCCACGCTCCCAGAGGAGAGACCACCCAAAGAAAATTAAGACCGACAAGAATCCAAAAGGCCTCACTCGAGACGTGAAGTTAGCCTGGGCCGTTTTCCAAGGGATGTGGTCCGACCCATACCTCGCGAAGAGGTTGTAGATTCAGTTGACCACAACGGTCGACCCGTTCGAGCCCTACAGTGCGATAGAGTCGAACGCTTGAGACCCCACCCGAATAGAAACATATCCCAAGCTGATAGGGAGGAATGGGATGAAGTATCCCACCAAGTCCAACAGCTGAACAGGCGATTAAAAGAGATCTCAAAGAGAAACACGAAGAAAAATCACTATCAAAAGGGGCCATCGAGGTTCCGAAGAGAGAGAGATTCACCGTTCGTCTAGAGATCATCGGCGAGCGCATCGCCGTCATCGCCAAAGTCCCAACAAGCCTGCCCAGATATGATGGCTCGTTGGACCCAAACGAGCATTTGATGTAATTCAAGCACATGATGCAGCTGCATGGGCATAGCGATTACCTCCACGCTAAGATACTGGTGACAACCTTTCAGGGGATAGTGCTTGACCGGTTTGTCAAGTTGGAGCCGACGTTGATACACTCATACGACCAGTTGTGGGATAAATTTCTGCACCAGTTTGCGAACAGGAGAAAGGCGAAGCTCCCACATACCCACTTACACACAATGAAATAGAATGAAGGAGAATCCCTTTGAGACTTTTTTACCAAGTTTAACAAGAAAGTGCTGAAGATTGATAGCCCCCAGATCGAGTTCCTGATCGACGTGTTGTTCTTGGGCCTCAGACACAAGGAGTGTGCCAATGCATTGGCATGCAAGCAACCCAGGTCGATGGAAGAGCTCCTCGACCTCACGGAAAGATACATGACTCAGGAGGACAAAAATAAACTAACGTATGGCAATCCTGAAGTTGATAAGAAGAAAAACAAGGAGAAAGACGATCGCTAGTATAGGGAAGGTCGTCGATCCCCCATCAAACGCTTCCATGATTATACTCCGCTTAACCTCCCGAAAAAGGAGGTGTTGTTTGCTATCCAGCACAACAACATACTTAAGAGGCCCAGGAAGCTGACCGAGACCGAAGCCATGAAAAAGTCAAAGAAGTACTGCCATTTTCATAAGCAAAAGGAGCATGACACAGAAGACTATTTCAATTTGCATGATGAGATTGAAAGACTGATCAGGCAGGGTCATCTCAAAAAATACATCAACGAGCATGACAAACATAAAGAGGGCAAAACCGACAGGACTCCCCGTACAGAAAGGTCGGCTAGCCCGAGAAGAGAAGCTAAGGGAAAGAAACCAGCCTAAATTTGCCATGTTATTTATTCAATATTCAATAATATCTATATATACAAATAACCACCATTTATTTAAAAACTTCCACTATTTACTTATGTTAGTTAATTTTAAATTTTGTCTTTAATCTGGTGATAAATTATAAAAATTTTACTTTAAATGAGTGCTATCTTCATAATTATACGAATTATAAGTATGTTTTTATGATGCATGTTAATTTTTAGTATAATAAATGTGAATATATACATAACATGGTTATGCAAAAATATTTTATACATGCAAGAATTGCGTGTAAATGACTGATTGTCTATGTAAATTCCATCCCCCATTTCCAACCTCCGCCCAAATCCTACACCCATGACCGATGACCGACCGATCAGGCAGCTAGATCTGGCCATGGTCGGGCAGCTAGCCATGACCAACCCGGCTATTGACTGATGGGGAAGGGAGGGGGGTAGGCTGGTGGGATGGAATCATAGGACAGAGGGTTGGGCGGTTTGCGGCTTGTGGGGTGGGAGAGAAGAAAACCAATGTTCATTTTTTTTAATAAATAAATAAATTAATTAATTAGTTTAATTAAATTATTTTAAATATATTTATTTTTTATATATTATAAGTACTAATCCAAAATAATTATTTTTTTAACTTATTGTATTGATTTAAAATTATCAAATTATATTAAAATGATTAAAATTATTAAATTGCTTATTTAAAATTAAATTATATTTTTAGGTTGATTTATTCTTAAATTTTTTATTTTAATTAATAAGTAAAGATAATTCTATTCAACTATATTATTTTAAATATATTATTATTTTAATATTATAAAATATGCAATTAAAAATTATGAAGCTATGTTATCAAATGCAATTTTTTTTAAAAAAAATATCTTTTAATTATTATTTTTAAATATTTACCAAGCATTTAATGTACTAAAAATGCCTCCAATAATTAATGATAACCTATTGTAAAAGAACACATGTCATTTAATTTAATGATATTTCATATAAGGTAAATACAAGCATACCTCACCGTAAACATGTCAAGTTAAGTTTTCTTAAAAACTTTTTTAAAGAGGAATCTCATATAAATATCATAAAATAAGATTTGATCTCAGATTTTATTTCATTTCAAAAATGAAAAGTTCCACAAAATTAGAATATTTTGAACACTTAAAATTTTGGACTTGTTCCTCTACCTTTTTAAGAGGTGCTTCTTTTAATTACTTAAATTTTTAACAATAATTTGTTTTACGCAGTTCTTAATAAGAGCATTTATTTTTATTACTGACGCTTTTCAATCAAATTATAAATTAAAAATGCCAATTTCTAAATCTATAGATTTAAATAATTCTAACCTGTATTTTATTAAATTAGGACACATATATATTATCAATGTTTGGTAAATATGATTAATAAGGTATTTTTTTTCTATATATATCGACCTAATGTATATGAACATAACATGATATAAATGGAATTATGATATGTAAATCAAATTAAATAATGTTCTGATTGATGAGAACGGAAAGTAATAATTAGAAGACCCATATCCAGTATCTTTTTTTGTAATAAATGAAAACATTATTGTTACATAAAAACTATTCTTTTGAAAACATTAAAATCAATCATATTACAAATTATTCTATCTTTTTTCAATAAAAAACGTAAATCAAATTCATTTGCACTTCCACCCTTATAAAATCAACATTTTCGTTAAACCAATTTAAATATATTTGTACTTTTACACGAAAATTGTGATAATAATATTTTGCATATGCTAAATATGCTAGTTGAAAGTTTAAAGATAATGTTGAAAATATAAACACTACCAAAAAATTAAATATCTATTGCAGAAAAGTTGGCATGAAATTGATTTCGTAGCTATAGCTACAAATTATATCTAAGAATTTCTGTAGCAAATGTATTTTTTTAATTATAATTAATAAAAATTATTAATTTTTCAATCTGTAGTATTGTACATTTGAAGCATAACAAATCATTTATGCATTATCTGTAGGAAAATTCATATATATAAGAAAAACAATTATTATCAACTACGGATTGATTGTAATGAGAGTTAGCTACGAAAGTATTAGTTTCAAACTTGGTTAGGGCAGTTTTGTATTCAAAGTTATGAATTTTTTAGCATCAGCTATGGATTAATCGTAGTTGATGACCTAATTTTTTGTAGTAAAATAGATGGGCTCTTTCAATTTAAATAATTATTGAAGACAATCATCAATTATTAAATAAAACAAATAGGTCAATAATAATTTTTTAAAATCAAATGAACCACACCAATTATTTATTTATGCAGCTAGTTTCTAGCTTAGTGCTCCCAATGGTGCTTAAATCCGCCAAAGAGCTCGATCTTCTCGGGCTTATTAAAAAAGCTGGCCCAGGAGCTTTCTACTTCTACTGCTTAACTTAAATTCGAACTTATTTATTTTATTTAATAGTTGATGATTGTCTTCAATAATTATTTGAATTGAAAGAGCCCACCTGTTTACCTTTTTAAGATTATCTTTATATTTTGGACTAGCATATTTAGAATGCAAAATATTATTGTCAAGATTTTGTATGAAAGTAAAGAGATATTTGAATCTATTGTTCGAAAATATTAATTTTATGAGGCTGGAAATGAAAATGACTTTGATTTATGTTTTTCATTTAAAAAAGATGGAGTAAATTGTAATATGATAGATTTTAATATTTTAAAAAGAGTAATTTTTATGTAATAATATTACAAAAAAGATAGTTTATGGGTCATCTTATTATTCCTCCATTCTCTTCAATCAAATTAGTATTTAGTTTGATGTGGGTACCATAATTCCTTTTTCAGGTGAATAAAAACAAAATTGTTTTTTTTTTAATCTTATTAATAATATTACACCAAACATTGACTATATTGTCCTGATTTAATGAAATATGGGTTACAATTATTTAAACATTCATAGATTTAGAGATTGGCATATTTTTAATTTGAAATTTGATTGAAAAGCATTAAGAAGAAGAAGAAGAAGAAGTAAATGACGTTGTTATTTAGATATGAGCAAAATAAATTATTTTCAAGAACCTTTTAAAAGTGTAAAGAAACAAGCACAAAATTTTAGGGGTTGAAAAAAAATACTAATCAGGTCAAACTTTCCATTTTGAAATTAAATGAAATAGGGTCGAAATCAAATATTATTTCATAGTATTTATATATATGAACTTACTCTTTAAGAAAATCTCGAGAGGACTTAATGGATTCATGATTTATAGTTAATCATTCGTTTGTTTTGAGAATTTATTGATCAATTCAAATTTTAACCCCTTATGCAAATTGTTCAGTCAAAACAACTCAAACCCGACCTATCACAAATCCTTCATCAGATCAACTCAGTAATTGTCAAATTGACTGCCCATTTTGATTCATTAATACTACACATAAACAAAATTATAAATTTTTTTTTTTTACATATACATACATCAAGAGTTCATTAATGTTCGAACTCTGAAGCTCATACATCCAAACATAAGGGTGATATCATTGGATAAATTGACTAATCAATTACAATTATAAGTTAAATCAATTAAACTACCATTTTAGTAATATATAAAAATTTAATTAATTAAACTATTCCACTTCAATATAAATAAGTGAAAATTACCTATATATAAATATTTCAGAATAGCCTAATTTAATACAAAGAAACGAGATGTTTACTTCGATTAAAATACCGGACTCAACATACAACATGGAGAATAAGTCCAATTTTTTATAATTCAGCCGCCAGCCTTGACTTTTACAATAATAATTATAAAAGTTCTAGCTAACCATATAACTATGTATGTAGTTTCTTTTAGTAACTTTTGTCTGTTATAATTTGTGTTAGTGTTTTATTTCGTTATTATAAATAATTCGACCAAGATAAATACTCATTTTGGTCCCTTTAGATATTTTCTTATCGCGCCTGTTCCATATTTTCTTTCATATAATAAATAAATATCAAATAATTTACATATCTTATATAAAAATATTTAATAATAATCACACAAATTTGATATGTATTCATAAACTGAAATACATGACAAAACATTATTTGAAATAGAAAATTTAGAATCTCATTTCAGCGTATAAGGTTATTTGATTTTAGCGATGAAACTTAAAAAAACTTTTAACTTTTTAGCTTCAAATTATATAAACTTGTGTTTTATGTCTTAAACATTATTTTCTAAGCAAAACTTTAAAATCCAAAAGAGGCCTCAATAATAATGAAGTAAAAGAAGAAAAAGACAAAATGTTAATTGCTTTGTTAGATCAAAAGCAGAGTGGATGATGGTTAATCCTTGAATTTATAGGACAATGGAATGAGATTTGGGATTTTGTAAGTAACTCAATGCCTTACATGAATTTATCTTGAAAGAAAAAGTGAAATGGGGAGATTTACATTGATTGATTATAATAGATCGAATTTTGTTCTAAAGCAAGAAATAAGTTAGAAAATTTTATTTTCTGTAAGGACGATGTATTATAATATTCGTATACTCTTCCCCCATTTTCCTTCACTTTCATTTTTCCTCTTCCCCAAAATATACTCTAGAGGCCATATTTGGAATTTATATTTTTGCTTAGAAAATATAAATTAAAAAATATGTAAAATATAAAACATTTATGTATTTTGAAGCAAAAACTTTAGCTTTCTTTCAAATTTCATCACCAAAATCCAAGCAAAATAATGTTCTACAACGAAAAGGGATCTTTTATTTTAAATAGTATTTGATCACATATTTTATCTCATGAATACATATTTAATATATCTAATTTACAATTAAATATTTTTATAGAAAAATATTAATACTTTTATTTAAAATATGAAATACATATAAAAAGAAAGGATTCGAAGTGACAAAATGAGTAAGATGGAATAGTTTATAATAAAGAGGCAAAATACAGAAATAAATCAATATACATCAACATGCAAATTAAAGTAACTAATAGAAACCACAAATTATACGTAGTTATATGGTTAGATAGGACTTTTATAATAATAATAATTATTATTATTGTTTAAAAAGTCAAGACTGATGGACTATAAAAAGTTGGACGGGCCATGAGAATATTGATTGGACAGGACATGAGAATATTCTGCATATTGATTGTTGAGCCAATAACAGCCCATTTGCTTTCATTTTCAAGCCCTATTTTCGTTTTCATTGAAATTATTAAAAATAAATATTTTCTCATAACTTTTTTCTTAAAAAAAATATAGGTAATGTTTGGATATGAATTGTTTGTTTTCGATTATATATTTTGAGAGAATGAGTTTTGAGAGTGGGGTTAGAGAATAGGAAATTTGTGTTGGGGAATGTGATGTATGTTTGTTTATGTTTTAGGAATAGTTAGAAAATTATTTTGGAGAGTGTTGGCATATTTGTTTATATTTTGAAAGGAAACAATTTCTACTGTAGTAGTCAAATCAATATTTTTTTGTGGGTTTTTGGGGTGAAAATGAAATTGAATAATATTTTTTATTGTAAAAAAAATAATCAAATATATGATATGTATATGTGATGATTGAATATGATTTTTTAATTCTAAAAATAATGATAAAATATTATGAGATGTATATGTATTTATATGGAGTTTTTGGTAATAAGTCAATTAATTTGAAAGGGTATTTTGGGAATTAGCATTTATTGTTTTGGCAAAAAAGTGACCCATGTGTTTGGTTATACTTTGTCAAAATGAGTTTGTTTTGGCAAAATGTAATAAAACATAGCCATACATTTTCTTCTTAAAACTCTTTCTAAACCTACTATATCATCATACCATTATATCAATCAAATACAAATTTGATTTGATATAAATTACCAATTATTATTTTTAAATTAATAAAATATACATATATTTTAAAAAAATATAAATTAACCTAATTTTTAATTTTATAACATATTCTAATCATTACCTTCTAATATTTCATCCAAATACATCTCAATTTTTATTTCTGTTTCATGACTAACTTTTCAATTTTTAAAAATGCATGGAAACTGAAAATGCCTTTGAAAATAAAACCAAACGGGCTGTTGTTAGTCAAAGTAAATATCCATATCCTTGCATTAATTTATTCTATTATAAGACATTTATTTATAAGTAATTTTCACTTATTTATATTAAAGTGGATAGTTCAACTAATTTAATTTTTATATTTGTTAAAGTGATGGTTTAATTAGAATGGAGTAGCAGTGCAATTACTTACAAAAGCACCACCAGGCTTGTTCAACATCCAATGCTTAGTGGCATCGAGCCTCTTCAGGCCTCTGGCCTATAATTCAATTGAGCATTAGAAAACAGTCGGACATTTAAACAAAGAACTATTGCACAGGAAACAGAAAGCAATTGACAAGTCATTAACATAAAGTTGAAGTAAGTTTACTGAATTGGAAAATTCATGACTTTATTTTCCCCCCTATTACAGTAAGGACCCGTTTGGTTTTCATTTTCAAAGTACATTTTCACATCTTCTACTATTTTAAGGGCTTGTTTGCTTGGGCATATAGGATTAGGATGGATTAATATGCTAGGGTCTTGTTTGCTTGGCTTGATTAGGTATGATACATACCTAATCAAACCTCTTTTAATGTTTGTTTCAATTGATAAAAGCCATTAATAAATCCTAGGTCCTACATTATTATTGTTGCTTTTGGAAAATGGATCAGGGGGGGGGGGGGAATGCTTGATTAGATGTGAAAAGAATTATAAAGATTTAATAGGGTCTGTCTTTTATTTTATTTCCAATTAAACTATGTCCTAAAAATGGGAAAGAATGAGGAAATTATGAAAAATTTATTAAAAAGTATAAATGATATAATAGTAAATTTATATATTATATTTTAATTTATTTATATATTAATCATACCAACCAAACATAAAATTAAAATATTCTATCCTAATAGGCTTAAAATGTATCCTTTGCTTATATATCACTTCTAATCATATCATTCCAAGCAAACGAGCCCTAGTGATGCATAAACTATAAATGGTATTCAAAATCATGTAATCTATTGTTTGCTTGGATTTTAGAAATTAGTGATATCCCATGCTTAATATTATCAAATGTTTGGTTGGCAAGATTGCTCAATGTGATTACATTTTGTAATGTCCAAAATATCATAACTTCTAAAAAGGTAAATTTCCAAAATTTGGCAGAAGGTGTTAAGGATAGGATTTTTATGAGGATATGAATATCATTTTCATTCTTTATTAGATCAAATTTGAATGGATGAAAATGGATCCAGCCAAGATGGCTCAATCCATAAACCAGCCTGGACCATGAAACCATGTCGGGCCGCAAAGGTATCATGGACCATAAAAATATGAAGCAAACAAGAGATAAAACTTGAAAATGAATCTATCAAGCTTTATCCACTGAAGCTAACAAGCCCTAAAAATAAAACATATCATTTTTTTATACATTCTCATCCAACATTATTTTCATTTTTATTCTCAAAACAAATTTTCTAATAATCAATATATCTTCTTTCTCCACCTATGACATATTAAAACCAATATAATCATTACTTTTCCAACAATTTATCTAAATACAAACTTATTTTCAATTTATTTGCATCAACTTTTCAAATTTTAGAAATAATGAAAATGAAAATAAAACCAAACAGGCCCTGTTTTATGTGTTGCCTACGTTGAAAAATATATCCATATTGACATCTTACAGCAAAATCCCATGTCCATTTTAAATTTAAGAAATAAAATTTCATTTTTGTTATAGTAAAATAAAGGACAACCCAATTTTCAACTGCCTATCTCGATTTCAGATCCCCGTAGGAGGAAAGCTGGAAATATGCTAAGAATATTCAATTAATTAAATTAAATTAGTGATTTTGGCACACTTGATGTTTGTGCTAAAATATATATAGTATGAAGATTCATTAATTCTTTTATATAATACAATAATTAAATTTTTAATAATTTTAATATAATAAATTTTTTGAATAAATCAAAAGAAAAAATTAAGAGAGTAATAATTAAAAAAATAAATAATTAGAGCGGAAAAAAGTAAGAGAAAAAAAGGAGAAAAGAAAAACTATCTTATGAGGTGCTTTATATATAACTAGCAATTTGGCACATTCGGCGAATGTGTTAAAATTTTTATGATATTTTTTTCATGTATCAATAAGTTTTATTTATTTTTTGTATAAAGTAAATTTATAGCTAAACTATGTAACAAACAGTTTAAATTTTTATTCCATCTTTTATTTTATTTCATGAATATGTGATACAGTATTAAATAGTTTTTTATAAAAATAATTAATTAAAAATTATATACACTTAATATAATTATATCAAATTAAAATAAAAAATAAAATAAAGGATTTGAAGTGTGTAACGAATGCATTGTATCATACACTCACCTGGATCGCAATAATCTCGTTTTACCATCACCAAATTATTGCATTCATCACTCACTTGTGCCTTTCCGATTGACTGAAGTGCTATTTACCATTAAACTTCCTGCCACTACGACAACAAAAGGCCCGCCCCAACCAACCAAAAAAAAAAAAAAAAAAAAGAAAAAGCAAAAAAAGCAGCATCAGATTATAAACAGAAAATTTACAGGTTCGAAAAAGAAATCACCAGTGAAGTAGAGTGTTTTAAACATGAAATCACGCGACAAAATCATCACTGAAGGGCTAAAAGACTGACCATTTTGGTGGTGGTGGATGTGATCAGAACCGACGGCTGAGCCTCCCTCTCTCTCTCTCTCTCTCTAGCTGCGGAGGAAATGTTAAACCCTAGATCCAAGATATGATGTACGGATACGACTATACGAGGAAGAATACTTTAGGAAGCTCACAAATTAGGTCTGCGTGCAATGGGTGTAAAGTGGGAATTCTTTGTATATTCACTTAGTGATCCTGGCATGTTATTTCTGCAAGCGTGCATAGATTTAAAATATTGTGATATTATTTTTATTATATTAATAAATAACAATATAGTTAATATATCAATTAAAAAACTATTGATGAATTGATTTTGTGGGATTAATTTACAAATAAATATATATTTTGTTTGTGAATTAAGCAGGAGAAGAAAAAAAGTGGAGAAATAAAAGAAATTGCAGTTTTAAGGATATAATGGGTACATCACAATTTGGTACAGTGGAAGAAAAACTGCCAATTTATGAGCGTAAATAGCTTTTCTTTTTATATAAGTATAGATTAAATTATCTATAAATATTTAATTATTTTTTAATTGTAATTTTTTTGAATGAATCAAGTGTATTAGTTTTAATTAAATTATGGGAGTAGGTGAAAGACAATAAATTGGTATGTCACTACAAAAAAAAGGGCATTAGTGACCGATTAGTTATCGAAATGACGGTCACTAATTATTTAAAAAAAATTGAAAAAATTTGTGTATGCTACTAGGTAGTGACTAATTCGGTAACTAATCGTGACCGATTAGTGACTGCATATTTCGGTCATTAATTTTAATAAGTTAAAAATATTTCTTTTCAACTTTGCTTCATCTTGGATTCGAACTCTAAAACCTTTGCTATGTTCAAATGAGTAACTGACCACTACACCACATGCATTTTCATGCATTTATCTCATCAACATAATATATATATAATATTTACAAGTTAAAAAGTAATTATAATATTCTTATGTATAAGTTACTATTATTTTGCATTTTAAAATTTAATAAAAATAGCAATTATTCATTTAATATTTGTGTAACATTTATACAATATAATAACGCACTATATTTTTTATTTATAACTATTACTTTTAAATTTTAGGTATATTTTATCATAATATATTATAAACATATTAAAAATAGTATATACATACTAATATGTATAGTGAAAAATAATTTTTTTCTTTTTTTATATAATAAATACTAATATTTATTACTATTTATAGTAATAAATAGTTTACACATATATATGGTAATATGTATATATGCTTATACATACAAATTAATATATAATATTATTAATTATATTATAAGTATTTATTTACTCATAATACATGTGTATATATTATTGATGTATATATATTAATTAATTCTCATTTTTTTTCTTTGTATAAGATTATTCTATTTATTTCTTTGTGTATCTATATATATATATTAATAAATTAATATTCAATTATATGGATATTATATAGAAATATTTAGATGTTATATATTTGTATATGTACGAATATTTTTATAATTTTTTATATATACATATATTATTATCAAATATATATATATATGTTAATAGCAAACATAATATTTTATTACTTATATAAGTGTTACATAAATTTTATGCTTTCATATTACAAGAATACACAAAAAATAAAATTTTATATTTGTGACCGTTTATTGATTGAAAAAAGTGGTCATTAATTGGTGACCGTTTTATACGATCATTAATATTAGTGACCGAACTCTAAATTCGGTCACTAATTACCCTGTCCAGACTCACACGCCACCACCATCGACTCTCTCATGCACACCATTACTACCACTCTTACTCACAAACCCATCAAACCATCACTCTAACACATGCACCCATCAACGCTACCATGCCAGACATGCTCCTTCCATCACACCCACAAAAACCCACATAGTTTAAGTATGAAATGGTGAAACTTGATCTATTCCCCATGCTTTTTTGGTAAGTTTTTATTATTCTATCCTAATTTTATCATTCAAATAACTAGATTTTCATTGATTTATTTTTCTTTTAGAAGAAGGGCAAAATAAAGACTATTCATATTGTTGATTTTCCTGGGCATCCACGATTACGTCTGAAATTGGATAAGTTCTTGACTGAAGCAGCTGACATAGTTTTTGTGGTGGATGCTGTGGAGTTTCTGCCAAATATCCGCTTTGCTTCTGAGTATGTTGTGTTTTGGTTTTAAGTGTAGACATGCACATAAACACCCATGAGAGTCAATGCTCGAAAAAGTGACTTACATTTATTGTTTGTTTGTTCTGCTAAAGGTACCTATATGATATCTTGACCAAGGAAAGTGTAGTGAAAAAAAAGATCCCACTACCACTACTATGCAACAAGGTGGACAAAGTTACTGCACATACAAAGGATTTCATTAGAAGACAGCTGGAGAAGGAAATGTGAGATAATTTCCATAATTTGGCTTTTAGTGATTAGTGCCTCTTTAACATGTAGTTCATTTTTCACATTAGGCTTACTCTTAAGTTGCAAATGTACATTTGATATGTGTAAAAGATGGATGACCTGTGGATATTCATGAAAACACTATGTGTTGGCATAAAGAAGGTACCTCATATGGCCTAAGTACAAAATGACCAATGGACCAAATTAATTTCTAAAACTACAATTAATGAAGTTGGAATACGGTTATTGATTGTATGTTCCAAAAAACATATACAGATGAAACCAATCCAAAACAGTGGAGAGGTGGAGATTTTAGTATATTTTGTACATTGAAAGAGCTCATAGATCTTAGCTTATATCTTTTGCTGTTTATGTTTCTGCCATTCTGCTGCTATGAATTTGGTTTATTTTGCTGCTTCATGGAGATGTTGTGACTTGTGACTATGGTCTGAAAATGGCTGGGTGCATTGGAATCCATTTTGTTACTTCACAAGATCTAGTGGATGTTTCTGCATCATTTTTGCTGCTGTATTTTTGCTGTAATCAGTGATCTGTTTTGCTTGGTTGATGGATCTGAATTAATAGTTAGAATTTGGTTTTGAACTTTAGATACTGATTCCAATGCAACTCTTTGGTGGATTAAGTTTTGCTAGTAATAGTTTGTTGGTTGTCCTGAAATTGTGAACTGATCTAGGATACTCAGTGAAGGAAATTTTTCTTTTGCTGTGGAGTTTTGTGCTCCTGGAATGATACATGTTTTTTTGGAATAGTAATATACTGCTATGGCTCAATTTCTGTGTACAAGTCAGATTGAAGGGCAGGTAAGTTTCTGTGTTTGTTGAATCATTGTTGTGGAAATTTCAGATTTTGTTATTAATGGACTACCTGTTTTTCAGTTTTGATGATAGCCCTCATGTATTGATTCCCTACAAAACTGTGCCTTGCTTTTTTTGCTTGAATAAAGTTGCTTGTTGGGGCATTATTTTGAGTACCAATAATTTTGAAGTGGGTCGGGGCATTTGAGCCGTAGAGATTGCTGCGTTTTCTTTGCTCTAAATGATAGAATGGGGTTTTGATAGCGGCTTTAATGATGCAGTACAAATCTATTTTTAATTGCTTAATTGTGGAAATGAGGATTCATACCTCAGGGGTCAAGGGTGCTTAGGCTTTGGGTGCCCCTTGCAAATGCTTAACTTTTAGGAAAAGGGATTTTTGTTGGACTTGGGATTCAAATCACACACATAGGGGAAGTATGCAATATGTTTCAGATTTAGGCTATTCAAATGGGCTCACTCCTTATGCCACCTTTTGAATTTGCTTTGTGGACTTAAATTAATTTGTGGCAGCTTGAAGATCAAATTTTGACGGGCAACTTGAAGATCAAATTTGGGCTTGTTGGAGGCTAATTTGCTGGCATTATATTTTAATTAAAATTATGGAATACTTTTGTTTCAATAACCTTATTATATCATTCAAATGCCATAAGTTACAAAATGAATAATCTTGTGGTGTTTATTTTTTACAAATATTAATTATTTTGTGTTTTGTGCAGTTGTAGTGAATGAAATTGCACAATGAATGAGGAGTAATTGTGAAAATTGGACAAAGCAATAAGGTACAATGTAACCTTTTCTTTTTCCTTATTTTTTCTATTTGATTCTATTTTAATTTTTTTGAAATGGTATAAAGCTGAAAATGAAAGGAGGAATCATGGATGGGCTTATTATGTGGCCATTTGCAAGTTGCTATGTGTATATATTAATATATCTATGTTTGCTATTATAGAACTTATTTAAATGTCAAAAATCTATGTAAACTAAAATGCTGCTTTTTCGATGACTATGTTTAATCTGTTGAGACTAGTACTCTGTCTTGAATATGATGTTTGTCTTGGGTTATCTGATCTAACCTAAATCTGGCAGGTTAAAGAGTTGCGAGCCAGAGTTTATTGTCTCCACCCCCTGAAACGCTTTTGCAGCTTTTGTCCTTAAAGGCTACTAACATATCTAAGGTTTCCTTACTTGTAATTTTAATTAGCATTCACCTTTCTGAGTAAGCTCTCACCGAACATTTTCATGCTTTATCTTAAAACAACTTCATGAATCAATAATAATTTGTAAATTTCTTTGAATCAATACTTCATTGGTTATTTATAGTTAGTGGGATTTGATAAGCATGTCATAAATATATATTTTTTTCTTTGTTCTTAAGTGTTTCCATTAAGCAATTAAGTATATTCACTATAATCATACTACTAACTAGTATCTTATTATATCTATTGAATTGTAGTAGGTCTTCAAAATGGATAAAAGTTGGATTGATTTGCCTAATCGTCTATGTGATGCATATGTTCATGGAGTTGCTCATGAGATTTTGAATAGTTCACAAGATTTTAAATAGTAGGTCTTCAAAATGGATAAAAGTTTCCTAAACTAGCTTTGAATAGTTCACGAGATGCTCCTTCTTCAAAAGTGCCTCAGGTATCCTTTATTATTCTTTTATCAAATATAATATTAGTATGAGATATATTACATGTTGTTGTCAAGATTTGATTTCATCTTGTAGGTTGAGGGTGACCAACATAAGGGACAAAATATCGTGCATTATTTGATTAATAATAATCCAATCAAGGTATATATAATTGGTTATATATATTATGGATGATTAATTCTTGGTGAAGTATGTGTGTGATGCAAGATGAGGACATACATTTGATACTTTATTGAATGAGATTTTTGCTTATATTTGATTCATATTGAATTATAAAATGAATATAGAGTTGCAAAAGCTAGTGTTAGAATAGAATAATAAGAAAATGTGTTGAAACTCCTTGTGCCGTAAATTAGTTTATTGATGACTTATTTATTTTTCTTGTTGGAATCTGATCTACATATTATTTTTGGATTGTGGCATCAACACTCATCTTCCTGGAATAATGTCTTATAAGATTATCATTTTTCTGATTGTTGCAAGTTAATTATTGTACTTTAAGCATACATTCGGAACAACTTTATTGCTTTGTTTGGTTGTTGTTTTGTTTAATTTGAATATTTATTTTCATTCAATACTTATACCATGAAATACCAAAAAAAATTGTGGCACATGGCATTGTTGTTGATATGATATTTGTTGAACAAGAAGAAAAGCCTACTTATTTGAAGGTCTATGTAGAAAAGGCTTTGGTACCAACTGCTAAATTGCTAATCCCTTAAGATGGTTTAAAGACTATTGGAGAAGTTGTTCATAAATGCAATGATTGGGAATTGGTTGATGTACATACGACATTTTACTCTGCTTTTCTCTGTTCCAACATTTTAATATGTCTTGGAGAAATTATAATTTAATCTATTTATCATTTATTTGATTTTGTTGCAGGTCATGGAGATGTAAAGATAAAATTTCCACATGCATGTGGCCATATTTTGACTAGTACATATAGTTTTTTGTAAATGATGATACATTCTCCTCTAAACTTTTTGTTGATGATGATGTATTTCCCTCTAGCTTCAAAGTTGTGGTACTAATACTTATCAATTTAGTAGTTTTTTGAATATGGGAAACAATATAGTTAATGCCTAGCAATTATGTATTAGAGAATTCTTGGTTAATATGAACATATATTATTTTTGTCTAGCTCAGAAATATTTGTATTATGCTCATAATTTTTATATTTTGATGATTAGTTGGTTGTGGTTATTATTGTTTTTTAGGTGTTCTTATTGAAATAGTTAGAGCTTTTCAAATGCAAGGTTAAATTATAAATAATAATTATAGTAATATTATATATAGGTAAATTATATTAAAGGTTTTTGCTACGCCTAGACAACCATAACAAATGAATTTTGAACTCATTTTTAAATATTTGCTACGAGTAATAATTGTAATAAAAACAGTTTTTGCTACGGTTATCTACTAACTACCAAAAAGTAGGTTTTTTCAACACTTATTTGCTATGAAGAACATAATGTAACAAAAGATAAAAATTTCGTAGCAAAATCATCCTTCTGTAGCAAAGTATTGGTCATGGTTGTATTTGCTACGGGATCAAATTCGTAGCAAAAGACCTTTTGCTATAGATTTTAGCATATTGCTGCACCACTTAAAACGTAATAAAAGGCCATATTTGTTGTAGTGTTTATAAATAAATCCAAATAAATTACAATGACTCCCTAATTTAGTTCTGTCTAAAAAATTTTAAAAAATTGTTAGCCTCCATTAACAAATTTGTTGACATCATCCAAAAATTTATGTGAAAATTCAAAAATATCCTCTAATAATTGTTCACATTATTTTTGAGGCGAAAACCTCAAAAACGCCCTTGAACCTATTCGTAATATTTTTTATACTATTGTATAATTTTAATATTATTTAAATTAGCCATAAAGTTTAAATATATTTTATTATTATAATTATTTAAATATTAAATAATATTTAAATTTAAGTTGAATTAAAAATAAAAAATATAAATATAAATATGTATAAATAATTTGATCAAATTTAATTAAACTTATTTATTAATTAAAAAATAAAAGAAGCAAAAAAATAGAAAAATAAAAACAAAATTAAATCAATATCGTAAAAGATATAATTTTATCATTTTAAATTACATTTTCCACAGTGTAAAATAATACATATATTTAAAATAATTTGATAATTAAAAATTTACAATATAATTTTAATAATTTTGAAACTAGGTAACTTAATAATTTAAAACTAACAATAATAATTTTAATAAATTTAAAAATATAATTTGGTAACTTTAATTATTTTAATATAATTTAAATGATTTTGAACAATATAATTGAATAATTTAAATAAATAAAATAAGTAAAAATTTAAATAACAAAAAAATAAAAAAAAAGATATCTTTTTATATCTTTTTCTTCCCACCTCCACCCCCATCCCCACCACACACCCCAAACCCCACAACCCTCGCACCTAGGGATGGCAACGGAGTGGGTCTGGAGCAGGTTTGGCAGGACCCGGGACCCGCCGCACCTGGCAATTGAGAGACTTGGGACCCGCCCTGCCCTGCCTTCTCTTTGGCCCACCCCGCCCCACCTTCCCTTTGGCCCCGGATCCGACGGGTTGGACCCGCCTAACCCATTTTATTTTTTTTTGGTATTTTTTGTATTTTTTTGTATATATTTTTTACCCTCTTTTCTTCATAATCAAGCTTGAATATATAGATTTTGCTCTAGTGAGTATCGAGTTTGAAAGAATAAAATTGAAACAACTTAAAAAAAAAAAAAACCCTAATTTTCTAATATAATATTATAACCTACTAAATACTTATACTTATATATATTATATTATATATAATATAATTAGTATGCGGGGCGGGTCCACCAAAACCCGTAACCCGCCCTGGACCTGGGTGGGTCTTGATAATCAAGACCTGCTACCCGCCCCGATCCCCATTTTTTTTTCACTCCAAACCTGCCCCATCCGGGACGGGTCCCCGGTTTACTCAGACCCATTGCCATCCCTACTCGCACCCACCTATCACCCCCTCTCCCCCACACCCCCCAACAATTGGGTTGGCCATACCAATCCCCCCACACCAACATTCACCCTCTCTTTCCCCCCACCCCCGCCCCAGCTAGGCAAATTCCCAGCACCTCACACTCGCCCACTGCCCCCTTTGCCCAACCCCCGCCAGCCCACAGTCAGGTTGGCCATGACCGGCGATGGTCGATGGAATTATGTATATATAATAAATATGTGTATATGTATATATACATTCATATATATATATATATATATATATATCAATATATTGTTTTTAAAAAATTGAAGAGCTTTTGTGGTATTTAATTTTTAATTTTTTAGTGAAGGTTAACTAGCATATTTTGTGGGTGTTTGTATAAGTAGGTAAAATTTTAGGGGGACGTTTATAAATAGATAATATTTTTCATCCAAATTTTAACAAAAAATTAGAAGGAGGACCAAAATTATTAGAAAAGTTAATAAATTTGGACTAAAAGCCAATTTTTCCATATAAGTATGTGATGTTGGTTGGGAATTGCTTGTTAATATATTGGGCTCTAGACCAATAGAATCGACTAGAGTGGGACTTGGATGGAGTGTTTAGAGGAAGTCGGGTTGAGTTCTGCAACCAATAACAAACGTCAGACTTGCCGATAAGCCCTCGGTTAAGGTATTCCAATGCTTAAGTTAGTATCTAATCGACCAAAAAAAAGAGCCACAAAATGAGGGTTTAGGTAATAATGAACATATCTTGCTGAAGGGTGGTAATTGGGTATTTATAGTCTCTCTCGAGAGGTTAAAATGTTCATAATACCCTTGCTTGTGTAGAGATGGCCTTTGTCCTTACTTGAGGACCTTTATGTCTTTTTCCTTTTGTGTACTTCTTCATGTGGCGCCTCCTCTTACTCTTTAGGACATGGCAGGACAGTGGAGACATGCAGGTAGAATGGTGGTACAGTAGAGGCACGCACCATTAATACGGAGGCACACCGCCTATTAGAGCATTTAATGCAGTAAAGTGGTGGTTATGGTGCATTCAATGCGATTGTGACCGATGGCGTGGAACTGCTCTATGTTGCTCCGATCGACCTCCTAGGGTTGAGATGTTTTCTTACCTGCGGGTCATCTATCTACACTCTGGTCGAGGCGATGGAACTCTCTTAGATCTAAAGGCCTTTCTAGTTGAAGGCCGAATGGTCATTCTCGAGTTGATCGACCACACTTTGGTCGACTGGAAGGGTGTTAGTAATCGTGTTGGCAATATGCCCAATGAAGATTTGGGCCTGAATGATTATCTTACTCTGGTCGACCGGTAGGATGTTGGTAATCATGCTGGAGAAATGGCCCAATGAGGATTTGGGCTTGGTCGATTATTTTGTCAACTATCAGTGGTTGAGCCTGTTGGGCTATCTCATATCAGTATGTATATATATATGTATGTATGTGTGTCTGTGTCTGTGTCTGTGTCTTTATATATATTTATAATATAGATGTGTATATATATTCACATATATAAATATATATATTATTTTAAAATATATTTTTAGAGAGACTCGACTTGACTATTATTCCAAACAAGTCTTACATTTTGGAAGCAAATTTCCATTGAAGATGAAGCGTATACAGACAATTTAATGCTAATAAAAAGTGAAACAATGATTATGTGATTATATTTGAATTGTCACTGAATTATTAATGTATGTACAATAATAGCACTTTAGATATAACTTGTGTCGTTATTAAATTTACAAAAAATTTAAATTTAATAAAATAAAAGTTATTATCATAATTTTATTAGAGACAATTGTGTACCCTCATTTAATACTTTTTCGCTAATATTCTTTTCTTATTAATGACAATGGGCATCTCACGGAAGATTCTTGAGAGTACTCAAGAGCCACGCTAAATGTATTTTGATGAAATTGTTTTCAAAGCATTGGATTAGTGGTCCATTCCTTTTGTACGACAAGAAAAAGGAAAAGAATAAAAAGTAGAAAAGAACAAATAATTCTTTGTCTTAGGTAAATGCAATAGAATTATAGTATCTAAATTTCGTACAACTTGAGCTGTTCAACCTAATTAATTGTTTTTATCCCAAGTGGTCCTAAGATACTATAAAGCAAGTGTTGTGGAGACATTTTCTGACTTAATCACAAAACTAAGACAATGTCCATTCCTTTTGTACGACAAGAAAAAGGAAAAGAATAAAAAGTAGAAAAGAACAAATAATTGTTTGTCTTAGGCAAATGCAATAGAATTATAGTATCTAAATTTCGTACAACTTGAGCTGTTCACTCTAATTAATTGTTTTTATCCCAAGTGGTCCTATGATACTATAAAGCAAGTGTTGTGGAGACATTTTCTGACTTAATCACAACTCTAAGACAATGAAATCATGGGGGACCATGATATGCAACTAGCTAGAATTATATTATGTATTATTTTGTAGCTAGATTGTACCAAAAAGAATGGCCTATAAATCCTTAACTATTTTGCTTTAAGTTGGGACCAGGGTTAAATTTATTGAAAAATTAAATTAAACGACAATATGCTCTGTGGGAGGAGTCAAAAGACGTAACTAACAACTTGTGGTTATTTTAACTTGTCGAGTCGAGTCGAGTCGAGTCGAGGTGTACGTGAAATAATTTAATATGTGGGAATGGAATAATTTAATATGTGGTCGTTTTAGGTAGTGACTGATATGCTGGAATTGAATTAGATGGGAATAGAATGACTTTAGGAATGGAATGAAATTGGAAAATGAATGATGGTGGTATAGTTTATCTTATGATTGGTACGTACAAGAAATGAGAAAGGAATAAAATAACCATTTCCTTTTTGATTCCATTCTAATTATTGATAAATTGGAATGACCGCTAAGAATGGAATAAATTTTTAAATGACTAAGTTACCCTTTTGTAAAAAAAATATTAAAATAAAAGTATTTATTAGTAAAATATTTTTTTTATATATTATCGTAGATATTTTTTTTTTTTTTGAGTGAGTCTATAATTATGCAGTTTTAATATTACTTTTAATATTATTCAAATTACATTAGTAAATATATGCATTTTATATGTTATCAACAAGTTACATATGCTTACGCAAAAAAGTATAAACACGACTCCTTTAAAATTATTATTTTTAAATTTATAATTTAGCAAGCTCTTTTGAATTTTTTGATAACATATAATTAAAAAAATTATAAAATACTTTATAACTAGAGCGCTTAACTTTTTTTGTAATAAGGGAACGTTATATTGTATTTTTTTATAAGTTTAATTTGAAAAGTTGTTGATAGAATGAACAACTTAATTTGAAAAGTTATTGATAGAATGGACTACTCTTCATTTATTAATTTATATATATTTTTTAGTCATTCGAAGATATGCATATATAAATAATATTTTAAACTATATATATTTCATTAGCATAAGTCGATGATACTTCTACTTTTTTTATTATAAAAATTGAGATGTGCATCATTATTCTTATTTTAATTATTTATTATTTATATTTTTATAATAGTTTAATAATTTTTATAATATTACTAAAAAATATATGAATAAAATATATAATTAAATAAAAAACGTAGCAATCAAATAAGTTAGAATATAATATCAAATGTTTACAAAGTGAAGATTTTTTTTTTCTTAAATATAAAAGTATTTTGTTAAATTTTTGAGTGATATAAGTTTATTCCCAATGGATTGAGAATAGCTAAACCCATGGGAGAGGGAAGGAATGGCTAAACCCATCCTTTTGGGAATGGGGATTCCGATGGGGATAAGCAATCTCATCTCTAAATTATACCAATCAGGGGTTTGGAAATGGACTTGGGAATGTCCATCCCATTCCTACCTCATTCCTACATACGAATCATTTATGGTGACAACTTAGTCATAAATGAAAATCTTATCACAAATTATAATGACAATTTTAATTATCATTAGGTTGTTACTGTAGGGCTATCATTGATTGCGAATATTGATAATTTAAGGCATTAGTTTTTATCATTATTGAGCCATATTGTGATAAAATAAAAATTATTATCATTTAAAAAAGTCATTAGTGACAAATAAACATTATTATCAATTAATATATATCATTAATGATAATTTTTACTTTGTCACTTATTATTATTATTATTATTATTATTATTATTATTATTATTATTATTATTATTATTATTATTATTATTATTTATTTCTTTCTTTCTTTATTTATTTTATTTTTTATTTTGGGTGAATACCCACTATTTCTTATTACAATAATTTTTGTTGGAGATACTTATTTTATGACTACTAGCCAAATACTTAAGGCTTATTTGATTGGGTTTTGAATGTTTTGGGAATATTTTAGAAGAATACATTGGGTAGGTTGAGGGAATGGAATGTTTGTTTATTTGGGTTTTGAGGATTGTTTCATTTTTGTTGGGATGAAGTTATTGAGAATTTTTATAGTAATTGTATGTTTGTATGTGATAAGGAAGAATTATTAAAAGACAGGAATGCCCCCACGTTTACTCAAAATCCCCAAAACAGTCTCAAGGTTCGCGTCTTTTTATATGGGTTAACCCAACCATCCGACCTGGACCCGTGACCTGAACGAATCTTAACCGTCTGGGGCTGCCACTTGTACGACCAAGAATGCGGACACCTTGACCCAACAGTGCCTTGCTAACTAAACCATTACCTATAAATATCCCCTCATTTATTGCAAGGGGGGACTTTTGGGGAAGATCAAGCACATACCAAAACACCATATTTTCCTACCTAATGACCTATGCCCCTCTACTCAAAAAAACCCCTCAACCCAGAAAACGCTCACCGAAGCCCCATCCTTGGTCGACCTCTCGACCATCGACAAATATACTGATCGTTATTTCTTGCAACATCAGTAGGCGCCGTCTGTGGGAAACTGGTCTGAGCGTTTTGCATCTTGGGTAAGAAAGGACACATGGCAGCAACACCTGGTAAGGATGTGGAGATACCAAAAATCCGAACTAGCTCACTTTCATTACAGCAGTCACCTCTGCAAGCCCAACCATAACCAATAATAGGTATTACTAGATCAAAGCTATAGGCTTTGATAGAAACAATGACAAATTAAGTTGTGGAAAGGAGGTTGACAGGAGCAACGGCAATCTTGCGACCCACGTTCCTAAGACAATTGTTCCGAGAGGAACCTTCGGATCCTTATAAAAGAACAAAAGTAGTGGGAAGCGAAGGATGTTCTAAAGAGGACGAAAGCCATCAGATGGATTTGGATCAAGTAGCAACGAGCATGCAAATGAATAGAAGCAAGAGAACGCCGAGGAAATATGTGAGAAACAAAGTCTCGACGGAGGTACAAGAGTTCAGTGATCAAACGGAGTGATCGATCCAAAAGTTGAGTAGGATGAGAAAGAGATAATAGTAAGAATCCACTCTGCAAAAGAGAGGCTCTCTTTTTGGTGTAGAAATCCTGACGGAGACAGTGCCTGGGGGGTTTAAAATACCTGAACTCCTGAGATATGAGGGAAAGACCGACCCACAAGAACACTTGACGGCATTTGAACATGTGATGCAACTGTATGGTCTATCAGATGCCATTAATTGTAGGGTTTTCATCACCACCCTATATGGAAAAGCACAGGAATGGTTCACTTCTTTGGTCATTGGAACCATAGTGACATATGACCAGTTATGTAGAAAGCTCCTGTACCATTTCGCTAGCAAGAAGAAGTCCAAAAAAGCCAGCAACATACCTATTCACCATTAGAAAAAAAGGAGGATGAGACCTTAAGAGCATTCATGAGTCACTTCAACAATGAAGTATTGGAGGTACCCGACCTCAAGGTGGATATGATGGTCAGCATCCTGATCTATGGCATTAAGAAGGGACCGCTAGCATCAGCACTGGCCCGAGAACCACCCCCTGATGTTGAGACCTTGATGGAGGTGGCTGAGAGGTATGTGCACGAGGAGGAAATAAATGCAATGAAAGATGAGGAATGGTCGAAGTTCGCTGCAAGAACAAGGTCGCAGAAGAAAGAGGAAATGAGAAAGCCTCGGTCTAAAAAAGATTGCTGGAGGTCCCCACCTTGGCCAAGATTCGACCACTATACGTCTTTGAAAACAACCAAGACTGAAACTATGTTTGCTATTGCCTCATCAGACCTTATCAAGTGGCCCACTAAGCAGCGAGACACACATAACAAGAGGAATATAAGACAATACTGCGCTTTTCATCGGGATAAAGGTCATGACATCGAGAATTGCCGCCATTTGAGGGATGAATAGAGAGGTTGATAAGGCAATGATATTTAAAGGAGTTTGTGCAGTAATTGCGAGGCAACTCGCTAGAATAGCAGCCGAACAAAGGCTGAACCCGTAGCAAGTCGCATAGTCCCCACAAGAGGTATAAGAGAGGGAAATACCCGGAGGAGAAGAGGGTTCAGAACCCAGGACATGATGACAACCTCCCGAGGAAAGAGGTGATAAACATGATAGCGGGGGGACCCACTATAGAAGATACAAGGAACTCCCAAAAAAAGTATGCTCGGGTAGATTGGAGAGGCCCACAGGTTTATATGGTCGAGAGAGAGACAGAGCCCATAACTTTTGATGATAATAACTTGGAGGGGGTCGTGTTGCCGCATGATGACCCCATGGTAGTAAACATAGACATAGCGAATTTTTCTGTGCAGAAAGTATTGGTGGACAATGGTAGTTCCATCGATATAATATTCTTGAGCACTTTGAAGAAAATAGACTTGGACGTCATGACTATTAGACCAATCAACACCTCGCTTGTTGGTTTTGGAGGAATCTAGGTTATGCCCCTTGGAACCATAGACCTCCCTACCTTTTTGGGAGCGGAGCCGAAGAGGAGAACGATCATGATGAAATACTTAGCAGTGGACTACCCTTTGGCTTATAACGTGGTACTGGGATGACCAAGCCTCAACAAATTCGGAGCTGTAGTATCAACGTACCACTTGAAAATGAAATTTTCGACCAAGGTAGGAATTGGAGAGGTCCGATGTGATCAAGGAGCCGCGAGGGTATGTTACAATATCTCGTTGACAAGGACGAGGCGAGAGCATAAAGAAAGTAAGACCATAAGAATCGAAGCGAGATAACAACTTGAATTACCTGTAGGTGCCGAACATGAGGACAATAAGAAGAGGAGGGTGGAACCTTTCGACCACCGACAGGTAGAGCTCCGACCTGGGGATCCAAGTGAGACCACAAGGATAGGCACGCAAATGAATCCCCAATCAGAAATCTTGATGATAGATTTTCTCAAGCAGAATGTAGACATATTTGCTTTGGGACCGGTAGATTTCAAAGACATAGACCCCGAAGTCATTGTTCACAACCCTAATGTGGATCCTGACGCTTGACCTATCTGGCAAAAGAAGCGTAACTTTGGCGCCGAAAGAAATAGGGTCATAGAAGAAGAGGTCAGGAAATTATTGGAGGCAGGCTTTATCGTGGAGGTTCAATTCACTAAATGGTTGTCAAATGTTGTAGTGGTTCCCAAGACAGGTGGGAAGTGGAAGATGTGCACTGACTATACAGATCTAAACAAAGTATGTCCCAAGGATTCTTACCCTCTGCCGTAGATAGATGCCTTAGTGGATTCTACAGCAGGATGTGCTACGTTGAGCATGATGGACGTATATCAAAGCTACCATCAAATATGTATGGCTCCTCAAGATATGGACAAGATGGCCTTTGTGGTCAAGAACAGAGTGTATTGCTATAGGTTCATGCCATTCGGTTTGAAAAATGTCGGAGTGACATACCAACGACTCGTGAACAAGATGTTTAAGGATCAGATAGGTCGTACTATGGAGGTCTATGTGGATGATATGTTGGTTAAAAGTGCCCAAGAGGATGAACACATAGAACACTTAAAGGAAGCCTTCGACGGTAGTATGGTTTAAAGTTGAATCCCACGAAGTGTACATTCGGAGCTAGAGGCGGGAACTTTCTGGGATATATGGTTACCGAGAGGGGTATAGAGGCTAATCTTGAAAAGATAGAGGCTATCCTAAGAATGTCACCACCTAAAAATGTTAGAGAGGTACAGCAGTTGACAGGTCGTATGGTCATGTTAGAAAGGTTTATAACACATATGGCGGAGAGAGGGTTGCCCTTCTTCAAAACGTTGAGAAACCTCAGGGAGTTTACATGGACGGAGAAGTGTGAAAGGGCGTTCCAAGATTTGAAAAAGTATCTTAGCTCTCCACCACTCTTGGAGAAGCCACTCCCAAGTGAAATACTATATATGTACATGGCGGTGACCGAAGAGGTCATCAGTTCGGTGTTGGCAAAGGTCGTGGGAAAACAACATAAATCAATATACTACATAAGTCGAGTATTGCAGGGGGCAGAGAAAAGGTATACTGAGATCGAGAGGTTTGCATTAACACTGGTCACGACCGCCAGGAAATTGAGACCTTACTTCCAAGCTCACCACATTGTAGTCCTGACTAATCAACCTTTGAGAGAAATAATGCAGAAACCAGACCTGTCCGGGATATTGGTCAAGTGGGCCGTGGAGCTGAGTGAATTCTCTATAGAATTCCAGAATATAACAGCTATGAAGACGCAAGTGCTGGCTGACTTCTTGTCGGAGATGGGGGAAGAGAAGGTCGAGATACCTCTTGAGGTGAATGTTTTAGAGACCGATCGGTAGATGGTGCATGTTGATGGGTCGTCAATTTCCCGATGAGGAGGTTCGAGCATGTGGTTTCGGAGCCCTCTGGGTGATGAGCTGGATTTTTCTTTAAAGTTGTAGTTCCAGGTAACGAACGATGAAGCAGAATACGAGTCCATCATAGTTGCATTGAGAATGGCAAAAGAGATGCAAATTACAGACCTCATCGTATACACAGACTCTCAGCTCATAGCAAACCAGTCTCATGGCATATACGAGGCTAAAGAGGAGACCATGAGGAAGTATTTGGAGAAGGTAAGAGATCTAGTTGGGTAGATGGAAAGGGTACAGATGGTGTAAATACCGAGGACTAAAAATGAAAGAGCTGATTCTTTGCCAAAGTTCGCCAACATGATCAGTGGATTGAGAACCAGGAAGGTAATGATAATTACGATGGAATAGCCTGCCATTTGCGATATGAAAATCTCGGGAAAAGCCATCATAGCTATGGAGCTAGACAGGTCGGAATGTAATGGGTGGAAAAAGGAGATCATGTCTTATCTAAAGGATGAGACCCTGCCAAAGGAATCCATAGCAGTGAGGAAAATCCAGAGGCAAGCCTCGAGGTTTACGATGTGGAAAGATAAGTTATATAAAAAATCATACAGGGGACCACTTCTGAAATGCCTTGGGGCGAGCTAGACAGAATATGTCTTAAGAGAGATACATGAAGGAAGACCATTTGGGAGTCGAGATTTAGCCCAAAAGGTCGTCAGACAGGGGTACTTCTGGCCAACGTTGGTTAAAGGCACTATCGAATTCGTAAAGAAGTACAAAGAATGTCAACTGTATGCCAACTTGATCCACAAGCGGAGAGCGGAATTGAAACCGATATCCATCACATACCCGTTTGACATGTGGGGGATAGACATCGTTGGGTCGTTTCCTCCTGCAGAGGCCAGAAAAGATTTGTCATCGTCGTTGTCGAGTATTTCAGTAAGTGGGTTGAAGCTGAGGCCGTAGTTAGAGTATCAAAAACAGAGGTCATGAATTTTTTATGGAAGAACATCGTATGTTGTTTTGGGATACCTAGGATCCTTATCTCGGATAATGGGGCACAGTTTCAAGGTAGAAAGATTCTGGATTGATGCAGGGAGATGAAAATACAACAGAACTTTACGTCTGTAAGGCATCCGCAGGCCAATGGCCAAACAAAGAGGACGAACCAAACCCTATTGGACAACTTAAAAAAGAGGTTAGATGGTGCAAAAGGCACATGGGTGGATGAGTTGCCTGGGGTATTATGGGCATATTGAACGACCCCAAGGGTTCCGACGGGCGAGACGCCGTTTAGCATGGTCTACGGGTCAGAAGCAGTTATTCCCTTGGAGATCGGGATAGAGACCATTAGAGTCCAAGAATTCGATCATGAGAGTAATGTCGAAGATAGGGTCTTCGACTTGGACATAATCCAAGAAGCTAGAGATATGGCAGCAACGAGAATGATGCTATGAAAAAAGCAGATGGCAAGAGCTTACAACAAGAAAGTGAGGGCGAGGAGCATGGAAATAGGAGATCTGGTTCTAAAGATAGTTGAGGTATCCCGACATGTGGGCAAATTGGATCCAAGCTAGGAAGGACCTTTCAAGGTCGTCAAAATAACGAGGAACGGAGCATATAAGTTGCAAATACTTGACGGAAAAGAAATTCCTTGACCATGGGGAATAAAGAATCTAAAAAAGTTCTACACTTGAACGCGTTGTTATATTTTGTGTTATTAGAACTTGACTTGGGTAACCTATGCATCTTAAGTGTGTAAATCTATTGTGAACATATATATGTCACTATCTTTTTGTCTTCAATTATTGTGACAGGTCGCACAAGACCGAAGAGACCTGAAAAAGGTCGAGGGGTCTGCGATTACCTCTAAAACATAATGTGACCTAAAAAAGTTCGAGGGGTCTGTGATTACCTCTAAAACATAATGTGACCTGAAAAAGGTCAAAGGGTCACCGATTACCTCTAAAACATAATGTGACCTGAAAAAGGTCAAGAGGTCAGCGATCGAACCTAAGAAATAACGCGACCTCTAAAACAACAGTTACCTCTAAAACAAGCGACCTGAAAAAGGCCAGGAGGTCCCTGGCTACCTATAGCCACATCAAAAATTGAAGAGTAAAGTACAAAGATCGCAACATACGATATCCATTCAAGTCAATTCATAACTAATGTCAAAATAAAATACATAAGCACTAAATAAGGAGTTTTCATTTGATCCTAAAGGTAGCAGCATACACAATGAAAGAAGAAATGAAGTGGGTTAACCGTTTGTACAATTATCCTATCAGCCTAGGTCGACACACAAAGCATCTAATCAAAAAGACAAAAAGTCCCAAAACTAGGATTACAGAGCAGAAATCACACTTAAGGGGCCAGCCTCAGAGGGTGGAGGAACTTCGGTAAATGCCCTAGTGGTTGATGCAGAGGGGGCCTCACCCTCTGGTTTCGCCAACTCTTGAAATAGGTACCCAAATTCCTCTTTTGAGAGGTCAAGAAGAGGAACGTCGGGATAATCCAGGAGGTCTTCCATTTTGCTGGGGTTGACGAGGTCGATGTCAAAATCATCTTTTAAACTCTCGAGCTTTTTGAGTTGGGACTGGCATTTGTAGAAGTTATCGATCCCTTTGGAACTAGCTTTATAGGCTACTGCCAAAGTAAAAACTTAGGATTGCATGAAATCCCTTACCCCCAGTATGGCGGGCATTGCGAAGCTTTTCCTTGAAGGAATCTGAGGTAGGATACTCCTCCAGCCCTTTATTGGGCCCTGCTTCGAACTCTTTCTTCTTAACAACCTCCAGTTCTGAAGATAACTTTTTGAGGTCATTTTGGGAGGATGACAAATCGACCTTCATGCGCTCGATATCCTTTTTCAGAATATCCATTTTTTGATTTTGCTCGGCGTTAATGGCATCACGAGCTACCATTTCCTTCTTTAGATTCTCTATCTCCTCTTGCTGGTTGCCAACCTGCGTGTCGGTGACCACCCAACGATCGCGGAAGAAGGTACACTGAAGAGCTACTTGGCGAGCGAAGGCAGCAGCCTAAGAAGGAATCAAGCTAAGGGCAAAGGTTATGATCTCTGAGAAAGATAAAAAGCAGATAAAGGGCGAATGAAAGCTAAGGAAAACACACTTGCATAAAGTTATGAGCGACATACTCCACAGCCAAGCAGAAGTATGTAGACATCAGTAACGCTTGGTCTTGCTCACGCAACATATTGTTGTAGAGGTCGTAAGACTCACCACCGACCTCACTGCCCAAAATAGAGGTGATATTGGCTTAGGGTCGAGGTACAATGGTGTTTTAATGTGCGGTAAAGCGCAAAACCTCCAACTTGTGAATTAATTGACGTGCCCCTTCTAGAGTTTCATCCCCGATCGGTGGCCCAATTGGGGGCGGGGGAACGGTCATTGAGGATGGAGCTTGTGAACTGATGAAGGCGCTCATGCCACGATGACGTTTAATACGTATCGTTGGACCATCGGACGAAGTAGATCGACTATCCGAGGATTGCCCGGCGCCTACCTTCTTTTTCCTTTTGTCCGCAGGATTTTTAGCACGCTCCCCGGTCGTTAGGTCTACGACGGCCAACTCTTCGGAGGTCAGAGGAACTGCCTGGATAGGAGAAGGATCTAAAGGGACCACACCAGTAGTATGTTGGGGGGTCGCACCTGCAGAGCCCATGATCGTATCATCGGATGGATTTACAGGTGCGGAACTCTCATCCAGGGCAGCAGCGAAAGCTCCCTCATCCCTCTTGCATTTCTTAGCTGCCGCAATTTTAGCTTTCTTTTGCTTCATCAGATTGGCAGTCATCGCCTTCAGGGCCATCATTTCTGCAAGAAATAAACAAGTAAGAATGAGGTTAGGAGGTGAGTAATAAAAAGAGAATGAGCAACCATAGTTACCGAGAGTCCTCCTAGGTCAGAGCCTAGTGGGGGTGAGGTCGGCGAGTTTTAGGGCTCTTCACTGAACAAGGTTTGGAAGTCGAACCAGTGAGCAGTTAAGAATTCGTCGAGGAAGCCTTCGTCCCAACAAGGCTTGTCGTCGGATGAAAAGGTCAGTTTGTCGTCTCGCCACTCACAGGGGACATTCCAAGGATTATGTGGGGGGCTTTGATATACACCCATTTATTACGCTAAGAGCTGGCGGAGCTCGGGAGGTTGGTTAGAAATTTAAAACTTTGACAGGCCGTTACATAGTAAAAGCCCCGATCTCCCGAGTAGGTGGAAGGATTGATGTGGAAAAGGTGCCAAAAATTTATGAAAGATGGTTCGACATTAAAATACCGCATGACGATGATGAAACCTAAGATATTTCGAATAGAATTGGGTACTAGTTGGGTCGGGCAAATACCCAAGGTCCTAATGATGTGAGCTAGAGGTTCAGATATTGGGAATCTCAGCCCTGCCTCTAGAACATGTAGGTGGAAAGCTAAACAGTTTGGGGGAGATTGATATATCTTCTGCCCAGCCTGAGGCATTATTATTCTATAGCTACTCGGAATAAAGAATCTGCTATGAAGAGAAGCGAAAACTTTGGGACCTATCTTGCTAGGAGCGTTAAGGGGATCATTTTCGTCGTTGGGGCCAACAAAGAATGGACGTGACATCCCGATATCACGGCTGCTCAGGTCGGAGCTTAAGGACGAGGACGAGGACGACAAAGAAGAGGTGCTTGTACTTCCACTTGCGCTCATCTTCAGAGAAGGTGGGGGAGATAGAGAAGGTGAAAAAGGGGGTTAGGAACTTCCAGCCATAGAACATATCAATGTAAACAATAACTATAGCAATAAAAACAAGTAATGACGCAAAAAGCAAAACTAATAGGCTATAAGCCAACACCTACTTGCTAAATTTGTCACCGAATGGAAAACGGGTCTACAGGTATGCAGATCGAGTAGTCAACTCCTACCTAAAACTGGAATATCACTCGTTGAAAGCTCGAGATTTGCGATCTAATGGGACGATGAGTGAGTGATGAAATGAAGGAAGGAAAAAGGACTGTGGTTACTTATTTATAGGGGGTAAACCCTTGAAACGCGTGAAATGATCTAATGGCCAGCAAAGGATGAGCTTTGAGATCAAAGGCATGGATCAACTCTTCCATTTATTACTTCCTCTGTCATAAATGAAAGAGTTGGGGGGAAAATGATAAGGAAGAATTATTAAAAGACAGGAATGCCCCCACGTTTACTCAAAATCCCCAAAACAGCCTCAGGGTTCGCGTCTTTTTATATGGGTTAACCCAACCACCGGACCCGGACCCGTGACCCGAACGAATCTTAACTGTATAGGGCTGCCACTTGTACGACCAAGAAGGCGGACACCTGGACCCAACAGTGCCTTGCTAGCTGAACCGTTAACTATAAATATCCCCTCATTTATTGCAAGGGGGGACTTTTGGGGAAGATCAAGCACATACCAAAACGCCATATTTTCCTACCTAACGACCTACGCCCCTCTACTCAGAAAAACCCCTCAATCCAGAAAACGCTCACCCGAGCTCCCATCCTTGGTCGACCTCTTGACCATCGACAAATATATTGATCGTTATTTCTTGCAACATCAGTATGTATAGTTGTAGTAATGGATGTAAGTATATGTATTTGTGTAGTAATTAGTAGATGAGATTTATTTTGAGCATAAAATTACACATTTTATAATGTGTTATTAGGGAATATTGGTGTTTGTTTGAATGTATTTCTCCAATTGATACATGTTAGGTGAAATACAGACAAATAAATCCTTATTTTATGACTGTTTTATACAGACATATTTTATACTTATTTTATAAATCCTTAGTTTAGACTTATTTTATACAGACAAATAAATCCTTATTAGCCAGGGAGAATTGCAAATAACCATCTTGTGATAATCAAAATAAGTGAAAAACCCCTGTCAAAATAAATATACCAAAATACACCTTTTGTTTTCCAAAATCTTGCACAAAACCTCTCCAAAATGAGAAGTGAATCACACGTGCCATTGCTGCAAGTTTTTAAGGTTCTTCATGTACAAAAAGACCATTATGCCCTCATTTACATCAACTGTTGGATCCTTTTAAAATATCAACGGTCAAGATTGAATAATATATAATATTAATAAAAAATAAATATATAATATTTTTTATTTATATTTATATACATACATAATATATTAATAAATATATATATATATAAATTCATCAAATATATATTATATTATATATATATTATAATCCACCAACCTCACCCCCCTCCCCAACCAAATCCCCCCACCTGCTCCCCACCCCACCCCTCTCTTACGGCTGCCATGGCAGCTGCAGGTGTGTATATATACATACACACACATATATATAATATAAAATATAATAAATATATATAAATAATCTGCCAACCTCACCCCCTTCCCCCCACCCTCCTCTTATGGCTGCCATGGCAGCTAAATTTATATATAATATATAATATATAACCCTACCATTCCTTCACCCACAAGCACTAGCACCCGCTCCCGTCCCCAAACCCTCATGCCTGCCATGGCAATAAGACTGCCATGGCACTAGTCAAATTCATATATATATATATATAAATTTGTAAATCTCTCCCCCAAATCCTTAGCCGCCCCCATCTTCATCTCCAAACATTCACATTCAAATCTAGCCGGCGATGGCCGTGTTGACGTTAGCAGATGGTCATCATGCAATTCTCCAACACACCACCATCCCAACTTACCTCGAAATCCTTGAAGTTGTCATGTTTGCGATTGTGTTGGTGCTAAGTGTAGAGGTGGGGTGGTAGACGAGAATCGGAGTGCGAAGTATGACTACAAGCTTTCACCGACAACGGCAATGGCAAGAGCGACAAGGTGGTAGAAGAGGAGAAAAATAACGAATAAAGAGAAAAGAAAAAATGCAATAGAAAAAGAAAAAAAATCTGATAATAAAAAAATATTTAAATTTAAGTGAAAATATATAAATAATAAGGGTAATTAGTCTTTTTATACCAAAATTAGGTTAAGTGGGCTGCAAACAAGAAGTAGGGGGCAGTGTACAAGATTTTGGAAAACAAAAAGTGTATTTTGGTATTTTTATTTTGACAGAGAATTTTTCACCTATTTTGATTATTAGGGGGTTATTTGCAATTCTCCCTTATTAGCCATAAAAGAAATTTAAAGAGAGAAAATTGTATTCTAATTTCTACAGACAACGAGACAATAATTTATCCCCACTAATAGCCAGACACAAATTTCCAAAAACACACACAAACAAGTCTCACTTTGTTGCATATCACAAGTGATCCCAGATTTCCTAAACTAACAGGGGGTTTCTACCGTTAGGTACCCCTCGTACATATCTAATGGTAGAAATCAATCAAAATTTTGAATTCAAGTTTTGGCACCAGATGTTGACAAGACAGGTAGAGTTGATTTTACTTTTTTTACCCTCATAATGGGTTAATTGATAAGTTGTAATATTTAAGAGAGAGAGAGAGAGTTGCTACTGATAGTAGCTACTAATCTAATACCAAAAATACTAAAATAAAAACAGAATCGCCAGTGTTAATAGCGAATATTTTGTAAATTATAATATAAAAAAATGCTGCAATTTATTATATTCATAAAACGGTTATTGTAAATTATAATAATAAGAAAATAATATCTACTATTTATTATTAGTATAAAAAAATGCTACTATTATTAGGTTATTGTGTAAATTGTAATATTAAAAAGAAATATCGTAATATGAATAGCGTGTGTGAATTGTAATATTGAAAAAATCTACTATTAAAAATAGTAATCGCTACAACTGTAAGTTATTCTTTAAATTGTAATATTAAAAAAAAACGAAGTGCTACTATTATTAAGCGAATATTGTGAATTGTAATATTAAAAATAAATAATCTGTATTATTTATTATTAGCATAAAAAAAGTGGCCTAAAATTTTAATATCAAAAAAACAATTGCCGCTATTATTAGCAATTAGTGTGTGAAATGTACTATTAGGAAAAAAAAAAAGATTGCTACAATGATTATCGATTATTGTATAAATTGTAATATTAAATTGCATAATACTCATAAGGTAGAAAAAATATAAGATGTAATATTACAAAAAAGGTAATCGCTACTACTATTGGCGATTTTTGAAATTTTAATATTAGAAGAAATAGAACTATTAATTTAAAAAGGGATAAAAAAAATTGCTTCTACTATTAGCGATCATATATCGCCAAGATGGTTAGCGACAATTTAAAAAAAATTCTAAAATTAAAAGAAATAATTATCGCTGGTTAGCGATTTATTGTATATATATTTTTTTATAAATACTTATATCGCTAATGGTATTAGCGATTATTGTATAGCCTTTTTTAACTATTTGTTCATTATTATGTATTTTACTAAATTGTAATATTAAAAAAATTTATTCATAAAACAATCGCTACTATTTGTTCATTATTATGTATTTTATTAAATTGCAATATTAAAAAAATTTATTTATAAAAAAAATCGCTACTATGAAAAAAGTATCGCTAGGATTTTTAGCGACAATTTAAAAAAAAAAATTGTCACATTTAAAAGAAATTATCGCTACCCTAGTTAGCGATATTATTTTATAATTTTTTAAAAAAAATACTTATATCGCTAATGGTATTAGCGATTATTGTATAGCCTTATTTTACTATTTGTTTATTATTATTTATTTTATTAAATTGTAATATTAAAAAAAATATTCATAAAACAATCGCTATATTTATTTATTCATAAATAAATAAAATTTATTTATTTTACTATTTTTATTAAAAAAATTTATTCATAAAACAATTGCTAGTATTTATTTATTCATAAATAAATAAAATTTATTTATTTTACTATTTGTGTAAAAGTGTAACAAAAAATTTTAGAGTGTGGGATTTACTAAAAAAAATATCACCAAGATGGATAGCGACAATTTAAAAAAAATTCTAAAATTAAAAGAAATAATTATCACTAACTTTGTAAGTAATTTTATTATATATATATATTTTAAATACTTATATCGCTAATGGTATTAGCGATTATTGTATAGATCTATACCATTTAAAATATATAGATTTTATTCAAACATAAAATGGATAGATTGAGTAGCAATTTTATTGAAAAAATAATAAAGCTCAGTGTATATATATATTAAATTATTTAATTATTCAAACATTATTTCTATAGTTTGAGTAGTGATTAAACTTAAAAAAAAATCTCTCTCTCTCTCTCTCTCTCTCTCTATATATATATATATATATATTAAAATATTTATATTGTTGAAACCAAAAATCGCTAGACTAAAAGCGATTTAATTGGAAAAGGAATAAAAAAGTTGTGTGTATATATATGTAAATGTTATATCATTCAATCACATTCTGCCCAAATTAGTCGCCACCTCAAGAAGCAACTAATTAGTGATTTTCCTTTTTTAAATTATGGTAATCACTATAATTGCTTATTATTGCATCTTATAATACTCAACATACTTTTTGATAGTGATTTTTCTTTATTTTTTTAAAATTATTATAATCATTACACATTTTTTTATTATTATATTTAATCAATTAATTTTTGATAGCGACTTTTTCTTTATTTATTATATCAATTTATATATTTATTTTTTATTTTCTTTTTTATTTATTATATTAAGTTATATGTTAATTGCTGCATTAAGTTGCGATTTCATTGTTCTTTTCTTTTCTTTTTTTATTTATTGTAATTATTATAGATTATTTATTATAGTTATTTTTTCTTTATCTATTATATTATGCCACATATTATATTACTTGTTTGTCTATTTTCTTTTTTTATTTATTATATTAAGTTAATTTGTTGGGTTTTTTTTTAAATTAGTGTAATAATTATACTTTATTTATTACAGTATTTTATAATACTAATTTATGATAGATTTTTTTTTTATTTATAATATTAAATTATAGTTTACACGCTTCCTTAAAGTAGCGATTCCTTATTATTTTGCGTTACTGTAATCATTGTACTTTATTTATTATCGTATTTTATAATACTCAACAAAATATTGTTAGGTAGACCTTTTCTATTTTATTTTTAGGTTATTACCTTTTCGAATTTTATGGATTGAATTAGATTTTTTTTTTATAAAAAAAATCAATCGGATTGGATCAATTTTCAATTTTAATATGAAAAATCGATCCAATCCAAATCAGATCGAAATTTATATACTAATAAGTTAAAAAAATATATATCTTAATTGTAAAATATACAAATAAATTAAAATAAATTAAACCTAGGATTTTTTTCACTTTCAAAAATCAAATGCATAGGAATAATTATTGTGGACTTATAATTTTATAGTTGTGTGTTCTTACATAATTTAACTTAATTTCAAAAAATTAGTGTGATATGATAGCTAAACGAGATTTACAAATTAATTGATTAAAATAGTTTAGTTATCCAGAGTAACTTGTCAAATATTTCAATTAAGAATTTAAATTGAAAAATCGAATTAACCGATCCAAGCCAAATCGATTTAAAATGGATTGGATTGAATCGAATTTACAATAAAAATTTAACCGATCTAAACCGATCCAATATATATTATATAATTTGGATCCATTGATTTTTTGTCCTAAAATCGATCCAAACCAAACTGCGAACACCTCTATTAAATTTTTTTATAACAAACACTTTCATGGCCAAAATTATTAGTCATTCTTGTATTTTGATGTAATTTGGAGACTGATATACACATTTATCAATTTAAAAGTAAAAGGACTACCAACACAAACATATATATATTAGTAGCAGAAAAAGATATTCATCATCATATATAGCAGAACAAACATAAGTAACATTCTAATATTTTTTTTCTCTCTCTTTCAAATTGGTAATTTTGGTTTTTGGTAACCGGCCGAGTCATTTCTAAATTCAAATTATATTTTAAATTTAAATTATATTTTAATTATTAGGTGGGTTGTGGGGGGAAAATTGGCGAGGCCTAAGTTACAGGACCAAAAGTGCGATTTTTAATAAAATTAGATTTTATTAAACAGGTCATTTTTAAATTTAAATTATATTTTAGATTCTAATAATTATAAATTATACAGGGAAATAATAAAATTGCAAACAATTTTTAAATTTTAATTTGAATTGATTTTTTGATCTTTATTTAATGATATTAATTAATGTAGTTCGTAAAATTATCATAAAAATTTTCAATAACTTTCATAAATTTCATGAAATTTAATTTTTTAAACATTATACATTAAAGAATTTATTGTGTAAATTTTTTTAAAAATATTCAAAAGTATTTAAAAAAACTAAATTAAATAATTCTTTTCCAAAACATGAGAAAACTTGTAATTTGTACTTATTAATTTTTCATGTTTGGAAATTTATTTAGTTATCAACTTGTTAAACTTGTTGTTATTTCTAAAAATTAGTTAATTTGAAAATAAATTTTAAAATTTATATTTTATAATTTTTCATTATAAATTAATATTTAAATTTCAAAAAAAAATTAAATTTTTTTTACATAATAAAAATAAATTCTTTAATTTATAATAATTTTGTAAAAGCAAATGTGAGTAGAAAAAAAATTCGCATTAAGAGAAAGCAAAACTTGCTTTCCGAAATTGGATGTCTGCCATTTTTTCCTTCTAGCCGTGTGGGCGGGCCCCTATGACACAAATAAATTAAAAAGAAAAAAGAAAAAAAATCATAAAATAAAACTAATTCCTTTTAACTAATTGCAAGGGCCCACTACCTAAACCAACAAAAAACGAAATGCAGAACAACCAGCAAAGCACAAATTGAAATTTGCAAACAAACAAAGTACTCCTTTTTCAAAACGATGCCGTTTTGCAACAAAAAAAACACAAAAAAAATGTAAAAAAAAAAACACACACGCCAAATGCTCTATTCGCACGTGCTTCATAATAATAATAATAATAATAATAATAATAATAATAATAATAATAAAGTACTAAAATATTGGTGATTCAATAGTTAGCAATTTGGATTTAGGTAGTTCACCAAGCATTTTTCCAGTACTCCCACCATCAATATAATCGCCTCGTCCTATAGCGCACGCAGAATGGAAAGAAAAAACGACACTAATGGACTGACATGATGACTAAAGCAAGGGCGATTTATTGAGCATATTAATTACATAGCTAGTTAAAATGTCTGGTGACGTACATTAGTTCTGACACAGCGTATCGACATGGATAATAGCGATGAAGGATTCAGTGTTTCTATATTCCAAATTCTTTTCTTTTAAATATTATTAACAAATATATTTCTTATTTCCATTTCCATGATTTCTAAAATTTGAAAAGTTAATTAGTAGAAATGAGTTGAAAATGAGTTTGTATTTAGATGAAATGTCGGAAATGTAATGATTATGTTGATTTTATTAGGCTGTAGGTAAAGAGATATAGAAATAATGGAATAAAGAGAGAAGATATAAATGTTATTGGAAAAAGATATATAGATTATTGAAAAATGTGTTTTGAAAATTATTTTTAATTATTTATTAAACAAATAAGCGTAATATTTATATGGACCTATCTATGTGGCAAACATTCTAATTTTGATTGTGGTGATGGGCCTAAATTATTACACAATTTGGTGCTAGTATTAGGTTTGTATTTGATATTAGTATTAAGCCTAACTTTATTACACTATTTGGTTTTAGTTGTTTGTATTTAGTGTTAGAACTAGGCCTAACTTTATTAATGTGTTAACTTGGCCCAAAATTTCAATCAAATACCAATAACTCAGCATCCATCAATTTTTTCATACTCCTTTCCTAGCCCACGGTATTTAAACAAAACATATTTCTCATGGCCAATGCACACAATAAATTTCAAATCCAATGAAATTCTTATCCTTTTAGAGGTATAAATATTAAAATAAGTCCATAGTTAATGGTTTGGTTTTTCCATAAAACTCATTCATCCTTAAGTAGTTTACAAAACACGTTTAAATCCTCACATATTGTAGCATTCACTAATAATTACACACAATTTAAATTTTTATGCTTGTCTTTTCAACATGTTACCTTTTTTCCACCAACACTTCATCACTTCAATTAAACAATACATTATTTAGAAAATTATGCTATTCGTCTTATGAAAACCTTGTTATATTTCTTTTTCTTTCACCCTTTTTGATTGATTTTTTTTTAAATGGATGCCTGACGCAAGGATAAGTTATTTACATTTAGTGGCCTTTTTAAATAGCAGTTACCTTTTTTATTTTTTAAATTATTTGTAAAGAGTACACTTATTTTTTAAATTATTTGTAAAGAGTACACTTAAATTACATGCTAAATCTAATCGCCGTCCTAGATAGCGAATACTTAGGTATTTTATTTCTTAAATATTAATATGATTAATATACTAATTAATATATTTCATGAAATAAAAAAAATAACATATTTAAATATATCTATTTCTTAATAAAACTGCTCGCTATAAAAAAATAATATATTTAAATAAATTTAAATGACCCAATTACACGTTGGTCGCCAACTTATAGCGATCATATGGGTATTTTCCTCTCTTCAATATTAATATAATCATTTTCGTGTGTTATTATTGTATTTCAAGTATAAAGAAATAATATATTTAAATTTTGGTATGAAATGTTGACAAGACAAATAGGAAGGGTTGGATATTTTAAGCTCGTAAATGCTGTGAAATCGTACTTAATATATTCCTACAGAAATTGTTGGCCACTCCACAATATATCGTTATTATGGAAAGCGACTCAAATAGAAAAATAAGTCGCTACTATGAAAAGCAACTCAAATGAAAAAAACGTTTAGGTGGTCGTACCATATACTATAGCATTTTAAAAAACTAGAAACATGTAAAATCCAAGTTACTGAAATTTTAATTCAATCATTTGGAACACAAAAATTGCTAATATGAATAGCAAGTAAAAATGAAAAGATAATATTTATTGGGGATTAATGCAGACTTTTGTTTTTACATAGCATTAAAAACAAATGAATCGCTACTCATGAAATGTAGAAACTATTTATGAATGGAGAGCAATATATATTATTCTCTAATTGTGGCAGAAATTTTGTTTCAATTAAATTGTAATATTCATAAAAAAAAATCGCTATTATTATTAGCAATTATTGTGTAAAGAATTATTTTTCAATTAAATTATAATATTCATAAAAAAATTGCTACTGTTATTAGCGATTTTTCAATTATAGTATATAGTCATCAATTGCTTCTTAAAAAAAAAAAAAAAAAGTACAACATAATCGTCAAATCCACCATTTGTCAATTATCTTAGATTTGATGACTTCTTGCTGATAAAGACACAATCTCCAATGATCTTATACCTATTGAATAGTCATGTCTATTGCCTTGATAATGCACATATACTTTTTGAGGGGAAGTTGTCCAATAAATATATATATCTACACAACAACTGGCATCTTACAAATGTGACTGTGATATTTACTTGCAATGCTAATAAAGACACACAAGTTTGAATATCTTGTCACCTAAATACCAATGAGTAGTCACCCAAATGAATTGACACGATCATCAATATATATATATATATATATATTTTAAAATAAGTACTTGGAGAGTAAAATAAGGACAGATTCCTAAGCACACTAATTGTTCAAGCTGTAAAATGGTTATTCACATTCATTGTTTCTGACACAGCGTATCAGCATTGATAATGGCGACAAATGATTGAATATTTCCAAAGTTAATATTTCAATTTTTTTTAATATTATAAACAAATATCAAACATATTTTCACATCACACCATTATCACTTATACAATTATATATATTACTTATTTTTAAGTAATACTTCTAGCTCAGTCGTAGTAATATACCTAAACATATAAATGTCATTAGCTTATTTAATAGTATGCAACAAAAATAAAATGACAATGTTCCGACAAAGATAATTTTAAATGCCTTGTTAATATTTTACTAGAAATGCATGCAAGGACATATTAAGTAACACATTTGAAAATACACTAAAAAAATATAATATTAGTGACAAAGTAAAAATTGTCACTAATAAGATAGGGCTTTCTACGGTCCGGTTAGTGTTGTACCTCCCGGACCAATCTAGACCATAAATTAGGTAAAATTAAATTACAGTCGTACAAGAAGTACGAACCCAATTAAACTTAAAGAATGAATTTAATCCTAGTACTTTATTGAACTGAAACGTGCCAGACTATTATAAAATACAAAGATATCGTTATCTCAAGTAGTAATAGCTTTATAACTATTATAAAATTTTGATTTAAAAATAATATATGTAAAATGTGACTTAAAAATAATATATGATTTAAAAATAATATACTTCAAGTAGCGACACCTTTGTATATATTGAAAAATTATTATTTATAAATGCAATATTCAAGTAGGTTTATTTATAATATATATATATATATATATTATACATATACATGCACACACACGCTGGAGGTCAGCAAGAGTTTGGTGAGGTAAGATTAGTGGTGGCCCTGGTGGGATTTATTTATTACAATTGAAGGTGTCGCCAATTTGATTAGTGACATCTTCCTTCTTCTTCTTCTTTTTTTTTTTTTTCACTTTTTTTAATAATATTTTATTTTTTTTATATTTTAATTTTATGTTTTTAAGTAACTTTTGAAAAGTTTCGAATTCAGTCCAACTATAAAAAAATTATATTTTTAATTTTATAATTTTAAATTTTACAATTAATTTTTGAAAATTCAAAAATAGAATTAAATTTTTAAAAGAAAAGGTACCGCTATTTGGGATAGCAACACCTTAATTCTTAACAATATATATAAACCATATGTGTATATGTATATATATTATATATTTTGTCCTACTTTATTTGTAGATTTACGATGATTTCTAAATTGGTCAGAAAAAATATTTTTACAATTAAGTGACTACTCAATCTAGCAATTGTATGTTTGAGTAATATGAATATTTTAATAAACATTTATAGAGTTTTTTAAAAAAAATTTCTTGTAGAAATCACTACTCAATCTGACCATATTATGTTTTAATAACATAATGATTTTAATATATATATATATATATATATATACAGTTTGTCAATTCTTGACAAGCTATTCTTGAATCAATTTAAAGTATGAAAATACTCAATTCACTACTCAATCTGGCCATATTATGTTTTAATAATATAACGATTTTAATATATATATATATATATACAGTTTGTCAATTCTTGACAAGCTATTCTTGAATCAATTTAAAGTACGAAAATACTCAAATAATAGTAGCGATTCCTTTTTTTTTTTTTAAATATTTACACAATTTTTATTTATAAAGTAATCGCTAATAATTTTATTGGACCATAAAATAAATAAAACAATTTTTCATTCAAAAATATTCTTTCTTTTAAAGCAAATACTCAAGATATTTTAGGGTATAATATTAAACTACACTAAAATTTTCCAGTTGTATCTAGAAAGTACAAAAGGGGCCGAATGGACCAACGAAAAAATTGTATAAGAAAATAATAATGAAAAAAATGTAAAATCGCTGGTAGCAATCGCAGTTCGATTTGGATTGATTTTGGGACAAAAAATCAACGGATCCAAATTATATAATATAAATTGGATCGGTTAAATTTTTATTGTAAATCCGATTCAATCCAATCCATTTTAAATCGGTTTGGCTTGGATTGGTTAATTTGATTTTTCGATTTAAATTCTTAATTGAAATATTTGACAAGTTACTCTTGATAACTAAACTATTTTAATCAATTAATTTGTAAATTTTTTTTAGCTATCAAATCACACTAATATTGTGGAATTAAGTTAAATTATGTAAGACACACAACTATAAAATTATAAGTCCACAATAATTATTCCTATGTATTTGATTTTTGAAAGTGAAAAATCCTAGGTTTAGTTTATTTTAATTTATTTGTATATTTTACAATTAAGATATATATATATATATTTTTTAACTTATTATTATATAAATTTCGATTTGATTTGGATTAGTTTGATTTTTCAGATTAAAATTGAAAATCGATCCAATCCAATTGATTTTTTAAAAAAAAATTAATTCAATCCATAAAATATGAAAAGGTAATAAACTAAAAAGAAAATAGAAAAGGTCTACCTAACAATATTTTGTTGAGTATTATAAAATACGATAATAAATAAAGTATAATGATTACAGTAACCCAAAATAATAAGGAATCGCTACTTTAAGGAAGCGTGTAAACTATAATTTAATATTATAAATAAAAAAAGAAATTCTATCATAAATTAGTATTATAAAATACTGTAATAAATAAAGTATAATTATTACACTAATTTAAAAAAAAAACCAACAATTTAACTTAATATAATAAATAAAAAAGAAAATAGACAAACAAGTAATATAATATGTGGCATAATATAATAAATAAAGAAAAAATAACTATAATAAATAATCTATAATGATTACAATAAATAAAAAAGAAAAGAAAAGAAAAGAACAATGAAATCGCTGCTTAATGTAGCGATTAAAATATAACTTAATATAATAAATAAAAAAGAAATAAAAAACAAAAAAATAAAGAAAAGTAGCTATAAAAAATTAATTGATTAAATATAATAATAAAAAATGTGTAATGATTACAATAATTTACAAAAAAGATAATAAAGAAAAATCACAATAAAAAAATATGTTGAGTATTATAAGATGTAATAATAAGCAATGTATAGTGATTACCATAATTTAAAAAAGGAAAATCACTAATTAGTTGCTTCTTGAGGTGGCGACTAATTTGGGTAGAATGTGTGTGAATAATATAACATTTACATATATATACACACAACTTTTTTATTCCTTTTTCAATTAAATAGCTTTTTAGTCTAGCGATTTTTGGTTTCAGTAATATAAATATTTTAATATATATATATATATAGAGAGAGAGAGAGAGAGAGAGATTTTCTTTTTCTTTTTTTTAAGTTTAATCACTACTCAAACTATGGAAATAATGTTTGAATAATTAAATAATTTAATACATATACACTGAGCTTTATTATTTTTTCAATTAAATTGCTACTCAATCTATCCATTTTATGTTTGAATAAAATCTATATTTTTTAAATGGTATAGATCTATACAACAATCGCTAATACCATTAGTGATATAAGTGTTTATACACACACACACACACACACACACACACAATAAAATCGCTTACAATGTTAGGATAATTATTTCTTTTAATTTTATTTTATTTTTTAAATTGTCGCTATCCATCTTGGCGATATTTTTTTTAGTAAATCCCACACTCTAAAATTTTTTATTACACTTTTACACAAATAGTAAAATAAATAAATTTTATTTATTTATGAATAAATAAATAGTAGCGATTGTTTTATGAATAATTTTTTTTAAAATTACAATTTAATAAAATAAATAATAATAAACAAATAGTAAAATAAGGCTATACAATAATCGCTAATACCATTAGAGATATAAGTACTTTTTTTAAAAAAAAATTATAGAATAATATCGCTAACTAGGGTAGCGATAATTTCTTTTAAATGTGACATTTTTTTTTTTTAAATTGTCACTAAAAATCCTAGCGATACTTTTTTCATAGTAGTGATTGTTTTATAAATAATTTTTTTAATATTACAATTTAATAAAATACATAATAATGAACAAATAGTTAAAAAAGGCTATACAATAATCGCTAATACCATTAGCGATATAAGTATTTATAAAAAATATATATATACAATAAATCGCTAACAAGGTTAGCGATAATTATTTCTTTTAATTTTAGAATTTTTTTTAAATTGTCGCTAACCATCTTGGCGATATATCATCGTTAATAGTAGTAGCGATTTTTTTTACCCCTTTTTAAATTAACAATTCTATTTCTTCTAATATTACAATTTCAAAAATTGCCAATAGTAGTAGTGATTACCTTTTTTTAATATTACATTTTATATTTTTTTCTACCTTATGAATATTACGCAATTTAATATTACAATTTATACAACAATCGATAATCATGGTAGCAATCTTTTTTTTTCTAATGGTACATTTCACACACTAATCGCTAATAATAGCGGCAATTGTTTTTTTTATATTAAAATTTTAGACCGCTTTTTTTTTATGCTAATAATAAATAGTATAGATTATTTATTTTTCATATTACAATTCACAATATTAGCTTAATAACAATAGCACTTCGTTTTTTTTTAATATTACAATTTAAAGAATAACTTACAGTTGTAGCGATTACTATTTTTAATAGTAGATTTTTTGAATATTACAATTCACACACGCTATTCATATTACGATATTTCTTTTTAATCTTACGATTTACACAATAACCTAATAATAACAGCATTTTTTTATACTAATAATAAATAATAGAGATTATTTTCTTATTATTATAATTTACAATAATTGTTTTATGAATATAATAAATTGCAGCATTTTTTTATTATAATTTACAAAATATTCGCTATTAACACTAGCAATTCTTTTTTTATTTTAGCATTTTTGGTATTACATTAGTCGCTACTGATAGTAGCAACTCTCTCTCTCTCTCTCTCTTTTAAATATTATAGCTTATCAATTAGCTTATTTCGAGGGTAAAAAAGTAAAACCAGTTCTACTTGCCTTGTCAACATCTCGTATCAAAACTTGAATTCAGAATTCTGATTGGTTTCTACTGTTAGGTATGTACGAGGATATCTGACGGTAGAATATCCCAACTAATAGCAACATTAGGTGGAAGACAGATTCTTGATCACCCCCCTTCCGGCGAAAAAAAAATGTTGGAAGACAGATTAACTCATGTCTAACAAGAATTTATATATTAAAAGAAAAAGTGAAATAGGAACAATATTACATTGATTATAACAGATCCACTTTTGTGCTAAAGGATGATGTATTATGATACTTTATATTTTTTTGTTTCATTTAATCATTAGACAATATTAAATACTACAAGAAAATTAGAAAATCAACGGCTGTCAATTTGTAGCTGATGCTAAAAATTCGTAACTCTGTAGGTCCTGTTGTAATTATTGATTTTGAGGGATTTGTGCCTCAGAAAGGCAGGGCAAGCTTCGTACTTGGAAGCTTAAGTCTCTCGATATGGAGATTGATAATGTTGCCAAAGGTAGAGATCATGATTCGTGAGGAGAAGGTGAACTCAGAATATGAACAATTCTTGAGAGATTTGGAGGGGAACCCTGATTTAATATTTAATCTGTCCCTGTACCGCAACAAAGAATACCAGCCATCGGAGATGGCTTCTGTGACTGATGGTGAGGAAGTTCCTTCTGTTCCATTAGATGAATTGCTTGCTGATCTTGATTTAAGTGATGAAGAAAACAATTATAGTATGAGACAATAAATCTTGTTCGTGTTCGTTTTTGGCTTCTGCTTTAAGCTAATGGAGGGCAGCCTCTCTTCTCCATTAAAGGGATGCGCTGCAACTGTGCTCGGGAAATCCGGAGTGTGATAATGCAGGTATAGTCATGGTGGCAGGGATAAGGGTGGATATAAATTATTTTTGAATTACTTATACACATGCCAAGTCTTTTGTCCATGGGATTCAGTCTTTTGCTGTTGCATATGTAATTTTTAAGTTGGTTTGATATATATGTTTTTGGTATCCCTCTTTCCCTTTGTCTTACCGTCCTAAGTGAGCATACTGCACTTTGAATTTTTGGCTCAGAGTGATTTCATTTTCTTATTTGATAACAAGTGGCTGAAACTTATTACATTGCTATATGTTGTTCCAACTTTCCCTCTCATTTTCTGTTTTTTTTTTTTCCTCATTGAGTTGAGTAAATGAAATTACATTTTGTGAAATGAAATGATCAATAACTCTGAAAATCAAAAGGCCAGAAGACGGGCATAGGTTTATTTATAGAGTTCCATAATCCAAGAGTGCTGAGCACAGCAAACTTTGTGGAAGTCTTTAAATCCAGCCCCTTTAGTCAAGGCCTGAAGTTCCTCTTCTGTCCTCTCTTTGCCACCTGAGAAATGGGCCAACATGCGCACATCAGCATGGACAATATTCATAGTGTCTAGCCCAGTGTCTGGGGCTTCTGGCATAATATACTCAGAAAAATCACTTTCCCATTTTGTGGAAGGGCCTCATAGCAATTCTTCAAGATCCTCAGGCACTTCGTAACTCCAATTATGACAAATCCACTGCATCATTGAATGGCAACAATAAGTAGAATTCTACCAATTTTTAGAATTATTTAAAAAATATGTTACTCAATCTTAGCCATCACATTCATAGTTTAATGGGCTATAATACTTATAAACATACATGACATATTTTATTTCAAGTTAGATGGATAATTTGGATATGTGTCACTATTTATATTCATCTTCGAATGAATCATTTCCGCATTGACTGAAAATATAATTATGGACCTCTATTTATAATATATGTGTCTTTATCATATTGGATAAAATACTTAATCCAATTTAATAACTTAGAGTAAACAATGCAGACTATTTGATTTTAGGTATAAGAAGCTCACCTTCATGAAAATAGCATCTCCTTTAGGTACACTAACAAACATATTTCCACCAACATGCTCCGCACCTGTTTATATCATCATTGAAATAATTATAGATTCTCAATGGCAAAATACTTAAAAAAAAAAAAAGGGGGGGGGGCGGGGGGGGGGGAGAAACAGAGTAAACCAAGAAAGAAGTAAAATCGAGGCAACCCAATAGTCAAATAGATATCCCAATTCAATATTTTCGTCTTATATTTATGATACATTCATGTCTATTTATTGCGATGCATTGAAGGAATGAATGTTGAAAACATCAGAGCCCACTAATTCGTTGCTAAAATAAAAAATTGAAATGTCGAGTAGTTTTTTATCTTAGTTATATTAGCCTCACACTTAAAATGTAAAGTTAGATATTTCAATCAAACAAACTCTCATTATGCGAGTGTATAAATAAAAAAAAAAGTAAAATTAAAAAAAATAGGAGAAGAATAACCTAAATAGGATGGAGCATCTTCAATAACATGAGGCAAATCAAAATTAATGCCCGTAATAGATGGATATTTAGAAATGATCATGTTGAGTGTTGCCCCTATTCCTCCACCAACATCCACCAAAGAGTTGAGGCCCTCAAATCCATTATATTTTTCAAGAATTTTCTTCGTAACAATGGTGGAATAGTTAGACATTGCTTGGTTAAATAGCCCGTTAAACCTTTGGTCTATTGCAAGGTACTCAAATGCACTCATTCCATGGGCCTTGTTGAAGGGAGTTCCACCTTCGAGAATTGTAGCTTTAAGGCGATACCAATATGTAATTCATGATATATGATTAGATGAACTTATTTAGAGAAATAATTGAAAAAAAAAAATATTTACAAGTTCATCACATAAAGATGTTAAGATCAATGTGTTCATTCTTGGATTTCGAAAAGAAAATTGAGCAATATTGAATCAAATTGAATAGGATTTAAAGAACTATCATTTACATGAATTCCAACAGGTAGGAGAGGTATGGAAGCTACCATTTTTAGAATGCAAGCAAGCAAAGCTTATTTACTCTCTTCGTAGGATACGTACTTTGACAATAAAAATGACGACGATTGTACTAAATTAAAGTAAAATTCGCTGAATTAATAATTAGTCTATGAAATTAGATTTAACATAATATTTTGACAAGAACATATGAAAGAGTTGGTATATTAGGTAATTAGGGCTGCCAAATCACCCAAACCTAATTGGTAAATAAGAAGGGGTATCCACCCTGTGACTTTGTTTAGCATATCAAATTAATTATTAAAAAGTCTATCTTCTTATGATCTGTTTGGATGATATAATGTGACCTGATGGGGGTGTGATAGGTGTTGGAATGCGAATTAAATGAGGATGGAGCCAAAAAATTTAATTTTATAAAGAATGATAAAAATGAAATTTTGCATAATATAAAAAGCAATTTTGCTTAATTTCAATTAAAAATAGTATATGTATAATGAAGTTTTGTATAGACAGGGATGGAGACATAATTTTTTTATATATATCTTGAAGGCAAAATTAAATTATCAGAAATATCAATATATTTTTATTTATTTTGAAGGGTAAATTATATATTTTTAATTAAATGAAGAACAATTTTATGAATGGCTGGATAACAAAATTATAAAATTTTATATCATATTTAATTTTAAAAATTTGAAAGGGTGTGATTACTTATCTCAACCAACCATGTGGTTTTGCACATGCATATAGACTTGGTTTCTGTTTGGTTTTATTTTCATTTTTAATTTTTATTTCCATTATTTCTAAAATTTGAAAAGTTAGTTAGTGGAAATGAGTTGAAAATGAATTTGTATTTGGAAAATAATGATTGTGTTGGTTTTAATAGGTTGTAGATGGATAGATGAAAATAATGGAATAGAGAGAGAAGATATATAGGTTTTTAGGAAAAGATATATAAGTTATTGAAAAATGTGTTTTGAAAATAAAAATGAAAATAATGTTAGGTGAAAATGTGTGAAAAAATTGATGTGTTTCACTTCTAAAATAGTAAAAATGTGAAAATGGAGTGTGGAAATGAAACCAATCGAATTTATTCCCTCCCTCTCTCACTTCTTCCAAGAAGAATCTAATCTGACATTCATATCATTTTTTTTTTTATACACACACATCAGGAGTCAATTAGGCCTCCAACTCCTGACCTCCCAGGTCATGTGGGAGATTATGCCATTGATTCACATGCCATTTGGCATATCAAGTTAGCTTTTCATCCACCAATTAAGGTGATTCCTTTTTCTTGAGATCTACTATGGGGGGAAAAAAAAGAAAAAGAAAGAAATCAATAAAGGCTTGTCTAAATCTTGTTGGGTGTAAATATATAATTTGAGAGATATTGATAAATTGGAGGAAAAAATTTGATATACCAATGCAATATTACAATGTTTTTCCAAAGTTCATGCAATAAAACTCTGGTACTATATTTTTGCTGTAGCTTTTGATACTAATATTTTCCTCCCAATACCAATACATACATCTCTCTCTTACATCTTATACTATCTTTCATGCATGGACATACTACATGTATAGAGAAATGCACTTTTGATCCCATAACTTAGGATCAGTTTCAATTGAGTCCCATTTATTTTAAAGTTATCACATTAATTCCCATAATTAATTTTTTTTTTTTAACATTTGGTCTCACCTCCCCACTTCCATTAAATAATTAATGAAAAACGCACGTGTCGTATGCGTGGCGGTTAATAGGTGAGTTTTGGAGGGAAAGTTAACGAGGCCTAAGTTATGGGACCAAAAATGAGATTTTCAGAGGAAAAAAAATTTAAAAACTAAATATTCAAAATTTTTCAAAAAAATAAATTAAATATTTCCTTTCCAAACATGATAAAAATTATAATTTATATTTCATAATTTTCTTATTTGGAAATTTATTTAGTTATTAACTTTTTTTGTTATTTTTAAATATTAGTTAATTTGGATAATTTTAAATTTTAAATTATAATTTTAATTTAAATATATTTTAATTATAATTAAAAAATTTAATGATTATTTTAATTTTAAAATTTAAATTAAAAATTATTTTTAATTTCATTATTTCTAAGTATAAATTAAAATTAATAGAATTTAAAATATAATTTTGATTTAGAAAGACCTTGGTTAATAAAATATAATTTAAAATTATATTTAAATATTCATTTGGAAACAAGCATGGAAAATTTAAAATTTAAAATTTCCAAATAGTTAATTTTTTGTTATTACAATGAAAACTTTAAAAATAACAAAAATCATAAATCTAAATATTAATTTATAATGAAAAATTATAAATTATAAATTTAATTTTTTTTGTCAAATTAACTAATTTTTAGAAATAACAAAATTTTAACAAGTTAATAACAAAATAAATATCCAAACATGAAAAATTAATAAACACAAATTACAAGTTTTCTCATGTTTGGAAAAGAATTATTTAATTTAGTTTTTTTCAAATCCTTTTGAATGTTTGAAATTTTTTACACAATAAATTCTTTAAAATGTATAATATTTTAAAGAAATTGAATATTTATTTCATGTAATTTAGAATATTTTAAATTTAAATTTATGAAAATTATTAAAAAAAATTATTATAATGTTATAGACTACATTTATTAATATCATTTTACAAAGATAAATAATTAATTCAAATTAAATTTAAAATTTAAAATTATTTGTAATTTTATTATTTCTAAGTATTATTTAAAATCACTAGAATTTAAAATATAATTTAAATTTTAAATAAAATTTAAATTTAGAAATAGCTTGTTTAACAAAATATAATTTAAAATTATTTTTTATTAAATTTTAAATTTTAATTTATTTTTTTGAAAACTTTTGATTATTTAGTTTTTAAATTTTTTTCTAAAAATCTCATTTGTGGTCCCATAACTTAGGCCTCGTTAATTTTTCCTCCAAAATTCACCTATTAACCGCCACGCATACGACATCTGCATTTTCCTTTAATTATTTCACGGAATGGGAGATGTGGAGCCAAATAGGAGAAAAATTTTAAATTATGAGACTCAATGTGATAATTTCAAAATGAATGGGACTCAATTAAAACTGACCCTAAATTATGGGACCAAAATTGCAATTGCCCCTACATATATATATAAAAGCAAGCAAGGTGGCTAAGTGCGGAAACTTGGTAACAAAGAAAGAATTTCACCACTAAAAAGCCTCCAACACTTGCTTAAATCTAATGGGTGATGGGGCACCCTCATAGCAATGTTTGAAAAATCAGACTATTCATTAAATCGAAAACTTATTAGTTCACGATTCACTGGTTCAACCGTTGGTCGGACAGTAATTGAATCGCAATTGAACCGTGCTGTCATAATTACGAAATATATATATTTATATTATTATATTACTTAAAAATTAATAAAATGTCAAAATATAAAACAAAAAAGCTTAAATGATATTATCTAACATTACAATCAAAATTTCACAATTCATATTATAAATGATCACAACAATTTAAATATATAAAGTCCAAAGTTTAAAGTTGAGAGTATGTAAGTTAATTGTAAACTCTAAACTAAGGCTTTTTTTGACTTTTAGATAGCTTGTCAGGTATATCTTAACCTTCAAACTTTGTATTTAGACAAAAAAGAAATAAAAAAATTTAAAAATTAATTTCATTAAAAATTAAATGAAAAAACCGGTCTGGTTCAATTGAATCGCGAACGGTTCAATGGTCCAACCGGCTGGTTTGAATGATTTTTACAAAATAGGGCAATTTTTTTCAATTTTTCAATTTTTTGAAAAAATCAAACCGGCTCACTGGCCGGTCCGGTCCAATTTTTTAAATAGTGCCTCATAGCAACAAATTCCTTTGCTCAATTCTTGAATTATGAACAAGTCACAATTCTTGACAAAATCAACTTGTCAGGCTTAACCGCCACTGACCATCTTGAAGTTTCATTTTCCATTTTTTTTTTATGAGAATTACAAAATACTTTTCAACAAACCCAAAAAGAGAGAAATCTTTCTAATATGAGAAAACAGTTTAATAATAATAATAATAATAATAATAATAATAATAATAATAATAATAACTGAAAGTCTCCTTCCAACTCAAAGTCTTTTCCAAAAAGTGCAGAAGTATTATAATTTCGACCAAGTGTAGAGCAATAATAATAATAATAATTGAGCTAGTGATTGCTTGTGTTCTCTTTTTCCCTTTCTCATTTTTTGGAGGAAATAGTGAGATTTTTTTGTTTGTGAGGTGAATTTTTTTTTTATGAGGTAGTGATTGTTTGTGAGGTAGAATTGTAATGATTGTTAGTGATGTTACAAGTGAGAGAAAGTGAGGTGATGATTGTTTGTGAGAATTTTTTGTAAGGAAAAGTTGTGAGAATGTATTTGGTTGTGAGATTTTTTTTGAGTGATATTTGTGAAGTGGTGATTAATTATGAAAATTTTTATGAGAATTTTAAGGAATTGTGATTGGTTATGAGTTTTTTTTATGTAAGCAAATTTATATATACAATATTGTAGAATAAATTAACATTAATTTATTATTATCTAAAATATTCTGTATATTATAATAAAATTTAATATTGAATAAATTTATTATTTTATTTGATTAAAATTTGTAAATTTTCTGTGAGAATTTAATAACTTATATATTGAATATAAATATAATATATTCATGTATATTCGATAAACATATATTAAGTATTTAATAATAATGTAAATATTGCATATATACTAAATATTTGTTAAATATATTTAATATATTTCTATATTTTCCGTTAAATATTAATTAATTAATTATTTATTAATATATATTAAAAATAAATTATTTATGTATATCGATTAAATATATATTAAATATCACAACATATATTAAATATTACATATAATGGACAAATTCGTTACCTATATTAAATATATACTACATATTCGTTAAATATTTATTTTAAAATTGTACTATAATTTATCCGTTTACATGTTGTTATTTATTTATTAATATATATACATATTAAATATATATTCTTTATGCGTATTCATGAAATATATATAAAATATTTAATCATATATTAAATATTAAATGTGTACTATAAATTCCTTAAGTATATTTAAAATACTACTATTTTTTAAATAGTCAAACAATAGTTCTTATTTCTTTATAAAAATGAAATTTTATATATTTGTATTATTATTTATATATACTATATAAATGTCAGATATGCTTATATAATATGATATAAATTTTATTTAAATAATACAATATAATGTGTAAATATAATTGTATATTGTGGAAACAATTTTGTTTCAATAATAAAAGATTATGTGCAAATATTATTATGTATTAGGAAGATAATTTTATGTAAATATTAAAATATAAATGTAATTTTTATGTGTTAATATAATTATATATTATGAAAATAATATTATAAAATATTAAAAATATTTGAATAATTATATTATCAAAATAATTATATTTAAATATAAAAATATTACTTGTAACTATTATTATTTATTACAAAAATAATTCTATTTAAATATTAACTACATCAAAATAACTATCTTAAGAAAATCATAATATTTTAATATAAAAATATTATGTGTAATTATAACTACATATTATGATATAATTTCATTTAAATGTTAGTATATACATGTAAATAATTATATTATGAAAAAAATTATTTAATATAAAAATATTATGTATAAATATAATTATATGTTATGAGAGAGTGATTGTTTGTGAGGTAAAAGTGTAACGATTATAGTTGATGTGATAGATGAGAGTGATTGTTAGTAAGAATTTTTTGTGAGAAGGAAAAATTTTCGAAAGGGAAAAGGAGAAATTTTTGAGAGAAATTTTGTGAGGTGAAAAAGTTTTTCACAAGCAAGAACAGCCTGAGAGTCTCCTTCCAACTCAAAGTCTTTCCCAAAAAGAGCGGAAGTATTATAATTTCGACCAAGTGTAGAGCTGCATCATATTATTTATTTATTTATTTTTGTCCAACTGAAACATAATTTCAGATTAAATTATAAAACTATCAATTTATAAAATGAAAGAAATTTATAATTACCAGCTTTTCATGAGGACTTTATCTTGATTCTTTAGCACCAAAGGAGCCATAGAAACTTCATCATCATTCTTCGTCAAGAGGCAGCTTTCTAAGGCTGCAATTTAGAATAGAACAGCTGGTGAGGAGGCGGAGGAGTCTGTCAAGCATTATATGCGCCGTTGGGTTGGTGGTCGGCAGCTGGGCGGCGAGTTCCGCTGGAGAAACAAAGTCGCCGGCGGGGCCTGCTTTCTTGATTAGTTCAAACAGGTCGAGTTCTATGGCGCACTTGAGAACCATGGGGAGTATAGAAGCGCCTGCGAGTTGCATGGCGAATGAAAAGGCTTCTTCTCCTGAATAATCCATTAATTCTTTTCACTTTTTTTTTTGGTTGATTGATTTATTTTTCTGGAGTAAATTTTTGATTGATGGAATGTGGAAGCTGAGGGTTTACATAGAGAGCTAGTTGTTTGGATCTTATATTTAATTTATTATATCATTCATCTTCTATTTCATTTTATAAATATATGTGATAATAAAAAAGAGATCAAGAGGGGGTGAATTGATCTTTTTCAATGAATAAGACATTTTTTGCTTTTTTTAAAAGTACTTGTGGAAATTTGACAAAAAACTAGTTTCAATAATTCAAAAGGATAATGAATGAAATTTAAGAAAATAGCACATACAAAAGATACAAGATTTTTGTTGAATTTGACTCATTTACACTGCTAAAATAGACCCTAAAAAAAATTCATAATTCAAAATAAATACAAAATTGAGTGAGTAAGGAAATATGTCAACTATAAAAAACCTAATATAATAATATTCCATACATTTCGTTGTCACTCAGCTACTCTCCGACTTATTCTTCCACTTTCCCTTTTTTCTTTTTCATCTTTCGTTTCTTCTGTTCCCCCAAACATGCCATTGAGATCTTGCTTGGATTTTAAATTTTTTCTTGGAAAAATATTTAAAATATAAAACACAAAGTTATAAATTTTGAAGCCAAAAATTTAACTTTATTTCAAATTCTGTCACTAAAATCCAAGTGAAATAACCTTACACAATGGAAAGGCATTTTGAATTTTCTATTTTAATTAGTCTTTTATCATAATTTTATAAAAAGTTGTTTAATATTTATTTATGATATGAAATAAAATATGGAACAAATATGAAAAATAAATTATTTGAAGTAACAAAAAGTGTAACGCCTTGGAATTTCTTTTAAATTAATTAATTATTTTATCTTATGTTATTTAATTTTCCCTTAGTCTTGCTTTCTTATTATATCAGTTAAAAAAATAATAATAATTTTTCATAAATTAATATTATATTGTTACTAAAAATTAATAATTGAGACCATAAGAATTAACAAATTGAGACATCATATTTATTATAGGGTTATTCTAGTCATAGAAATTAAATAACTAGGATTCCAGTTGAAGTAAAATCTTCAACCAAACATAAAACCCCTACAATCTAAAATCCTAACCACTCAATCATTCAGTTCTAAGAAAAGAGAGAAGAGAGAAGAGAGAAGAGAGAAGAGAAGAGAGAGAGAGAGAGAGAGAGAGAGAGAGAGAGAGCGAGAGGGAGATGGCGGAAGAGAAAAGAGAAAAAAAAAAAAAAAGAAAAAAGAAAAAAGAAAAGGGTAGCCGACGGGAAGGAACCGGGGTAGAAACTTTCCTTGGTAATCTCTGATAAATTATCCCCTGTTCATTTAATTTCAATCGTCGATTTTGACCGGATAAAACCGATTTTGACCGGATGAAATAATTTTGAATTGAATTGTATTTTCCTTTCCAAATTCTAGTTTTCTTTTCCTTTGCCATTAGCCATCAATTTTGACCAAATAGCCAATTTTGAAATTTTCAGATAGTGTAAGGAAGCCTTGTCTTTTCTGCTTGTTTAATTCCATAGCCAAGTATGTGTAGAACTAATGCCCGTTCTTTCCTTGATAAATCAGCCGCAAATTTTGATAGAAATCAAGCTTTCTCAAGTATAAGCACAAATTGCTGCGGAAAAATATTATCCAAGTAGGCCTGATTGGATTTGTTAATGACTTCTAGCTTTTAGTATATTGATAAAAAAATTTAGGATTGTTGGGTTTAAGATACTACATATTTATGGAACCCATAAGGCTAGTCTTAGTGAGTTTGTCTTGATTATCATTTAAATTAGTAATTGAAGTATTTAATAAATTAATCAGGTGACTTAGTTGTTGATACGATTGATTTTGAGATAGAAAATTGACGTCTAGGATTGATCTCAAAGGTGAGTGCCTAAACTTATAAATCCTATATATTGTTAATGTTTCAAAACTTAGAAAGATATACTCTATTATATAATTGTTTGTGACTTGTTTTCAACTTACACTGCATATATATGTATTACACTGCACGCAAAAAGAATTATTTTTTTTTATTTTTGGATAAAAGAAAACCTATGCATCTATGAATTTTTTTTTTTTTATGCTTCTAGACTAGCAAATTAAACTCGACGACCAACTGATTATTATTACTGTTACTGTCATGCTACCTATTTCGTTTTGTACTGTTCTGTACTACCCCGTGCTGTTATCTATTCTGCAATGTCCTGTACTGTTATTTGTTGCCTCATCAGCTTACTTTTTTATCTGGTATCAGCGATACGCTAGGGATTTCCCCCTGGGTATCTGCAAACTATTTATTTACTAGATATCTATAAGGAAAATTGTTTAGTGCCCCTAGGTGCTAGTCGTACGCTAAGGATTTCCCCCTAGGTATGAGCGATGCACTGGGGATTTCCCCCTGGGTATTAGCGATGCGCTAGGGATTTTCCCTTGGGTATCTGCATTATGCCAAGCTCTCTCGTTTTGGTAATACCGACTGACTATTTAACTAGCTACAACGAACACTATTTGATCATCGTATTTAAGTTGTTAGTCTAGGGAAGCCATTTATTAAACTCTTGACTTGATACTGCTTGACTGTTTATAAAATTATTGACTTGTTACTGCTTGACTGTTTATAAACTTCTTGACTGTTATTGCTAAACTGTTTTATGAATTCTACTTGTCTTTTTTTCTCAAATATATTCGCTGTACGAATTCTTGAACATTTACATTGTACAAATGATTTTAATTCTGGAACTCACATTGCACCCACTTAGCACTCACTGAGTCTTTTACTCACACTCTTTTCTTTTCTTTTACTTCCTTCTAGCAGACATAGATCCTAGCCCTAGTGAAGAGGTGGATCCTGCATTTGATGAGAGTCAAGAGTGAAGAAGCAATTTGGATTTTCAGTAGACTAGTATATTTCTCTTAAGTTCATTAGTTTTGTTTGTTTATTATGAATTTTATTGTGTTTTAGTTCCGAAAAGGTATTGACACTTGAGTTTTGTGTTATGACTCCGTTAGGGTTGGTTGAGTTCTTATTTAACCTTAAAATTTTGAATTGTTAAGTTTCAATTATTTGGGATAGTTTCACGCTTATAGTATACATGGTTTGATATTATTTTGGGGCATGACAAAAAGAGTAGCAATTTTTGGTGGAATTATTTATATAATAAAGAAACAACACACAAGCCAACCAAAATTATATTTACATACAAAAGTAACTTAAAGAAATCATAGATTATATATAGTACTTTAATGGTTAGGTACGTAGGAGTTTTACAATTATAATTATTAAAAAAGTTAGGGTTGGCACATGCATGGATCAATTATAAAAGATTGGGCAGAACATAAGAATATTAATATTGGATGAAGGATTCTTGATGGGTTGGGTTTGGATTGATTTGGCTAAAGAATTTACAGAAAGGATTAAATTTGGAATTGATTGAAAGAAACAAACGAAAAATATAAATTATCTTGGGAATTTTATTAACAGAAAATATCTTGTAAATGCCACATGATAAAGTCTGATCTCAATCTTATTCTGTTCCAAAATTAAAAAAATTCGACATAGTTGAAAATTTTTCAACCCTCAAAATTTTGGTCTTGTCTTCTTTACATTTTCTAAGAAGGTGTTTTTTATAATTACTAAAAATTTTCAAAAATAATTTGTTTTACTCCTTTCTTAATAAGAACATCATTTGTTCTTATTTTTAAGACTTTTCAATTAAATTACAAATTTAAAATATCAATATCTAAATCTTAAATGGTTTTAACAATTGTAGCCCTTGCATTTTTTAAATTAGGACGCATATAATATTGTTTATAAGCTAAAAAGTATTATCCACATATATATACATTGACATGACATGAAAAAGTAACTGTGATACACACATCAAATGAAATAATAATTTGATTGATGAGATAATTCCAAATTAAACTATCACTTTTGTAATAAATGAAAATATTATTATTACATAAAAATTATTCTTTTTAAAACAATATAATCAACCATATTTTCAATTTATTCCATGTCTTTCAATATGAATACACAAATCAAATATATTTTCATGTCCACCCTCGTAAATATCGATATTTTGGTACAATTAATTCAAATATATAGTTACTTTTATACAAAATATATATCCGAATAACAAAAAGTTACATGTCAGATATGGTAATTGAAAAAATATATATATATATATAAAGATAATTTTGAAAATATAAAATTAAAGACGGGTCTTTCAATTTAAATAATTGTTAAACACCAAACCACTACAAATTAAGTAAATCGAAATAATAAAATAAATAAGTCAATAATATTTTTCAAATCAAAAGAACCACCAATCCCAGACCCACTACCAATTATTTATTGACTAGACTTTATTCTCTTCTTTCCCAACCTACTCCTCACATTCTCCACTTGAAAAGCTCAGCTTAAAAGCTTTATCAAAATTAATTATCTTTATAATTTATACAGCCAAATGGTTCAGCCGCTGAAAACAACACAAAAATCTCTTCTAATGGAGAATCAGTCCTAGGAAGAAGCCTGCTTATTGACCATGCAGCTGGCTTCTGGCGCAGTGCTTCCAATGGTGCTTAAATCCGCCATAGAACTCGATCTTCTCGAGCTTATTAAAAAAGCTGGGCCAGGAACTTCTGCTTCTGCTTCTGAACTTACTGCTCGGCTCCCGACTAACAATCCTGGCGCAGTCAGCACGGTAGACAGAATTCTCCGCCTCCTGGCCGCGCATTCCGTTCTCAATTGCAGCCTAAAAACGCTGCCTGATGGCGGCGCTACTCCCTGGCGCTGGTGTGCAAGTTCTTGACTAGAAATGAAGACGGAGTTTCTGTGGCACCTATTGCCATCATGGTCCAAGACAGGGTCTTCATGGAGCCTTGGTAAGTGATACATATGTAATTATTCGGGCAGATGAAACTATTTATATCTAAATTCGAGATTTGTAAATTAATATAATTTTAATATTACTAATACAATATATATGTATATATATATATATATATATGATAGTTTGGAATTTTGATGAGTTTATTCAAAAATGACAATAGTATTTATGGTTTAAGCTTAATTAAATTGAGTATGAATTTTCCCCAAGTCAATTTGAGTTCAAAAAATCAGGTTTGCCGAGTCCGAGTTTAATACATATGATTTGAGCTCGATGTTGAGATATTTTATTTAATTCAATTCGACTCAACTTAATTGTACCTTTATATGTAAATTTTTCATGATTATTTTATTATATTCATCTAAATATGCATAATGATGATAGGTCTCATCTAAAGGATGTAGTTCTAGACGGAGGAATTTCATTCAACAAGGCCCATGGAATGAGTGCATTTGAAAATTTGAATATCCTGCCACGGATCAGAGATTGAACTGAATTTTTAACCAAGCTATGTATGAACAATCAACCATATTTTTGAAGAAAATTCTTGAAATATACAAAGGATTTGAGGGTCTCAAATCCCTTGTGGATGTTGGTGGTGGAATTGGATCACTCAAATTGATTATCTCCTAACATCCATCTATTAAGGGTATTAATTTTGACTAGCCCATGTTATCCAAGATGCTGCATCCCATCTGGATAAGTATGTATTCTACGTACTTTCCTTCAAACAAATTTGCGGAGTGAAAACGAAGTGGCTTAGAGTATTCAACTTGAATTGTGCAGCATTCGTTGTGGTTTTTTTTGTGAAAATAAACACAAAATTAATAAATTTTGTGATTTTGAACATCTTTTTGGTGCTACTTAAATTTTGGGTCCTTTCACTTTTGGGGTTGGGAAGTTGTGATGAGAAATGACAAGAAAAACATTGGGACTATGAAGTAGGAAAATTCCCCTTGCCCCTTGGAATCTATCATAGGTATTAACCATCAAGCCTAACTTTGCCAAACTACCTTTTTGCCAAATCTTATAATCTAAAGTCAAACCATGTTACAAATACTCTCATTAGTCTTTACTTTTTATTTCATATATGAAAAATCAAGTGTAGAAGATACATTTTTAAATAAATATTTAACTATAAACGACATACATTAATGATCACATAAAAATATATAATTAATACAAATTGAAATAAAGAATTCAGAATACTTATTTTGAAGTTTAAAAGTTGAAAACTTGTGCAGGAGTGGAGCATGTAGGTGGTGACAGGCTTGTTAGCGTGCCAAAAGCAGATGCCATTTTTATGAAGGTGAAATTGATTTTCCTACAATCACCACGGTTTTTCTACATAATTTTTGTGCACGACGGTCATCTTTAATTTTATTAATTTATGATTGGGCAATAATAAATATTGATGTATATTTATAGAAATAGTCCTAACTGGTGCAGGGACACTCATAATTATTCATTTTTATTGCGTGAAATCCAAGCATAAATCCCTCAAAATCTATAAATACAATGGGACCTATAGTGCAAAACCCACCAAGAAACTTTTCAGATATATCTTGAAGCAATATTGATAGCTTTTGGAAAGTTTGAATCGCCCTTTTGTAGTCGTGGCCATTTTATTGTATCTATCATTGCTTTTGATATTAATTTCTATTACCACGCTTAAATTCTATAAATCAGTGCTTTGTAATTTGAACAAGAAACTCAGTATCAAGTCAATGTTTATTCATAGTTTTATTTTAAATTCTTTATTCTAATATATATTTCATCTTCTATTTTATTTGATTTAAATATATATTTAAATGTATTAGATTTACAATCAACTATTTTTATAAAAAAATATTTAGTATAGTTGGCATATATACTTAAAATTGACAGGAGATGAAACATATTTTGAAATAGAGAATTCAACGTGCTATAATTTGAATTAGAAACTAGATATTAAAAGTTGGAGTACTTTTTAATTACTTATTTGTTACTTTTAGAAAGTAGTTTGAATCACCCTTTTATTCATTATAGTGTACTTGTCACGGTATTTTTGTCGACTTTAGAATTCTATTTTGTGGTTGTCACGGCATTTTTGGTGACTTTAGAGTTTTATTTTGTGGAAGCCACACGAAGATTTTATATGTTGTGATATAGGTCGAGGAAACTCTCTACGTACATAAATTAGCGGCTTGTAATTTAAATTAGGAACTCAAAATTAAAAAATAAAGTCTTCTTTATTTACTAAATAATAAATACTATATTTTATCTGATTTTTTAACAATCGATATTTATCAGTTGTTTTCCTCCGGGTAGCCAATAAGTCCGAAACCCATCAATTTTTTTTTTAATATATATATATATATTTAATGTACCATAGTTTTTTGATTTAGACTAATATTTAACCTTTTTGACCATTAATGTAGTGGATTTGTCATGACTGGAGTGATGCACACTGCCAAAATATCTTGAAGAATTGCTATGAAGCACTTCCAGAAAATGGGAAAGTAATTATTGCAGAAGCTATTCTTCCTGCTGACCCAAACTGTGGGCTGGCTTCAATGAGGGCAGTAATAAGTGATGTGATTATGTTGGCTTATAACCCATGTGGAAAACAGAGGACAGAAAGGGAATTTCAGGCATTGGCTAAACAAGATGGTTTTAAACAACTCATCAAAATTTGCTGTGCTTTTAATATTTGGATCAGGGAATTTCGTAAATGAAAAGGGTATATCTATGGGCTATTTGGAAAGCTTTATGAGGAAATTGGAAAGTATAAAAAATAAAATATTGCCGCATTATTTTTTATTTTCTATTTTTTGAAAAAAAATTCTTGTTGACTGTGATTGAATATCGTGAAAAAGAATAATATAATAGATCTATAAGTTGGTATATGTCTTTAATAATTTTATATATTTTTAACTTTTTCTATTATTGTTTTTCTTGAAAAGCAAGGGAAAGAAAATACGTTGTTCACATGATGGTAAGAACATTTAAATGAAAGAAAATATTTATTATTATTTTTTGCTAGTAAAAATCTTATCATATACCATTGGTGACTATAATTCCAATTCTTCGGATAGAATTCAAAAAAGAAAATAATAAATAATAAAAATAAAGCAAAGACTTACATTGAGGGAATTTGGATTTTCGAGTGTGGTACGGCCCAATGCTTTTGGGGCCAACAAACACCAAAATTCCCCATTATTAGATTAAATTAATAGATCTTAACTTTGATAAGACATTCCGAATTTTCAATTTCAAATAATGTTTCAATATGTATTTTATTATTTATATGTCAAATATATCTAAATTATAATTGAATATTTTTTATGAAAAATATTAATATACTCAATACTTATTTATAATATAAGATAAAATATGAAACACTGATCGATACGGAAATGATAGATGACAAGAATAGTAGCTTATCTTGGTGGAATAGTTCATAATAAGGATACAAAATACAAACATAAAAATCATATATGCATTAACATGCAAAAGTTACCAAAAAAAAACCATAAACTATATATAGTTGTATGGTTAGGTAGGACTTTTATTATTATTATTATTATTATTATTGAAAAAATCTCGGTAATTTCTCATGTAAATAATAAAAATCAAAATTGTAAGCTTATTTTCTAGTGTAAATAATTCCTTGAGTTTGATTAATCAAATTTGAAGTAAAATTTACATTGACCATTGGTTGTTTTTGTTTTTTCTTAACACACACATTAGATGTTTGTTAAGTTTGATCTACTAACCTCGCATTTTATATATAAAACTTATAACATTTAGTAAAGGACTGCAATGCAAATATTGATTGGGGGTTAAGGAGTACCTAGGCTATGTCCAGCCCAATTCTAAATGAGATGCTATTTCTAAAATTTGGACCCAAGATGGCACTTGTGGTACTCCAATCCAAATGCTATTTTAGGTCTAAATTTGGAACTTGTGACCCAAGGGTCCATATTATTATTATTATTATTATTATTATTATTATTATATATTTTTTCCTTTTCTTTTATTTAATTTAGTTTAATTAATATAAAAAATTTCAGAAATTATATAATTTATGTATTAATTTATAAGTAAATTTTATTTTTTTTTTATATATTTATACATAAAATTATATATTAGATATATTTTTATTTCATATATTTAAAAAAATTTAAGTGTGAAATAATTTTTTTTTTGACTTATTAGTTATTGTGAAAAAAATGTGAGGAAAATTTAAAAAACTAGCTGTTAATTTTTTTGTATAAATATGATTTAATGTTGTGGTTTTCTAGGTATATATGATGGGCAGTTGTTCAGTTGCAATTTTGTAATTTAATTCGTGTAATTTTTCATTATGATTAATAGTAAAAATGCTTAATTGTTGGATTTTAACTTTTATTTTATATTTTGTGAAGCAAATTGAAGATTCGAGCTAAATGCAATTGAAAATTGAGTATTTGATATGCTTGGAGCAAAAATTGCATTCTTGAGGAGATGAGAAATAGAAGAAGGAAATAATTCGAGCGCTGACGTATTTTGGCAATTGTATATTTTTGGAATGTTTTAATTTATATTTCTTTAATTAGGAGAATTTAAGTTTTCCTACTTTGGTAGGATTCTTAATTAGCTTCTCAATTGCATTAGGAGTAATAGGCTATTTATAGGGTACTAAGAATCTTTCATAGAGGCTTTACAGTCTTCCATTCAACATATTTTATGTTTCCTACATTTTTCTATGAAACATGAGTTGCTAAGCTCTTTTTCTAGCCTAAGGGATTATCGAAGTTTGGATTCTTCAATATTTGTAAGATCTAAATGATTTAATTTGTTTTCCTTACTCATTGAGTATTTATTTATTTTCTATTTTCATTATGAATATTCAGGTTTATTGAATTTAGGATCCAAATTTAATAGCTTAGAATATTTATATCAATTAGAACATTAAATCTGTAATTGTTTAATTGTTCTAATACTTGTGGCAAATAACATAGTTATGTGTGGTGATATGCATGATTTATGTTATGCGGATAAATAATCCCCGCGTGTGTGTGTTTATTGGCTAGGGCTGGGTCTCTCTAGTTTTTAATGATGTTAAGAAATTAAATCCTATGAGCGTTTCTTTAGGGGTTGTTTATTGGCAAGGGAAATAGCTAACAAGCTTCTCTTAGTTATCAAGATAGTAAGGAGAGATTGGTTATTATGGTGTCCAAGTAACTATAACCAGTCTACTCAAGAAAAAAGGAATTTATCTTTGCATCAATGATCAAATCTGAGAACCAAATTGAGATTTTACCTTCGGCTAGATTTCATTCTTGTTGATTTCTTCTTCTATTTGTGATTTATTTACTTTTGAGATTCTAGGTCTTCATTTTCATAAAAATCCCCCTTTCTATTTTATTTTATTTAGTAAACTTGAAAGAAATAAAATTCACCAATTTTTGTGGAATATGACCCTGCTCATCACTTATTACAAATTATATCTTTAGAGTAGGAATTTATTTTTGTTAGATTTGACACCCATCAAACTTTGGCACCATTGCTGGGGACTGGTTTCAAACAACTTTGTTTCTTTTAATACCTCGATTTTCTAGTATAGGTGAACTTCAATGGCTTGTGAAAGAACTTTAAGGGAGTTAGCTGGACCAAACTTGACTCAACAACTGCTTTGTATTGAGTATCTAGAGTTGGAAATACCTTTAGAGTTAAAATCTGGGTTAATCCATCTACTACCTGTTTTCCACGGTTTTGATAATGAAGATCCCCATAAGCATTTAAAGGCACTTCATGTAGTGTGCTTGACTATGAAACCCTAAGAAGTGTCTGAAGAGCAAGTCAAGGTGTGAGCTTATTTTCCTTAGCAGATAATGCTAAAGATTGGTTGTTTTACATAACCCCTGGCTCTGTCACTACATGGACAGAAATGACAAGATTGTTTCTTGAGAAGTTTGTCCCTACTTCACGTGCTACTAGTATTAGAAAAGAGATAAGCGGGATAAGATAGAGAGATGTAGAGAGTCTTCACAAATATTGAGAAAGGTTTAAACAACATTGCGCAAGCTGCTCACAACATGGTATTACTGAGCGACTTCTCATTCAATATTTTTATAAAGGACTTTTACCGATGGAAAGGAGGATGGTGGATGTAGCAAGTCAAGGAGCCATAGTGAACAAAACTCCAAGCGAAGCTAGAGAATTAATCTTTATAATGGCTGCCAACTCCTAACAATTTGGATACTCTTTGGATCCTCCTAGAAGGGGTTAATGAGGTAAGTAATTCATCTCTTGAGCATTGGATTTCCATTTTAACTTCTATTGTTTAATAATTGGTTGTAGGAAATACGCAGCAAATTAAGACTTGTGGTATTTGTACTAACGTTGGTCATCCTATGGATATGTGCTCTATACTCCAACAGGATTCCTGTGAACAAACTAATGCAGTAAAGAGATTTCCTGGACCACTGCAAAGAAAGCACGATCCCTACTCAAACACATACAACCTAAGATAGAGGGATCGTCTAAATTTCAATTAAGTAGGGAGACTGCAGAACTACCAACACTTTAAAAAAAAAATCGCTTCATCCACAGCAACCATCCTCTTTTAACACATGTATGTCTTTTGAAGAGATTGTTAAATCGCTTGCGACTAACACTCATCAATTTCAACAGGAAACTAGAGCAAGCATTCAAAACTTAGAAAATCAAATAAGTCAGCTAGCCACCTCTGTGAGTAAGATAGAATCCAAAGGAAAATTTTCCTATCAAACAGTTGTCAATCCCAAGCATAACGTTAGCGTGATTACTTTGAGGAATGGTAAGGAGTTGAAGGAACCCAGCCAGAAGACATGAGAAAATACTATCGTGGAAAAAGTGGAGAGAGAGATTGTCATGCTCCAGGATTTAGTTGAACATTCGCATGAACCCAACGATAAGGTGACAAGCTCATTGGTTGTACACCCTCTCTTTCCTGAAAGGTTCGCTAAATCCAAAAGGCATGAAGAGGAAAAGGAGATTTTTGAAACTTTTCGCAAGGTCAAGGTAAATATCCCACTACTTAATTAGGTAAATATCCCACAAATTAAGGCTTGTGGGATTTGTACTAACGTTGGTCATCCTACAGATATGTGTCCTACACTCTATGTGAACAAACTAATGCAGTAGGGAGACTTCCTGGACCACCGCAAAGAAAGTATGATCTCTACTCAAACACCTACAACTTAGGATAGAGGAATAATCCAAGTTTCAATTACGGAGGGAGACAACATAACTACCAACACTTAAAAAAAAACTGTCTCCTCCGCAGCAACCATCCTCTTCTAATACAGGTATGTCTCTTGAAGAGATTGTTAAATCTCTTGCAACTAACACTCAGCAATTTCAACAGGAAACTCGAGCAAGCATTCAAAACTTGGAAAATCAAATAAGTCAGCTAGCCACCTCAGTGAGTAAAATAGAATCCAAAGGAAAACTACCTTATCAGATAGTTGTCAATCCCAAGCAGAATGTTAGCGCAATTACTTTGAGGAATGGTAAGAAGCTGAAAGAACCCAGCAAGAAGACATGAAAAAATACTGTCATGGAAAAAGTGGAGAGAGAGAGAGAGAGAGAGAGAGATTGTGATGCCCCATGATTCAGTTGAACTTTCGCATGAACCCAACGGTAAGATGACAAGCCAATTGGTTGTACACCCTACCTTTCCTAAAAGATTCGTTAAATCCAAAAGGTATGAAGAGGGAAAGAAGATTTTTGAAACTTTTCACAAGGTTGAGGTAAATATCCCATTACTTGATGCAATAAAGCAAATATCTCGGTATGCTAGATTTCTCAAGAAATTATGCACAAATAAAAGAAAATTAAAGGGTAATGAAAGAATAAGTATGAGAGAAAATGTCTCAGCAATGATACAAAGGAAATTACCCCCCAAACGCAAGGACCCAGGTATGTTTACTATCCTTCACAAAATTGGCAATGTTGGAATTAAAAAGGCCATGTGCGATCTTGGTGCTTCAATCAATATCATGCCTCTTTTTGTCTACTCTTCCTTGAATGTTAGTCCTTTGAAAGAAACAGAAGTAATTCAACTTGCTGATAGGTCTTTTGTATATCCTGAGGGAGTCCTAGAGGATGTATTAGTACAAGTTAACAAATTGATTTTTCCTGCTGATTTTTATGTACTTAACATGTTTGAAGATAACTCTCCTAATTTGTCACAAATACTATTTGGAATACCTTTTCTTAGAACCTCTAGGACGAAAATTGATGTGCATAATGGTACACTCACTATGGAGTTTGATGGTGATGTGATTAAATTCAATATCTATGATGTCATGAAATATCCTAGTGATGAGTTTTATGTTTTTTGTGTGGATATTGTTGATACTTTGACTCATGGAACCTTTAGTTTGAATGATGATGATAACTTTGTGACGTGAGGAATAGCTACATCTAGCCAAAGACGTTAAAGAGAGGTGCTTTTTGGGAGGCAACCCAAACTTTCAATTTGTCTTTCATTTTTCTTAAAAAATAAAAACAAAAACAAAAACAAAAAAGACAAAAAATTATTCTTCTAGTGTCTTTAATTAACTTTATTTTTTTATGTAGGAGACATCTTAAATTAGTCTATGGACATAATTACTTCAGATAGAAAAGCTCTTCAAACTACCTGTGATCACGCCTTGTTCAAGGACCTTTTCTGACACGTTTAAATTAGTTGACAGAAAAGCTCTTCAATCTACTCGTGTCCGTGCCTTATTCAAGGACCTCTTCTGGCACGTTTGAATTATTTTGTCTCCTCAAGGGAGTCCCTCTTCCACCTTTCTTATGCATCTACATTCTTATTTTGAAATATTAAGGCCAATGTTTGACTTAAATTGGGGGGACGAAAATGTAGAATCATTTTGTTTCAAACATGCATGAAATAGCTCTTTATTCTTCTTATTTGCTTCCAAAGTGTGCTTTAGTTCTTGATTTGTTAATCTTTCTCATTGATCTTTTGCTTCTTTTCGATGCTTGTCTCTAAGGTAACACTTGAATAATTGGGTTAAATTAGGAGACATTGTAAGAATGGCATGAATAGTTAAATCCTTGTTTATTGCACTTTGACTTGTTGCCTTGTCGGTTAATTTGGATAAAAGATGTATGAGGAAATTAATGTATGTCACCCATAATAATTGTCATGCATAGCGGGTTAACTTTTCTAGAATTTGTCTTGATGAGCATATTTGGGTTGAATTGTTAAGTTAAATATACTAAGATATGAAGATGATTAGGTTTGACCATTTAACCACTTAAAAAAAAAGCATTAGCTCAGTTACTCTGTTAATCACTAAAATTAAATGATTATCAGTAGGGATAATAACCATCTAGTTTTGTGACAGGCTGAGTAACCAAGTGCATTCATCACCAATGTTTGTACTCGCGTAAAAGGGCCAGATGGCATTCTAGACAAATTGTGGCCGGCTAAGTAACCGGGTGCATTCATTACTAGTGTTTGTATTTGCGTAAAAAGGTTGGTCCATGCGCTGAATTTAGTGCGCAAAAAAAAAGGAGATCGAATAAGGTTTTTCCTATCATCCTTTATGTTTTCGTGCATTCGACTTACTATTTCTCTCTGAAAATGTGATATCGTTACATGTTTTTGATAGTTGACCTTCTATGTTTTGACTTGAAATGAACTTAATGAAGAAGTGTTAAATCCTTTTTACATTTCGAGTTCGAAGAGATTACCAAGGTGGCAGGTTATTTGTGTGACTTATAAGGGTTCTTCATGTGAAGTGCATGTTCCTACTTGTGTCTTCATTTAGCCCTCCAAAATTTGACAATTTGAACTATATTGGGGACAAACTGAGAAATAGGTAGAAGGGATATTGAAAACGGTTAATAAATTGATGCTATTGTATGCTTGAGGACAAGCATTGTCTAAGTGTGGGGAATTTGTTAAGTTGCATTTTTGTCATTTAATTCGTATAATTTTCCCTTATGATTAATAGTAAAAATGCTTAATTGTTGGATTTAACTTTTATTTTATATTTTGTGAAAAAAATTGAAGATTTAAGCTAAATGCAGTTGAAAATCAAGTATTTGATATGCTTGGAGCAAAAATTGCATTCCCGATGAGATAAGAAATGGAAGAAGGAAATAATTCGAGTGCGGACGTGTTTTGGCAGTTGTACATTTTCGGAATGTTTAATTTATATTTCTTTAAGTAGGAGAATTTAAGTTTCCCTACTTTGGTAGGACTCTTAATTAGTTTTCCAGTTGCATTAGGAGTAGTAGGCTATTTATAGGGAATTAGAAATCTTTCATTGAGGTTTTACACTTTTTCATTCAACATATTTTATTTTCCTGCATTTTTCTCTCAAATATGAGTTGCTAAGCTCTTGTTCTAGTCTAAGGGATTATCGAAGTTTGGATTTTTCAATATTTGTGACATCTAAATAGTTTTATTTGTATTTCTTATTTCTTGAGTAATTATTTATCTTCTGTTTTCATTATGAATATTCAGGTTTATTGAATTGAGGACCCAAATTTGATAGCTTAGAATATTTGTTATGTCAATTAGAACATTAAATCCATAATTGTTTAATTGTTCTAATACTTGGGGCAAATAGTATAGTTATGTGTGGTGATATGCTTGATTTATGTTATGTGGATAAATGATCCAGTCTAAATGAACACCGCGCGCATGTGTGTTTGTTAGTTAGGTTTGGGTCTCTCTAGTTTTTAATGCAATTGATAAATTAAATCATATGAACGTTTCTTTAGGGTTGTTTATTGGCAAGGGAGATAACTAATAAGCTTCTTTTAGTTATCGAGATAATAAGGAGATATTGATTATTAGAGCGTTCGAGTAACTATAATCAGTCTACTCAAGCAAAGAGGGATTTATCTTTGTATCAATGATCAAATCTGAGAACCAAACTGAGATTTTACCTTCGGCTAGATTTCATTCTTATTGATTTCTTATTTTATTTGTGATTTATTTACTTTTAAGATGCTAGGTCTTCGTTTTCATAAAAATTCCCATTTCTATTTTATTTTATTTAGTAAACTTGAAATAAATAAAATTTACCAATCACTGTGGAATACGACCCTACTCACCACTTATTACAAATCATATTTTTAGAGTAGGAATTTATTTTTATTGGATTCGACATCCATCAAATTGACTGCATGCACAGGAAATGGAAAAATTGCCTAGCTGCGTGGAAAGGTATGTTTGCTCGAGGAGATCACAAGCCTCCAACAATTATTCTCGAAACAGTAGCTTCATACAACCTATGGATATGGCATGCATCTTTCGGCCTTCCAGGTATGTGCAATGACATAAATGTGTTGGATCGTTCACCAGTGTTTGATGATTTTTTGGAAAGATGAGCTCCAATAGTTCATTATACTATAAATGGTAACAACTTCAACTTGGGATATTATCTTATAGATGGTATATATCCGTCTTAAGCAATATTTTTAAAATCAATCTCATATCCTCAAGGACCAAAGGCTACAAAATTTGCCAAAGCTCAAGAGACAATTAGAAAGGATGTCAAGCGAGCCTTTCGAGTGCTCCAAGCTCGTTTTGCAATTGTTCTAGTCTTTCATGTATGTGGGATACGAAAACATTTGGTGGAGTGTGCATCATAATGCATAATATGATTGTTGAGGATGAGCGAGACACATTACATTTACTCTTGATTTCTTATATGACAATGTGCTTACCAATGATATAACAATTCAAATCTCTCACAACCATTTTACCTGAGTATGAAAATACCTCCAAAATCATCTTCAGGTACGTGATAGGGGGAATCATCAGAAATTGCATGCCGACTTCACAGAGCATATGTGGCGACTCAAAGAATCATCATCAAGTTGTGATAACTAAATTATATCGGTTCATAAATTTATTTTTATTGTTCTTTTTCCTTCAAGCTTCAAGTATGTACCTTTTAATAACTTGTTTAACAACATAATTTTTTTTTTCAATTACTAATGTTTTCCATGTTTTAAATATTTTTTTTAGAAATTGAGATTAATTAATAATTAATAAAAATATAAACATAAAAAAAGTTGTCTAAATACATTAAAATAATATAAAATAGTAGAATTTTGGGTTGAAGAAGGAAAATGCTATTTGATGTGCTATATTTTTGGGATGCTATTTTTGCTGATGTGGCAAGAAAACAAACCCTAAAATAGATCTTGGGTTCGAGATGCCCTAAGGTATAGATTATAACTGCATTTATTTTCACATTTTCAGATTCTTCTTCTCAAGAATAACAAGTATTATTATTTAGTAATTATATTCCTGATTAATCGTTACAGCAAATTGCAAATTCTCATATAATCCTCATCTTTGATTAGTTTAATTAATTGTGATTTGGACTATTTCAAATTTAAGAATATATAAGAGTAAGTACCTAGAATTTTGGTGCAACAATTAAACTTGGATAAAATTTTAACAATTTATATACTATATAAATATTACTTTTGAATATATTTATTGATAACTATCAACATTAATCTAGAAATCCTAAGCAAATTGCTGATCTTATTCCACTTTATCTTTCCTCCATGATCTTAAAATGATGCAACTAATTTTTTTTTTTCCTGAAAAATAGATCATAAAAGAAAATCAATTTTCATGCATTAATGCGTTAATATTAAAATTTTTAAATATCATGCTTGTCTCACTAAATTTACAAGGGAAGATTCTGAAACAGTATCTCCCGTTGCAAAGTTTGCGACAAATTGAACAAAAAAAAAATTATTATGTAATTCATTACATATTGTCCTTAATTAACAGTGTCTTTACTCTCTCAATAAATAGAAATGAAACTGGAAGGCAAATGCATATATACTTGGTTTCTGATACACTGAAGGATAGCTTTGTTATAATTTTTTCCTCTTTTGTAACAACAAAAACATGGGACATGAAAATTGTTAAATTTGCCTTGAAATTTGAGCTACAAATAATAAGAAATGAAAGAAACAATGCGAAATGGATTGGAGTAGATGAAGCGGGTGCTGGAGCATGCCCCCACATGTTGGTAGGATGCCCCACGCTGGGGTATGAGGAGAGGCGCACCCGAGTGCGGAAACTGGGCTGGAACGCCTACACTAGGGTGCGAGTTTTCTGCGCCCTGGCGTGGTGTGTTTTGCTGCCAGGCAAAGATATGTTGAGTGCCCTAACGTGACATGCAAGCCCACAGGCCTTTTTTTTTTTTTTTTTTCTTTGGGTATTTAAATGTGTTTTCTTATGGGTTGATTAGAGACGAACCCTAGAACATAAATTCTATATTGCTTTAGAGATAGTATCTCAGAACGAAGTTTAGAACGAAGGTGTTTGGTGTTCTTGTGAGATCTGTGGGACTTAAATTGTACTTAGCACTTTTATTTGGAATCAATAAATTTCTTTTCTTTGTCGAGTAGATTAAGCACATCACTGAACCATGTTAAATCTTGTTGTCAATTTCATTGAATTACTTTACCTTTCATTTCTCAATTTTATCATTTGGTCTTTCTGAGTTACAACAAATTGGTATCACAGCCAGGATTGATCAGATGTCAACCATGAAGTATGAAGTAGAGAAATTTGATGGGAAGAACAATTTTAGGCTGTGGAAGATGAAAGTGCATGCCCTCTTGTGTCTATAAGATTTACATAGAGCGTTAAAGGGCAGAGATTTCTTGCCATAGATGCTGTCAGATTTTAGGATGGATAAGTCTAAACTAGTTAGTACGCCACTTGTAGCTCATTTCAGGCTCTCATCAAATCTTAACCGAGTATTGAGGAGGAGATGGAGCACAAGTCAAATGTGTCATATGCTAGTGCAGTTGGTAGCTTGATGTACGTCATGGTGTACACTAGGCCAAATATTTCACATGCAGTCAAGGTAGTGAGTAGGTACATATACAAGCCAAGAAAGACTCATTGGCAGGCAGTGAAATGGATTAATGAGGTATTTTGGAGGCTCTACAGATAGATGTTTGAAGTATAGCTAATTGAATTCTACTTCTATAATTGTTGGCTATGTAGATGCGGATTATGCTGGAAATTTGGACAGCACAAGGTCCATGACAGGATATGTGTTTTGTGTTTCGAGTTGTACGGTTAGCTAGAAGGTGACTTTGTAGTCATCAGTTGCATTGTCCACAACAGAAGCTAAGTACATGGTTGTGGCTGAAGGCATGAAGGAAGGCATTTGGCTAAAGGGGCTGATTGATGATATGAGTATGAATTTTGATATTATTACAATATTTTATGATAGTCAAAATGCCATATACTTGTCAAAAAATCAAGCATTCCATGAAAGCACAAAGCACATGATGTGAGGTATCACTTGGTCTAGGATATGGTGTCTCAAAGTGTCATCTTGGTTGACAAAGTTGGGATTAAGTATAATCCAGCAGATATGTTAACTAAGATTGTTCCGAGAATCAATTTGAGCATTATTTGGATTTGATTAACATTTTCAGACTCAGATGAAGGCTCTTTTGGGGGTATGAACAAAGAAGATGGATGGAGAATTTCAAGTCAAGGTGGAGAATTGTTGATTTTATGTTGAAATTTGAGCTATAAATGATGAGAAATAGAAGAAACAGTGCAAAACGGAATGGAGCGGATGAAATAGGTGCTGGAGCACGCCCCAGCGTGCATTGGCAAGAAGCCGCGCAGCGGGGAGCGAGGAGAGGCATGCCTGAGTGCAAAAACTAGGTAGGAACACCCACAACGCGTGCCTTGGCACAAAGAGGTTGTGCCCCATTCTGTAATGCTGCGTCAGGTGTGAGTTTCTGCGCCCCGGCGTGGCGTGTTTTGCTACCAGGTGGGGATACGTGTGCTGGGGTGCAAGTCTTGCAATGCGACACGTAGGCCCACGGGCCATTAAATATTTTTCTTTGGGTATTTAAACATGTTTTCTCCCGATTTTATTAAGAGAAACCCTAAAACATAGATTCTATACTACTTTAGAGATAGTATCTCAGAACGAAGTTTAGAATGCGTGTTTTAAGTGTTTTCGTGAGATTTGTGGGACTTAAATTATACTTGGCACTTTGATTTGGAATCAATAAAATTCCTTTATTCGTTGGATGGATTAGGTACATCGCCGAACCGCGTTAAATCTTGCTGTCAAGTTTCATTGAATTACTTTATCTTTTATTTCTCAATTTTACTATTTGGTCTTTCTAGATTACAATAAAAATTAATTATATACATTTGTTATAAATTCATCAAGTTGGAATAGGACATGAAATATGAAATTAAATAGAGGATTCAAAATGTTTAACCTTATATAAAAAAATGGATCCTCAATTTGCTTTTCTTATAGATATTCAAATACTCTTGTGGTAGCCTTTGTCCTCATTTCTATGATTGTCTTTAAACATGATTAATTAGTTTTTGTAATTCCAATTATGAACTTGACTAATCATACAACAAATTAAGTACATTTTGATGGTGTGATCTCTTATCTAAATACATTGTCTTCTTGTGTTGCTTGTGTCACACTAGTAACAGTCCTGTGGATCAGCTTAGAAAGCAGTAATTAATCCATGTCGACTATGCTCAACAATAAACTTGACAATGCATATTTACTTTTATTTCAGTTATATAGAAAATTTATTATTTTGTTTAATAAATAAACATTGAGTATATAAAGTATATTTTTAAATAAATATATAATTTAGATCACATATATTTGAAAAAAAACATGTAATCTAGAAATGATATCTTGAACACTTTTATTTTGACACTTAATTAAATGTTGGAAATGTTATGTAGGAGTGGAACACATCAGTGGCAACATGTTTGTTAGTGTGCCAAAAGCCGATGCCATTTTTACGAAGGTGAGATGGAATTTTTCATGTTTTCTCAAAGTGGGTTTTCATTATTTTTCCACTATTTTAAAATAGAAAAATATCAACTTCTTCTAATTTTTATTAAAAATATAATTTATTTTATTTTTAATTTCTCATAAACACACTATATCATCCTATTATCAACATCAATCAAATTTAAATTTAATTTAACATAAAATATCCACAATCATTTTAAAATAATGAAAAGATACATATATTTTGAGGGCTAAATGCGGATTACCCCTATGTGAAATTCAAAATTACCACAAAACCCCTATGAAAAAATATGAGTCTAATTGCCTCACTCGCCCCATAGGCACTTTTTGGTCAGAAAAAGAAAAAAATAAGACAGAAACGCCCTTCTAATTATTGAGGAAGATTTAAGGCACTTTTACAATTTTTCCTCCGTTATTTTGTCATACATTTGGATGAAAGACAAAAAAACACTCAAATCCAACAAATCCCAAAAACTCTCTCTTTCAACTTTCAGAAGAAAAAAAAAAAAAGAAACTTCCTCCCAATGCAAACCAAGTTGTTTTTCCACATTTTATTGTCAAGAAATCATCCTTGAGTGAAGACATTCGTGACTCAACAAAAATCTTCTCGACGACCTTTGATTCCAAGTGTTGGTTTTTATTTTTTCTTCTATTTTCTGAACCGGTATGTGCATTAGTGAAATAATGTGTCATTTGTGTGCAAAATGTATGTTTTCAATGATATTGTGTGTGGGACGCACGTTAGGTGTTTGTGAGTTGGGTGTTTGTTGGTTGGAGTTTTTTCATTTTTTGGGAACTCTCCGTAATGAAAATAATAAACACAATAAACACATTTATTATTATTATTATTTGTGGGGGGGCATTTTTTATTAGTTAATGTGGTCCCTATTCATATTCATATTGTATAAATGGGGCTGAATAGGGGGAGGAATTGACTCAAAACTGAAGCATGAGTTTTTTTTTTTTTTTTTTTGTTGGAATTTTCTTCTTTGTTGCTTAAAATTCATTAAGAACTGACTTGGGAGTACTAAAGCCCTTTTTTTATTATATGAGGTATAAGTGTACTATTGATAGAGTTCACATGGGGGTAATCTGGCCCTTTTTCTGCACAGTCATTCTAATGCTTATTGTTTGATTAATGAAGTATATTTTTTATTTAGGGGCATAGAAATACAATTGCTCAAACTGATGGGCAGTCAACTAAGAAGAAAAGATTGAGAAGACCACAATTGCATATGTATTGGCATACACCAAGTCAAGGAAAAGTATATGGAAACCTTGAAGACTGAAAATTGAATATGAAGAAGTTTTTTGTTTTTTGATTTTGTGGCTTAATATGTGGGTAGCCCTTTTTTTGCTTCATTTTCTATTTTTGTAAGCAAAAATTTCTTTGTTTACAAAATTAAAATTACAAGACAAAAAAAAAAATCATACAAATAAAATGAAATTGAAACTTATCAATCAACTATGGATTCAATATCTAATATAATCTTCTGATTCTTTCCTTCCAACTATGATCTTGAATTTAACAAGCTCCATGAAGAATGCCTTGAACATCGTAGATCTCCTTAAATTTGATTTGAAGAAAAGTAATGCCAATCCGAGGGTTTCCCACCTTAATCTCGAATCAAACACCAAAATATATGAGCTCCACGAAAAACGCTTTGAACGCTGTGGATCTTCTTAAATTTGATTTGAAGAAAAATAACGCCAATCCGAGGGTTTCACATCTTAATCTTGAATCAAACGCCAAAATATATGAGTTTCACGAAGAACGTCTTGAATGTTGTGGATCTCCTTAATTTTAATTGAGAGAATTGTTGGACTCCTTCAAAGCTTCTTTCACTTGCTGGAATTTGTGTTGTGTGTTGAATGAGCTTTGGTCACTCCCTTTATATAGATGCTTGATGGGAGACTTCCAGATTGATTGAACTTCTTTGATAATTACCTCTTTGATAAGATAATATTAGATTATCAAGATCAAATATCAAGAGATAATATTAGACATCAAGAAATAATATCAAATATCAATGTATAATATCAAATATATTTGATTTGATTGGTCTGTAAATATAGGCACTTCATCTTTGACACTTATCAATATTTGATTTGAGTATAAAATAAATACAAGAATATTAATTAAAATGAACTGTTTATCTTTTGAAATTAAATTTAATAAATTTTTCAAGAAACAAATGAAAATTTTAAATTAATATCTAGCATATTATTTTACATATGTCACTTCTTCATAGGCTAAATATTGATATGTCTACAAACGCCCCCACTTCAAGACCTAGCAAAAGAAGTGTCGATCATCCACAAAAGAGGCAAGACTTGAAGTATTTGAGAGTTTTCCCTTTTCTCTCCATTTTTCACATGCATCTACAAAAAGAACATCCTCAGAGCATTCCTCGAGCTATGGTACCCAATAAAAGGGTCAAGTTATAACATAATTAAAAGTAAATATCCTTTTGATGAGGATATCATACACAATTTATACTCATGTGGGTTAAGAGTAACATAAAGTTTAGGCTCGTGTGTTAAAGAGCATATTTAACTTGAATAGACATTTTATACTCGTGTCAAGGAGTTCGCTTGAATTTGATTGACAATTTATACTCATGTCAAAGAGTACATGGGGAGAATTTAAATATTTAGATAGTTTATGCTCGTACTTATGAGCCTTATTGACAGTTTAAGCTCTTATCAAGGAGCACATGAGGAGATTTTGAATATTTAGATAGTTTATGCTCATATCTAGGAGCTTTATTAATAGTTTTAACTCTTGTCAAGGAGCACATGAAAAAACTTTAATTTAAAAATCTCAGATAGTTTATGCTCATATCTAGGAGCATTTGGAATTTGAAGACTTGAGCTTTGGACTTGAAGATTTGAGTCTTTGATTTTGAAACCTGAGGACTTGAGTCTTAAATTTGAACATATGGAGACTTGAATCTTGAATTTGAAGACTTGAAAACTTGAGTCGTGGATTTAGAGATTTGCAGACTTGAGTTTTGAATTTGAAGACTTCGAAACTTGAGTTTTGACTTGAATATTTGGAAACTTGTATTTGAAGACTTGAGTTTGAATTTGGAAACTTGAAGATTTGAGTCTTGAATTTGAAGACTTGGAGATTTAAGTCATAGATTTGGAGACATGAAGACTTGAGAATTTTAGATAATTTATGCTCTTATTTGAGAGCATTATTGACAATTTAAGCTTATATCGAGGAGGATTTGGAATTTGGAGATCAAAATTAATTGCCCCCAACATCTTCATCATCATTGGCATCACTTGAACCTTAAAATTCATGCTCATTTCAATATTATGTGCACGAGTTACCATATCTTCAAAAGTTTTTAGTTTAATTCCTTGAAATATGTAGCAAAGACTCCAATGCATTCCTTGGATACACATCTCAATTGTTGAAGTCTTTGACAATTGATCTTTGCTATTAAGGCTCAAATTTCTCCAGCGATTTATTTAGTTAATCACAACTTCTTCTTTCCGCTGGAGAGAGTTAATGAGTTCAATTATGCTGATTATCCTTTGAGTGCTATAGAAATGATTGAGGAACTCTTGTTCTAGTTGCCCCCAACTACCAATAGAGCCTGCCTCCAAGTCAATATACCAATCAAAAGCATCGTTCTTTAATGATCGAACAATTGCTTGACAAGATTATCTCCATATGTCCCAACATTATTACAAGTTTCAATGAAATGAGCTACGTGCTGCTTTGGGTCACCCTTGCCATCAAATTGCTGAAACTTTGGGGGCTGGTAACCAATTGGTATTTTCAAGTTGTCAATCCTTTGAGTATATGGCTTAGAGTAAGTTATAGATGACTTAGAACTTCCATCAAGCTTATCTTTGATAGTCTCCATGATAAATTCCTTTTGTGGGTCAATAGGAATTAGTCTAGTGGAAACTTCTAGTTCTTTTATTGCAATCTCTTCAATTTTAGCTAGTTGTGTCCTTGTAGATACTTCACATTTGTCTTGAGCCTCAATTTGTTTCTCCATCATGCAGCTTGCATCAAGATTGTCCACTTTGCTCATCAATTTGGAGATTTGAATTTCTCGCTCTTGGACATGCTTCGTGAGTCCTTCAATCGCCTTTGTCAAATTTGTAATTTGTTCCTCCAAGGTTGTAGCACTTGTCGCCATCATCATCATCGTGTTTGAGGAATTTGATGTTAAGCGGGGAATGGATGATGCAGATTCTTCCTTTGAGTCTCTACTATCTTCATTTATATTAATAAAATGTGGCAACATCTTTTCCCCAGCAAGTAAATGAGCCAAGTCCGAAGATAATTGCAGCTCCTTGAACATGCTTCAATCTTGATGAAAGAAAGAGATGAGAGGTAGAGATCATCCCACTAGGCATGCTAAAATTTGGAAGTGCAAATTTGTTTGTTTGCAAAATTAAAATTACAAGACAAAAAAATCGTACAAATAAAATAAAATTAAAACTTATCAATCAATTGTGGATTCAATCTCTAATCTAATCCTCTAATTCTTTCCTTCCGCATATGATCTTGAATTTAATAAGCTCCATCGAAGAACGCCTTGAACGTCGTGGATCTTCTTAAATTTGATTTGAAAAAAAAAAAATAATGCCAATCCAAGGGCTTCGCACCTTAATCTCAAATCAAATGCCAAAATATATGAGTTCCGCGAAAAATGCTTTAAACGTCGTGGATCTCCTTAAATTTGATTTCAAAAAAAATAACGACAATCTGAGGGTTTTGCACCTTAATCTCTAATCAAACGCCAAAATATATGAACTTTGCGAAGAACGCCTTAAACGTTGTGGATCTCTATTATATGTACCAAATGGTTTTGATAATAGACTAATATGTTACCCTTTTTGTGCATTGTAGTGGATTTGTCATGACTGGAGTGTTGCACAATGCTAGAACTCCTAAAGAAATGCCATGAAGCACTTCCAAAAAAGGGGAAAGTAATTGTTGCAAAAACTATTCATCCAGAGGCCCCAAATAGGCTGGCTTCAAAGATGGCAACCCAAGTTCATGTAATTATGTTAGCTTATCTAAATGGGAAAGAGAGGACAAAAAAGGAATTTGAGGTGTTGGCCAAATAAGCTAGCTTTAAACAACTCATCAAGGTCTGCTGTAAAATGCAGATTATCCCCCCGTAAAATTTGAAATTGCCACAAAATTCCCTATGAAAAAAATGAAGTCTTACTAGTGGATCGTATTTTTTCAAAATTGCCACAAAACAGCCTAATAGGGAACACGCACTCAAAATGCAATTAGGAAATACAAATTTGTGTATGAGCTATCCAGAATGCCCTTTAGGGGTTTAGGAGGCCTTTTTTTAAGTCAACGGGGAGTTTTGTGGCATTTTCCATAATCAATATTTTTTTCTTAAAACCTCATTTTTTTTAAAATTAAAAATTAAGTTGTTCATTTTTTTAAGTTTTGTTTTCCATGATCTATGCTTTTTGATCAAAATTAAGGAAAATTCAAACAAAACCTGTTATTTTTTAAGAATAGAAAAAAAATGGAGAAGAAGAAGATCTTAGGACAATAAAATCCGTAGTAGCTCTTCCATTCATTAGTGAATCTCCTTGTCGGCCCTTGGTTGTCGAAGAATTCTCAGTGGCATGTCTCTTCTCTATCGGCTTCTCTGCTTTAGGTGCCATTTATTTTTCAGATAGGAAGAAGAGAATGAAATTAAGTAGAGATTCATTTAAGGAATCTGTTGATTCTTGAGTGTATTCTTTCTTTTTTCTTTTCTTTTTTTCCCTCTTCAATGAGTGAAAGGAAGAAGGGTTTCCAAATGGATTTTTTATTTTGGGTATTCTTTCTTTGGCAAAGTATAAAGAAACGGAGAGAAGATTATGAATGCTGTCATGATTTTTACAATGGTTGTTTGCTTCTGTCATTGCTATTGCTATCAGGGAGGAACAAAGAATATGACGAAACTAAAACAGTCAACCAACTTGTGATATGTTAAGTCAATCCTCTATATAAATAAAAAGGATCATGCTGTATAAAAAGAAAGGGGCCACACTTCTTTTTCTGTTACACTCAACCAAAATACTAAGAGAGTAAGGGAGAGAGGCAGAAGATAAAGGTTTTGGCAGGCAACAACCCAATCTCATTGGCAAAACTAAAATCAATTGCAACAATTCATGAGAAATTCATTTCTCCACCAATTATAGATTAGTTTTTTTCCCCTTTTCCACAACTACAAAAACTAAAAATGCTATATATACTAGTACACACTAGAAACTACCAAAAAAAGTGCCTTTGTAATGGATTAAATGTATTACTACTTGCACCCTGAGGACTTATGGGGTGCTTCAATTAAAGATGATTTCTTCACAGTAAAATATAAAAAATAGTGGAAAAAATGATGTCTTCAACTTTTTTTGCCTTGGGTCAAAGTTTTTTCTTTTTTCTTTGTGTTTTTTTTTTTTTTTTTTGAGAGTGAAAGAGAGAGTTTTGGGATTTTTTTTTTAATTTTTTTTTCTTTCAATATGGCAAGTGTATGAAGAATTCAATGGAGGGAAAGTTGTACAACAATGCCCAAAATCTTCCATAGCACTTAGAAGAGCATTTTTGTCAATCTCTCTCTCTCTCTCTCTCTCTTACCAAAAAGTGCGTTTGGGGCGAGTGAGGTAATTTCGAAGAAACACGAGGTACCAATAAGACTATTTTTTCCATAGAAAGTTTTGTGGCAATTTCAAATTTTAAAAGAGAGTAATATGCATTTAACCCGCAACAATTGCATCGATTATAATAGACAACTTTTGCGCTGAAGCAAGAAATAAGTTTGAAAATTTTATATTTTATAGAAGAATGATGTATTATGATATATACTTTATATTTTGTGTTTGATTTAATTATTATAAGGTACTAAAGATTTAGTATAGTTCGAATTATTTTCCTTCTAAAAGCAAATCCAATTTGATATTGAATTTGATTTGTCAACTATTCAAACAATACAAATAATGAAACAATTCAATGAAATAGACCCAGAAAACAAAAAAATCATGAGTCAAAATAAATATGAAATTGAGTGGGAAAACATGTCTAACATAAATAAACCTAATAAAATAATATTCCATACATTTCGTTGTCACTCACCAACTCTCCCCCTTTTTCTTTCCCTTTCACTTTTTTCTTTTCCTTCAGTTTTTTCTCTTCCCCCAATAATTCAGGCCATTTTTGGATTTTGCGTTTTTGCTTAGAAAATACAATTTAAAAAGTATTTAAAATATAAAATACAAATTTATATACTTTGAATAAAAAAATTGAAGTTCTTTCAAGTTCCGTTACTAAAATCCAAGCAAAATAATCTTATCCGACAAAAATATATTCTGAATCTTTGAAATAATGTTTTATCATGTATTTAATCTCATGTATATATGTCAAATGTATTTGATTTATAATTAAATATTTTTATAAAAACATATTTAAGATACTTAATATTTATTTATAATATAAAATAAAATATGAAACTCATGGATACGAAAAGAAAGGATCCAAAGTGACAAAAAAGAGTAGCTATCTTGATGGAATAGTTTATATTAATGAAGAGACAAAACACAGACATAAATTTATATATACATTATCATATATTTAATTTCATGTATATATATGTCAAATATATTTGATTTATAATTAAATATTTTTATAAAAAAATATTTAAACACTTAATATTTATTTATAATAAAAAATAAAATATGAAACTGATCGTTACAAAAAGAAAGGATCCAAAGTGACAAAAAAAAGTAGCTGCCTTGATAGAATAGTTTATAATAAATAGACAAAACACAGACATAAATTTATATATACATACAAAAGGAACCTAAAGACTAGCTATAGTTATATGGTTAGGTAGGGCTTTTAAAGTTATTATGATTATTGAAAAAGTCAGGGCTGGCACATGAACTATATAAAAAAACTGGACAGGGCATGAGAATATTCACCATGTTGACTGCTGAGCCCAATACTTTAAAGTTTAAACTGAGTAAACATCTCATCTATTTGCATTAATTTATGCTATTTTGGAAATATTTATTTTTAGGCCATTTTCACTTATTTATGTTAAATTGGGGGTAGTTCAATCAATTTAATTTATATATATATATATATTAAAATGACAGTTCAATTAATTTAACTTATAACTGTATTCATATGTGATAAATAAATCAGAATGAAAAACCAAATATGCAACTAGTGAATTTATTGGATGAAGTATTTGTGACGGGTCGGGTTTGGGTTGATTTGGCTAAAGAATTTGCATAAGGAACTTGTCCAGCTCTTAAAATTTTGGACTTGTTTGGTTGTATTTTTAAAAGGTGTTCTTTTATTATATAATATTCCTAACATGATTTAGTTTACTTATTTTTTTAAATAAAGTTGACATTTATTTTTATTGTTAAAGTTTTTCAGTAAAGATTACAAATCGAAAATGCCGACTTCTAGATCTATTGATGCCATTTTCGGACTAATTACCCGTATTATATCAAATTTATTAAGATGCAGTTTAGGGGTAAATGAAATGAGATGATTCGTAAACAATTTGTACTTGGCTTGATAAAAGCTTGTATTCAAATGAATCTAGTCGAGCTCAAGCTTGTCAATCAAATGAACTAAGCCGAGATCAATAATATTTGGTTCAAAAAGCTCGCCAGTCTAAACAAACTTTTTTATTTTTTCTATATATAGTTATAGTCTAAACCCATGTAACAAGGTCCATAATAATAATAATAATAATTTTTTTTTTTTTTAATTTTTAGGACACTTTCAATTTTTTTTGAAAAGTTTATAATTATAAATTTCATTTTGAGCCTAAATGAGTTTGAGTTAATCCAAACCTATACGAGCTCGAGTTCTTTTGAACTTATACAAATCGAGCTCTTTTGCTTCCCTATGACAAGTATCGAGCTCATTCTTACCGAGTCGAGCTAGATAAGATTTGATAAGGCCTAACCGAGTATTCGTCTATTCAACAAGCTGAACTTAAGCTCGACTTTTAGGCTCGACCAAACTCGAGTAAGAGTTCAAGCTCACGAATTAGTAGACAAGTCGAGCCTGAACTTGCTAGATTCGGGCTTGACTCGATTTGTTTACACACCTAATATGCATGCAATGTTTCATAAGTCATATGATTGTTTAAAAAATAACGAAAATTCACTAGTCAATTAAATAATATTTTTTTTATCCGTTTAATATTATTGATACCACATAAAAAGGTATAATGGGATGTATATCTTATTAAGTAAAAACAATTCCATGAATATAATTTGCTGACTGATGAGACAGAAAAAAAAAAATAATGGCATCCACAATTTTATGATTTTTAAAATAAAAATATTATTATCAAATAAGTTTTTTTTTTTTTTTTTTTTGGTTTTGAAAACATTAAAACCAAGCACACCTTCGAAAAAATTCTGCCTTTGAACCTATAAATCAAATGTATATTCTTTTACTTTTTGAGAAACAAAAAAAGATATTTTTAACCCTAAAATATTTGAAATCTTAAAATTATAATCTTGAAAATGTAAACAATGGGATTGTTTTTATTCGAATAATCACCAAACATAATTGATTAATCAATTTTTTAAGAGAAACTTTTACTGTTTTTTTAACTAATCTTTATAAAATTCAAACCCATATTGATTAATTTATTTGCACTTTTACAAACTACCATAAAAAATTCAAAATGAATATGAATGAAATGACCCACCAACCCCAAACCCACCACAAATTGCATTTATTCTCACACTTTATTCTCTTCTTTTCCAACTTACTCCTCACATTTTTCTGTTAAGAAGCTCAGCTTAAAAAAGCTTTATCAATTATATCTTTATAGTTTATACAACCAAATGGGTTCAGCCGCTGAAAACAGAGCAAAAATCACTTCTCCAGTGGATAATCAGTCCGAAGAGGAGGCCTGCTTATTCGCCATGCAGCTGGCTTCTGGTTCGGTGCTTCCAATGGTGCTTAAATCCGCCATAGAACTCGATCTTCTCGAGCTTATTAAAAAAGCTGGCCCAGAAGCTTCTGCTTCTGAACTCGCTGCTCTGCTTCCGACAAACAACCCCGAGGCAGCCAGCATGATAGACAGAATTCTCCGCCTCCTCGCCACGTATTCCGTTCTCGATTGCAGCCTGAAAACGCTGCCCGACGGCGGCGTTGAACGGCGTTTCTCCCTGGCGCCGGTCTGCAAGTTCTTGACTAAAAATGAAGGCGGAGTTTCTGTGGCCCCTCTTTCAATCATGGTGCAAGACAAGGTCTTGATGGAGCCATGGTAAGTTGTACATATGCAATTATTGGTGCGAATGAAATTGTTTATATCTAAACTCGAGATTTGGAGATTAATATAATTTTGATAATTTTTAATTTTAATATTACTAATACAATATATACATACACACACACATATGTATATATAAATTTATGATAGTTTGTAATTTTGATAAGTTTATTCAGAAATGACTATTAACATTTATGATTTGAGCTTAATTAAGTTGAGTTTGAATTTTCATTGAGTTAATTTGAGTTCAAAAAATTATGTTTGTCGAATTCGAGTTTAATATAAATGATTCGAGGTTGAGATTAAGATATTTTGCCCAACTCATTTCAACTTAACTTAATTGTACCTTTACATGTGGATTTTTCATTATTATTTCATTGTATTCATCTAAATATACATAATGATGATAGGTATCATCTAAAGGATGCAGTTTTAGAGGGAGGAATTCCATTCAACAGGGTCTATGGAATGAATGCATTCGAATACCCAGCTATAGATTCGAGATTTAATCGAATTTTTAATCAAGCTATGTATGAACAATCCACCATCTTTATGAAGAAAATTCTTGAAATATACAAAGGATTTGAGGGTCTCAAATCCCTAGTGGATGTTGGTGGTGGAATTGGAGCATCGCTCAAATTGATTATCTCCAAGCATCCATCAATTAAGGGTATTAATTTTGACTTGCCCCATGTTATCCAAGATGCTCCATCATATCCGGGTGCGTATATATATTCTTCTTCTTCTTCTTTTTTCCTTCAAACAAAATTTATGGAGTGAAGACAAAGTAGCTTAGAGTAGTCAACTTGAATTGTGTAGCATTCATTGTGGTTTTTTGTGAAAATAAACACAAAAACTAATAAATTTTGTGACTTTGAACATCTTTTTGGTACTACTTAAATTTTGGGTCCTTTCAGTTTGGGGGTTGGGAAGTTGTGATGAGAAATGACCAGAAAAGTAACTGGGACTAGGAACTAGGAAAATTGCCCTTGCCCCTTAGAATCTCTCATAGGTATCAACAATCAAGCCTAACTTTGCCAAGCTTCCTTTTTGCCAATTTTGATAATCTAATGTCAAACCATGACGAATACTCTCATTAGTCTTTATTTTTTATTTCATAGATGAAAAATTAAGTGTAAAAGATACATTTTTAAATAAATATTTAATTATAAATGACATACGTTTGACATTCGTATATTCATAATTAAATAAAATATACAACTAATATAAATTAAAATAAAGAATTCAAAATACTTATTTTGAAGTTTAAAAGTTGAAAACTTGTGCAGGAGTGGAGCATGTAGGTGGCGACATGTTTGTCAGCGTGCCTAAAGCCGATGCCATTTTTATGAAGGTGAGATTGATTTTCCTACATTTTGTGTACAATATATAGTTATCCTTAATTTTATTTATTATTGGACAATAATATTGATGTATATTTATAGAAATATTCCTAACTAGTGCGGGGACATTCATAATTATTATTTTTATGGCGTGAAATCCAAGCATAAATCCCTCAAAATCAATAATTACAATGGGACCTGTAGAGCAAAACCCACCAAGAAACTTTATATATATGTGTGTGTGTGTGTATAAATATATATATATATATATCTTGATATTGATTTTCTATTACCACCCTTAAATTCTATGTATGTTTAAATGTATTTTATTTAAAATCAATTATTTTTATAAAAAGATATTTAAGACATTTAATATATATATATATACATACACTTAAAGTGGATATGAGATGAAATGTGTTTTGAAACAGAGAATTTAAAGCGTTATAATTTAAATTAAAAATTAAATATTAAAAAGTCGAGTACTCAAGTACTTTTTACTTATTTAATACTTCTAAAAAGTTTGAATTACATTTTTATTCATTATAGTGTACTTGACACGGCATTTTTAGCGGCTTTAGAGTTATATTTTGTGGAAGCCACACGAAGATTCTATGTGTTGTGATATTGGTTAAGAAAACTGTTCTCTATAGGTTAGCCTTGTAACCTGAATTAGGAACTCGAAATTAAAAGATCGAGTCTTCTTTATTTACTAAATATTATATTTTATTTATTCTTTTAAACAATCGTTATTTATAAGTTGTTTTCCTCTGCACAACCAGTAATTCTGAGACCCACCAAAACTTTTTCTCGTATTCATTTTTTTTTTTTTTTTTTGAGAGAAACGATGCCTATTCGAGTCGAACACGAGACCTCTCACATAATATGAGATACTAATGCCACTTGAACTACGATCACTGGGCTTGTATTCATCTATTTGATGTACCAAAGTTTTTGGATTTAGACTAATATTTACCCTTTTTGACCATTAATATTGTAGTGGATTTGTCATGACTGGAGTGATGCACACTGCCAAAAAATCTTAAAGAATTGCTATGAAGCACTTCCAGAAAATGGGAAAATAATTATTGCAGAAGCTATTCTTCCAGAGGACCCAAACAGTGGGTTGGCTTCAATGAGGGCAGGCATAAGTGATGTGATTATGTTGGCTTATAATCCAGGTGGGAAAGAGAGGACAGAAAGGGAATTTCAGGCACTGGCTAAACAAGCTGGCTTCAAAGAACTCATCAAAATTTGCTGTGCTTTTAACATTTGGATCACGGAATTTCATAAATGAAAGGGCATATCTATGGGATATTTGGAAAGCTTTTAAGAGCTGGGCTTGGGGCCTATTTCAAGTGGGAACAGAGGAGTTTAGGAGGAAATTGGATCTTGGAAAGTATGGAAAATAAAATATTGTCGCGATATTTTTTATTTTCTGTTTTTTGTTAAAAAAATTCTTGTTGACTGTGATTGAATATCGTGAAAAAAAAATATATAATATATCTATAAGTTAATAAATGTCTTTAATAATTATATATAATTTTACCCATTTCTATTATTGTTTTTCTTGAAAAGCAAGGGAAAGAAAATACGTCGTTGACATTTGGTAAGAACATTTAATGGAAGAAAATACTTTTTACTACTAAAAAGACTTACTTCCAATGTGGATTTTGTGAGGGAATTTGGAATTTGAATGTGGTTTGGCCTAATGCTTTTGGGCCAACAAACACCAAAATTCCTCAATATTAGATTAAATTAATAGATCTTAACTTTTATAAGACATTTTGAATTTTCTATTTTAAATGATGTTTTAATTAGCATTTCATCTCATATATATATATAATATCTGCTTTATAATTGAATATTTTTATAAAAATATTTAATATACACAATTTTTATTTATAATATAAAATAAAATATGAAATACTGGTGGATACGAAAAGGATGGATAACAAAAAGAGTAGCTATCTTGGTGGAATAGTTTATAATAATGAGACAAAATACAAACATAAAAATCATATTACATTAAAATACCAAAGTGACAAAAGAAAACCATAGACTATATATATATATATATATATATAGTTAGGTAGGACTTTTATTATTATTATTGTTATTGAAAAAGTCATGGCTGGCAGATGGACCATAAAAACTGGAGGACATGAGAAGATTCTCCATGCATGCATGATGTATGCCGAGTCCAATATTTGTTTATGGGTAATTTTTACTTTTCTATATTGAAGTGGATAGTTCAACTAATTTTGATTTTTATTTATATTAAAGAGACATTTCAATTGATTTAACTTATAACTGAATTCACATGTGATAAATTGTTAATCAAATGAGAAACAAATTTTGCAACTAGTAACTATATTCGATGACCAATCGAAAAAAAAAAAAAATGACTGTATTGGATGAGGGATTTCTAGCAAGTTGGGTTTGGGCCGATTTGGTTAAAGAACTTGCATAAGCGATTAGAATAATAATTGATTGATAAATTTCTTGAAATATGTGAAAATAAGATGGAAGATGAAATATAAATTATGAATTAATTAAGTTCTTTTGAAGATTTTCTTAATAAGGAATCTCATATAGATACCATAAAATAAGATTTGGTCTTAATTTTTTTTATTCCATTCCAAAAATAAAGGGCTTGTTCTCTTGTGTTTTGGCCATTTTCTAGAAAAAAATTTGGGGGAATGGGTTTTTGGGAGAAAATTTGAAGAATATGTTAAGCGTTTCCCTTTGTTTTGAAAAAATATGAAAAATAATTTGAAAATGAGTTGTTTGTTTCTTTATATTTTGGGGGGAGATAAACTTTACTGTTTATGTCAAATCAGTTTTTTTTTAATTGGGTTTATAGGGTGAAAGTGATTTTTTTTATGTAATATATTATATATATGTATATTTACAATTGGATGATGTGTGTAGATATATATATATATATATGTGTGTGTGTGTGTGTGTAATAATTGATATATTGTTGTAATAAGATGATGTGCAATTAATTTAATTGGTGATTTATTTTAAAATTTTTATTTTTATGAATTTATTAATAAATATTAATTATTTATGAATTTATAATTATATCTTAATTATAAAAAATCCGCTAATATCATAATTATATCATAATTATTGATGTCAGCTTATATAAAAAATTTAATTATTGTACATTAATTATAAACTAATTATTATTTATTCTTAAAATATAATTATTTAACTATTTATTATTTACAATTTGTGTACAAATAAAACTTAGTTATTTATTTAAATAAAATAAAATATATAAAACTTAATAATGATTCATCAAATTAAAAAAAAATAATTTTATATTATATGAAACTAAATCATCTTAAATTATGTATTAAACAAATAAGTGTAATATTTAATTATATGTCAAGTATGAAACATAATTAATATATACATAATAAGTTATTTAAATAATTAAATAAATTAATTTAATTAAATAAATTAATTTAATTAAATATATCTAGGCACAATCTGTTTTCCCTGAGCAATTTCTAATTTTCTCATACGTTCTTCAAGAAATACATTATTTCTTTTTAATTCTATTATTTCTTCCATCTTACTATTTTTAGTAAAAGAAGATTTTCTTTTTAAAAAATTCATTTTAAGAAAGTGTTAAACATGCAATCATCAAATACTTCCTATACCTCCATGGCTCCGATACCAAATACGCACTGGATCTTATGAAGGGGGGCCACAGATCAGGCAGTGAAATCACAGTATCACATGACTAGGGTTGTTTACCTGAATTTAACAAGTCCATCAAGTATGAATTCTGGATCTCATAAGCCCAAAACGCCCACAAACGCCAACCCCGGCTAACAAGGGCAACAGGGCACTTATCCAGATGACAACATACTTGGAGTACCGTTAAACCTCAGAACCCAACCATAACTGGCTAACCAGACCATAGATCCGAACCCTTCTTACATAGTCTTGTACATAAAAATACCTTTACCACAATTATATAGGAGATGTCTAACTCTTACATGTTTAACACCAAGCACCTTAGCCTTCCATTAGGCTAAGTAAACACAAATAAAATTATAAAAAACAAAATAAAAGAAGATTACCTTTGCAGGGACTGCAAACCAACAAGTCTTCTTATTAATTACAAAAAAAAAAAAAACTTATTACAAAAGGGGAATTACACGAGGGAATTCAGGGGAAAACTAAAATTTACAGAGTGGAGTAGGCGGAAGTCCTTCTCCAAAGAATGACTACCTAACCTATATATAGACAGAAAGAATATTGTGCGGATTTCAAATGTTTCAAATCCGAACAGTGAAAAGCAAAAAATACTGTGCGGATTTCAAAATTTTCGAATTCGAACAGTAACTATGAACAGTAAAAATAAACAGTATATTACTGTTCAAACAATCTATTAATGTTACCTTATTACAAAGACGAAAATGACCTTAAAAGGAAAATTTATTCTTCTCCTCTTATGGCAGCAAGGATTTTATTAATATCCTGAGATGAAGGTATATCTTCATTGGGGTCTTAGGCTTCTCCTGCCAAGCATTTAAATTGATTATCATCAGTCTTCGATTTCGAAGAGGTAGCCGTTGACACCATATCATTATCCTCATCATCTTCATTTGAAGAGTCACCACCATCTTGGTCTTTAAGCTCCTCTTGGACCATATTAAGTACCTCCTTCAATAAATCCGCTTTGGACAATTTTCCTTTGCGCATCTTGATTTTTTCAGAAGCTTTACCAAATAATGAAGAAGCTTCTTTCTTTTTATCACCCTCAAATTTTTCTTTATAAATTTGAATTGCCTTAGAGATATTATTAAGGGTTTCTTGGCCTTCAATCTGACCAGTGTCCTTATCCCTTTGGAGCATCTTGTTCCACCATGTGATATAAAAGGAACGATATAAAACAGGAATATTATCTTCATCCATCCCAATTTCTGGCACCCATTTCCAGATCCAAGGGATTGAGAATTCTATAAAAAATATCATTGCGGCCTTATTATTGACCATCTCATTTTCTTCCTCAGCTCTAATCAATTCTGGAGAATATTGGCTCCATTTTTCGAATAATTGTCGAAATTGGTCCGGTAGAATATTATAAGTTGGACCATATGATTTCCACCAAGAAAAGAACCAATTGGGGATGGGGTTATTAAAAACTTCAGGACATACTTTTATAAACCAAGTATGTTTTTTCCTGGGATTTTCATATAAGAAAATATTTTTAAAAGCCTGGATATAATCCTAGTAATTATATTTATAAGAAATTCTATGATCTCTCAAATAAAATTCTTTTTCCTTGAGAGAGGATATTCCCCATTCCTCAATAGAAATAATTTTCTTAATTATAATTTTACTAAAATTGAAAATATTTTTCTCTTGTAAAAGGAAATAATGATTTACTTCACAAGAGCCAATTACTATAAGTATATTTTCGAAATAAATTCTGGGTTTATAAGACCCAGCAACATATGATGCTGTATCCAAATACCTATTCACCAATTTCCAGGTATCCCACTTGAGATCTTTATTATCAAGGACCATTATTATCTCCTTATGCTCCTTCTGCTCGAATGTTGTGAGAGAATCTTCATCAACAGGGGCAAAGATATTTTTGGTAACATCAATAAATGAAGGTTTATTAGATCCTTCAGGCTTATTAGAAGAGGTAGATGCAGAAGAAAAACTATTAGTTTCTTCCTTCTGTTGGGTTTTAAATTGCAAAAATTCTGCAAACAAATGATCTCTATATAATGGATCATGAGAAGCATATGAGGCTTGGGATATTGGTGAAGCTATTAGCTTCTGTTTGCCATGTTCTATTATTGGTTTGGCATAACCAGAACGATTGCTTCATCTTGCCCTTCCTCCTCTATTATAGAAGGGATTACGGCCACCATCCCTATAAGGGATCATCCCTGCAAGAATTCACGGGTTAGGAAATCAGGGATATTATTATGGATTCCCTTTTTATAAATAATTTTAAAATCAAAAGGGGCCATATAAGCTTGCCACCTCACAAACATTTGTTTGGAAACATTATATTTAAAATCCTTACTAAACAAAAATTAAGTAGCCTGACAATTAGTTTTAATTATAAAGAACTGATTATATAAATCATCTTGAAATTTAAGCACACATTTAACTATAGCAAAGATTTCTTTAGCTACAGTCGCATAATTCTTCTGACTATCATTCCATTTACCATAACAAAACCTAACAAGAATTTCTTGTTTACTATTAGGATTAACCTGGGTTAATATACCACCATACCCTATATCAAAGGCATCAGTTTCAACTACCTTATCCCAATTAGGATTAGAAAGCATTAAGCAAGGCAATTGTTTCACTCTATTTTTAATATTAACAACAACATTCGTATGACTATCAGACCAAGGTTTAGGAACCTTCTTAAGTCTATCATACAAAATAGCAGTATCATTTCCTAATTTTTTATAATAAGGGGAAATATAATTTAAACTTCCCAAAAATCTCTGTAATTGGGTTTTATCAGTAATTCTATCAAGAAATTTAGAAGCAAATTCAATACTTCTATAAATAGGAACATTTTTTCCTTTCTCTATAAAATGACCCAAAAACTTAATTTTTGTTTGAAATAAAATCATTTTGGGTTTAGAAATAACAAGTCCATTATTAATAATAACTTGTTTGAAAATATTAAGATGTTTGAAATGATTTTCTATAGTATTAGAGAAAACCAAAATATCATCAATATAAATGATGATAAAACTATTAAAATGATTGAAAATATCAGTCATAATTTTTTGGAATTCGGAAGGGGCATTCTTCAGACCAAAAGGCATCACATTCCATTCATATTGCCCAAAAGGAACATTAAAGGCAGTTTTAAATTTATCATTTTCAGCAATTTGAATCTGCCAATAACCAGATTTTAAATCAAAATTTGAAAAGATATTAGCATCAAACAATCTATCAAGCAAATCATTTTTATTAGGGATAGGATATTTAATCCATTTCAAAACCTTATTAAGGGGTTTATAATTAATAACCAATCTAGGAGCACCATGTTCTTGCTCATTATGTTTATTAACATAAAACGCAGTACAAGACCAAGCAGACTTGGTTGGCCTTATTAGGCTCCTCTGTAACAAGGACTCTATTTCCTTTTTACAATATATTAAATACTCAGAATTCATTTGACATGGACGAGCTTTAGTAGGGATATTACCATTAAAGCTATCATCATATGGACGATCAACAATATGTTTCTTCCTATTCCAAAAAGCATTAGGGTGTTCATTACACACAGACAAAGCAAATTGGTTTTCAAGAAAAATAATTTTTTCTTTTAACCTAGGGTTTTCTAATTGGTTGTCAATATTAAGACTAACAATTTCTTGTTTTAAGAAATTAATATGATTAGATTTTGCCTTATAAAGATCTTCAATTCTATTAAGAATCCTAGTAAAATGTTCAACTATAAATTGAAAATATAACTCAGTGCCACTATAAGAAGCACTAAAACCATTTTGGTCAACCTTTTTAAGAGGAAATATTTTCTTCAAAAAAGGAGTACCAAGAATAATTGGGTTAGAAATATTTTTAACCAACTAAAAACTATTAGGAATGCAAATTTTATTTTTGCAAATAAAAGCCTTTGACAATTTGTAATTAATGTCAAGTTTCTCACCATTTGCAGAACGCAAAATATGAGTAGTTTTTTCAAAATATTTTATAGGAATTGAACCTTCCTGAATACAATTCAAATCAACACCACTATCAATAAGTGCCACAAATTCTTTTGAAAAATTATTATCAATCAAAAGATTAATCTTTATTAACCATTTCTGAGATGTAACCATTTCTAATTTAGAAAGGAAATCATCGGATTGAATATTATTAGAAACATTACTGGGAATAATATCAAACAAATTGTCTAATCTAGGCACAATCTGTTTTCCCTGAGCAATTTCTAATTTTCTCATACGTTCTTCAAGAAATACATTATTTCTTTTTAATTCTATTATTTCTTTCCTTAAGTTATCAACTTCTTTTTTTAGATCAATAACAGTAGTAGGACTACTATTCTTATTCCTATCTTCTAAGATTTTATAAACTTCAGACATGAAATAAGGATCACTATCAGAAAACATATTACTATCAAATTTAGAAGGGAAAGAAGAAGAGGGAGATGAAGAAGAAGGGACATTTTCCATCTCATCTATAATTTTAGATCTTAAAATTGGATCTTTTATCATTTTCAAAAATTCAATAGTATTATCATTACTAAGAACATTCAATTCAGAAAATTGAGAAATCAGATTATATATATCATCATATCTAATTTACTACTATTATCAGAATCAGTTTTATTATCACAAGATAATCCTTTTTTACAAGGATCACAATCAGAACTAGAACTATCAACACATTCATTGATATTATCATAAACAACAGAATCATTATCATCATTAGATTCAAGCATCAACTTATAAAGAATCTCCTTAAGATTATCATCAATCTCAAGACTATTAATCCTTTCTCTCATCCTACACTTATCAGCGTAGTGACCTACCTTGCCACACTTATAACAGGCACCATATTTATGAAATTTCTTTTTTATGGTTCTATTAGACAGCTTAGGTTCTCTATAACAACCAGACTCTCTATAACGTCTCAATTTTTCTTTCTGTTTTTCTCTCGTCTGTTTATGAGTTTTCTTCCTAGATTTCTTTCTATTATAACTCTCATTATCTTTTTGTGGTTTACTATTAACCTGTTTTGGGTTTTCCATCCCAAACTGACCACAAAATTGACCTAATTGTTTTCTTTCCGTAATATTATTACGCTTAATCTGTTGATTCAATTTTATCTCATTACACAGGGATAATCCTTCCTATATACAAGTTCCTATTAACTTGCCATAAGTAAATTTACCATAGTCTATATTAGACTCATTTTGCCTAAGGGTTTTTCTAACTCTCTCAGCAAACAAAGAAGGTAATCTATCTATAAATTTGGATTTCCAATGGTCACTATTTAACTCTGGGAATTCCATTACTTTAGAAAGAAAGGTGTCTTTATACCACCTAAAAGATGTAAGACTCTGACAATTCAAACCATTCAATAAGGTTCTAATGTGCTCAGAATTATTAGTCCATCTGCCAGTAAAATGTTCTATTATGGTAACAATTAAAGTGTAAACAAAATTTTCAGAACCATTACTAGTTCCTTCCTGTTTAACAGCAGATAAAATTTCATTTCTATTATTAGAGGACAAATAATTATCCCACCAGCCTTTCAATTGGCCAGTAAAACCTGCAACAATCATTTTTGCAATAGTTTTATCACTATTGTCATTATTCTTGCAAATAGTACTGTACAAAAGCATTCTATGTACCAAATTATAAATATGACGTTCAGTAAATCCATCTAAGTTCCATTCATAGATGTTTTTACCATAATAAGAATTATTAAGAACTAAATCTTGTTCTTCATACAACACATCTTGTGGTATAGGCCTAGGATAATAATAAGTTCTCATTGTTGGCCTATCAGCATAATTCTGAATTTTATTAATCTCATCCCTAACTTTATTATTAAAAGTCCTATAATCTAATTCATTATTAAGAGTAGAGATTCTGAATTCAGCAAATTTCTTTGTTATTACCCTCTCTAACTCAGAAACATCTCTCAGTATGAAATTATCAATTTCAGGAGGGGGTTGAATAGAAGGCATTGCAATCTGATCTGGAGAAGGATTTATAAATTGTTTATCAATTTTTTCTTCCAAACCAGTGATATCTTTATTAAGACTATCTATTCTTTGTATTATACTGGTGAGTCTATGATCAAGTTGAAATAAACTCTCACCAAGAACATTTAAATACAAATTGGCATAATTTTGTTGTTTTATTAAAACATTCATATTACGAATAGTAACCTGAGCATGATCATTATCAAGCAATTTATTAAAAGCAGAAAACAACAACGTATTATTACCCTCAATTATGAAAGGGTCTTGTGGAGGAAATATTGATTTTTCTTTCCTTCCAGTATCAAAAACATAAGTTCTTTCAAGAACACAAATATAAGGTTTAATATAAGTAACTATAAACCAAAGAACAAAAGAAACAATTTGATTCTTTTCTTCTACAAATTTATAAAATTGATTTTGAAAATAATTTTGTTGGTCTTTATTAAAATTTTCAAAAAACCAATTTCGAAAACATTGCCAACGATCTTTATTAAACTCAAGCTGTATCAATTTTCTATTATAAGAACCTTTTGAAAAATCCAATTTTTGTTTTTCCATTAAAACAAAATTTTCAAATGCGAGTATTTCTCACAGAAAAATCCATATCAGATTCAGTAGGTTCAATGGAACCATCACTATTATTATCTGCAGGAATACCATGCACAATATTATCAAAAGAAATCTTCAACTTATTAAAATGATTTTCCAGATTATTATCTTTTCTAGATTCATTAATCCTAGACGTTGAAGCTCTTGAAATATTAGGAGTATCAACAATATAATCAATTGGATCAAACACAGAGAAAGAAAAAAAAGAAGACCTATCACTTCTACTTGATTTTAACCTATTATTATTACCAGGTTGTTTAAACTCAATTGTAATATCTCCATCTGGAGTCTGAACTATCCTATTAACCTCAGTTTGTATTACAGGTTGAACAGGAACAACATTTATCATCTCCAATAATCAGGAAATTGAACATCATCCCACTTTATAGGTTTTCTAGTGGTGATGTGAGATTGACAAAAATTAGTCTCAATTAAAATTGTTTCATTTTTATGATTATTAATCATCTTACACATAGGATTCAGTGTATGAAGCAATTTATAATAAATACGATAAGTAATACATATCGTTTCAGTATCAGGCATATAATTATAACCATGCAACTTCACATTCAAAGTTAAAGCATGTAATATATTAACATCAGTTAAAGATAACTGCAAATTAGGATAACCATCAAAATAAACAGGGCCATGTGCCAAGCTGGATTGTATAATACCCATAATAGAATGCTTCCAATTTAAATTACGAGCATCCCTCAATATTGCAACAAAACTATCAGGTAAATTATCAAGAGTAAGTGGTTTAAAAGCAACTTGAATTAAACCAACATGTATAAACCTGTATTCAGATCTATATCTATCAATATCAGATCTATAAAAAAGCTGTAAAGTAATATCATCTTTACAAAGGGGGATAGTTTCCTCCGTGGTTTTAACAATTTGTTTCAAACCAATTTTTTCAAAAGTACCATATTGATAAATCAACTTCGGATCCACTTTAGGAATGGTCCATTTATTAAGAAGTTCAATATTAACTAGAAGATCTATTTCTTCCATCTTACTATTTTTAGTAAAATAAGATTTTCTTTTTAAAAAATTCATTTTAAGAAAGTGTTAAACATGCAATCATCAAATATTTAATTAATATATTATTTAATAAGTAAATTACTTAGTAACAATAAAAAAATATTTTTACTTAATTTTAATTAATTTTCTTGATAATGATTTTAATTTTATTAATATTAAATTATTAAACTTAATAGATTATTAAATAAATATCACACTATAATTAATTTTTTGTAATAATTTTAAATAAACATGAATATTAGTATCTGATGAAGATTAATTATTTGAAGAAGATTAATTTATTTATTATATCAAATTAAAATATTTTAAATTATTTATTAAATGAATAAATATAATATTTAATTAATACATTAAATATTAAATATAACTAATACATTATTTAATTAATAAGTAATTTAATTACTTTAATATGTTATTTAGTAAATAAATTATTTCTTAAATTTATTTAATTTTCTCAATGATTATTTTAATTAATTTTGTAAACATAAGTTTTAGAATTTTTTAAGTATTAAAATTTTAACATTTTCATATACATATATATATATATATATGTATGAATAAAATAAGAGAGTGATAAATGAATGAGTGATGTGAAAGATTGAGTGAGAAAATAAAGGGGTAGCTGTGCTTTTTAGGGTGTGGGTTTCTTTGGGTAAAAAGTTGTAGTGTTTTGGGAGAAAGATTGGGGAATGTACTCCCATTTTGAAATTTTTTTGGGAATTGGAAAAAATTTCCCCAAAATGTAGAAGAACATGGCCAAAAGGTTTAATATAAATAGAATTTTTCCCAATCCTTCACATTAGGCCTGTAAATGGGTAGGATAATTCTATCCTACTCAAGCCCAAAATGTCAATATTCATACCTTATCTATACCCATACTTATTAAAGATAGTGTAATAGGTATGGGTAGGGTTTGTACCCATAAATTACCCATGTACCCATACCAAAAAATTATCCATTACTTTATACTTTAATTTAATCTATAAATCTAAAAATTATTTATATCCAAATCAAATTTATATTAATGATAAACTTTTTATATATAAAAATTACAAATATGTGAATGAACAATAACAACTAAATAATTTTCTTCATTAAAAATTAAACTAAATTAATAAAATTAATAAAGTTAATATATTAGCATTTTTTTAAAATTAGAATAGTAATAGCATCAGTTGAACATTTTTCATTAATAAAATTAATAATATTACAATTAATAGTGGAATAAATAATTTTTATAAAAATAGTTAATAAAATTAATTTTGTTAATGAGTAAAGTTTATTAATATATAAATTAACTGTTTTTATAAAATTAAATATAGAAAAAAAAATCTTTTAAATTGTTTTTTAATTATATTAATTTAATTAACAAAAAATTTAATTGTTAATTATATTAATAAAGTTTAACTATTATATCAATAAAACAGTCAATTTAATTAGCAAAAATTTTAAAATTAAATAATTTAAATTTAATGATTAAATTAAAATAAATATAAAAAAATATTTTTTGTTATCGTATGCCAAATAATATTTTTAGTATATATTGAGAAAATAAATATATACATTAAAACGTAAGTCCAATGAACTAGACCCAATGAGTCTTAGGTTAGATAGGGTATGGTAGGATTAGGGTCTCAACCTTTTGGGTGTTTTAGAGTAAGATAGGATTAAGGTCTCATCCTTTTGGATATTTTAGGGTATGGGTGTGGGTAGGGTAATACCCTACCCATTTACAGGCCTACTTAACATTAGAGATGGGAATATGTCAGGCTACTCGTCAATAGCCTGTGACCTACCCTACTTACAGCCTATTTAGGCCCAACCTACTTAATAAAAAGGTCAGGTCAAGGCTTAAAAAGTAGCATTTTAACTAAATAAGGTAGACTTAAGCTCTTCTAAAAGTTTGCAAAGCCTAAGAGGCCAGCTCGTTTATCATTCTTTACATAAAAAGTATAATAATAATAATAATGATATAAGATTAAATGACTAATTGTATTTGATTTCTATAATTAATTTTTTATGCAATCTGTTATGCTGTTTAGTATTGCTTTTTATTGAAAATATATTATTTTATACTTAAATTTGAACTTTCATAATTATGTATTTATTACTTATCATTTTGATTATTTCTTACCAAGGTCTATTACAAGTTTGAGCATATTAAAAATTTAAATTTATTTAATTTGATTTATTAAAGTCTTAGTAGAAAATAGAATTTCCAATCAGGCTAAGGTTTTAGAGTTCATTAAAAAGGCTAGGCCTAACCCCCCCCCCCCCCCCACCCCCACCAACCAAAAAAAAAAAACACATATCATAGATAATAAACTAGGCTCAGTCTCATCATTTGCATAACATGTGTAACACCCCTAGTTTTCTTAAATTATACTATTGTAATTGTTAGATAATTCATTTTAATGTGTTTTATGAATTTTCATAATTATTTGGTATTTTAGAAATTTTGTAATTAATATATATATTGCCATAAACTTGATTTCATGATAATTAAAATTTTGGGGGCCAAATTTTAATTTTAAAAAGGGCAGAATTGTACATTCCTCATATTTGTGGGGTTTGCATGGAAGTATATAAGTCTGTGGGGTCAGAAGTGTAATTTTTCAAAACTTGCGGGTTGAATGGAAAATTTTCTAAGTGTTGAGGACTAAATTGCAATAAATAAAAATTCAATTTTCCAAAAAAAAACAAATGGGCAGCACACTGTTTCCATTTTTTCTTCCTTTTTTCCTTCTCTTTTTCTTTCCTTCTTCTTCATTTCTCTTTTCTTCACCGTGAACCACCACGACCGTGGCTCTCTCACTGGCGACCACCAACCACCACCCTAAACCCCTCAAGCAACTCTTCTCCACCCCCTGACCACCTTTCTTCACCCATGCACAACCTAGGACTGGCAAGCCACCGTGAAGGTTGAGGAACCGAGAAAACGGGCAAAATGGATTTGAGTTTTTTCGGCGAAGGATTGGGCAGTTGAGGGGTGTTTCGGGTAGCTCTTGGTGAGGAGAAGTGGATTAAGTGGTTGCATGGAGGTTTGGCACTGCAGAGAGGAAGAAAACTGGTGATCGGAGCTCGGCGGAGGAAAATAGGATTGAGGGCTGTTAAGCTGTTTTTTGGTGGCTATAGACCTCGAAATGGAAAACCGAAAGCTGCATTGGATTCAGGAGCTTGAGAGGAGCAAGACTGTGGTGATTTTAAGTTTTCCTACAGCGACAACATGAAGGCAGAAACTTCCTTTCGTCAAGATGATCATCGTAGTGTGGTTGGTTCATGGATCCGAGCTCTTGTTGCTTAGTTGTGGTAAAAGATTGGAGGAAATTATATATATGTATATGTATGTACATGCATGTGTATATTCATAGTTGATTTGTATCCATGATAAGAATAGCTTGAGGATGATGATGTACTATGTATATATATGTGTGTATGTGTTGAACTCTCCCATGCTAAGGATGATATTATAGTGGACTTGGACCTTATATTAAGTTATAAATTGGAAATTATGAAATTATAAGAAATTGAACTTGAGACTTGGATTGAGGACCTAAATTAGATAGTAATGGAAATTATTGGGACCTTGAGCAATTGATGACTTAAGTATCAATATGTAGATCTTGTGGTTAAGAAACTTGACTCTACTGATAGGAGAAACAAAATGAGAATTAAGATTTTGTAGCAAAACTAGTCTTATAGCCATTCTTGGAATTTATCAATGTTGTCATTTTAAGTTATCATGTTAATGGGATAAATAGCAAATTTGGAGTTAAGAATCAATATGATAAAGTTGTATTAGGAAATTTAAAGTGGGTTCTGACTAAATATATATCATTATGGTTAGGTGACAAAGAAGTGGGTCACGAGGACCAATAGACAGTCTTCAGAACTTGTACCATCAGAGATTTTAAAGGTGAGGGTCTCCTACTTTGGGTTATTATTTTGGTTATAGCTATTCATTATTTATTGGAAACCCCTGTGCGGGTCTGCCATTTTGGCCTTGATATATCTATCTGTTCTTGTGACATACCCCTGTGAGGGTTTCATTTGCTTGATTGTATCTGCTCGTAAATTGCTTGATTCGTGCTTGTTGTACTTGATTCATACTTGTTCATTACTTGTTATTAACTTGTATACCCCTATGAGGGTTCGCACCTGTTTCAATCGTTCTTGTTCATTCTGGCGCCCAGAACTCCTGTCTGTCATGTCTAGTACTTGTTTGATAGTACTTGCTTGTTCCTACTTGAATCGTTATCAAATGCCTTGCCGGCACACTCGTTTGTTGTATCTTGATATCTAGCTAGTTGGCTTGTATGTACTTGATTGTTGTACTTGTTGTACTCGTTTGGAGATTGTACTTAGGCCGAGTGCCAATCCTATGCGGAATGTTAGGATACTTGGGACACGCCTTGCAACCCGCCTGGGTGTCCAAGGTACGCTGTGCAGTTCGTATAGGTATCCGCAATACTCTAAGCAGTTCGCTTAGGTATCTGCTATGCGCCATACAGTCCATATGGGCACACCAATTGTGTACCAAGCTATCACGCTATAAAAGTACTTGTTTGATTGGTATAAGGTGATATGATATGCATGTCTTACTCGTTTTGTTGGAATGCATATTTTGTCAGGGTTTATTTGCTCGTACTTGTATCTGCTTGCTTGTGAACTGTTCTTGGAGCAATAAGGCAGGAGAGTTTCCTGTCTATTATTGATACTGCTTGTTTTTTATTCTGTCTGTTTAAATTGATCTGAGTGTAAATATTGTACTTGTATTGTTGTTGATTCTAGATCTGTTTAGATGCTCTTCCCTTGACAGGTTCTATCGTAGCTTAATAATTATCCCTCACTAAGTCCATTGGACTTACCCTCTTGTTTTCCTTACTTTTGTAGACAGGGTGGCCTAAGAATGAAATGTTCTGACTTGAAGTATAGAAATGCTTCTTTTGTAATAGTTTGGTGTCTCTCTTTTGCTTATGGACCGCTAGATGGTTAGGTGAACATAGAGATGTTGTGATATGTCAGAATAGGCTGAGGCACCTTGGTTTTGTATATATTTTGCTATACTTAAGAATTCGACCTAGGTTCGAATGTTATAGTTAATGATATGATTTAAATCGAAGTTATTTTCCGCTGCTTTTGAAATATTGTTTGTATATTAAGGTTCAGAAATTAAGTTTGAATTGAGTTGATATCTCAGCTTTGGTTTACCCGGAGTGGGGTATCACAACATGCCTAGCCTATTTAAGTCAAAGCCTAGCTTGGCATACCCTATTTCCATGCCTACTTAACATCTTGGGCTTGTTTCTTTATATTTTAAAAGATGCTTTTTTAATTACTTAACTTAAAAAATAATCTGTGTTACTCATTTCTTAATAAGAACATTTGTTTTCATTTTTGAGGCTTTTCAATCAAATTACAAACTAAAAATGCCAATTGCTAAATCTATAGATATTTTAACTATTGTAACCCACGTTATACTAAATTAGGACGCATTTAATTAATTTTTGGTATAATATCATAATTAATAAGATAAATACTAATTTTCTATTCACATAATATGTATTGACATGACATAAAAAAAGTTGCGATACTCGCATCAAATCAAATAATATTTTGTATGATTTGATCGATGAGACATGAGGAATAGTAAAAAGACCCATAAACTATCACCTTAATGATAAATGAAAATATTATTATTGCATAAAAATTATTTTTTTAAAAACATTACGATCAACGATATTTTCAAGTTACTCCCATCTTTTTTCAACGAAGATACATAAATCAAGTACATGTCCATTTCCGTCCTTGTAAAAGTCAACATTTTCAAGCAACCAATTCAAATATATTTTTATTTTTATACGGAATCCTGATAATAACATTTTGCATTTTGGATATGCTAGTTGAAAGTATAAAATAATCTCGATAATAATATTTTGCATTCTAAATTCGCTAGTTGAAGTACAAAACAATATTGAGAACATAGAAAGACGGGCTCTTTCAATTTAAATAAATATTAAAAACTTAGACAACATAACCACCAAATCAATTAAATTAAAATAAGTAGGTAAATAATTTTCTTTTAACTCAAATAAACCACCAACGCCAAACACACCGTCTATTTTAGAGCAGGATTGTTTGTATTTTAGAACAATATTTTCTCATTTTACACTATTTTAAAAATAAAAAACGCGATTGTTTGTACCATTTTTAATAAAAACACCATCCATTTTTATTTTCATACCTATAAAAAAAAATCTATAATACCTACTAATTTAAAAATAATTAAAATCCACTAACTAATTAAACATTATTTTTTTTATCATTCCAAGATAATGTGACTCACATAAAATTTAATACTAATTTTTTTTATCACAATATGATCTACTAACTTATTAAATAATTCTTTCCCTTTTTATCTTCTCAAGATAATGGGGTCCATAATCAATTAAACAACAACAATTAATACTATTACAGTAAAATGTTTAATACTATTACATTAAAATATTACTTTCAACCTACTTTTTTTTTTCTTTTTCAAAATATTCACAATTCCTATCCAATCATATTTTCATTTTCACACAAGGCACGTTTCGATATATAGATATGATTAATAAAATTATAGTGATATGATGAGATTACATTGTTAAAGATAATATAATACTGTATTTGGTGACTAAAATTATACATTTTGGATATGTATTTATTTTATCAATCCAGGATTAAATAATCATGCAATATTGGCAAATTCTATGAGTTTTATGGGTATAACTGTCAAATAACTAGCTATTTTTTCCACCATAATAAAGGATTATATAATCTAAACCAAATTATGGGGATTATTTATCAATTGATTTGTGGATTATAGACCGGACCCTTTATCCATCAATGCCTTATTTCTCCAAAACCAAACATTTGATGGAATTTGATAATATAATCCATCAAGCCCAATCCACGTATCCAAATGTGCCCACACAAAATAATATTGCTCGAGACCATATATATAGAGACCATAACTTATTTATTTCATCAATTTAGGATACTAATGAGCTCAGCCGTTGAAAACAACACAAAAATCTCTTCTTCAATGCATAATCAGTTCGAGGAAGAAGCCTGCTTATTCGCCAATGCAGCTGGCTTCTGGCTTACTCTTGACACCTAATAAAAGTGATAAAATTCATGCAGCAGAAAGTTCTACAACTACTAGTACTTAACTAACCGTTAGTTGTTCTGCTTGTATTAATCCCTTTCAGTTGTAATCATAACAATATTAGTTAGCCCATTAGCTGATAGTTATTCTGTTAGAAATATCTTCCAGATTCTTCTTTCCCTCTGTATATATACATGAACAATGTGAGCCTGTAAAGCAAGTTTTTCATCAATAAAACTCTCAGTTTTTATTTACATGTTGAGCTCCACACTTTTTCACATGGTACCAGAGCATTAATTTTTTTTGAGCTCCGCCATGGATCCCTCACAAAATCCTTCCAATCCTTATTTTTTGCATCCGAATGAAAATCTTGCACTCGTTTTGGTTTCTCCTGCCACTATCCAGTTCCAACTATCACTCATGGTGCCGAGCAATGAAGGTGGCATTGCTTTCGAAGAACAAGCTTCAATTTGTTGATGGATCGATTAAGCCGCCACCTAACAATGATCCGCTGTTTTCAGCCTGGGAGCGCTGCAATAATATGGTGATTTCATGGTTGAATCATTCCATTTCACCTTCAATCACTAGGAGCATTTTGTGGATTGATAGAGCTTATGAAGTTTGGAACGATCTTCATGAGAGATTTGCTCAAGGGGATATTTTTTGAATTTTAGATTTGCAAGAGGAAATTTATAGCTTCCGGCAAGGGGATAAAAGCGTCACAGATTACTTTACTGAACTTAAGGTCCTTTGGGATGAGCTACTCAACTTTAGGCCAATTCCTTCATGCTCTTGTTTGAATCCATGCTCTTGTGGTGCATTACTTACTGTCCAGAAGTATCAAAATCATGATTATGTTATCCGATTTCTGAAAGGACTTGGAGACCAGTTTGCTATTGTAAAATCACATATTATGTTGATGGATCCATTTCCAGGAATTAATAAGGTTTTTTCCTTGGTTATACAGCAAGAAAGACAAATGAGTCAGGGTGTTTACAAGGTGTTTGTGAATAAAACTGGTAGTTTGGATTCTCAACCTTCTGCATAGCCTCAGCATAACATTTCTTCACAAACTTCTGTGAATTCCCAGTCTCCTAAACCACACCAGAACTATTTTTCTTCGAAGAAGTTTTCTCCTTCTTCTCAATGCACTGCTGGGTTTGATAAGCGATTTTGTATATATTGTGGAAAGATAGGCCACACAATTGACACTTGTTATAGGAAACATGGCTATCCACCTAGTTACAAGCCTCGCAACACCACTTTTACTGCTCAAGTTGCCACATCTAATGCTGATCCCAAGAGCTGTTCTGTTGATAATGGTGGTTCCACATCTTCTGCTGCTCCCCCTCTCTCACTTACTCAGGAGCAATATCAGCAAGTATTGACTTTACTTCAGTCATGCAAAGTTGCCACAAACAATTCCACTCTTCCTTCTGCAAATCAAGTCTCCGCTGCTCCATCCTCTACTCTCACTTCAAGTTTTTCCTCCAATTTAGGTAATCACATATCCCTCTCTTGTATTTCCAACTTTGGCACTTGGATTATGGATACAGGCGCCACTGATCACATTACTTACTCTCTTGAATCCTTTAGCTCTTACTCCACTATCACTCCAATATTTGTCACATTACCAAATGGTAATAAACTCAACACCTCTATTTCCGGCACTGTCCATCTCACTGCATCTCTTATGCTACACAATGTTCTTTATATTCCAACATTTTCTTTCAACTTAATTTCAGTTTCAAAACTGACTTCATTAGTTCCTTGTTGCTTTGTCTTTCAAAATAATTGTTGTTTCATTCAGGAACTTCAAACTTGGAGGACGATTGGTACAGCTAGTCTTCAAGATGGTTTGTATGTGTTGTTCAATTCCCCCTCTCATCACAATCATATCTCTTTAGCTACTGTCTCTTACGATGTATGGCATTATCGCCTTGGACACATTTTAGATGCACGAATAAAATTTCTTTCTCAATATATTCCTAATCTTGAGTTTCATGATAACTCTAGCTCTGATATTTGTCATTTTGCCAAACATAAAAGGCTTCATTTTTGTCATAGCCAGAGTAAAACAACACACTGTTTTGATATGGTGCACGCTGACATATGGGGACCATTTTCTATCCTTTCAATTCATGGGCATAGATACTTCTTAACTATGGTGGATGATTTTAGTAGAACCACTTGGGTTTTTCTCATGAAGACTAAATCTGAAGTTAGACCTCTTCTACAATCTTTCTTTCATTTGGTTGAAACTCAATTCTCCACCACTATCAAAGTCCTTCGTAGTGATAATGGAGCTGAATTCTTAATGCCTAACTTCTATTCCTTAAAGGGGACACTGCAGCAAACAGCTTGTGTGGAAACACCTCAACAAAACGGTATAGTAGAGCGTAAGCATCAACACATCCTTAATGTTGCTCGTTCCTTACTATTTCAATCCAAATTACCTATCCCTTATTGGAGTTACACCATTACTCATGCTGTCCATACTATAAATCAGTTGCCATCTCCCTTACTTTCTCACAAAAGCCCCTTTGAGCTCCTTTACAACACACCACCTTCCTACAATGATCTTAAAGTTTTTGGTTCACTTTGTTTTGCTTCAACTCTTTCTAGTCACCACGAAAAATTCGACCCCCGTGCTCGCAAGTGTGCATTTTTGGGATATAAACCGGGAACAAAGGGTTATGTTTTGCTCGACATCAACACCAGAGAAATCTTTGTCTCTCGAAACGTCTCATTTCATGAACATATTTTTCCCTCTGCACAAACAGTCTCAAGTTCTACTATTCCATTACCTCATAATTTTTCCTTACCTTTATATGATGACCTTTATCCTACATCTAACGTTCCTAACCCTCCTGCATCCTCTCATTCATACAACAGACCTCTTAGGCAGTCTACTAGGGTTTGTAAACCTCCAACTTACTTATTGGATTATCACTGCCCTCGGGCTAATACCTCATTTTCTACTTCTTACACTAGTTCCCATTCTTTATCCTCTGTCATCTCTTACTCTCGTTTGTCTCCTTCTCACTTGAATTATACTCTAGCCTTATCTGCTACCTCTGAACCCACGTCCTACACACAGGCAATAAAGCATGACTATTGGAAAAAGGCAATGCAAGCTGAAATTAAGGCTCTTGAGCAGAATCACACTTGGGTCTTGACTGATTTACCTCCGAGTAAGCATCCCATTGGCCGTAAATGGGTATACAAGATTAAACATAAGGCAGGTGGTTCTATTGAACGTTACAAGGCCCGTTTGGTTGCAAAAGGTTACACCCAAACCGAGGGTATTGATTCTTTTTATACTTTTTCGCCAGTTGTAAAGCTCACTACAGTTCGGTTACTTCTTGATTTAGCTGCTATATTTGGTTGGCATTTCAAACAATTGGATGTTAATAATGCTTTTCTCCATGGGGACCTTCATGAGGAAGTTTACATGATGCCACCTCCTGGCTTCACCTCTTCCACCAACAAAGTGTGCAAGCTACAGAAATCTTTTAGTGGTCTTAAGCAAGCTAGCTGCCAATGGTTTTCAAAGTTAACTTCAGCCCTCTTGTCTTTGGGTTACACTCAATCATCCTCTGATTATTCTCTGTTTGTTAAGCATGATTCTACTTCTATCACTATCATATTAGTTTATGTTGATGATCTTATTCTTGTTGGGCCAAACTTAGTTGAAATTAATTCTGTCAAAAGCTATCTTGATGCTACATTTCAGATTAAGGATCTTGGGGACCTGAAATACTTCTTAGGACTGGAAGTTGCTCGCACCATAGCTAGAATCTCTCTTTGCCAACGGAAATATGTGCTTCATATCCTTTCAGAATATGGATTTTTGGATGCAAAGCCTACTAAAACCCCAATGGACCCGTCATCCAAACTCAGCAAGGATATTGGTGAACCTCTTGCTGATCCTTCTCACTACAAATGCTTGATTGGAAAATTATTGTACTTAACATCTACACCCCCTGATCTTTCATTTGCTGTCCAACAATTGAGCCAGTTTATGGATACACCAACATTATCCCATCTTCAGGCCTCTCATCGCATTCTCCGCTACTTAAAAGGGACTCCTGCCACTGGACCTTTCTTCCCTACCTCCTCTCAGCAGCGTCTTCTTGCCTTTAGTGATTCAGATTGGGCCGGTTGTCCCGATAGCCGTCGTTCTATAACTGGTTTCTGTATATTCTTTGGTTCTTCGCTAATCAGCTGGAGTGCGAAGAAGCAGTCTACCGTCTCTCGATCTTCTTCAGAAGTTGAGTATAGGGCCCTTGCTTCCACTACTTGTGAGCTCCATTGGCTCACCTATTTGCTCCAGGATCTTCACATTTCTCCCCAAGGACCTGCTTTGCTCTTTTGTGACAACAGATTAGCCTTACAAAATGCAGCTAATCCGACTTTCCACGAGCGCACCAGGCACATTGAGATAGATTGCTACCTTGTTCGTGAAAAGGTGACCTCTGGCCTTGTTCATTTGATGCCTTGCCCTTTTTCAGCTCAGTTGGCTGATATTTGTACTAAACCACTTGGCGCCGCCCTTTTCCATGCTATTATTTCCAAGCTGGGAATGATTAGCATTCATTCTCCAGCTTGCGGGGGGATCTTGACACCTAATAAAAGTGATAAAATTCATGCAGCAGAAAGTTCTACAACTACTAGTACTTAACTAACCGTTAGTTGTTCTGCTTTCAGTTGTAATCATAACAATATTAGTTAGCCCATTAGCTGATAGTTATTCTGTTAGAAATATCTTCTAGATTCTTCTTTCTATCTGTATATATACATGAACGATGTGAGCCTGTAAAGCAAGCTTTTCATCAATAAAACTCTCAGTTTTTATTTACATGTTGAGCTCTACACTTTTTCACACTTACTGCTTCTGATGGCGCTTAAATCCGCCATAGAACTCGATATTCTCGAGCTTATTAAGAAAGCTGGCCCTGGAGCTTCAGCTTCTGCTTCTGAACTTGCTGCTCAGCTTCAGACGAACAATCCTGAGACCGCCAGCATGATGGACAGAATTCTCTGATTCCTGGCCGCGTATTCCGTTCTCAATTGCAGCCTGAAAACGCTGCCCAACGGCGGCGTCGAGCGGCGCTACTCCCTAGCGCAGGTCTGCAAGTTATTGACTAGAAATGAAGATGGAGTTTCTGTGGCTCCTCTTATGATCATGATTCAAGACAAGGCCTTCATGGAGCCATGGTAAGTTATCCCATTAATTACAAAAACTTTGGACATCAATTATGATTACGAAAATTATAACTTTGATTGTGAAATTATCCTAATCAAATTCGAAATTAATGCTCTTGTAGCCAACTCTTGCCACCATCAATCTGTAATTGATGATTTTTTTTTTTTTACAAATATATTGATTTTTTTTATGGATATATAATGCATAAATAATTTGTTACGCCTTAAATGTATAATGCGATAGATTGATAATTCATATTTTTTGTTGATTATAATTAAAATTTATTATATTTGCTATGAAAATCTATGAAAATTCATAACTATAATTTGTAGCTATAGCTACAAAATTAATTTCGGAGCAATTTTTTCGTAGCAGATGCTTGGTTTTTAAATAGTGTGTAATGTAATTAGGGGTGAAGTGGGTCAAATTATTTTCGAGCTGATGAAACTACATATATCTAAACTCGAGGCTTATTAATTGATATTATTTTAATAATTTTTAACCATTTTTTTTTATATATTTTACATGCACATAAACTAAGAGTTCGAACTTCAAACCTTATATATATAAATGTGAGGGTGATATCAATATTGATCTCAATTTGCCAATAACATTCTAGACTTATATATATACATATATATATAAATTTATGAGAGAGGTTGTAATTTGATGAGGTCTTTTAGAATTGATTGTAATAATGTTTACCATGAATTAATAAATATTATAATATATAAATTTTTAGGTTATCAAATTTCTTGCTTATTTATTAAATTAAAAAATTTTGAGTTTAAGCTTGAAGTAAACTCAAAATTACTCATTTGACAATTTGAATTTAGTTAAGTCAACTTTGAATTTTCATCGAGTCAAATTTATATTAATTAAAAAATCAAGTTCATCGACCTCAAGTGTGTGTGTGTGTGTGTGTGTGTGTATAATATGAGCTGAAAGTTGGAAATTTTCTTCTCAACTCAACGTGGCTCACGTTATTTGTACCTGTATAGTAGGTATTTCATGCTTATTTCATTGTATTCATTTGAATATGTTTAATAATAAGTATCATATAAAGGATGTAATTTTTGAGGAAGGAATCACATTCAACAGGGTCTATGGAATGAGCGCATTTGAATACCAAGCTATTCCTCGTATCAGAGATTGAACCAAATTCTTAACCACACTATGTATGGACAATCAATCATATTTGTGAAGACCATTCTTGAAATATGCAAAGGATTTGAGGGTCTCAAATCCCCATGGATGTTGGTGGTGGAATTGGAGCATCACTTAAATTGATTATCTCCAAACATCCAGCTGTTAAGGACATTGATTTTGACTTGCCCCATGTTATCCAAGATGCTTCATCCCATCTGAATACGTATATCTATGTGCTTTCCTTCCTTTAAATAGGTTTACTAAGTTTAGATTAAGTAGGCTAGAGTCCCTTCATTATGCTATTGATATTTTATCTCTTATTTTATATTATAGATAAATATTTAATATATAGAATATTTTTAAATGAATATTTTAATAATAGATAGATCCTATTAAATAACATCTTAAATTTGATTCAAAACAAAGCACTCACTATCATTTCAAAATAATCAAAATATACACATATTTTCAAAAAGCACATCTTTTTAGGCAAAAAAAGTATAACTACCCTAACCATTATTTTAAAAATAAACATCCATATGCAATCTTATTTTTATTTCCAAAATATAACCAATTTTTAATTATTAAAAATAGAAAATAAGAATGAAAACATATCCAGACGAGCCGTAAGTCCTACCTAATTTCTGTTACAATAGTTATCTTTAATTTAGTTTACTAGTGATATTGATGTGTTTATATAGAAATATTCTTAACTAGAGCTGAGGTGGCATAATTATTCCTTTATATAGCGTGAAACCTCACGCAAGGCTTTTTTAAAAAAAATATTGTCAATTTTTTTTTTTTTCAAAAATACCGTGAATTGAGGAAGATTACAATATTATGGTAAGTTGCACTCAGTGAATGCAACTGTCAACAGTTACTACTGACAGTTTTGCACTCGGTGAGTGCAACTTTCAATAGTTATAAATTTTTTGTTCGCCTACCATTTTTGCAGCTACCGGAGAGAAGAAATAGTACTATTGAAAGTTGTACTCACCGAGTGCAACTTTCAATAGTAACTATTTTGTTGGCTAATTGCAGCCTTCACGTGAATATATATATATATATAATTAAAAATTTGCAGCCTTCTAAAGAGTGTTGGCTGAATATTGATTAACAGTCCATATAAGTAGAAGTAGAGAGAAATGGAGAAAATGGAGGAAAGAAAAAAAAAATAGGAAGAAAAAAGAGAGAAGAAAACAGTCCACTTATAATTATTGTTTCTTTGTGTCAATTGGAGAAATCTTATTAAGGTAAAATTTTAAATTTCCAGGATTAATTAAAATTTTATAGTTTAGTGAATGTATAATTTATTTATTTATTGTGTTTGCATTTTCTGTAGAACGCAAATTCGGAAGGAATTAAACTATTCGATTCAATTTTCTTTTCTACAAATATTCAGGTTAGTGTAAAATTTCTATGGGTTGATTTTTTTTATCTTTTGTAATAATATTTTTGTTCACTGTTATATGTAGTGTTAATTAATGTTTGTATTGTAGAAATATTGAACAATGTAAATCTTAATATTTTATTAAATTTTGTGATAGTTATTAATTGGACTGATTAATTAATATAAATTATGTGTGTATTTGTGGAAGGTATGTCTACTTCGAGTACCATTGTTGTTCTAATATACTTTGGTGGAAAAATTACTAGAGATTCTCGTTCAGTAGATTATGATCGTCTTACATGTAACATCATTAGAGTATATCATGAAATAACATATTATGATTTGTGCTACCAAATTTATGGAGCAACAGCCATTGATAGCAACAGCTATCAACCAAAAATTCAAGTAAAATTCTATTTGGATAAACAATATGGGATATCTACACTTGTGGAAATACAAAATGATAATAGTTTATCTATGTTGGTTGGTCCACAATGCCAACTTGATAGTGTGGAATTATATATTAAGACAGAAGCAATATGCCAGACTGGTGTTTAGAATACTTTTGGAGGGAGGGGTCTTAAATAGGGCTTTTGATGCAACCCGAAGGTCAATCTGCCTCTTACCAAGATTTTGGATGGGATCAATAATACCCAACTCAATCAGAAATAAATGTTCCTATGGTTACGCAAGGGTTTGCAAATGTTAGGATTTATGATTTTAGTGAAGACCTTTCTACCCCTCATTAAGTTTTCGAAGGAGAGCAAGATACCCCTGCACATTTCGTTCATGACGGTGAACCGGAGCCACAAGTAGATAGTTTTCTTGATAAAAAATTGAGGGATTCAGAACCAGTTGAAAATGATAGTGATGATTTTAATGGTAGTGATGATGATGAGATAGATATCGATACAATGGAATAGCTACTACCTTCACATGGCGAGGGAATATCTTCCCAACAACAACCACATGAGATGAGAAGAATGACATCCACAACTATGCAACCAAGTCTGTATCCCATTTATCCATTCTTCTCTGCAATAGATGATAATGATATATTTATACAGGCAGATTCTGTGGATATTCCAACTCGTGGTTGGATAGAGTTTTACGACTCAAGTAAAGGAACACTCCATGTGGGAATGGTATTCAAGAGGAAGGTGCATCTTATCACTTATGTGAAAGGTTATTCCGTGCGAGTGGCGAGATGAGAATATCGCGTTCTTGAGAGCACACCAAAGTTATGGAAAATGGTGTGCAAACATAATAACAAAGAACAACCTTTTTGTCCGTGGAGTGTGAGGGGAATATTTAAAGAGAAAAAGGGATTGTGGAGAATTACCAAATATGGAGGCCCTCACACATGCCTTATGGATGAAGTTTCAATGGATCATCGAAATTTAAGTAGAAATATTATTGCTTTGGATCTATTGGACACTATTCGAGTTAATCCAGGTTATGGGGTTGCAAGTGTGCAAATTATGGTTATAAAATCTCTTATGCTAAGGCATCGAATATCATGAAATGTGCGAGGGAGAAACTTTATGGGACTTGGGAAACCTCGGTAAGAAAATTACCCAAATATTGTGGAGCTCTCTAGAAGTGGAATTCAGGAATAATTGTTGAATGGAGTCATCTTGAGACAGCATATTGGGATAAAAGATGTTGAAATATGTCTTTTGGGCATTTCGACCATGTATAGAAAGGTTCCAACATTGCCGCAAACTTATCAGTGTAGATGAAACTCATCTATACACAAAGTATAAACATAAAATGCTTGTTGCAGTAGCCATTAATGCAAATCAGAATGTTATGCCTATAACTTTCGCCATAGTAGATGAGGAACCTTTAATGTCTTGGAGATGGTTCCTTCAAATGTTGGCGAAACACATTATCAGAGGGGTCGATGGTTATTGTTTACTTTCTGATCGTCATTGTGGTATTTTGGCTGCTGTAGAGAGCATACCTGATTTCACGCCCCTTCGTGGAATACATTGATTTTGTTTGAGGCATGTGTGTTCAAATTTCAATAAACATTTTAAGAATGTTCAATTGAAGGACATGTGTTGGAAAGCTACTGCTACAAATCAAATCCAAAAATTTGAAAAAATGATGGAGGATATAAAGAGTATTAATGGGCGTGCTTACTCCTACTTTGAGCGGATAGACAAGAACCAATAGACATTATCTCATGATGGAGGATGGCGTTTTGGCATTTTGACCACAAAGATATTTGAATGTCTAAATGGGGTGTTAAAAGGTGCTTACCGACTACCAATCACAATTATTGTTCAAACAATATTTGATCGTTGCGTGAAATATTTTATTCGTCAGATCACTAATGCCCGTAGGATGAGGCAAAATGATCAATTATGGGTTGTTATGCACATTTACACAAAATGGCAGCACCATTCTATTAATCACTTCGTACAAAAGGTTGATTGTGCTCAACAATCAACTTTGGTCATTACTAGAATGGACACCACGTGGGAATCATACTCATGTTGTGAAGCTTCATACACGAGAGTGCTCATGTGGGAAATGGGCTGAATATGAATTCCTTGCTCACATGCAATGCAAGTATGTCGAACATTTGGGGTCAATTGTGCATCACTTGTGAAGGAATATTATAAGATGGAACATTACATTACAACTTATAAAGGGAGATTTGAACCATTGTGGTCAGAGGATTACTGGGACGATCCTAACTTTGAGCTAGTCCACAATCCTGCACGTCGAGAGCGACGTATCATAGGTAGAGATTGCACCACTCAAATTCAAAATGAAATGGATTAGCCTCAAGCAAGAGCAAGACAACAAGCACATCGCCTTCAAGAAGTTCAGAATGCACAACAAGCCCCTAAAAGACTGAATCCCCAGCTTTTTTACATTTTTTATATTTAGAAAGTTGTAAGCGAAATATCTGTAATTTTTGTATGCTCTCTTTGTAATTTTTGTGTGTCTTCTTTATTACTTATTTTCGTGCGTGCTCATTTTATATTTTTTGTGTCTTCTTTGCTACTTCTTACGTGAAACCAATATTTGTAGTTGTGATCCTGATTAAATCATTGAAATACAAATTCACAATTTGTATTTTATGAACTAATGATATTGTTATAGCAATTGAGCATACCAATGCGTTCCTCTCGTCGATCCCGTCAAAACCCACCTAACCTTTCACCGTTTTCGCCGCCGGAAGTCAGTAACCCGCCACCTCCACCTCCTTAAATTTTTTCGGCGAAATCATCGTTGATTTGGTTCACATTTGGCATGGTTGTGATCCTTGAGCTAAGAGGAATCCAACCATGGTTTTACTATCTAATTTGGAGGTGAAACAAAGAAGAACCGAAGGTGGGAAGAGATTGAGCAAGTTTTGAAAATTTGATAAATTTTTGTCCTCATATATATGTGTATATATAAAAGTATTTTTGGACTTCTTCAATTTGACCCCTAAATATAATTTCAAATATTTTATAGATATCCTATAACAATTGATTAACACTATACATATGAGTGAATAAAAATACTAATAAAATACAAAAATAATACACTAATCTGAATATTGGTAGAAAATAATGTTGAATAATAATATTGTTTAACTCCTTCCAATTTTTCGTTCTATACAAACTACAAATACAAAGAATAAAAATATATTTATTAAGCAAAAAATTTTAATTTAGCACTCAAAATTTAAAATTTTACTTTAATAAAAAAATTTCACCTTAAATAATCAAACAATTACTACAATAAATTTTTTTCTTTTTTCTTTTGTCTCTTTTTTTTCCTCTCCTTTCTGCATGAAAATTATGAATCTTGCAAGCTTCACAAAACGCATGAAGGCTGCAGGCTTTAAGTTATCCGTGCCAGCCAAAATTGCAACTTTTATAAAATTTCTCCAATTGACACAAAGAAACAATAATTATAAGTGGATTGTTTTCTTCACTCTTTTTTCTTCCTGTTTTCTTTCTTTCCTCCATTTTCACCATTTCTCTCTATTTCTACTTATAAGGAGTGTTGGTCAATATTCAACCAACACTCTTTAGAAGGCTGCAAATTTTTAATCTTTTTTATTTTTATTTTTTATACTCATGTGAAGGTTGCATGAAGGCCACATGCAAATTGCAGCCTTTACGTGAATAAATTGCAGCCTCCACAAGTGAAGGCTGCAATTAGCCAACAAAATAGTTACTATTGAAAGTTGCACTCGGTGAGTGCAACTTTCAATAGTACTATTTCTTCCCTCTAGTGGCTGCAAAAATGGTAAGCAGGCAACAAATTTATAATTATTGAAATCGAGTGCAACTTACCATAATTTTGTAACCTTCCCCAATTCACGGTATTTTTGAAAAAAAATTTCACAATTTTTTTTTAAAAAGCCCTCACGCAACCATAAAGTCCCTCAAAATCAATAATTACAACCGGACCTATAGCAATGATTAGGAATTCGGACCGGATCTGCTGGTTTGTTAAAAAATCAGTGCAAATCGGTGTAAACCGGTAAAAAATCGATTCAACCAATGAATCAATTTATAAAAAAAAATATTTTTTAGTTTTTTTTTCAAAATAAAAATTAAAGACTAATTGAATATAAACTAAAAATCCTAAAGCTAACTTACCAACACTCCAACAAAAGGCAAGCACAAAGCCAAATAGAGACGCAACAGTTTCGGGAGTTCAGACTTCAATATCATTTTTCATTTTCAATCTTCTTTTTCCTTTTTTTTCCTTCTATTTTCTCATGAAAATCCTTTTCAAAGTATGGTGGCGTTGGGATTGGTTCAAGTGATGGTGATGATATTATGAATATTGTTCATTTGACAAGGTTTGATGAGAGTACGGATGATGATTGAAAAATTATATATTTTGCCTTTGTTGTCTATTATAATATTGGTTTTTATTTATATGTGAAACTTTTATGTTATTTGAGTAGGCATTTATTGTTTTTGTAAGTTATAATGGATTCTGTAAGGATATTTTTTAGTAAGTCTTATTACATGAGTTGATATTTTAAATTGATGTATGTATATTATTATGGAGTAGAGTTTGGAGAAAGTTTCATGATACTAGGCAATTTTTTTTCCCTTTACATATATATATATACACATTTTTTTATATTTTTAATATATTTATATAATATTAAATATAATTATGATGTCACGCCGATCAAACCAGTGGTTAAACCGATTGAACCAGTTGAACCAGTAACCAACAAGGCCACCGATTCGATGACCAGTCAAATTTCTCAAACATTGACATATAGAGTTGTTAGTGTCCCACATCGGTGAAATAAATAAATTGTGGTCTCTATATATGGTCATGGGCAATCCTCACCTCTTGAGCTAGCTTTTGGGGTTGAGTTAGGCGCAAGGTCTATTCTTTAACATGGTATCAGAGTCACCTACTCCCTATGTTGGGCTACTCAATATTGTTGGGTCACCCATTTCATGTCATTTCACGCTTCAAATGTTCATTCCTGGGCATGTAGGGGATGTGTTAGTGTCCCACATTGGTGAAATAAATAAATTATGGTCTCTATATATGGTCATGGGTAATCCTCACCTCTTGAGCTAGCTTTTGGGGTTGAGTTAGAACCAATGTTCATTCTTTAAATGAGCAAAACCTACCAAGGTATTTTTTATATATATCTTGAACCGTTCGTACCTTTTGGGAAGTTTGTATTGCCTTTTGTCAATTGTACGTAGTGGCCATTTTATTGTATCTATAATTGCATTCTCAAATTCTATAAATCAATTGTCAAATAATACTCATAACTTTGAACTAGAAACTTAGTATTAAATCAATTCTTGTGGTAGGTGTGGAAAACTGTTTTAGGGTGGGTAGTACCCGTAATTTAAATTAGAAAATCCACAAATTAATATTACCAAAACTTTATTTTTCATTGTCTTTTTTATCATACCAAACGCTTAATACATAATTTTATTCCACAATTAAATTATTTATATATTAATTTTGAGTGATTCAAAAAATATTTATACATATAAAATTACGTGTGACGAGCACTAGTAATTATAGAATCAAAATTGTGAACTTGATTAAATTAAGTTTGAAGTAAAATTTACATTGACTATTGGTCGGGGTTGATGAGTGCTAAGGTTCACATCGCCCATTCTTAATAATATTATTAGGTATTTTTTTAATTATATATTTGATTAATCATTACAACCAACCCCATATTTATTATCCTCATCTTTGATTAATTTAATTAATCGTGATTTGGAGTGTTTCGATTTCGAGAATTTATAAGAATGAGTACATACAATTTTGGTCCAACAACAAACTTCAACAAAATTTTAACAACTTATATACTACATAATTAAACTAGCATAAATCCGTGCTATGCGTGAAGTACTCACTCAATTAAATTAAAATAAATTTATAAGTATATTACTAATTTTGTGTGTTTTTACAAATATAATATTATTTTTATATTTAATTAATAAAATACTATTATTTTATAAAAAATACTATTTCAAACAGTTACTTAATAACGCCAATAGAATCAATTAGAACAAAAATAATATTAAGTAAAACTTTAAAATATTTTTATATTATATATATTTATAATGTCATTTTAAGGAATAGGATGTAAATTTTTTTTTTTATAAAATATTAGATTATGATAGAACTAAAGTACAATTAAAAAAAATAAGAAAATTAAAGTGTCAAGTTATGAATCAATATCAAGGTATGTATGCGATACAAATAGTTTAATAAATAAAAATGATAATGAGATATTAAATTTAAAAAATAGAGACTTAATGGATTTAAATAATATAACTTTTCTATGAATTTTTTGTTGAAAATTTGTCGGAGAGAAAAAAAATATTAACTCAAAATATAAAATATCGATGGAATATCCCATCAAAAATCTATCGAAAAAGTTTCCTAAAAGTCCATAAGAATTCTATTAAAAATTGCTTGAAAAAGTCCATTTTGCCATGAAAATTTTCTACTTTTGATCTAAAGTTTTTTATTGAAAAATTTGCATTTGCTTATAATATTTTATTAAATCTCTCGGTCCCTTTATATAGAAATACGAGCATGTGTCCAATGTGATGCACTAAAAATAATTATATAATTGAAATAGTTTATTTCATCATAATAACATTATTTTACTTTATGTGATTAAAACATGAATTGTAATATTTTTAGCATTTAATGAAAAAAATCTATTACTAATTAAATAAAATAATATGAATATTTTAATTAAAAACATTATATTTGAAGATAATTTATACTTAAATAAGTTGTAAAATATCAAGAATTGCTTACTTTATAAATTATACAATAATTTATAAAATGATAAAATTTAAAAAATAAATAAAAAGAACTGAGAAAATAAAAATAGTACATACTATTTTACTAAATATGCTTTTTAAATTAGATATATACATATATATGTTGATATGATTAATAAGAAAATAATTTTTTCTATAATATAAAACTTTTTTTGTATGATTTCTTAATAATGTGGAAGTTGTAGTTAAAATTTTCTTGACAATTGAGAATGTTAAACATTAAATATTTTTTGTTTGAGAAAATATATAATCTCTTTGTGCTTTATCAATGAAAATAGCTTACATTAGGTTATTAATGATTTGATAACTAAGAGTAGTTTGTAACATACAATTTTTTATAAGTTAAAATATCTCTTAATATTTCATATAAATCTGATAAGTAAAATTTATTTATATTTATATATATAGTTATTTTATTATTTTCAAAATTATTAATAAAACATATTATGTACATGAATAAAATAATGAGTAAATTTTTAATATTCAGTTTAAAATAAAATATCAATCTCTCATAAGTTTCTTTTATAATTAGAATATAAAAGTTATCAATAATTAAATGGATACTTATTTTCGGTCAATTTTTTTTAATCTCACATCATTAATCCATGTAAAAATATTTTTATGAATTATTATAAGTAAAAATATTAAAATAAATGTACACGATATAATTACAAAATAATGTAATTACATATATTGAAAACTATAAAAATTGATATAATTTGCTATCTAAGTGTTCATTTATCAAACTTTTGAAAATTTTGAACTATGTCAACTATATGCATGTCCCATATAAAAGAATTTATTCAAATAATTGAAAATGAGTTTGTAAAAGCTATTTTTTTTGTCTGCAATAAATAAAATTACAAGACAAATTTTTTTTATACAAATAAAATGAAATTCAAACTTATCAATTGTGGATTCAATCGCTAATCTAATTCTCTTATTCTTCCCCTCCAAATATGGTCTTGAAATTTGATGAGCTTCACGATGACTGCCTTGAACAACATGGATCTTCTTGAATTTAATTTGAGATAATGCCAATTCAAGGGTTTCGCACCTTCATCTCAAATCAAACGCAAAAAATATATGAGCTTCACAAAGAACGCCTTGAACGCAGTGGATCTTCATGAATTTAATTTGAAAAAACTAATGCTAATTCGAGGCATCACACCTTAATTTCGAGTCAAATGCCAGAATTCAATGAACTCCATGAAGAACGCCTTGAACGCCGTAAATCTCCTTGAATTTGCTTGAAAGAATTGCTGGATTCCTTCAAAGTTTTCTCTCACTTGTAGGTATTTGTGTTGTGTGTCGAATGAGGTTTGGTTACCCCATTTATATAGATGTTTGATGGAAGATTTCCAGATTGATTTGAACTTCTTTGAGGGTTATCTCTTTGATAAGATAATATTAAATATCAAGAGATAATATCAACTATGATGGGATAATATCAAATCAAATATCTTTGATTACTATAGACATAAATACTTTATCTTTGATACTTCTTAATATTTGATTTGAGCATAAATGAAATACTAGAGTATTAATTAAAATTAACTATTTACCTTTTGGAATTAAATTTAATAAATTTCAAGGAATAAATAAAAATTTTAAATTAATATCTAGCATATTATTTTACATGTGTCACTTCTCTATTGGCTAAAATTAGTATATTTACAAATGCCCCTACTTCAAGGCTTGGCGAAAGGTGTGTCAATCATCCACGAAAGAGGCAAGGCTTAAAGTATTTGAGAAATTTTCCTTTTCTTTCCCTTTTTAACATGCGTCTGCAATAAGAACATCATTGAAGCATTTCTCGAGTTATAATGCCCAATAAAAGGGTCAAGTCATAACATAATTCAAAGTAAATATCTTTTTGATGAGGGTGCCATATGTAGTTTATACTCATATGGGCCAGAAGTAATATATAGTTTAGGCTCGTGTGTCAAAGAGCATATTTAATTTAAATAGATATTTTATACTCATGTCAAGTAGTTCACTTGAATTTGATTAATAATTTATACTCATGTCAAGGAGTTTACTAGAGTTGACTTAATAGACAGTTTACACTTTTATCAAGAAGTACATAGGGAGAATTTGAATGTTTAGGTAGTTTATGCTCGCACCTAGGAGCCTTATTGAAAGTTTAAGCTCATATCAAGGAGTACATGGGGAGGCTTTGAATATTTAGATAGTTTATACTCATATCTAGGAGCCTTATTGATAATTTAAACTCTTATCAAGGAGCATATGGGAAAACTTTAATTTAAAATTTTCAGATAGTTTATGCTCGTATTTAGGAGCATTTAGAATTTGAAGACTTGAAGATTTGAGTCTTTGATTTGGAAACTTTAAGACTTGAGTCTTGAATTTGGACATATGGAGACTTGGGTCTTGAATTGGAAGACTAGAAGACTTGAGTCGTGGATTTAGATATTTGCATACTTACGTTTTGAATTTGAAGACTTCGAAACTTGAGCCTTGACTTGAATACTTGGAGACTTGAGGCATGATCTTGAATTTGAAGACTTGGAGACTTAAAACTTGAGCTTTGACTTAAAGTCTCAGAGACTTGAATCGTGGAGTTTAGAGACTTGAAGACTTGACTTCTAAATTTGAAGACTTGACAACTTGGGTCTTGGATTTGGAGACTTGGAGATTTGAGAATTTTAGATAGTTTATGTTCTTATTTAGGAGCTTTATTGATAGTTTAGGCTCTAATCAAGAAGCATTTGTGATTTGAAGATGAAAATTAATTGCCCTAACATCTTCATTATCATTGGCATCTCTCAAATTTTCTTGTTCATCAAAATTCATACTCATTTTAATATTAAGTGCATGAGTTGCCAAATCATCAAAAGATTTTGGTTTGATTCCTTGAAGTATATAGCAAAGACCCAATGCATTCCTTGGAGCATCTCAATGGCTAAAGTCTCCGACAATTGATCTTTGCAGTTAAGACTCAAATTTCTCCAACGATTGATGTAGTCAATGACTAGCTCTTCTTTCCATTTGCTAGAGTTGATAAGTTCAATCATATTGATTATCCTTCGAGTGCTATAGAAGCGATTGAGGAACTCTTGTTCCAGCTATCCCCAATTATCAAGGGAGCTTGCCTCTAAGTCAGTATACCAATCAAAAGCATTGCCTTTTAATAATCAAATAAACTACTTGACCAGATGATTTCCATATGTCCCAGCATTATTACAAGTCTCAATGAAATGAGCCATGTGCTGCTTTAGGTTGCCCTTGCCATTAAATTGTTGAACTTTGGGGGTTGGTAACTAATCGGCATCTTTAAGTTATTAATCCTTTGAGTATATTGCTTGGAATAAGTCATAGACGACTTAGAACTTCCATCAAGCTTTTCTTTGATAGTCCCTATAATAAACTCCTTCTATGGGTCAATGGAAATTAGTCCATCAGTGGAAACTTGTAATTCTTTATTTATAGTCTTTTCATTTTCGGCTGACTATTCTTTTGTAGATGTTTCACCTTCGTCTTGAGCCTTAATTTATTCTCCACCATGCAACTGGCATCAAGATTGTCTACTTTGTTCATCAATTTGGAGATTTGAAAGTCCGCTCTTGGATATGCTTCGCGAGTCCTTTAATGGCCCTCGTCAAATTTGTAATTTATTCCTCCAAGATTGTAGCACTTGTCACCATCATTGTTGCCATGCTCAAGGAACTTGATGTTGAGTGGGGAATGGATGATGCAAATTCTTCGCTTGCGTCTCCACCATCTTTACTCATATCAATAAAATGCAGCAACACCTTTTCCACAGCAAGCAAAGGAGCCACCTCTGAAGATGATTGCAACTTCTTGGACATGTTTCTTATGATGCTAACACTTTTTGTTCCAATACTTGAGGAATTTGAGGTGGTAATTTTAAATGCTACTGCCTTGTTTGCGGCCATTTGATATTTCAATCTTGATAAAGAAAAGAGATGAGAGATAAAGATTGTCCTACTGGGCATGCCAAAATTTGTAAGCACAAACTTCTTTGTCTACAATAAATAAAATTACAAGACAAGAAAAATTTATACAAATAAAATGAAATTCAAACTTATCAATTATGGATTTAATCTCTAATCTAATTCTCTGATTCTTCCTCTCTAAATATGATCTTGAAATTTGATAAGCTCCGCAATGAATGCCTTGAACACCGTGGATCTTTTTGAATTTAATTTGAAATAACGCCAATTCGAGGGTTTTTCAACTTGATCTCAAATCAAACACTAAAAATCTATGAGCTCCACGAAGAATGTCTTGAACACAGTGGATATCTATAAATTTGATTTGAAGAAAATAATGCCAATTCGAGAGCTTCGCACCTTGATTTTAAGTCAAACGCCAAAATTTAATGAGCTCCATGAAGAACATTTTGAATACCATATATCTCCTTAAATTTGCTTGAGAGAATTGCTGGACTGCTTCAAAGTTTTCTCTCACTTGCAGGAATTTGTGTTGTGTATCGAATGAGCTTTGGTCACCCCCTTTATATAGATGCTTGGTGGGAGACTTCTAGATTGACTCGAGTTTCTCTGAGGGCTATCTCTTTGATAAGATAATATTAAATATCAGGAGATAATATCAAAGGGATAGTATCAAATATCTTTGATTTGATTGTTCCATAGACATAGATACTTTATCTTTGATACTTCTCAATATTTGATTTGAGCAAAAAATAAATATCAGAATATTAATTAAAATTAACTATTTATCTTTTAAAATTAAATTTAATAAATTTCAAAGAATAAATAGAAATTTTAAATTAATATCTAGCATATTATTTTATATGTGTCACTTCTCTATTGGCTAAAATTAATATGTTTACAGTTCCATTATTGTATTGCTAAAACACTAAAATGATTTAAATTAATGGTATAAAAATAAAGTTAATAGTTTATAGTTGTTGTAGGAAGTAACTATTTATATTTGAAACAAATTTTTCAATGAAATTATTTGTTATATTCTATATATATATATATATAATTTTTATCTAAAAATATTTTACATATCTAAAAATATTATTGTAAAAATAATTGAATTTTAAAGACCTTGATAATTGAGGACTTGTATATCAATTAATCTATAATTATTCATTTCTCAAACTTCTAACTCTATAATAAAGAAGTGATGATTTGATATTTACATAAATATTTGTTTATCTCTTTCATAAGCAACAAATAAGTTGTAAATTTTTTTAAGCAAGTCACAATATTAAGAGATAATTATAATTGTTAAGCATTTTAATTTTACGTTTGAAGTTGTCTAGAAAATAATTATTTAATTAATAAATAAAAATAATTTATTTGATCAAATGAGTGAATATTTTTTATTTATTCATTAACTTTTTTATTAGAAATAATTGAATATTGTATTACTTCAACTAAAAATAATGTGATTGTATCTATATAAATACAAAATAATTATTAAATATGAAATATTGGTTATTATTTTGAAGTAACTTAGTTATCAACTACTTTTTCCTGGGATATTTTTGGATAAAAATGTATAGTTAAATTTTGGAAAAAGAATCTCACTCTTTAAATAAGAAATAAGTTAATATTTATTAGAGCTAGTATTAGATAATTTTATTACTTCATATATTCATTTAATTTTTTATAGTTAATACTATCAAAATGAATTTGTATAAAAGTATTTACTTAGCAATGAAAATTTGATTTTTAGTGGTATATACATAATTTTTTATAAATAATTTATTTATTGAAGAGAAATAAAATAATTTTTTTTATAAAAAAAATTATAAATAAGTAAAGATTCAACCAATCAAAATAAACTTATCAAAGCACATGATATTATATTGAAAAAATAAAGAAAAAATTCTTTCTTATGTGCACATAGTTAGAAATGAGCAAACCAAATTCTAATAAATTTAATTAATATTTTTTTTATAGAAAAATATATAGAATTTCTTCATTCATTTGATAAGAAAATTGGAATAATTTCAAAATTTTAATAAAATTAATATTTCATAGCATCACATTATTTGAGGTACATTATTCAAATATGAAGTATATATAACTTTTTTATTTAGATAAATCGAGAAAGATGCAACCAAGATAATAGATGATATAGGATGGCCCAAAATAGTCCAAATCAACGAGGCCCAACACTCAATCAACGGCCCAGGACCCAAGTGACCCGTCGACCTGTTCGATCAATCCACCTCAAGCCTAGACAGGCGCTCCATGGCCCTCGGAGCTACTCGACCTGTGTCGACCTTTCGGGTCGATCCGAAAAGTCGATCCTCGCACGGTACTCTGCCACCGCATTAAATGCGTTAACTGGCAACACGCCTCCGCATTAATGGCGCATGCCCTCCTCTCACCGTCTGACACAGCAGGCGCCGCAACAGTGCACCATCTTGTCCTGCAGCATGAAAGGGCATCCAGCTGGCAATATTCAAACAAGGGGAATAGACCAATTACCCCCGGCAGGAGGCTAGTGACCCCGGGGGTAAGCCAAGGGCTTCCCTGATATTTCCTACAAGGGAGAGGAGTATAAAAACCCTCAACCTTGCCTCTCACAGGTATGACTGATACACCCTAAAACCCTTACGTTCCGCTGCTAGATTTCAGAGGTCGAATTATATACTGACTTGAGCGTCGGAGGGTCTAAGCCGAGGGCCACTTGGCTAGCCTAATGTTTACTGCGATTGCAGGATTCCAATCCCAAACCAATCCAGAATGTCAATACCGCGGATCGTGATTGAAACCGGATCCCTATTCATTATCGAAATCGAACCCTCATCATTTGGCGCCGTCTGTGAGAAACTTGAACCCTCTATTGAAATGGTGAACACTAGGCGAGCCCCTTCCAGGAGGGAGGAGAACCGGAGATTTGGCTCTCCTGCAGCCCGCCAGAACCAAGGACAAAGCGCGCAAGCACCCAGTACGCAGTCGGAACCCATAGTCACTCTCACAATGCCCCAACTGATGCAGCTCATCAGCGAGCAAATCTCAACACAGATTTCTGCCCAACTTTCTGCCGCACTGAATAGACATGCTTTGCAGCCAGAGCCGGCGGCCAGCGCCACTCCCCAGCCCGCAGGCCCAGAAAGGGCGCAGCCAGAAGAGTACGCACAGAGACCGGAGTCCCCTAGACGTCCACCCCGGAGAGAAGCGAGCTCGGGTCATTTTTCAAGGGAGGCAGCCCGCCCACCGCCGAGGGAGGAAGTAGTGGACTCCATAGACCATGACGTTCAGCCCCTTCGAACCCCGCAGCGCGATAGGGCCGGGTGTTCCAGAGGTAGGCATAACCAGGACCAGCAGGAGTGGGAAGAAGTCTCTCACCAGGTGCAGCAGCTAAATAAGCGCCTGGAGGAACTCTCGAAGAGGAATGCAGACAGGACTATGCAACCGGAGATGCCTTCGAGATTTCGGAGGGAACGAGACTCCCCTTTTGTCTAGGAAATCATCGATGAGCGCATTGCCTTCGATGTGAAGATCCCCACCGGGCTTCCGAGGTATGGCGGTTCCACGGACCCGAATGAGCATTTGCTGCAGTTTGAGCATGTGATGCAGCTGCATGGGCATAACGAGTATATACATGCAAAGATGCTCGTGACCACCTTCCAGGGCGTGGCCCTAGACTGGTTTGTGAAGTTGGAACCGGCGTCCATTTTCTCATACGACCAGTTATGTGACAAATTTTTGCACCAGTTCGCCAGCAGGAGGAGGGCGAAGCTACCGCACACCCACCTGCACACGGTAAAACAGATTGAGGGCGAGTCTCTGCGGGACTTATTCACCAGATTCAACACCGAGGTGTTGAAGATAGACAGCCCGAGGATAGAATTTTTGATTGATGTGTTGTTTCTGGGCTTAAGGCACAAGTAGTGTGCCAATGCTTTGGTGCACGCGCAGCCAAGAACAATGGAGGAGCTCCTCGACCTCGCAGAGAGGTATATGACCCAGGAGGAGATGAACAAAATGAAATATGGCATCATAGAGGCCGACAAGAAAAAGGGCAAGGAGAAAGAGGAGAAGCAGAACAAGGAGGGGCGCCGCTTCCCAATCAGACGTTTCCATGACTACACCCCACTCTCCATGCCGAGGAAGGAAGTACTCTTCGCCATACAGCATGATAACCTGCTTAAAAAGCCTTAAAAAATTGCAGAAACTGAGGCTATGAAGAAGTCCGGGAAGTATTGCCATTTTCACAAGCAGAAAGGGCACAACACCAAGGACTGCTTCAATCTAAAAGATGAGATCGAGAGGCTGATCAGGTAGGGACATTTGAAAAATTTTGTCGATGAGAGAGCTCGACGAGAGGAGGGGGCGACTGACCGGACTCCCCGTAGAGAAAGGTCGGCCAGCCCGCGACGGGAGGACAAGGGAAAAAAACCAGCCCGTGAAACCTACCTGCCCATCAGAGGTGTCATCGACACGATTACTGGGGGGCCTGCAGGAGGAGACTCCCGAAATGCTAGGAAGCAAACCCAGAGGCAACTTGACTCGACCAAACTATCTAAAGTCGAAACTGTGTTCCAGTTGACAACCAAGAGCTGATCTCTTTTACTGAGGCAGATTTAGACCACCTCGAGGGTCAGGCCGTGGACCGGAAGCCCGATTGCCCAATGATGGTCACCATTGAGATCGCCAACTTCAAAGTGAGAAAGGTTCTGGTTGACACCGGAAGCTCGGCAAACATCATATTTCTGTCGACCTTGAACAGGATGAACTTGGGCAAACTAAAGTTTGATCCAGTCAAAACTCCCCTAGTTGGATTTGAGGGATAAGAAATTATACCAGAAGGGTCGATTAGCCTCTCCACCACATTTGGGCAGGGACATCGCAGCCGGACTTTAATGATCAACTACTTAGTGGTCGATGCCCCTTTTGCTTACACTGCCATTGTTGGTCGACCAGCCTTGAATGACTTCAGAGCTATTGCATCCACATACCACATGAAAATAAAGTTCCTGACCCTAATGGGAGTTGGTGAGCTTTTATGCAACATCAAGATGCCTGGCGTTGCTACACAATCTCGGTGGACTCCAGTGGACAGAAAAAAAAGACCAGAATTGAAGGCCTCGGGGGACGTCCCTGTAGCGAAACCTGAGGAGGGACCTTCATCGAAAAAGAGGAAGTTGGAGGACACAAGGGTCGAGCCGATAGAAGAGTTCAAAACAATTGAGCTCGAACTAGGGAACCCCGACAAGAGAACGAAGATCGGAGCTGATATGGGGGATCGACTGGAGTGCCTCATGGTCGACTTCCTTCGACGCAATATTGATGTCTTTGTATGGAAAGCTGCTGATCTGCAGGGCATCGACCCCGACATCATTGTCCACAGGCTCAATGTGGACCCTGCCCACAAGCCAATCCGACAGAAGAAGAGAACTTTCAATGCCGAGCGGGCGCAGATCATCGAGGAGGAGGTTACCGAACTTTTAGAAGCTGGTTATATTGTAGAAATCCAATATCCTTCTTGGCTTTGTAATGTAGTACTTATTCCCAAGAACGAGGGAAAATGGAGAATGTGTAACGATTTCACAGACTTGAATAAAGCATGCCCTAAGGATCCTTACCCCTTGCCTCGTATTGATTTACTTGTTGATTCCACGGCTGGTTGCGAATTGCTTAGCATGATGGATGCATTTCAAGGTTACTACCAAATATTCATGGCACCTGAGGATAGGGATAAAACTGCTTTTGTTGTTCCCAATGGGGTATATTGCTTTTTAGTTATGCCGTTTGGACTTAAGAATGCTGGAGCAACATACCAAAGATTAGTTAACTTCATGTTCAAGAATGAAATTGGAAAATCAATGGAGGTTTATGTCGATGACATAATCGTGAAAACAAAGAAAGCAGAAAACCACTTGGTCGACCTGAGCCACACATTTTCCATTCTGAGAGCTTTCGGTATGAAGCTCAATCCTAACAAATGCACATTCGGGGTTCGAGGAAGAAAATTCCTTGGATATATGGTCAGTCAGAGAGGTATTGAGGCCAACCCGCAAAAAATTCAAGCAGTTCTAGACATCGTTCCACCACGCACCATTCGGGAAGTTCAATGCCTCGTTGGCAGAATTATTGCTTTGGGCAGGTTCGTAGCTAGGCTGGCAGACAAGAGCCTACCTTTCTTCAAAATCTTGAGAAACACAAAGAAATTGGGATTCAAATGGGATGAACAGTGTGATCAAGCTCTGGTCAACCTCAAGCAACACCTCTCTTCGCCACCTCTCCTCGCCAAGCCCGAGCTCGGAGAAATTTTGCAGGTATATTTGGCGGTCTCTTCGGCTTCCATCAGTTCAGTGTTAACAACGATGAGAGCTGGAAACCCTTGTCCAATTTACTATTGTAGCAAGGCTCTTCAAGGGCCTGAACATAACTATTTGGAGATCGAGAAGTTCACCCTGGCCCTAGTCACATCAGCAAGAAAACTACGGCCCTATTTCCAATCCCATATAATTGTGGTACTAACGAACCAGCCGCTAAAGCAGGTGTTGTCCAAGCCAGACACTTCGGGTCGACTCACGAAATGGGCTATCGAACTAGGAGAGTTCGACATCCAGTTCCAACCCTGAGCAGCAATAAAAGCGTAGGTGCTGGTGGACTTCATCCTCGAGAGAATCGATCTCCCGGTTCGACAGATGGAGGACGCACCCGGGTGGACCTTACATGTTGATGGGTCCGCGACATCTACTGGATGAGGAATAGGCGTATCCTTCCAATCCCCCCTGTCTGAAGACTATGATTTTGCGGTGAAACTCGACTTTCCAGTTACTAATAATGAAGCTGAATATGAGGCACTCATTGCAGGAATGCGTATAGCCATAGACCGCAGGGTCGATAAGCTAGCAGCCTTTATCGATTCACAGCTGGTCGCGGAGCAGGTCGAGGGAAACTTCGACGCAAGAGAACATAAAATGACACAGTATCTTGTGGAAGTCCGGCAACTAAGGCAGAGGTTCCAAGATTTCTCACTTAGCCAAGTCCCCCGATCAGAAAACGCGCAAGCAGACGCGCTCTCCAAGCTGGCAAGCTCGACGAAAGGCATAAGAGACAGAACCATAACATTTCTTGTCGCTGACCAGCCTTGCATCTCGGCCCCCGACCCGGGTTTGGTCGGGTGCCTCGAAGAAGCAACCCATTCTTAGCAGCACCCGATCAAGCTTTATTTGAGCCAGGGTACCTTACCCGATGATGATAAGCAGGCTCAAAAACTGAAGGGCTTAGCGCCCAAATATGCGCTGGATGATCATGGACACTTGTACAGGAGATCGATTGCAGGACAGCCGCTCAGATATTTAGATCCCGACCGGGCAAATGAAGTGCTGCAGGAGATACATACAGGCATTTGCGGAAACCACTCGGGAGGCCGGTCCCTGGCACATAAGATCACGCGATATGGGTATTTTTGGCCGACTTTGTTGAAGGATTCTGTTGACTTTGCTAGGAAATGCCTATCTTGTCAAGTACATTCGAACATCCAGCACCAACCAGCCGCACCAATGACAAATGTTGATATTGCTTGGCCATTCGACTAGTGGGGCATCGACATAGTCGGCTCGCTCCCCAAGACCACTGGCCAGTGAAAGTTTATCATAGTGGCCGTTGAGTACTTCACAAAATGGGTGAAAGCTAAAGCAGTCCTGAAGATCACTGATGCGGCCATCAAGAGTTTCATATGGAAGAATATTGTTTGCCGTTTTAGGTTGCCTAAAGTCCTCATATCAGATAATGGCACCCAATTCCAAAGCAAAAACACAAGAAGATGGTGCGAGACCTTGGGCATTGCGTAGCACTTCACTTCAGTGGGAAATCCGCAAGCCAATGGGCAGACCGAAGTGACCAACATGACTGTCCTCGATCATGTTAAGAGCCGAATAGACGGGAACCAGCTGGGCGGATGACCTCCCAGGAGTCCTATGGGCCTACAGAACCACCCCTCGAACAGCCACATGCCATAGCCCTTACAACCTAGTTTATAGGTCGGAAGCAGCGGTCCCATCAGAACTAATCCAGCACACCACTAGAGTGATCCATTACAATCCAATGGCAAATACATCGGAGAGGGCACTGGACCTAATAACTATAGATGAGAAATGCCAAGCAGCTTACAACAGAATGCAGAGGTACCGCTCAAAGATGGCGAACCGCTATAACAAGTTGGTATGTCCGCGAAATTTCAAGATTGGTGATCTCGTCTTAAAGAAAGTAGAAGTGTCCATGCGAGTCGGCAAGCTTGACCCGAAGTGGGAAGGACCGTACTCAGTCATCAAAGTGTCTAAAAACAACGCCTATCGATTAGCGGATGCTACAGGTCGCGAGCTGCTTCGACCATGGAATGCGGTAAATCTAAAAAAGTTTTTTGTATAAACTGTTCATTGGCATCTTTTGTATTGATTAAAGAACAATCAAGTTCCATCATGACTAAAAAGCACGAGACGACCGTAGTTAAGCCTTAGTCAACCCCGTAGTCGACGAGAGGCTCAAACCCATCAAGTCGAGGCGACAAGCCGAGACCACCTTAGTCGACTCCGTAGTCGACGAGAGGCTCAAATCCATGAAGTCGAGGCGACAAGCCGAGACCACCTTAGTCGACCTCGTAGTCGACGAGAGGCTCAAATCCATGAAGTAAAAACCACCTTAATCGACCCCTTAGTCGATGAAAGGTTTAAACTCATGAAGTCGAGGCCACTGGCTAGGACCATCTTAATCGACCCCTATAGTCGACGAAAAGCTCAAAGTCACCCAGTCGAGGCCACGGGCTGAGACCACCTAAGGCGACCCTGTAGTTGCCAAAAATTCTCAACAAAGTGACGTTGAAGCCCCTGAGGTAGGATCACAAAATCGACGTCACCCTTCGCAGAAACGCTGCTAAGGCTCGGATTCGAGCTCCATCGACAAACTCAATTTACACTTTGCTAATTATAAATGGCAACAAAGTTCAACCTATCTTGCAATGGCAAAAAGTACTCCAAAACCAAGCACCAACTATATCCTAACGACTTGCTTAAACTAGCTCTACAAGGGTTTAAAACAACGTTCAAAAATGAACGGCCGGCTGATGAAAGGCTACAAGCTTTATTTCATTCTCAAAAAGCCTCAATGAGGCATGTACATCAAAATAAATACAAGTATTACAAGCCCTAACTAGAACTGCCAGACCCTTCGATTGGTAATGCGGGAGCAGGAGCAGGAGCAGAGGAGGCTCAGGCGGTGCCATTGCAACGGGCACGGCCGCGGTGATTGGGCGAGAGGGGCAGGCGGCAGAAGACATAACCAGCCGCTCGACGGCTGGGAAGAAAGAGGCAGCGTTGGCCCGGCCCTCGGAGACTTTATAGGCGAGGTCGCCGACGAACTCGAACTCTCGACCAACCACCTTCAGTTTCTTTTGGAGGTCTGCCTTTCGCCTCTCTTCAGGAGTCATGTCGACCTCCTCCGCTGCCTCTACCTCAGCTTCAGCCTCGTCGACCTCTTCATCACCAATTGGGCGCAACTGCTCGTCGAGAGCAAGGCCAATCTTCGCGCGATCTTCATCGCTAACCGCATAGCCCAGGTGCCGCATTTGCGAAATAGCCTTATTAAAGGCACTTCGGGCATCATCCAAGGCCAGCACCACGCTCACATCCTAAAAGGCAGGGCTCACTATGAACTGTTGCACCTGCCTCTTTGCAAACCTCCGGAACTACCCACTCGAACTCTGTCCTGGCCTCGACCAGGCGCTCACCTCGGCCAGCCGCTCGACCTGATTCATAGGCGACATGTATATCCAGTTCGAGTTTTTTCAGCTTCGCCTCCATCTTTGTCTGCTCAGTCACCGCCAGCAAGACTTGCTGGTCTTTCGCCTCCATCTCTTCGGCGTATTTGGCATTCTCCTTTTGTACCTCTTCAAGCCGTAGTTGGGATGACTCAAGCTGGGCCTTCAACGTCTCGGCATCGCTGCCAGCGTCCAACTGCTCACGATCAACGAGCGCCAGCTCGGAGCGGCGGTAAAAATTATAGGTAATTTGCCCGACCTGAAACATAAAAGTCATTACTATCCATGCAGGGAAAATCGATTACACAAGCTTACAGCTTACGAGATCTTACCATGTTCGCGTGATATGCGAGCTCGCAAAGCGCCTCGGGCTGACTCAGGCCAATTATCCTCTTCTGGTCAGCCAGGAACTGACTAGCCAACAACCATTTCAAGGGGTCGACCCCAGTTGGCCCAGATCCATGCATATAGGCCGAGTCGTCCAGAAGTAGGCCAGGGTCCGACCTAAACCGAGGAGACTGGGAACTTCCTCAGGTTGAATAAGGTCTCCACACCTCGATCCCCGAAGAGATCGTTTCCCGTCGGCATCCCCGACCCCACGCTCTTCGTTTTTCCTTTTTCCCTTCCAGCGGCAATCTTTTTGGGCGGGGGCCCACTCTGCTCGTACATGGTTCTTTTTCCCCAACCCGCGGCCCTCTCGACCGCTTTTGCTCGACCAGGCGAGGGGTTCGGGGATGGCGTTGGGGCCGCAGCCTACCGCCGTGGCTCGTCGGCTCTAGTCGACCCTTGTCGAGACGCAGCGCCTTGTCTGCGCTGCTGGTTCCTTTCGGCACGAGCCAGTGCATTAATTCTTGCTCGGTTCATGATTTCGTCCCGATCTGCAAAGAATAAACACAACTGATGTCAAATACAGAAATGAATGCAGCTAAACAATAAAGTATGGTACACATTTCATCTACCTATCTCATAATCATCTGGAAAGTTTAGAGAGGCAGGTGACAACCCAGCTAGCACTAACTGCTTCTCCTCGAGGAATACCATGGCCTCCACGGGACCAAACTCGATCAGATCCCTCACGAAGCTGTTTGGCCAAGTGGGGGTGCGATTCCCTGGTATCTCGACCTGACCCCCCAACCACTCTCGAGGAATGTCAAACCCTCCCTTCACTTGAACGAAGAAGTAACGTTTCTTCCACTCCTGCCCATATGAAGAGGAGGGAGCCACGAGAAACTTTCGACGGGGTCGAGCAGTTAGATAATAAAAGCCCGACTTGTCAGAACTACTAGATTTTCGTGACATGCAGAGATAGAACAGGTTGGAAAAATTTCGAAGCTGGGGGTCTGGTCGAACAGTCGCATCAAAACTAGGAAACTACAGAAGGCGGCAAAGCAGTTGGGTAATAGTTGAGTTATGCACACTCGAAGACCCCTAAGCAAGCCTATCATACTATCACTTAAGGGGAACCTCAACCTACATTTGAGTGCGTCCTCGAACACTGTTATGCAATCGACGGGAGCACGGTGCATTCGACCAGGAGGCCCAGGGGTTAATAGTTGGTATTCGGGAGGAATATGGTAAAGCCCCTTCAGGCGCACCAAATCCATAGGGGTCATTGTTGAAATTATCTCACTATAGTGGTCTGGGGTGAATAATCGCGCGAGAAGGGGGTACCCGGCTGGGCCCAGCTTCTCCACCGCGCGGGCTGCTCGAGCTCCCAGAGCTCGAGCCGCTCGAACCAGAACCATCGCTGGATAGCCCACCAGAAGGAGTAGGAAACTCTCTACGCCCTTCAGACAAGGTGGCCTTACTATCCCCCCCCTGGCTACCCTCAGAACTGAACAACCCAAGCATCTTCTTCAAAAGAAAAATAAAGAGAAAGGATTCGGAGAAACGAAGAAGCGGAGGAACACTTACTGGATATGAAGGTTAAGCCCACAAAATTGGCGAAGCGAACGTAAAGTTTAGGCAGTCTTGCAGCGAAAGATATCTCCTAAACGCTCTCAGAAATTCTGAAGCGGTAAAAGTAAAAATGGGCGGAGTTACATTAAGCATTTATAGGAAGGGAGGCGCAGTTACCCAAGCATCCGGGTGCGGTTACCCAAGCATCCGCAATAATGGGTGAAGCCGTCATGCTGCTCTACTCGCCACGAGGTAACCGCTCAGCAAATGCGCAATACTCTGGTCGATTTTCAACAACCCTGGTCGATGGTCACTAATATTCGCTACTTCCCAACGCCGCTCATCGATTCTTTGTTCGGCCTTGCGAAGTGGGGGGACTCATGATATAGGATGGCCCAAAATAGCCCAAATCAGCGAGGCCCAATACTCAATCAACGGCCCAGGACCTAAGTGACCCGTCGACCCTGTTCGATCAATCCACCTCAAGCCTAGACAGGCGCTCCATGGCCCTCGGAGCTACTCGACCTGTGTCGACCTTTCCGGGTCGATCCAAAAAGTCGAGCCCCGCACGGTACTCTACCACCGCATTAAATGCGTTGACTGGCAACACGCCTCCGCATTAATGGTGTATGCCCTCCCCTCACCGTCTGACACAGTTGGCGCCGCAACAGTGCACCATCTTGTCCTGCAGCATGAAAGGACATCCAGCTGGCAATATTCAAACGGGGGGGAATGGACCAATTACCCTCGGCAGGAGGCTGGTGACCCCGGGGGTAAGCCAAGGGCTTCCCTGACATTTCCTACAAGGGAGAGGAGTATAAAAACCCTCAACCTTGCCTCTCACAAGTATGACTGATACACCCTAAAACCCTTACGTTCCACTGCTCGATTTCAGAGGTCGAATTATATACTAACTTGAGCGTCGGAGGGCCTAAGCCGAGGGCCACTCGACTAGCCTAATGTTTGCTGCGATTGCAGGATTCCAATCCCAAACCAATCCAGAATATCAATATCGCGGATCGTGATTCAAACCGGATCCCTATTCATTATTGAAATCGAACCCTCATCAATAGTAAAATAAAAATTCAATGTCAAAGATAAATTCTTATATGATCATACAAAAATATTTGAAAATAGTATTGAAAATAAATATATAAAATATAAGTAATGGAAATAAAAAAGTATTGCATGCTGACACTTTAAAGTAATATAAAAATTAGAATCCTAAGTTGGTTATAAGAACTTGAATTTTAAATAAATACTGAGGAAGTAATAAAGAAATAACATTAATAAAATATTTAAATATATTAGAAAAGTATCTAATTAATTTAGAATAAAAATAAAACAAAAACAATATAAAGATATATTTCAAAAAAATATTAAAAATTTTCTACGCTATGAACTTTAAATTATTTAAAAAGAAAAAAGAAACATCATTATATTATGCCAACTGGGGAAAGAAGTCCTACAATTAAAAATATAGAATTTTACTACAAATAATGTAGAAATAAAATGTGAAAAGAATAACTGTAAATACAAACTTTATATATAAAATAAATAAAATATTTATCTATTAATCTTATGATAAATTAAATTTATAAGATAGAATTTTGTGGTAAGAGTACTTAATATGATGCTTATAAAATATTTTTTAAGTTATAAACTTATTTAGTGAGATAAAAATATGATTATAGATACTTTTTGAATTATCTTATGAGATAGAAAACTATATTGCAATATTGGATAAGCACAACATGATATTTTAGTTATAATAGATAAATTGATCGTATTAAAATGAAATAATAAAGTAAATAAACAACTAATGAAAATTTTTCAACAGAATTAAAAAACAAAATTTTTTAAATTATTTGACATTTGGCCAAAAATTGTACAATTAGAATTAAAATTTTATAATTGTGGTTCCCACACCGTTATACTATACATAATAGTATAGATGAAATAGAAGAAAATTTTAACTACTTGAAAATCTTTTATATTGTCTTATTAATAAACATAATCTTAAAAAGATAATATCCAATTTTTTATTAGATAAGATTCTAGATCACGTATCACAACTTGATTAGTCACTATCTTATAGATTACAAGATGCAGGTTTATGTTCTCAAAAAAAAAAAAGAAAGAAAGAAAGAAAAGAAAGATGTAGGTTTATTGATTGGAATACCTCAATAAAAATTAAAAGATTTTATTAATTGTTAATAACTTATCTAGTAGCTAAACAAGAAAATAGATTATATATGAATTTGAATTATAATAATTCAGAATTTTATTAAAATTGCACAATTGTTGTTCTCACACCATTTTGCTATATATACTAGTACTAGCTTGTGTCCCATGCTATGCACGGATTAAACTAATTATAATTAGAAATATAATTTACATACATTATTTTAGTTTCATGTAAAGTAAATTCAATTCATGTTATATTCTTAGAATACATGGTGCAAAATTGGAAAATTTTCTTCAAAAACACAATGTATAAATATCCAAAACAATAAAAAGTCATGTTTTTCACAACATCATCACATTTACAAAGGCACAATATAAAAATAATTATATTTTTTCATAATAAAAAATAACTCAATAAATTTAAAACAACTCAAATGAAACAAAATAAAAAAATAATGCTTGAAAAATTAAAAATTAATAAATAATATTGAAACACGAAAGGTAAAGAAATTGTGTTAAATTATTTTAAAAACTAAACATTATATAAAATAAAAATTAATTTACATATGCAGAAAAAAGTTAGAATAGAGTATCAAGAGTTGCTAACTTCAGATTTATAAATTATGCATGAATTCTTGAAATTGTTAAAATTTAAAAATATTAATAAGAAAAAGGTAATAAACAATTAATTTTATATGATATTTAAGCAAATTATTTCTTATTTTTTTTTAAATATAAGAAATCTTTAGTATGATCTTGTTAATAATGTAAAGGCCATAGAAATATTTTTTATAACACTTGAGGATTTAAAATAATTATTTTTCAATATATTAAGTTTATTTACTTTTGTTTAGTGATTTTCTTTATCATTTTAAGATTATCAATCACATATTTTAATGTAAATTATTATAAAATAATATTTATTTTTTTAATATTCTACTTCATACATAATACATATCAATATCTCATTAAACACAAAATGGACAAATTATAGTTTGAATAAAAATTTATTGATCAAATACTATTCCTACTAAATATTTATATATGAAATATTATGCTGTAAATTCTTATTAAACAAAATGTGAAAAATATAACCTAAATATTAAAAAATCTGCAAATAAATGTTCTCAAAAAATATAAAGATTGACATAACAGGCTATTTTAAGTGTTTATTCATTTAACTTTTGAAAATTTCAACTACACTAATAATATATCTATGTATCCTAAAAGAAATTTGATTCAAATACTTGAACATGAGTTGTTTATTATTGTGTTCAACTGTTTAAAACTTCTTAAGTTGAAAATTTTGATAATATAAAAATAAAAATGAAGAGATTATAGAAGTTGTAGAAAGTAGTTCCTCATATTTGTAATATACTTTAAATTCAAATTAAAATATTAATTAGTATTCTAAATATATGATTTTATCTACAAATATTTTGCATGTTTATAAGAGATTATCATAAAAATAATTAAGTTTGAGAACTTCTAAGTTTTGAATTTACATATCAATGAAAAATTATTTAATTATCAAATTTTAAACTCTTTATTAACAACATAATAATTTGGTATTCCACAAAATAGGTATACTATTCTTCTTATAAGAAATTGGTAATTTATGAAGTGTTTTAAGTGAATTATAAAATGTAAAAAGTAATTATGATTGCAAAATCATTTTTTCACTTGTGAAATATATAATTAATAGAAGTTATTTTACAAATTATATGCATATTTAAAATTCTAAGGGGTTATAAGGAGACAATTATATAATTAAGATATAGATACAATTCGAGAATGTATATTTTAACTAAAAGTAAAGTGATTTTGAAATATAAAAAGATGATTTGATATGAAAGGTTAGTTTCATTGTCTTGACATAACTTAAATTATCAACTATCTTATTTAGATAAATTTTAAATTACTCTTGAAATAAAAAAGTATAGTTAAATTGAAAAATAAAATATATAACCTTTTTTTACCTTAATATTTTTGTTTAATTAAATCATTCAACTTTAAACATACACTTATTAAATACTCTCAATGTGTCTACTGTGTGTATTATTTTTTCATCATCCCAAGTCACTAATAATTATTTTAATTGTTAAAATTATCAAAGTATAAGTTATCAAAATATGGAATGTACACATATCATATAAAAGAGTATTTTATTTAGTAACGAATTTTAAGTTTCTAAGTGTGTATATATATATATATATGTATGCCTCTATGAATAATTCACATATAATGATAAAGAAATAAAGTATTTTTACAAAATTATTATAAATATAAGTAAATATTTAGTTAAATTGAAATATAAATACGTAGTATAATTAAGTAAATTCCACATAAAAGGGCATACTTATGCAATTGAAATGTTATATATATTTTATTAAATCTAATTAATTAAATTTCATATAAAAATATATTTATTTCTTCATTCATTTGATAGAAAATTGAATTAATTTCAACTACTTAGTAAAATAATATCTATACTATTATATATAGCACAATAGCATGGGATCCATAATTGCACAATTTTAGTCAAATTCTGAATTCTCAGAATTTTGAGTTTTTTAATTATATTTAAAAATTAGTTGTTGATTATTAAATTTGATATTATTTATTCCATTTAAAGATATCTAAAATTTTGAAATCATTTTCTCAAATCTTTCTTTACTCACCTATCATATCCGAAAATAATTGCATTCTATCTACAAAATCTATTTCATCTCTACCTCAATATGTGGAAGATTCCTTAATCATTCAAATTCTATAATTCGATAAGTTTTTCATAACTTTTTCCTTATCTTTAATAACAAATTTATTTCTATATCACAATATATATAATACTTTGAAAGTCATTTTATTAATATTCTCAATTCTTTAGCAATTTTTTCCTCTTTCTCTTTGCATGCCTAACCATTTCATTCTTTAATTTATTAATTTTTGATTGGTTCTTTTATTCACTCTTTTGATTTTATTTTTGTTTGTTTAACTTTGTTATATTACATGATGAAATTAAGAGACTTTGAAGTTTTACTGCCTATAATTTTTTTACCAACCATGAATAGAGTCTATCATTTAGTTTTTATTTGTTATTAAAATTTTATATTGTTTATATTTTTTATTTGTTACTTAGTTCAACTTTTAAAAAGAGATATATTCATTGTTTTTAATCTTTTTGTAATTTATTTCTTTTTTAATAGCTACATTTTTCTCTTAAGTCATTGATAAATTCTGTCATTTAATTTTTTATTTTTATCTAAGTTATTGTACATTTAGTATCTCTTTATTCATTATTTCATTAAGTTATTAGTATGGTTGTTAAATTTTGATTTTCATTTTTAGAATATCTTTTCTGTTCATCAAATTTTTTAGGATGAGATATTTTTATATTTTAATATTTTTAGAATTTTGAGTTTTTGAATATTTATAATTTTAAAAGCCTATCGGTTTTTAGTTTTTACTCATATATATGCAATTATGTATGTATAAATATATATAATTCGAACTATTCTTAAAAAGTTTTTATACTACTTCATCAGTATATATTTTTTAAATCAATCTTGATCTATTGGAAAAAATTATAAGATGGTAGTATCAATAGAAAAATACATCCATTAATTTTTTAAGTTTATAATTTAATTCATCAAAATATATAGAACTTTATTTATTTATTTTTAAAATTTCAATATGTTTGAAAGGGTCACAACTTCTTTTGCTATTCAATTTTTTTTTACTGTTTTTGCAATATATTAATATATAAAGATCTAACTATATATATACAAAGAAATTTTGCTAATAAACATAATAATTCATTTTGTCCATTTTTTACATTCTCATTTAATCATCATATCTCTCATTCATTCCTATTTTAAAACCATTTTGAATTTGTAATTACTTTATTAATCTATTATTATTTGTAACTATCATTAGTGATGTCACACTCTTTTTTCTTCTCTTGATAACTATGTAATGAATCAAAGTAAAAGGTTATCTTATTAACTTAGCTCTAATATCAATTTTAGCTTTATAATTATTTTATAGTTTTATTTTGATTATTTAATTTTTTTTAACCATTACTATCATAGTTTGGTCTTGAATTGGTTGATCTTTAACCAAAATTAAAACAACATAATATTCTTTTAATTTTTTTGTATACTACTATATAATTCTCTATATTTTAAGTTTTAAACTAATATATAGTCATCGTCTTTTTAGTTTAGAGTAGTCTTTCTAACAACTCCTATTAATCTTGTGCTTTCTAATTCAGTAAGAAGTTGTGAATTTTTTTAACTTCTTACTAAATAATTTTAAGGTTCTTTTTTCCATGACATCATGTATATATAAGATATCATATTCTTTGATGTCATTACATGTTCAAGCTTTTACATGCTAAATTTTGATATGTTGGAGTAATATCTAATTTTATTCATTATTTGCCATTTTTTGCAATATTTTTATTTTTATATTATTTGTTAATTATGTCTATAATTTATAATAACATTAATATATAGTATTTTTAAAAAATTTGTGCATAGCACGACACGATGCTAGTTTAATAATATTTCATAATCCTTACTAAAAAGCTAGAAGTTTGAGAAATGAATAATTATAAATTTACTAATATGTAAGGGCTTAATTTATTAAAATCTTTAAATTTAATTATTTTTACAATAATTTTTTTAAATATGTAAAATATTTTTAGATAAAACTATATGTAGAAAATAAAAAATAATTTAATCTGAAGAATATTTCAAATATAAAAAGTTATTTCCTACAACAACTATAAACTCTAAATTTTTTTTTATATTATTAATTTAAGTTATTTTAGTTTTTTAGCAATATAATAGAGAACTCATTTTCAATTATGTGAAATAAGCTCTTTTATATGGGACATATATATAGCTGACATAATTAAAAGTATTCAAAAGTTTGATAAATGACTGCTTAAATAGCAAATAATATCAATTTATATATTTTTTTGATATATTTAGTTAAACAATTTCATAATTATATCGCCTACTTTATTTTGATATTTTTTCTTACAATAATTCATAAAAAGAATTTTTACATGGACTAATGATGTTAGATAAAAAAGTTTGACTGGAAGGAAGCATCCATTTAATTAATTGTACATATTTATATATTTATAAAAGAAATTGATATATGAGAAAGTGATATCTTATCTTGAATTGAATATTAAAAATTTACTTATTATTTTATTCATGTACATAATATATGTTATTTGATAATTTTAAAAATAATAAAATAGTTACATATATAAATAAATATAATAAATTTTACTTATCATTAGTTATATAGAATATTAAGAAATATTTTAGTTTATAAAAATTACATGTTACAAGCTACGTACTTAATTAGTTATCAAACAATAACCTGATGTAAGTTATTTTTATAGACAAATTATAAACAGGCTTACATATTTACTTAAATATTTAACATTTAAAATCTCAAATGTCATGAAAATAGTAACTGTAACTTTTCACATCATTAAGAAATCATATAAAAAACTTTATATTTTAAAAAATTATTTGATTATTTATCATATCAAAATATTTATTTATAAATATATATCTAATTTAAAAAGTGTACTTAGTTAAATATTTTGCTCTACTTTTATTTTTTAATTCTTTCATTTTTTTTTATTTTATCATTTTTTATGATGGTATAATCTACTTGGTGGTATACTGGGCTCAAGTCCAATGTAGTCAACCAGTAAAGGGATTCGAATATTGTCCAAGTGCAGTCGAGTTGAGTCTTGCAACCAATAACAAACGTCAGGCTATCTTAGGAGCCCTTAGCTAATGAAGGTTCTTCAAAGCTCAAGTCAGTAACTATTCAACCAGAAAAAAGAGTGACAAAGAGAGGGTTTTGAGTGATAAAATGAGCATACCTTGCTAAATGGTAGCAATAGAATATTTATAGGCTTTCTTGACTGGTTGATATGTCAATGATGCTCTTGCTCATACAGAGAGCCCCTTTGTCCTTAGTTGAGGACTTTCAGGTCTTCTCCATTCTGTGTACCCTTCTAAGTGGTGCCTTATCCTATTTTTCAAAACATGGCGGTACGAAGGAGGCACACACTAGTCCGGTTCTATAGAATGGTGGCATAGGAGAGGGCCCGCATCATTAATGCGGTGGCATGTCGCCTATCAGAGCATTTAGTGAGGCAAAGAGGTAGTTGTGGCGCATTCAATGCGACTGTAACTGGAGGCATGGGACCGCTCTATGCTGCTTCGATCAACCTCCTAGGGTCGAGATGTTCCTTTGCCTGTAGATCGTTTCTTCCCACTCTGGTTGAGGCGGTGGGGCTCTTTTGGGTCCAAAGGCCTTTCTGGCTGAGGGCAGAATAGACATTCTTGAGTTGGTCGACCGACAAGATAATAATAGTCATGTTGGTGGAACACCCTAATGAGGATTTGGATCTGGTCGATAATGCAGTCAAACATTGGTGGGCTGGGCCTATTGAGCCATCTTCCATCATGCCGTTTACCAAGTCAACCGTTAGTGGGCTGGGCTTGTTGGGCCATCCCATATCAATTTAAATTTTTTTTTTGTATACTTTATAAACATAGAGTTAGCAATTTTTCATATTCTACAACTTATTTAAGTTATCTTCAAACATAATATATTTAAATTGAAATATTTATATTATTTTATTTTATTTGTAATAAATTTTGTTTCTTTAAATACTAAAAATAATTATGATTCATTTTTAATCAAATGAAGTAAAATAAATATTATTATAAAATAAATTATTTCAGTATTAAAATTCTTTTCGGTACATCGCACTGAGCACATACTAGTGCTTCATAAAGCCACACTATTCTAGAGACATTATTCAAATATAAAATAAACACAAAATAATTTTCCTTTTTACATAAAGAAATCAAAAGAACTGCAGTAAAAAGATATTAAAATACAAATACAATAACCAAATACATTATGAATTAAATTTATATGATGAGATAAAATATTAAATCTATGATTATGGATATTCTGAACTTTTATGATGAAAGAAAAATTTATCATCATGAATATTTGAAGCTATCCCTTGAGATTAGAATTAATACAGTAATTTTGGATAAATACAACATAAACTTTTTGTTACAACAGATAAGACAACTATATTAAAATAAAATTAAAAATAAATTAACAATCTATGAAAAAAATTAATTTAATTAAAAAACTCAAAATTCTGAGAATTCAGAATTTGACTAAAATTGTGCAATTACGAATCCCACATTGTTGTGCTATATATAATAATATTGATAGATGCTACTTTTGAATGTGTCATTGATAACCATTATTGTAATGCCCCGATCGGAAGGCGCTTGCTCATGACCGGGACGCTACTCCAATCTGTACCATTCAGAAAATACATTTCTGAAAAATTCAAAGTATTTAATTTCTACAACAAACCTCCAACAAAGGTAAAATTATAGACCATAAGATCATGAGTCACCCTTAGCACTTCTACCATCCTCATTACCTTAGATACCACCTGGGTTAGCTATCTTCACCACTCGTTCTCATATTGGGTAAATAACGAAAAATAACAATGAAACAACATAAGCGTGAATGACTTAGTGAGATAGTTTAGCAATAACAATAGAGTAACAATTTCTCAAATATTATATAGAGGACAAATAGAAGCATTAAAATTTCTAGAAGTTGTGGGAGAAGGTTTTAGCCATTCACTACCGTCCCATACTAGTGATGAGACTTCATAAATATTCGAGGTTCAAAGCATAAACATCAAGCTGAGAAATGAACTAATTACAATTTAGTAAACAATTTCAAGTAGAAGCTATTGGTGGTTCTCCTACCTTGTCGCTCCACTTTCAAAAACATAAAAATCCTTATTCCTCCAGTTTTTGAGTGATCGGCTCGGACAAACAAACAAACATCGGGCATGGCTAGCTGCATGCCTCTACCAGTTCCTAGACAACTACCTCCAGTTGGCTAGCATACTGGGTCATATGTACATTTTGTATGGGTATCAGCTGAAAGATCAGTTACCGTCAGTCCATTCCGCCCAGTCGTCTTTCGTAACCTATCCCAAGGCCCACCCCCAAAGGTATTTTATCGTATTCACATATATCATATAGCGTATCCAATAGCATTTCTGATAACATATCAAGTTGCCATGTTAACATACAAACTAATTCAACACCGCGTTGGCTTCCAGAAAGACATGGCGATAAAAACATATATTTCGAAATCACTTTTCAACTTCCTCAACACAATTGCCAATTTTAGGTAAAGTGATACCATTTAATATCAACAGATGTGCTGAGTATAAAAGGGCGATGTTGAGTACTATTTTCAACATATAGATTGAACGGAATCAAGCGATCAGGATATATTAACAAGTATATATGTTTTTTCCCCAGAAAAGAAATCTCATACTATTGAGTATAAACTCACCTGGAAAATATAGAGGAATTTCTAGTCGTATAATTGTTCAGGTCCTGCCTTCCTAGTCAAACCTAGCACTGTCATAAAATAACTCAAGTTATCATTCTATCAACACTCTGATCTTTATTATAAATATAGTTAACATCTTTATCAACTCAAGGTTATTATGATATAATTCTGGTGATTGGACTTCATGTCTTGATACTTAAGACAGTTGAATCTAGTAATCCTTAGTTGTTTGGAGAGTCTATGTCCTTGGTTTCCAAGTTCAAAATAAATAATGTAAACCAATATTTTTTTGATTTTTGAATCAAAATTCTTAATGCACTTAAATGTCCTTATCAAGTTCCATGTTCACTTAGATGTTTAAGATAACACATATACTGTCCTTAATTTGATAAGTTGGTAAACAAGTCGTTAAAATCCTACTTAAGGTTATGACGGTATCCATTCGAGTCAATTAGGTTCAACATTATAATGATTATAAGATTAGCTCATAACTTAGGCCAACTTATGGTTTAATATTCTTATGTCATATTAGGATTAGGTTTGAATTCAAAATTTCAGCAACATTCAGTAAATTAATTGAATTAAAATTTGATTATGAAATTTACCTAAATTGAATCAAATTAAGATCTAATTTCAAGCTGAGAATAGTCTGGACGAGCTCAGAATCTCAATCTAACCAAACTGCCCAAAGATTGTCCCATGCGCCGCCGCTAAATGTGGAGGACCACCACTACCATCAGATGTGCCTCATCGGGGCAAGCAAAACTCCCAAAACAATTTCTTGATTAGCTACCGTTTGGTCGGCCAATTTGGCCATAAACTGTCGCAGAACCCTAACCCGCTATCGTCGCGCCACCATGTCAATTTCCTCGCCACCAGCCATCAAAACCTTAAATTCACACCACCACCAGACTGCCATGTTGCTGCGACCAAAACCCACCAACAACCAGTTGGTGGCGGAACCACCAACCTATCGTTACCCGCCATCGGTCTTCATTTTTCGACATATTCTTTGGTTGTTTCTTGGTGTTTTTGGTATAGTTTTGCTCGTTGAGCTGAGAGGGAGTGAACTATGGTGTTGGTTATTGGTTTTGCGGTCAATTTCTGGTGATTCGCCGTCGGGGTGGGTTTGGGGTAATTTTTGGAAATTAGGAAAAATTCCGTCCTTAACTTATATATATATATATATATATATAAAGGTATTTTAGAGCCTTCTCAGATTGACCCCAAAACTTCTTGGCCAACTCAACTAAGTCCACAACTTTTAAACCGCCTTCATTTTGGTCCCCACACTTCAATTTAGTCCTCTAGTTTCTATTTCTTACACTTTGACCCCCAACCTTTCTGTTTCTAGGCAATCAAGTCCAAATTTAATTATTTTGAAGTTCTCAAACTTTCAATTTACTCATATTGACTGTCTAAATTTTATAATTTTAAACAATCAAGTAATTCTCTTATTTACAATTTAATCCTTTGATTGTAATTATTTAATTCTAGATTTTTAACTAATTGTAACCCAAATTTAATTTAGTCATACTTATTGATTTCACATTTTATTATATTTCAAGATTTGAAAGTTCAGGGTGTTACAATTATTTTAGAAAATCCTAAGCAAATTGCTGCTTTTATTCCACCTTATCTTTCCTCCATGATTTTGAAGTGATGCAACTATTTTCATGAAAAATAGATTATAAAATAAAATAAATTTTCAAACGTTAAATTGCATTGATATTAAAATTTTGGGCAAATGTCATAAATGGTCCATAAAGTTTTAGTTTAGAATCACTTTAGTCCTCAAACTTTAAAACTTCATTTTTTAGTCCCTAAAGTTTGGATTTAGTTTCAATCTAGTCCCTAAGTCAACTTTCCGGCAACTTTTTAAGGGCGAAATTGTCAATTTATAGTTGTATGTTTCACTTTAGTTCCTATATAAGATTTTATGTTCCAATTTAGTCCCTATGTTACTTTTTTTCTTTTTATAAATATATGTGCATGTGTATATATATAATTGATACTAATATTATTATTAACATTAAACAATATATTGTTGTATATTAATATCATTTGTGATACTATTATAATTAATAATATTAATTGTATGATTAGTGATATATTGACAAATAAAGTAAGATAGGGACTAAATTGGAACATAAAATCTTATATAGGGACTAAAGTGGAACATAAAACTAAATTGATAATTTTGCCCTTAAAAAGTTGCCCGAAAGTTGACTTAGGGACTAGATTGAAACTAAATCCAAACGTTAGGGACTAAAAAAGGAAGTTTTAAAGTTTGAGGACTAAAGTAATTCTAACCTAAAACTTTAGGGACCATTTATGACATTATCCCTAAAAATTTTAAATACCATGCTAATCTTCCTAAATATAGATCATATGGGAAAAATAGTTAGGTACACTATTTAAAAATTTGGATTGATCAGGCAGCCGGATTGATTGGACGATTTATCGCCCTATGAACAAGTTTGATTTTGAGTAAAAATCAGTAGAGAAAAAAAAATCCTATTTTGTCAAAATAGTTTGTACCAATTGTTGAACCATTTAAACTGTTAAACCGTCCACGGTTTATTAAAACCAGCACGATTTGTTAATTTTCTTTTTTCCACTTTAATTTTGGTATAATTAATATTTTTTTATTCTTTTGCCTAATGTGGAGACCTCCATGACTTGATACATTTTAAAAAGCAAAAAGCCTAAAACACTCAAAATAAAAACTCCAAACCAGATCTAACATTCTAATTTTCAAATCTAGCTAGAAGGTAAAACCTTTAGTCCCTTAACCCAACCCATGTGCTATTGACTGTCTCTTTCAAGAAGTTCTAATTTATGAAATTGAACATAAAATTTAGGCTCTTTATGTTTTATATTTGGTAATTTATTAATTTTTAAATAATATATAATATATATTATGTAATTATAATATTATGGTCCAATTATGATTCAATTACAATCTAATCAGTAATTGAATTAGTGAACCGTAAACTAATAAATTTTTCGATTCAATGAACGATTTGATTTTTCAACACTGGTTAAGTAGCTTGATTAAAACAATCTCTACAAAATGAATGGAGGGTATGACTAGCAAGTGCGTGTTGGTTGATTAGTAAGGTGTAAGCGTAGGAGGATACTGGCCACCACGCCACTAACATTCGTTAAAAAGTTTGATAACACTAAACTGAAATTACATAATAAATATAATTGTATTGAATTAATGCGATCTTGTAACCTACTTTTTCAAATGTCAACAACATAACATTCTGTTAATTGAAATGAATTTTTGGTGATAAGATCTACAGAACGAAAATTTTGCTTTGATTGGTTGTTTTTCTTGAATTGTAGATTAATTATATGGATAAAGAGTAGCTGACTCCTTACGTCATTTTCCAAGTTTGATCAGCCAAAATGTATTGTTGAAGTATTTACAGCAATTAAGTGAAGTTCAACATTTTTGAAAGGTGTGGGAGTATTGTTAACTTTTACTTTTGATTTTCTACAGAGAAAATTAAAAATTAAAAGCGACCATCGACTAGCTTTTGCAGTTTTTTGATATGATTTGCTATTATTTTTAAATATTCTCAATTTTTATTGAATAATGACTTTTTTTCTTCTCAAAAAATAAAAATCGTTGCAAAAATTCATTCTATATAACACAAAATTGTTATTTCTTACTTTGATTTGCGTTGTTGCGAATATTTTCCACATTATTTCTTTTTTTTTTAAAAAAAATAAATTGCGTCCTAACATTTTTTTGTTATAAATATGTGAATTTTTTTTATTTAAATCTTTTTTATTTTTTAATTAAATTTACAATGAAATTTACCACAACAAATGCAAAATGTTGACTTTATTTGACCCTTTATCTTTGGGACGATCTTGGAACAATGTTTTCATCCCAAAGTTTATCGTAAAATATTGCAGCAGACAATTATTATCCATCATAATTCCGTCACAAAATACGTTATTTTTAGTAATCTTTAATTAATAAATAGTTTTTATACAATTTTTTTTAATACATTTGACATATATTCATAAAATAAAATAAAAAATAAACATAGAAGAACTTAAATAGAAGATCCAAACAACTAGCTGTATATAAGATCCTCTGCTTCCACATTTCATCACTCAAAAACTTACACCCAAAAAATAAATCAATCAACAAACAAAAAAGTGAAAAGAATTAATGGATTATTCACAAGAAGAAGCCTGTTCATACGTCATGCAATATGTATTTCAGTTCATATATATATGTTAAATATATTTGATTTATAATTGAATATTTTTATAAAAAATATTTAATATATTAAATATTTATTTACAATATAAAATAAATAAGAAACATTGATCTATACGAAAAGGATGGATGATAAACAAAAGTAACTATCTCGGTGGAATAGTTTATAATAAGGAGACAAATGCAAACATAAAAATCATATATACATTGACATGCAAAAGTAGGACGGAGCCATAATTTTTGTTTACGGGTTAAAATTGTGAATTATCAAAAATATAATTTTTTTTATTACACATATATACAAAGAAATACAATGGAGCAAAATACATATCTTTAATAAAAGGAGGGACAAATTTATAATTTGAGAATAGCAAAAATGTAATATTTTAAAATTTTTAATAAAAAAATGAAATTTTAATATTTTGAGAGGGACAAAAGTATAATATTTTAAAATTTTTAATATAAAAAATAAAATTTTAATATTTTGAGAGGAGGCGGCTGTTCCTGCTAACTCCCTGGCTCCGTTTCTGTGCAAAAGTAACCCAAAAAATCATAGACCATCTATAGTTTTATGGCGAGGTAGGACTTTTATAATAATTCTTATTATGATTGTAAAAGTCAGGCTAGCACATGGACTATAAAAAACTGAACAGGACATGAGAAGATTCTCCATGCATGTTGTCTGCTGAGCCCAACACCTTGAACAAAGTAAATATTTTATCTCTCTGCATTAATTTATGCTATTTGGAAAACATTTGTTTATAGGTAATTTTCACTTTTGCATCAAAGTGGATAGCTCAACTAATTTTGATTTTTATTTATATTAAAGTAACAATTCAATTGATTTAACTGATAACTGAATTCACATGTGGTAAATAGTTAATCAAATAGGAATTTTTTTTTGCAACCAGTGACTATATTGGATGAGGGTGTAAGCGCAAATTTCTTTGTCTGTAAAAATTAAATTACAAAATAAAAAAAATTATATAAATAAATAAATTTGAAATTTATTAATTATGTATCCAATCTCTAATCTAATCCTCTAATTCTTCTTCCCTTCCAAATATGATTTTGAAATTTAATGCGCTCCACGAAGAACACCTTGAATATTATGGATCTCCTACTCTCCTTGAACTTGATTTAAAGAAAATAACGCTAATTCAAGGGTTTCGCACCTTAATTTCGAACCAAACGTTAAAATATATGAGGCGAAGAACGACGTGAACGTCGTGGATCTTCTTGAATTTGATTTGAAGAAAATAACATCATTTTGAGGGCTTCGCACCTTAATTTCGAATTAAACGCCAAAATACGATAAGCTCCACAAAGAAAGCCTTCGTGGATTTTCTTTAATTTGCTTGAGAGAATTGCTAGACTCCTTCAAAGTTTTTCTCATTTGATAGGATTTGTGTTGTATGTTGGTGATCACCCCCTTTATAAAGATGCTTAATGAGAGACTTTCAAATTAACTTGAACTTCTTTGATGGTTATCTATTCGATAAGATAATATCAAATATCAAGGGATAATATTAAATATCTTTAATTTGATTGGTCCATAGATATAGACACTTTATTTTTGACACTCATCAATATTTGACTGAGCATAAAATAAATATTAAAGTATTAATTAAAATTAACTATTTATTTTTTAAAATTAAATTTAATAAATTTTAAAAAATAAATAGAAATTTTAAATTAATATATAGCATATTATTTTACTTGTGTTACTTCTCCATTGACTCAAACTAATATATCTACAAATACCCCACTTCCAGGCTTGGCGAAAGATGTGTCAATCATCCACGCAAAGGGCAAGGCTTGCAGTATTTGAGAATTTTTTCTTTTCTTTCATTTTTTCACATACGTCTATGGAAAGAGCATCCTCCAAGCATTCGAGCTATATTGCCATCAAGAACTATCATCTCTTTATGGGATCTTCATGAACTTTTTGGATTGCCAATACGTGGAGATTTTTATGATGAAGTCATCCCATCTGCCTATGTACCCAATAAAAGGATCAAGTAATAACATCATTCAAAGTAAATATCCTTTTGAGGGGGTGTCATACACACTTTATACTCATGTGGGCTAAGAGTAACATATAGTTTAAGCTCATGCATCAAGAAGCATATTTAACTTGAGTAGACATTTTATACTCGTATCAAGGAGTCCACTTGAATTTGATTTAATAGACAATTTACACTCTTATTAAGGAGTATAGGGGGAGACTTCTAACTTAAAAATTTTAGATAGTTTATGCTTGTATGTAAGAGCATTATTGATAGTTTAAGCTCTTATCAAGAAATGTATGGGAAGACTTTATTTTGAAGATTTTAGATAGCTTATGCTTTTATCTAAGAGCATTATTAACAGTTTAAGCTCTTATCAAGATGCACATGGAAAGATTTTAACTATTTTAGATAGTTTATACTCATATCTAATTGACAATTTAGGCTCGTATTAAGGAGTATATGAGGAAACTTTGAATATTTAGATAGTTTATTCTCGTATTTAGGAGCCTTATTGACAATTTAAGCTTTTATCAAGAAGCACATGGGGAGACTTTAAATATTTAGATAGTTTATACTCGTATCTAAGAGTCTTATTGATAGTTTAAGCTCTTATCAAGGATCACTTAGAATTTGGAGACTTGAACTTTGGACTTGAAGACTGGGAGACTTGAATATTTGATTTGAAGACTTGAAATTTTGAGTCGTAGACTTGGAGACTTGAGTCGTGGAATTAGAGAATTGAAGACTTGATTTTTGGATTTGAAAACTTGAAGACTTAAGTCTTGAACTTGAAGACTTGAGTCGTGGATTTGGAGACTTGAAGACTTGAGTCGTGGATTTGGGGACTTGGAGTCTATAGTATTAGTTTGGAAATTTAGGGACTTGAGTATAAAATTTAGAGAATTTTAATTTGAGAATTTTAGATAGCTTATGCTCTTATTTGGCAGCATTATTGACACTTTAGACTTTTATTAAGGAGCATTTGTGATTTGAAGATGAAAATTAACTACCCCCAATATTTTCATCATCATTGTCATCACTTGAGTGTTCTTTTTCGTCCAATTCATGCTTATTTCAATATTATGTGTACAAGTTGCCAAATCTTCAAAAGTTTTTGGTTTGATTCCTTGTACGTAACAAAGATTCCAATGCATTTCTTGAATACACATCTCAATGGTAGAAGCCTCTAATAACTGATCTTTACAGTTAAGGATCAAATTTCTCAAGTGTTTGATGTAGTCAATGATAGGTTTTTCTTTTTACTAGCGAGAGTTTGTATGTTCAATCATGTTGACTATTCTTCCAATGCTGTAGAAACGATTGAGGAACTCTTGTTCCAATTGCCCCCAACTATCAATGGAGCCTTCCTCCATGTCAGTATACCAATCAAAGGCATTGCCTTCAATTATTGAACAAATTTCTTTACTAGATGATCTCCATATGCCCTAGCATTATTACAAGTATTGATAAAATGAGCCATGTGCTGCTTTAGGTTGCCCTTGCCATCAAATTGCTGAAACAATCGGCATCTTCAAGTTATTAATTGGCCTCCTCAAGTTGTCTGTCTTTTGAGTGTGTGGCTTGGTATAAGTCATAGAAGACATAGAAATTCTCTCAAACTTGTCTTTGATAGTCCACATGATAAACTTCTCTAGTGGATCAATGGGAATTAGTCCATCAGGAGAGACTTGTGGCTCTTTTGTTGCAGGTTCGCCATCGTCTTGAGCCTCAATTTGTTCTTCCACCATATAGATGGCATCAAGATTGTCCAATTTGCTCATCAATTTGGAGATTTGAAAGTTTTGTTCTTAGACATACTTTGTGAGTCCTTCAATGACTCTTGTCCAATTCGCAATTTGTTCCTTCAAGATTATAGCACTTGTCACCATCACCATGCTCGAGGAATTTGATGTTGAGTGGGGAATGGATGATGTGGATTCTTTCTTTGAGTCTCCACCATCTTCATTCATATCAATAAAATACGACATCACCTCTTCCACAACAAGCAAATGAGCTACCTCTAAAGATGATTGAAACTTATTGGACATACTTCCTGTGATGATGCCCATATTTTTTGCTCCAGTACTTGAGGAATTTGAGATAGTAACTTTTAGTGTTGTAGTCTTGTAGGCGGCATTTGATACTTCAATCTTGATAAAGAAAAAAGATGAGAGGTAAAGATGGATCCCACTATGTGTGCCAAAAAATTGTAAGTGCATATTTTTTTGTCTGCAAAAATTAAATTACAAGACAAGAAAAATCATACAAATCAAATAAAATTGAAACTTATCAATTGTGAATCCAATCTCTAATCTAATCCTCTAATTCTTTCTTTCCAAATATGATCTGGAAATTTAATGAGCTTTGCGAAGAAAGCCTTGAGCATCGTAGATCTCCTATTCTCCTTGAATTTGATTTTAAAAAATAATGCCAATTTAAGGGCTTTGCACCTTAATTTCGAATCAAATGCTAAAATATATGAGCTCCGCGAAGAACGTATTGAACATCGTGGATATCTTTGAATTTGATTTGAAGAAAATAACACCAATTCGAGGGTTTTGCACTTTAATCTCAAATCAAAAGCCAAAATATAATGAGCTCTACGAGAACACCGTGGGTTTCCTTGAATTTGCTTGAGAGAATTGTTGGACTCCTTCAAAGTTTCTCTCATTTGCTAAGATTTGTGTTGTGTGTTGCTAATCACCTCTTTTATACGGATGCTTGGTGGGAGACTTCCAAATTGGCTTGAACTTCTTTGATGGTTATCTCTTCGATAAGATAATATCAAATATCTTTGACTTGATTGGTCCATAAACAAAAAACACTTTATCTTTGGCACTTATCAATATTTGATTTGAGTATAAAATAAATACTAAAGTATTAATTAAAATTGACTATTTATCTTTTGATATTAAATTTAATAAATTTCAAGAAATAAATAGAAATTTTAAATTAATATATAGCATATTATTTTATATGTGTCACTTTTTCATGGGCTAAAATTAATATGTCTATGGAGGGATTTCTAGCAAGCTAGGTTTGGGTTGATTTGGCTAAAGAATTTGCATAAGGGATTAGAATAAGCATTGATCGATAAATTTCCTGGAATAAGTGAAAAGGAAATAAAAGATGAAATATAAATTATGAATTAACTAAGTTCTTTAGAAGATTTTATTAACAATGAATCTTATATAAATACCATAAAATAAGATCTGATCTTAATTTTATTTCATTCCAAAAATAAAAAAGTTCTAACATGAATAGAATTTTTTCCAACCCTTAACGTCTTGGGCTTGTTTCTTTATATTTTGGAAGGTGCTTTTTTTTATTACTTAACTTAAAAGTAATTTATGTTACTCATTCTTTAATAAGAACATTTGTTTTCATTTTTGAGGATTTTCAATCAAATTACAAACTAAAAATGCCAATTCTAAATCTATAGTTATTTTAACTATTGTAACCCACATTATACTAAATTAGAACACATATAATTAATGTTAGGTATAATATCATAATTAATAAGCTAAAAAGCAATTTTCTTTGATTCTTTCTATCCACAATATAATATATGTTCACATGACATAAACAAAGGAGTTATGATACTCACATCAAATCAAAAAACAATTTGTATGATTTGATTGATGAGATATGAGGAATAGTAAGAAGACCCATAAACTATCACTTCTGTGATAAATGAAATATTATTATGGGTAAAATTCATTTTAATCTATGAGATTTTAACTCATTTATAAAATTATCCCTATCCCTTTAATTGATTTTAAATATCATCCTTCTGGCCATTCTTGGCAATATATTCGGTCAAATTAAAAGGTATTTTAGTAATTGTCCATTTAATAAGTAAACTAATAAAAAACAAAAATAAAATATGAAGCCATTCATTTTTATGGGAAAGTCATTCATTTTTATGGGATAATCTAAACCATAAACCAAAAATCAAAGGCAACATATGTGATTTAATTTTCAGTTTTTTTTTAATTTAGTTAAATTTATTTTATTATGCTTTAATTTCATTGTTCGCATAGGTTCTAAATCTTGAAGGTAAGATCTCTTTACTTCCGGTAATAAATTATATATTTGCTCTATTGTAAGTCAATAAATAAGTTAAGTTAGTAAATATATTTATACTAGCATTATCCCCATGATATGCATGGATTTTTTAAATTTATTATATATTAATTTAGTTGTTGAATAAATATAATTAAAAATAACAATATAAAAATAAAAATGTCACAAAAAATGGTCAAGTAATCAGTAAAATTAAATATTATTTCAAAAAATGGTCAAGTAAAATTAACATTAAAATTTTTAAATTTTATTATTTAAATAAAGACATCTCATATATATGGTGTCATGAAAACTAAATTTCAAGATTTTTTAGCAAGCAGTTAAAAAGAAAATTCAAAACTCCTAAAAATAAAAGTTGATGAATATTATTATATACTTTATTAAAAAGAAGAAAGTATTATGCAACCAAAATCCAATATATAGTTGCATTGAAATATAAAAATATATGAGAAGGATATAGAAAATAAGATTGACAGCATAAAAATTGTTGGAAAAAAACTTAAAAATACAATATTTTAACATTACTTTAGACTTAAAAGACGATGAATAAATATTAACTTAAAACATAAAATATAAATAATTAGATACTATGTTGACTGCTAAAAATTTTAAAAAAATTAAATAATCTTAATTTATTTTATTAAAAATCAATTAAACTAAAATAAAACTATGATAATAAAGATAAAAAAATTAAAAAAATCAAATAAATATATAAAATAATTATAAATTTAAAATCAATATTAATATATAAGTTAATGGAAACTTTTTAATTTAATTCATAACTTAGTTGTCGAATAATTAAGTGAAGAAAAGGGTTTGACATTAATACAAAGTTAAAATTATAGTAAATTGATAAATTACTTATAAACTCAAAATTAATTTTAAAATATAAATTAGTGATAGGATATAAGGATGAAATTAGAAAGTAAAATAAAATATAGAAATAAAATATGGTATATGGTTAATTAAAAACAACATGTTGACGACAGAATATTTTATTAAAAATGCATCTTTTATGTAAAACTCAGGGACCATTTTGCTTTTCTTTCTATATTTTGGGATGATTTTGCTTATTATGTGTTATGTAAAGATAGTTAAAAGGATTTTTTGGTCATTTTTCAATTTTTGGCCGGAAAGTGTTACCAAAATATGGCAAGAAGGATGAGATTGAAATCAATTAAAAGGATATGGATGATTTTGCAATTGAGTTGAAATCTCAGGGATGAAAATTAATTTTACCCATATTATTATTATATAAAAATTATTATTTTGAAAACATTATAATCAACCATAGGCCCAACGACATAAGTCTTCCACATAATGTAGGAAGTTAGGAATTCGAGTCATAACGGACTCTTGATGTATATGTGTATAAATAAATAATAATAAAAAAACTATATTTTAAGCTGTTCCATTTTTTTCAATGAAAATGCATAAATAAAATACATTTCCATTCTTACGATCGTAAAAATAGATATTTCATACAATCAATTCAAATATATTTTTATTTTTATACAAAATCTTGATAATAATATTTTGCGTTCTGAATGTACTAGTTGAAAGTATAAAATAATCTTGATAATAATATTTTGCATTCTGGATATGCTAGTTGAAAGTATAAATAATCTTGAGAATATAAACAGACGGGCTCTTTCAATTTAAATAACTATTAAAAACTTATACATCATATCCATCAAATCAATTAAATTAAAATAAATAGGTAAATAATTTTCTTTCAACTCAAATAAACCACCAGCGCCAAACCCACCGTCAATTAGTTATTCTCAACCCCTTACTGTCTTCTTTTACAACCTCCTCTTCACATTTTTCTCTTGAGAAGCTCAGCTTAAAAACGCTTTATCAATTATATCTTTATAGTTTATACAACCAAATGGGCTCAGCCGCTGAAAACAACACAAAAATCTCTTCTTCAATGGACACTCAGTCCGAGGAGAAGCCTGCTTATTGGCCATGCAGCTGGCTTCTGGCTCAGTGCTTTCAATGGCGCTTAAATCCGCCATAGAACTCCATCTTCTCGAGCTTATTAAAAGAGCTGGCCCAGGAGCTTCAGCTTCTGCTTCTGAACTTACTGCTTAGCTTCCAACGAACAATCCTGACGCTGCCAGCATGATAGACAGAATTCTCCGCCTCCTAGAAACGCATTCCGTTCTCAATTGTAGCCTGAAAATGCTGCCCGATGGCCGCGTCGAGCGGTGCTACTCCCAGGCGCTGTTGTGCAAGTTCTTGACTAGAAATTATTGTGAATAACTGTGTTATTTGTGTTTAAATAATATAAATAAAATAAAATAAATCACATAATCATAGTTTATAAAATTATAATTAAGAATATGATAAATAAAACTGCATAAACATTGAGGAAAATGAAATTGAAGAATGGAGAGTCACGACACTTATCACTGGCCTAAAGTTATGATTGCTTCCCTTCGTGTGGATACTGTTGATCATGACTCCAAGATAAAACCTCGTTAGCTCTAAGTGGTGTCTCATCCCATGTGCACGACCACAAGAAGACTAGGAACCATTTCATAGTCATGTGGCCAAAATACAAAAGTCTTGTGGGAGTGTATGAAATGAAACAATCTAAAAACTCACCAAATCTATGTGCCAACAAAGATTATGGCCCCTTTATATAGTAGTAAAAAGTTTGGTCATTTAGAAAGGATTAATGGGCTACTAAAAGCATAATAAAAAACACAATAAAACCACCATAAATCCAATTATAATTAGGCCCAACAATGATAAAATAAAATGGTCAAAAATAAAATGATATTGTGGCGCTCCACTCAGGATAGCCCCTAAGTTGAGATGCCACTCCGATTCAATCTTAATTCATAATCCAAAAGATAGTGAATAGGCCCATAAGAAAATTTCAAAATCATCAAAGACATCATCACGCTTCAACTTAAACAGATTACTACAAAAGTACTATATGCATGCCATAAGTCGTCCCATAACATTCAACACAATATATACATGACGTAGATCTTGAGTTTAAACTTAACATATCACAACATCTCTAAGTCAAAGTCAGGTGAACCCATAAGCACATATAAGCACCTAATCTATTACAAAATAGATTCTCCTGTCCAAGCCAAAAGCGCATGTCCTTCATTTATTCCGATATGAGAAATCAAGAATAACATAGAAGGGTGAGTCATAAGGACTCAGTGAGGGATAGTACAAAACAAACACACGGATCTGTCAAAGGAACAATAATTCAACATAATATTAACTGGCATAACATTGCAAAGAAAACACGGATATGCTAGAACAAACACATTATCAGATTTCAGGCTACTAATGGGTACTAGTATGGGAGTTGTTACCGTCGGCTCGAACAGCCCGGGTCGTCTCAACCGATTCAGTTCGGAAGGTATTGCCATCGGCTCGTTCAGCCCCCCGGACATTAGTCCGATCTAGACTAGGAAAACTACACCATCCTTATTGCTCCTTGATCAGAGTATAAATGGGAGCAGCAAAACCCAAACATAATATGCAATTCAAATAACCAAAGCATAACATGCATATTAGATTCTCCTTATTTTCATCATTCCGAACATAGCAGCATGTCCCGAGCTTAACATCTGGGAACAACTTAATGGCACGTCCCGAGCTTAACAGTTGGAATCAATTTAATGGCACGTCCATGAGCTTAACAATTGAGATCAACTTAACAGCATTTCCCGAGCTTAATAGCTGGGAATAACAGCCCAAAATTTATCCCAATATATCAAAACAAGTGATAAACAAATGCCAGCAAAGCACACATATTCCCTATACATGTGTCTATTGATACAACCAATAGCAAATTATCGACAAGGCAATACAAGCAATATATAAAACGGTTCAAATATGCCGACAAGGGGAATCAATCATATACAAAATAGATTCAGATAAGCCGACAAGGCCAAACAAGCGATAAGCAGAATGAATTCAAACTGATCGATACCAGATAAGACAACAAAAGTTCTTGGTGCAAGAACAGACATGCTGTATTCTTATCAGAAGCAAACCTCACAGGGGTTCATGAAATGAATAAGAGATAACAATTCAAAGAATTCTAAAGAACTAGGCATTTAACAATTATGGAATTCAACATTTAGGGAACATACACTTCCTAGATCGACAAGGTAATCAGACCCTCATAGGGTACAACAAATAGCGAATAAGCTTATGTAAAACACAAGTACCAAATCGATAGACCCTCACAAGGCATACAAAATAAATACCTAAGAGGTTAGACCCTCACAAGACATACAAAATAAATACCCATGAGATTAGACCCTCACCTTAATTGCCTTAGAAATGCTATCACCGCCTATTGGTCTGCGGGACTTAGCTCTTATCACCTATCTAAAAGAATGGGTTTACTATCAAAATCCTTGTTTTGACCTTATAACCATAATCAAATGGATAGCATTCTACTATCGATATTTATACCATTAAAACTGTATTTTACAGTTTGGTCTCGACATCATCAATAGGTAACATACTAGTTACGTCGTTAATACAAGAATATTGACGAGGTCAATACTTATTCCGGTAGAAGGGAATATAATCAGATCCTTAATTATATAATTAACCTTACAATGTTACACAAAATTGATTATAATAATCCAACTATCATTAATATCCAAATTTTGCCACTTAGGTCTCAATCACATGAAATTAAGGTCTTAATCATCTATTTAACATAATTAACCAAGATTATCATATAATATTACAAATCCGGGTCCGCTAGGCTTATAAAAATATCCATGCATGTCTCATTTCGTGATCCCATTTCATATTCTTCCATATAATCTCTTATAATTATAAATTTTAGATTCTTCAATTACATCAATTAGCTAAATTTGATGATAATTAGCTTCTAATTCACAATCCATGTCCACATATACTTACAACTGAATTCCTATCCGATCATTTTAATCTATAATCATAATTCTTGGTCTAGTCAACTTAAATTTATAATTAAAATCAACTTAATAATTCGATCAAATTAAATCAAGAATCAAATTAACTGATTAATCAAGATTTTACCAAATTGACTGAGTTTAGGGTCAATTTATAATCCAAAAGCAATCCGCATGCGCTTAGGATTTCGAGCTAAAGATTCTATTTGGAAGTCGATTACTGCTGCCGGATCTATACGTGGCCCCCAGCACCAGGTGGGCCTTGCTGCTTTGGTCACAACCTCCAGTTAATTTTAGAATCGGACGTCGATTGGCCAGAAAACCACACAGCACCACCACAATCTATTGCATTATTTTTCTTCAATTACTTCTCCGTCCTTCATCGATTCCTCAAATTGAAGACACCATTGTCTTCCTTGAGCCGAGCCCATCAAAATCCACTATATGTTTACAAGGTTTCATCGTTGGAACTAAGCAACCCGTCACCACCGCCGTGAGGCTTTGTTCGAAGTATAATTTTTAGCACTTCGCTAGTTGTTTCCATGAGATATTGGTATTGGCGTGTTCCTTGAGCTAAGAGGAATATTTTGGTATATAATTTTCTAGGTTTTGCCATCACCAGGGAGAGGTTCACTGTGACACTCCACTCGGGATATAACACAAAAGCCAGAATGCCACTCAGTTCAATCTTATAGCATGCGACATCAAATCCGATAGGCCCATAAAAATTTTCACAAATCTCCAATAAACCACAATAATTATCAACTCACAGCATGCTTCAAACTTAATACAATAATATCAAAGTGCTAATAACCCAATAATATTCAGAACCAAAATATTGACACTATCATCACAATTTACACACGTAACATTAGTTTTACGTTCAACCTGACATATTACAACATCTTTAAAGCCAAAATGTAACCAACGGTGAATTCATATATAACCATACATTCACCCAAGTCAAAACCTGCCATTAGTCCTCATCTTTTGTCTCATACCTGTCTGAAAAGGCAATAAATGTCAGAGTCATAAGAACTTAATGAGGAATAAGGTAAAACAATAGACAGGCTGTCAAAAGTCAACAATCAAAGGTGAAGCTCACTAACATGGAATTATGGTAGAACAATAAGGTGCCAGAATGAAAGAAAAGGACAATTTTCAAATGACTGGCAAAGGCTAGGTCAGAATGCTGTAACCATTAGCTTAAAAGGCCCGGGATCATCTCGACCAACGCTGTTTAGGAGGTATAGAGCGTCTCAATCGAGCACAGTTCAGGAGGAAATACAGACGGCTCATTTGGCCTGGGGAATCAACCCGATCCAGGCTGGGAGCTCACTCCAGCCTTATTGCTCAACGAGCAGAGTATAAATAAGAGTACAAACCTAACAGTAGATGCATTTCACGAAAAGAGCAAAGCATGCATATCAAAATACACTTATGCCTCCATAATAGTACAGTAGTTCAATTATAACAGTTCAGTAATAATAGTGACTTGAGCATGACAACTCGGTAGTAACAGTGGCTCAAGCATGACAACTTGGCAATAACAGTGGCTCGAGCATGACAGCTCGACAATAACAATAGCACAAGCATGATAGCTTGGCAAGGCCCTCGGCCCAACAATTCTCTTATATAATTTTCGGTCAAGATTTTCAATGATCAATTGCCAATAGGGCAAAACAATTTAACAAATATGCCAACAAGGTAATCAATGATACACTTGAATAATCAAGGAAGCCAAAACAACATTTGATAGTAAACAATACCGATTCAATGTGGATGAAACAGTAAAACTTATGAAAGTTCATGCACCAGAACGGTCAATCAATTTGTGATCAGAACAGTTTTGGAAACAACAAGCCACTCAGGCGTACAATTCAATCTCAAATGGATTTTACAAGTTCAGAGAAATTCATAAGGTTCGATTGAAAATAGTCATTTTCAAGAAAAAAAAAAGGATAAAATACCAAACAATTTCAAATCAGGAGAACCTCATAAGGTTCGATAATCTATAACAACAATAATGAAAATTAAGACAGATATCAAATTAGCAGAACTTAACCTGTTCAATGATAGATATGGAATAAGCTCATACAAAGGAAGTACTGATTAGTAGATCTCTCATAGAGGTACAACAAATAACAGAACATAGTAATCAAGTCAAGTATCAACCCTTAAAGGGGTTTATCAAGAAAATCGATAGGTATAAGATGTAACAAGCTGGCAAATCCTCACCTTAATAACCTCAGTGATGAAGTCAAAGTCTACTGATCCTCAACGTCCAATCCTCCGTCACATATCCAAAAAGTAACTCACCATTAAAATCTTTATTCAACCCAAAAAATTTCTAACATTCACAATCATACTAATAACAGTCTAAATTCGGTAGTTATCCGACTAGCACGATAATTTAGGGTTTTAGTTCGGTATAATCATTATAGGACGTGCTAATAACATCATTATTATGAAAATATTTTTGGAGTTCATTTATACCAGTAAAAGATAATATAGTTAGATCCTTAAATTACATAATTAATCTTATAACATTACACAATATCGATTATAATAGCCCAATTATCGATAATAATCCAAGTTTGCCGCTTAGGTCGAAGGTACATAAAATTAGGGTTTTCATCACCTAATTAACCTAATTAACCAAGGTTATCATATGATATAACTAAATTCGGGTCTACTAACTTATACAATTATATGTGTGCCTCAAGTTTCCTGATCTAATCATGTATTCTTTCGTTGGTACAATGTATTGCAAGATTTGGAAGATATATACATACACATGCACACAATTTTAAACCTAATTCCGGCCATTACCTAAATATCTTCTTATCGGAGCTCTAGAATCACAATTAGCTTCCGCACATGTGTTTACTGCTACGAGATGAAAAAATTGTTCTAGCACCGCCACGGCCGCCGGAGTTGGTCAACACCACTACCACCAGACAAGTCTCAACTCCACGAATCAAACCTTCAATCAATTCTTCACCAGATTGAAGCTTAATTTGCTAGAAAATCCGTAGTGTCACCCAACGCCGCCATGACTAATTTTCCATCAATTCTACCACCATTGTCGAGAAAATATTCAATGCAAAGGTACCCAGAGGATCCTCACGCTGAGCTCTACCAAAAACATTACCCAGGTTACAGCTTTTGCACCAGTGACGTCGCGACCACTACCTCCGACGCATCGAGCTCTTCTTTCCAGTTTTCGATCATTTCACCAGCTGTTTTTTAGGAAGGTTGGTATCTACGAAGTCCCTGAGCTGAGACAAAGAGATAAGTGGGTTTGGTTTCGGGTTTCAATAGCTGTTGGAATAAAATCTCCAATGAGAGTGAGAGAGGTGTAAACGGTGAAGAGAAAGAAAGTATTGGGGAGGAAAATGGAAATTGGACTATTTATAGGGAACTTTCAGATATTCAAATTTGACCCCCAGGATTTTAGTTCAATTTTTAGTTAGGTCTCCCGAAATGTGATTAAACACCAATTCAATTCCTCAACTTCCATAGTGCCTAGCATTCACCTAATTGACCAAAAATATTTCTAGTTTAACCCTCAAAGCTTTCCAAGGTTGGTCAATCAACTTTTCCCAAATTGTAAGTTGACCCCAGGACTTTAAACCTCCATGTAATTAAGTCTATTCTATTTATGTTTAACCCTCAATTTTTTAAAATAAAATTATTTGATTAACAAAATACGTAAAATTACTATTAAATAAAATTTACCAATAATATGATTTCCAGGGGTGTTACATTCGCCAAAGAGGAAGATGATTTGAAGAAATATGGAGGGTGGTTTGCTATTTATAGGGAACTTTCTGGAATTATGAATTCCATCCCAAAACTCTTCTCAGCTTGTCAATTGGGTCCTTTAACCTTTTTAGTGCCTCACATTGGCCCCCAAAACTTCAATTCAATTTGCAACTGAGCCCTAGGACAATTTAGTGCCTTAGATTGAATCATTTCATTGAAAATATTTATAACTTGACCCCCAAAACTTTCAAAATTCTTACAATTAAGTCCTTTCCTATTTGTATTTTGAGCCCCAAAATTTGTCAAATTAATATTTTTATTTTTTAAATCTTATTTTCTAAAATGCCAAACTTTAGTGGTGTTATAGATATTGAGGCCATAAATATGAAATGAATAAAATAAATAGGCATATTGTTTGTCATATTAAGATATATGCTAAAATGATTTGTTGGAAATAAAATAAATTGAAGAAATTTTAAAACTTATTTCCAAGAGAAATGAAGATGGAGTTTTTGTGGCCCCTCTTTCGATCATGATTCAAGATAAGGTCTTGATGGAGGCATGATAAGTATTGATCCCACTACAAAAAATTAGGCATCAATTATAGTCAATTTGTAGCTGGTGTTAAAAATTTGTAGTTTTGACTACGAAATTGTCCTAATCAAGTTCGAAATTAATGCTCTTGTAGCTAACCATTACTACGATCAATTCATTGTCGACGATTATTTTTTTATAAATATATTATTTTTTTAAAAGGATAATGTATAAATTAATAATATGTTATGCTTCGAACTCATAGTGTTATTGGTTGATAATTAATAATTTTTTGTTGATTATAATTAAAAAAAATTACATTTGCTATGAAAATTCATAATATAATTTGTAGTTACATCTAAAAAATGAATTTCTCAACAATTTTTTCATAGCAGATGTTTATAGTAGTGTGCATATGTGCGTAATTAAGGGTGAAGAGAGTCAAATTATTTTCGAGTTGATGAAACTGCTTATATTTAAACTGGGTCCTTGTTAATTGATATAATGTTAGTAATATTTAACTTTATATATATATATATATATATATATTTTATATGAATGTATATGAAGAATTCAAACTTCAAATCTCACATATATAAATGTGAGAGTGATATCAATATTGATCTCAATTGGCAACTCGATATTCCAGACTTATTATATATATATATATATAAAATTTTTAGAGTTTGTAATTTGACGAGATTTTTTAGAATTGATTATAATAATATTTACCATGAATTAATGAATATTATAATATATAATTTTTAGATTATCAAATTTCTTACTTATTTATTATAAATCGAAAAAATGTGAGTTTAAGCTTGTAGTAAACTCAAAATTACTTTTTTGAAATTCGAATTTAATTAAGTCAAGTTTGAACTTTTATCAAATCAAATTTAGACTTAAAAAATCAAGTTCATCGACCTCAAGTTATATATATATATATATATATAAATATAATTTGAACTCGAGGCTAGAAATTTTCTTCTCAATCGACTCAACTCACGTTATCTGTACCTGTATACATAATTTTTTTCATGCTTATTTCATTTTATTCATCTAAATATGCTTAATAACAGGTATCATATAAAGGATGCAATTCTTGACGGAGGAATCCCATTCAATAGAGCCTATAGAATGAACGCATTTGAATATCTGGCCACGTATCCGAGAATGAACCGAATTTTCAACCAAGCTATGTATGGACAATCAACCATAGTTATGAAGAAAATTCTTGAAATATACAAAGGATTTGAAGGTCTCAAATCCCTAGTGGATGTTCGTGGTGGATTTGGAGTATTATTCAATTTGATTATCTCCAAACATCCATCTATTAAGGGCATTAATTTTGACTTGCCCCCTGTCATACAAGATGCTCCATCACATCGGGGTATGTTTATATTCTATGTACTTTCCTTCCTTTAAACAAATTTATAAAGTTTAAATTTAAGTAGCCTAGAGTCCCTTTATTATGCGATTGATATTTCGTTTTTTATTTCATATTATAGATAAATATATAATAGGTAGAATGCTTTGAACTGAATATTTAATAGTAGATCCTATTAAATGACATCTTAAAAATGTTTATTTTGACACTTAAAAGTTGGAAAACTTGTGTAGGGGTGGAGCACATTGGTGGGGACATGTTCGTTAGCGTGCCAAAAGCTGATGCCATTTTTAAGAAGGTGAGATCTATCTTTCATCTTCTTTAAAAGTGTATTTTCATTTTTCTTACTATTTTAAAATAAGAAATCATTAAATTCTCTTAATTTTAATTGAAATGTAAATTATTTTTAATTTTTAATTTCCTACAAAATTTATTTTATGAAGATCATATAAAAATTCTGTAAAGGGTAAATGTCACTCATAGTCCCTGATGTTTCGATTTAATATCACTTTAGTCCTCAATCTTTAAAACTTCATCTTTTAGTCCCTAACGTTAATATATCATTTCACTTTAGTCCCTAAAATCATTTTCTGGTAGTTTTTGGCCGGAAAATTGACCAAGTTTGACATTATTAAGGGCAAATTTGTCAAATCATAGTTTTATGTTCCACTTTAGTCCCTATATAAGGTTTTATGTTCCAATTTAGTCCCTATGTTACTTTTTTTCTTTTTATAAATATATGTCCATGTGTGCATATATATTTGTGTATAATATATGTGTATATATAATTGATACTAATATTAGTCACATGCTCATATATTATTATTAATATTTAATAATATATTATTGATATATTAATATCATTTGTGATACTATTGTAATTAATAATATTAGTAATATTATTATTGATATAGGATAGCCCAATAGGCCCAGCCCAATAACACCCAACTCATTTTGGACCACGTAGACATTCAACTGCCACTCAACCTCTGGATCCCTATCTGTCGTAGTGGATAATAGCATTCTTGATTGACCAGGTTATAGCCGATAGCCTTCGTTAGGTGGCCTCAATCCTTCGACCAGAATGATGTAGCTTCGACCAGAATGAGCCTGGTGACCAAGATCCTAGTAGATATTCATGTTGGAGTGCTCGTCATGACCAGAGAGGTTGAGGAGTGACGAAAGCCCTTTGGCCACATTGAATGCCTTGCCAGGCACTGTGCTGCCACATTAATAGCGCATGCCACCAACAGTACCACATTTTGCAGCCGTGTCAGGCTAGGGAGCGCCTTTAGTGTGCCACCTTCTCTTAGGTAGTTGCCTCCTGAAACAGTACACAAGCTGAATAAGATTGGAAAGTCTTCAAGCAAGGACAATGGCCCTTCTTACACAACAGGGGCATCAAAGACATATCAATCTTATCCAGCTTGTGTACTGTTTCAGGAGGCAACTACCTAGGAGAAGGTGGGACACTAGAGGCGATCCCTAGCTTGACACGGTTGCAAAAGGTGGTACTGTTGGTGGCACGCACTATTAATGAGGCAGCACGGCGCCTAGCAAGGCATTCAATGTGGCCAAAGGGCTTTCGTCACTCGTCAACCTCTCTGGTCATAACGAGCACTCCAACAGGAATATCTACTAGGATCTTGGTCACCAGGCTCATTCTGGTCGAAGCTACATCATTCTGATTGAAGGATTGAGGCCACCTAACGGAGGCTATCGGCTATAACCTGGTTGATCAAGAACACTAATATCCACCACGACATATGGGGATCCAGAGGTCGAGTGACAGTCGAATGTCTGCGTAGTCCAAAACGAGTTGGGTTTAAGGGCAATCGAGCTACTTAGGGAGCGTTAGACCAGCTCCTGTCCTAGTTGAGTGTTATTGGGCTGGGCCTATTGAGCTATCCCATATCAATAATAATATTACTAATATTATTAATTACAATAGTATCACAAATAATATTAATATATCAATAATATATTGTTAAATATTAATAATAATATATGAGCATGTGACTAATATTAGTATCAATTATATATACACATATATTATACACAAATATATATACACACATGGACATATATTTATAAAAAGAAAAAAAAAGAAAAAAAGTAACATAGGGACTAAAGTGGAACATAAAACTATGAATTGACAATTTTACCCTTAAAAATGCAAACTTGGTCAATTTTCCAGCCAAAAACTACAAGAAAATGATTTTAGGGACTAAAGTGAAACGATATATTAATGTTAGGGACTAAAAGATGAAGTTTTAAAGATTGAGGATTAAGGTGATACTAAATTGAAACATCAGGGACTATTAGTAACATTTACCCTTCTGTAAATCAATACTTGTAATAAATTTAGAGCAGTAAATCTGCAAATCAGTAGTTGTGATATTGGTCAAGAAAAATTTTCTGCACTGGTTAGCACCTGTAACTTGAACTAGAAACTTGATGTTAAAAAATCGAATTTTCTTTACTTACTGAATGTTTTATTTCGTTCGATCTTTTAACAACCTTGACTTCATCATTTGTCTTGTATTCATCTATTTGATGTACCAAAGTTTATGGATTTAGACTACTATGTACCCTTTTTTACCATTAATGTATGGTGGATTTGTCATGACTGGAGTGATGCACACGGCCAAAAACTCTTGAAGAATTGCTATGAAGCATTTCCAGAAAATGGGAAAGTAATTGTTGCCGAAATTATTCTTCCAGAGGACACAAACAGTGGGCTGGCTTCAATGAGGGCAGCCGTAAGTGATGTGATTATGTTGGCATATAATTCAGGTGGGAAAGAGAGGACAGAAAGGGAATTTAGGCACAGGCTAAACAAGCTGGCTTTAAACAACTCCTCAAAATTTGTTGTGCTTGTTAAATTGCATTTTTATCTTTTTATTCGTATAATTTCCTCTTGTGATTAATAGTAAAAATGCTTAATTATTGGGTTTTAACTTTATTTTATATTTTGTAAAGTAAATTGAAGGTTCAAGCTAAGTGCAGTTGAAAATTGAATACTTGACATACTTGGAGCAAAGATTGCATTCCCGAGGAGACAAGGAATGGAAGAAAGAAATAATTTGAGTGCGTGCGTGTCTTGCTTTCCAAGACTATTATGCAAATTTGATTTGAAAGCATTCAATCTATTTTGACAGTTGTATATATTTGGAATATTTTAATTTCTATTTCTTTAATTAGGATAATTTGAGTTTTTCTACTCTAGTAGGACTCTTATTAGTTTTCCAGCTGCATTAGATGATGTAATGCCCCAAAATTTTTCGTTTCATATTTAATTGATTACTTATATTATTTTATTTCATTTTATTTATTATTCCAATTAAAGACATAGTAACTCATGAAATACAATTATTTCAAGAATATATATAAATAAATATATATATTATAAATTAGAAAATAAAAAATTTAAATTCCCTTCTAGTAATATAATGATAATTATCATATCCAATCTTAATTTTATATTAATAATAAATCTTTAAATCTTTAATTTTAGTAAATTTTACTTTTCTAGGTTAGATTGTAATATTTCTAGGAGCATGAATTATTAATTATAAGACTTGTTAAAATTTTATTGAATTAGAATTAATAGTAAGCAATCATCCTAGTCTTAGAAGGAGTATAATTAGAGTCCTCTTTCAAATAAGCTAATACCCCATATATATAGTCCCTGGAGATAAAACCCTAATCCTATTAGACACACACACACACACACACAAATCCAAACAACCTCTCATATTTTAGTCTTCATTCTTTTTGTACAAACACGTCGGAAGCCAGTCTTCCCAATTCAAAACCTAGCAGGCACTCCTTTCAAACAAATCTCGACCTCTATCCCTAGTTATTAGTAAGCTAAAGAACTTGACAAGGAATAAAAATGGAGGACATCAGTGTGCATGTGCAATCTGAACTTGCGTGTAAAGTGCATGTTCTGATTAATGCAAGCTATACACAGAAATATATACAAGGGAATGATTGCATTAACTGGCTAACTAACTTGTGTAACAAACTAACTAACTGCGAACAATAATTAATGGTGTGAAGCAACCCTAGTAGCTAATGTACAGAATATTCTATGCTAATATCCCCCTTCAAGATATACTGTGAGGATTCTAAATAGCCATCTTGGAGAGGAGAGAAGATAAGGTCGAGCTGGGCAGTACTTCAGTGAGGAGGTCTGCGAATTGGCTAGTTGAGCAAATCGGCATCAGTTTTACTTGACCTTTAGCAACCTTCTCTCGGACAAAATGGCAGTCAATTTCAATATGTTTCGTATGTTCATGAAAAATTGGATTAGAGGCAATGTGGAGGGCGGCTTGATTATCACAGAATAGCAGCGAGGGGGTCTTAAGGTTGACATGAAAATCCTGCAATAGCTGTTGAAGCTATATTAACTTATTGGTGGTGGAAGCAAGAGCCCGATATTCTACTTTGGCGAATGAGCGGGATACTATAGACTGTTTCTTAGATTTCTAGGAGACTAGAGAGCTGCCGAAGAAGATACAATAGCCAGTTGTGGACTTGCATGTTTCAGGGCAGGAGGCTCAATCTGCATCAGAGAATGCTAGAAGTTGTTGTTGGGATTGTGATGAGAAAAAAATTCCTTGCCCAGAAGTTGCTTTGAGGTAAGAAGAAGGTGATGTGCAGCCTGAAGATGACTGGTGCGTGGGGAGGCAATGAATTGGCTAAGATGATGCACCGGGAAGGTAATATCTAGTCTGGTGATGGTAAGATACAAAAAGTAGCTAATAAGACATCTAAATTGAGAGGGGTCCTGAAGAAGGTCACCACTATCAGAGCTGAGCTAAGTACGTGGATCAAATGAAGTAGGAGATGGTTTTGCTACGAGGAATCTAGTGTCCTTGAGGATCTGAAGAGTGTAGTGATGTTGAGATATAAAGATGCCAGTAGGAGACTTGGAAATTTCTGAACCTAAGAAGTATTTCAAAGAGCCAATGTCACGAAGCTTAAATTGTTTCTAAAGAACAGACTTGAGTTGATCGATGGAATTAGAAGATGATCCAGCAATGACGATGTCGTCGACGTAAATGAGTAAAGTAATGAAAGAGGTACTGGACCCTTTAGTGAAGAGGGTGTGATCGGTCTGAGACTGAGTGAAACCAAGTTGAAATAATACCTTAGAGAGCTTGGAAACCCATTATCTGGATGCTTGTCGAAGACCATAAGGGCTTTATTAAGTTTGCATACCAACTTTGTACCACTATGCTGAGATATAGAGGGTGGAGAGTAGCTAAGGGGAAGCTCCATATAGACTTCCTCGAATAGTTCTCCGTTCAAGAATGCGTTGTTAACATCCAACTAAGCTAGGTGCTACTGTTTTGCTGTAGCAAGAGCTAATAAAACTTTAACTGTAGTGAATTTTGCTACGGGTGAGAATGTATCAAAGAAGTCAATTCCAGCTCACTGTGTGTAACCTTTAGCAACCAAGCGAGCTTTGTGTCTATCAACACTACCATCAGCTTTGAGCTTGAGTTTGTATACCCACCTGCAAGCAACCAATAGCATGTTTTCTAGGGGGGAGGGAAAAAATGGTCCATGTATGATTTGAAACTAGTGCATCAAGTTCAGATTGCATAGTTGCACATTACTTGGGAGATTTCATAGCTTGGTGATAAGTTTGAGGCTCGAAATGGGATGAAATATTGAGAAGAAAACATCTTTTTGAGGTTGAAAAATGATCATATGATAAGAACTAAGATACGGGGTAGGTGCACTTAGTTTGAGTAGGGTTGGAGTGAAAGAGATTATAGTGATAATCCTGTAAATATGGAGGAGGTCTAGTAATACGAGTAGATTTTTTGATAGGAGCCTCGGCACGAGTAGATATTGGAGAAGATGTAGTATTATTTGAGGAAGACATAGGAAGGGACGACGTATGATTTGGGTTTGTTAATGTAGCAGAGGAAATGTCTAGGAATGAGCAAGGTAAGACTATATGGGGGAAAGGATCATTAAAAAGTTCAAGGTGAGATATGTCTTTAAATGGGAAGATATGCTTATGAAAAATTACATTCCTAGAGATAGTGATACGTCTGGAGATTAGGTCATAGAATTTATAACCTTTGGTGGAAGTGGGGTAGCCAAGGAATATGCAAGGGTGAGATTGTGGTTCGAATTTGGTATGATGTGATTGTCAGGTAAATACGTAGGCAAGACAGGCAAAAATTCTAAGGTGTGAATAATCTACCTTTGATTTGTATAATAGTTCGAAGGGAGACTTATTTTCGAGAAGGAGGGATTGGGTTCGATTGATCAAATAGGTTGCAGTCATGATATATTCATTCCAGAAGTGAAGAGAGGTATGAGACAAAAAATATAAGCACGAGCGACATTGAGCAAGTGTTGATGTTTTCGCTCAACAATGGAGTTCTGTTGAGGAGTTTTGGGGCCACTGAGTTGATGTATCACACCATGTTTGGTGTAGAAATCAAAGAGGTTAAGCTCCTTAGCATTGTCACTCCTGACTTGTTTGATGGATGTATGGAATTGTGTTTGGGTGAGAGCAAAGAATCGAGGAATGACATTAGATACTTCAGATTTGGTTTTAAGCATAAAAGTCCAAGTGAATCTAGTATTATCATCTACAATGATTAAAAAGTAGCGATAGCCATTGTGAGACTACACATGAAATGGTCCCCAAATATTTATGTGTATAAGATCGAAAGGAAGGAGAGATCTGTGATTATAAGAGATAAAAGAAAGCCGTTTTTGCTCGGCTAAAGGGCAAATATAGCACATTTTATTGAGATCATTTACATCATATGCTAATAAAGGTTTCAAGACAACAATCTTTTGATGTGAGGGATACCCCAACCTACTATGCCAAGTATTGGCACACACTTTATTAACATGAGATACATGATGAACTAAAGGGGTTTTTACATAAAAAACATGAAGATCAACTTATTTATTACCCTTGCCAATCACCCTCAAAGTCTTGGCTTCCTAGATCACAAATTGGTCACAAGAGAACAAAATGGTAAGAGACGGATCACGATGGATATAACTGATAGATATAAGCTGTAATTTTATGTCAGGAACATATAGAACATCATATAGAGTAATGGCGGAGGTAAGTTGAATATTTCCCATATAGTGTACCGGAATGCAAGTGTTGTTTGGTAGTATGACAGAAGAATTATTGATAGGAATGAGTTGATGAAATAATGCAGTATTTGAGCAAATGTGCCTAGAGGCTCTAGAGTCAAAGATCCATATGTTGGATGAGAAAATATGATGAGAGGAAATAGACAAGCATATACGTGAAGTGTAGGAATTGGTAGGAGGCTCCTGGTCATGTGGCTTGGTAAATAGAGTTGAGTTGTTAACATGTGTGGATAATAGATTGAGAAATTGATTGTACTGGTTGGTGCTCAAGGTTTGAAGAAGTTGTTGGAGGAGTTAGTGTTTTGGGAATGAGATAGCAGGTTAACTGCACTTAAGGCATCAAGAACTGGAACAGAAACATGATTAGACTGATTTGAGATATGAGGTTGAGATTTGCTTTTGAACTTGAACCCCAGAGGATAGCCGTGGAGCTTATAACAAGTCTCAACTATGTGTCCATAGTAAGAACTATGAGTTCAATATGGTCGATCTTTCTTAGGACCTCGATAGTTGCCTTGAGATTGATTTTTGGTAAACCTGTTGTTCATATTTTTCTGGCCATCGGCTCTGATTGTAAAAGTCATGTTGTTGGTTGGATCACTGTGATTAACATTTCCAATAGATCTCTACATTTCTTCTTGAGATACAAGAGAGAAAACTTTGCTAATTTGAGGTAGCGGATCCATCAATAAAATTTGACTGCGAATCTGAGCATAACTATCATTCAACCCCATTAAAAAAGTGATTACATATTCTCTTTGATAGTGTTCCAGTAAATCTTTCAAACCTCTGCATCAACATTGATTACATGTGGAGAAAGGACGGTAATTACTTAGTTCTTCCCACAAAGTTTTAAGCTTGGTGAAGTAGATGCTGACAGAATTTGTACCTTGAGAATGTGTAACCAATTCCCTGTGTAACTGATATAGCCTTGGACTTGTTGTCTGTTGAAATTGATCTTTTATATCTAACCAAATAGCATGCGCAGAATCAGAGTAGACGATACTAACAACAATCTCTTTGGAAATAGAATTTAGAAGCCAGGATATGACTACATTATTGTTGCGCATCCATGATGAGAGCTCAAATGGATCATCGGAGGTAGGTTTTTGTATAGATCCATCCATAACCTAGTTTATTTTTTATAGATAGTGTGATTAACACCACGTGGCTCCACGCCGTGTAATTTTCACTGATTAATTGATGTGAGACCAGCTGCAACCCTGGGTTATCAGTGTGATAAAGGTAGTAAGGGCTCAAGGTGTTGTCCATGGCGGATTGTCCATTGGACGCAGAGGAATAGGAAGATTGATGAGGATCCATGACTGGATGATAGAGCAGAGTGAAGATAATAGAGGAAAAATAGGATTTATATAGAAGCAGTAGGAAGGCGAGATTGAACTTCTGATACCATATTAGTAAGCTAAAGAACTTGACATGGAATAAAAATAGAGGACAACAGTGTGCATGTGCAATCTGAACTTCTGTGTAAAGTGCGTGTTGTGATTAATGCAAGCTGTACACAAAAATATATACAAGGGAATGACTGCATTAATAGACTAACTAACTTGTGCAACAAACTAACTAACTGCAAACAATAATTAATGGTGTGAAGCAACCCTAGCAGCTAATGTATAGAATATTCTATGCTAATACTAGTCCCTAATTTTAACTTAATTCTGCGATTGAATTACTCCTCAACCCCCGTACTCTTTATTCGTTACATAGCTATCATGCTTGTAGTGACGGAGCATGCACTCCCACTATTGGCAGTAGCTAACAACCATGAAGATTTGGCCATAAAGTTATCATCTTTGAAGTAGGCTAAAGACATCTTGTCATCTGTCTTGTTGTCCCATGCACAAAGCTTTTTCCTTATTTAGTTGAGTTCCATTCTTCCTTGGAAACCTTCGTTAGAAAGTACCGCCTCGAGTTGATTGATGAAATAAGGGCCAAAGCAATGGAGCATCTGTCTCTATTATTGCTGGTCTTGTTGACATTTTGAAAAATAATAATCCCACAGTCGCAAAGCAATCTATTGTCACTGGCACAAAATGTTTTTGTAGTATGTTGGAAGAATTAGCATCCCCGTTTCAACGACGTGGTATAGTTGAGAGGTGGCTTGAAGAGCTACAGACAGGGATGATAAAATTCAGGGAATGCTATTTTGGGAGTTATTTTTTAGGATGTTATTGTTGGTCCAAAGTTGTTAGCCATAAAGATTTTGGACACCTATGTTTTACACTTTACATTGGATTCAAGTGGTTCTGAAATACACATAGCAGAAATCAAGACAAGGACCAGAAAGGCATTAACGTCTCATGTATAATTGATGGTCATCTTATTTTGGATACACCTAGTCTCGTATCAGATACAAACAGATGTCTTGGTGTCCTACTGGATATGTTGCATTTGGCTGGTATTTTTTCTGGCTTGCTAACAATTTCTGCTATCAATAGTCTTGCATCAATTGCATGGTAGAGGCTTGTGTACTTTAAGTCTATCTTTGCGGCATTGCTTGATTTTAACCCTAACTTTGAGGTGGCAAAGTGTCGCCATATTGTCAGCATTCAGTATTCTTTGAGAACTGTATTTTTAGGATTTCTGACGTATACTAATTCTGTCATTATGGAGGTGACTAAACTATTTATTCGATTGACACTGAGATAGAATTGACTTCTAGGACCCATCTTGAAGGTGAGTGCCTAAACCTATAACTACTATATGATGTTACTTTTCAAAACCCAGAAAGATATATGTATAGTAATGCATGATATGAAACTTCTTTTCAATATACACTGCACTATAAATATATTCCACTGCGTACAAAATGATTTATATTGTTTCCCAATACAAGAAAACATGCACTTTATGATTTTAATGCTTCTAGACTAATAATTAAATTTGATGATTAACTGATTACTGTTACTGTTACTGCTACTGTTAGTTGGATCTAACTTGGTCTGGGTGTGCGAAGGTCTTTACTGGGCAGTAGCAGGCTAGCTGGTTGAACCCCAAGCCCCTGTGGCCTAATCCCCCCAGTACACAACAGAAGTCGTTTATGGCTGAGGTGGGTCGTAGGAATTCCTGGGGATGCTCGGGCACTATTTTGGTAATGTGGCACCTTGCCCGAAGCGATAAGGGACTGTTACGGTGAACACTGTCTGATCATCGTATTTAAGTTGTTAGTTTAGGGAAACTCTTTACTAAACTTCTTGACTGTTACTGCTAAACTGTTTTATGAATTCCACTTTTGTTTTTTCTCAAATATTTTCATTGTACGAATTCTTGAACATTTTCACTGTGCGAATGATTTTAATTTCGAAACTCACATTGCACACACTTGGCACTCACTGAGTCTTTTACTCACACTCATTTTCTTCTTTGACGTCCTTCTAGCAGACTTGTATCTTAGCCCTAGTGAGACTGTTGAACATGCTTCTGATGAGAACTGGAATTGAAGGTTTTCTTTTGGAATGAGGACTTTGTAGTAGGTTTAGCTTTATTGTCGTGTTGGTAATTTAGTTCTTCTCCTTTAAGGATTTTTTCCAGTTGAGGGAAGAATATTGGGCATCTTTAGTTTCTATGTTGGTAGAATTATTTGAATTATTATGAATGTTGGAGTTTTCTTTATTTAAGATTATGATTTTGGATAGGTAATATTGTTTATTTAGGATCAATTTTCACACCTCGAGACTAGACTATATGATTAGATTTTAGGTCATGACAGAATGGTATCAGAGCCTAGGTTTTGAACTTAGGTTATATCTGGATAAGATCCCGGACTATGGAATTTGGACATAAAACTTTTAGGAATTGATTTGAGTATTTAGGTTCGACCATTAAAATAATTGATCAAATTTTATTTAGTATCGAGGTAGTGGACGATTGTTATTAGGTGTGCCAATTGATAAGACTGAACACTTTTGGTACATGATGATAGGATTAATGACATATTGTGAGACTTAGCTCGGAAATACTTTAGGATTTGATAGTTTTCTCTTCTTGAGAATTGTGAATGCTTGCTATCTTCTTTGTGAATGACTACTTAGCGTACTTTTATATTTTCTTTTATTGATCTAGGCTTGTTTTGATACGATGGTGAGTCAAAGCCCGCATAACTCGGTTTATGATTTAGATGTTTCACCCTGACAATCAAGGTTAGTTTTCAAGAGCTTAGGTTGCGATTTTAGATATGAAATATGCATATGATATTGGGATAAAAACCTTAGGTCGATAATTGAAATTTGTTTGGATTTATGAGAAAATTATTTTATTAGAATGAGGAGAATTTGAAAAACTAAAGGGAAGAAGTGAGTATCTTTATTGCAAAGAGTGGCATCTATTTAGGAAGCTGGAGCGAAGACCACCATGGAATGTGAATTGTGAAATTTGGTGTACAAATTCATACATATGTACATTAGATATAGTTGAGGGTTTCAGTAGGAATTGACAGGGTAAGGATGTGTATGTACATACAATTTTTTTAAAAGTTAACAAGGTATGGTAAACATAGTGCATATGATTGAACCTTATGTTACTTATGGCTACCCCTATTATGAAAGCGTGAGAGTCAATTTGCAAATAAGAAAGGCTTACATCAATAAACTCAAGGGAGGATGAACCTTGCAAATCTATTTCAGTTGGTCTTGACTTATTAAACATTTGAGACTTCTTGGAGATTTAAGTCACTAGAAATATATATATATATATATATATATAATTGTACCTGAGTATTTTTGTAGTCCCTATTTTGAGATATGAATCAACTAGGACTTTGGGTGAACTTAAGATGTCAAATTAGAAGTTTTTGGATATATTTGGCATAGAGGATAACTATTTGACTTTTTGAAAGGAACGCTACATGAAAGAATGCTCCCCTAGGATCCTACTTTTACACAATCAGTTTTTCTAATGGATTTTTCTCATAGTTATGGATCGAATCTGAAAATGTTCCAAACACAAAAAATTTGGATCTATCCTTTAGGTGTATATATACACTTGAATTGTCTCAATATGATATATATATAGAGTAAGTTATCATTAAAATATTAAGATGTGTCCAGTAAGAAGATACAGAACTTTGATTTTTTTTTCCCCCCAAAATGGATATTGGTGACAGATTTACTACTTCGTCCAAAACTAATTGAGCAAAATGATCAACATAAAAAATTTAGGTCTGTGACTTAGGTTTCTAAATCCTCTCAATTCACCTTAATCCGATTTATATAGAGAAAGTTACGATCAAAATACTAAGATATATCAAGTCTGGAAATACAGAATTTTGATTTTTCCGAAAACAAATAGTTTTGACTTTTTTACTACTTGATCTCGATAGAATTAAGTAACATGATCAACATAATATTTTTAAATATACCTATTAGGTATTTATATCTATCTGAATCACTTAAATTTGATATACAGGGAGAAAGTTATGAGTAAAATAAAAAGGTGTGACATGACAAAAAAATACAGGGCTTCAATTTTCCTAGAATAGAATATTATGATACCTTGTACTACTATATTTAAATATAATTTGGTAATATGGTTAACATATGAATTTTATATAGATATCTTATGTTTCTATATCTATTTGAATCACCTTCATCAGATGTATATGGAGAAAGTTATGGCTAAAATACTAAGATGTGTCAAGATAGAAAATACAGACTTTGATTTTTCGATAGCAGATATCTGTGATGCTTTTATGGTTTGATCCTGATGGAATTAAGAAAATTTATCAACATAGAATTTTTAGATCTATCTGTTAGGTTTCTATAGGTACTTGAATCACCTTACTCTGATATACATGGAAAAAGTTATAGCGAGAATACTAAGATATGTCAAATTAGAGGCCTCCTAGACTTCAATATATCACCATCTGAATTTTCTTCACATTTATGAACCTAAGGCTCAATTTCACACCTCGATGTCGGCTTACTTAGATTGAGATATCAACATAAAAGTTTTGGGTTTTTGTATTAGTTTTCCAATACCCCTTGCTCCAAATAGAGGAACCCTTTTATCAATTACAAGGATCTCGAATTTATTCTATAATATATCATTGGCAAAGTTACTATCAACTAAAGATTAGAGAGGAGGTTATACCTAAGATAGGATTAAAGTTTTGATATGGTCATTTTGAGTTAATGATGATGCCATTTGGGTTGACTAATACACGTGGAACATTTATGGATTAGTGCATTGTGTCTTTAGGCTATATCTAGACCAAATTGTGGTTGTTTTTAATATTATGGTCCATTCAAAGATTGAGAAGAAACATGAAGAAACTTGAGGATAGTGTTACAAACACTTCGAGAACATATAACTTTATGCTAAGCTCAATAAGTATGAATTTTGGCTTGATAAGCTACCCTTTTGGGGTCATATCATTTCTAAAGATGAGATCACAATTGTTCTATCCAAAATTGAAGCAATAGTAGAAAAGAGGAGACTGGAAATACTAACTTAGATGAATAGTTTTTTTTTTTTTTCTTTATTCAATTGATAGGTTACCGTAGGAGGTTTGTGTTACATTTCTCAAAAACAACAACTTTGTTGTTCGGACTGACATAGAAGAAGGTGTCATTTAAGTAGATTGAGAAATATGAGGTTAGTTTTCAAGAGCTTAATAAAAGATTTACATCAATACTAATATTGGCACCACAAGATGGTACTGAGGATTTTTTTTTCTTTTCTGTATACACTGATGTATCTGAAGAAGACTTAGGACTTCTATTGATTCAAAATGATAAGGTAATAGCCTATACATAAAGAAATTCAAATCATAGGATCAGAACTACCCTATTCATAATTTAGAGCTATATAAACGACAGAAAAAGATATTGGATATTTAGTATTGGGGATATAGTACTTTTGAAGGCATCACTCAGCAAGGAGTTTGCAAGGATTGGCAAAGGACAAAAGTTGAGCTCTTGGTATGTTGGTCTTTTGATATTATGGAGAGAATTGGAGTAGTAGCATATTGAATTCATATACTACCAAACTTTGCAGGAATACCTAATATATTCCACGTGCACAACTAAAGATGTATCACCTATACCTTGCATATCATTAAGTATGAGGGTCTACCGCTTCCAAAACATTTGATGTATGAAAGAATATAGTCCAAATCCTAGATCAAAAAAATATAGAAGTTACCACTAGAGAGATCCCACTAGGTATAGATTATCTAAAGAAACCATAATATAGAGGATGTGATGTGCGAAAGAGAGGAGGGAAAGCAAAAATATCATTCAAAAATCTTTGTTAACTCAAATAAGAATTTGGGGACCAAATTCTTTTATGGGGGGTGGGATGTAATGCCCCAAAATTTTTTGTTTCATATTTAATTGATTACTTATATTATTTTATTTCGTTTTATTAGTATTCCAATTAAAGACATAGTAACTCAGGAAATACAATTCTTTCAAGAATATATATATATATATATCAATATATATATATATATTATAAATTAGAAAATAAAAAAATTTAAATGCCCTTCTAGTAATATAATGATAACTATCATATCCAATCTTAATTTTATATTAATAATAAATCTTTAAATCTTTAATTTTAGTAAATTTTACTCTTCTAGGTTAGATTGTAATATTTCTAGGAGCATGAATTATTAATTATAAGACTTGTTAAAATTTTATTGAATTAGAATTAATAGTAAGTAATCATCCTAGTTTTGGAGGGAGTATAATTAGAGTCCTTTTTCAAATTAACTAATACCCCATATATATAGTCCCTGGAGATAAAACCCTAATCCTATTAGACACCAAAAAAAAAAAAAAAAAATCCAAACAACCTCTCATATTTTAGTCTTCATTCTTCTTGTACAAACGCATCGGAAGCCAGTCTTCCCAATTCAAAACCCTAGAAGGCACTCCTTTCAAACAAATCTTGACCTCCATCCCTAGTCCCCCAATTTAACTTAATTCTGTGATTGAATTGCTCCTCAACCCACGTACTCTTTGTTCGTCACATGGCTGGCGTGTTTGTGGCGACGGAGCATCCATGAAGATTTGGCCGTAAAGTTATCATCTTTGAAGCAGGCTAAAGACATCTTGTCATCCGTCTCGCCGTCCCATGCACGAAGCTTTTTCCTTATTTAGTTGAGTTCCATTCTTCCCTAGAAACCCTCATTAGAAAGTACCACCTCGAGTTGATTAATGAAATAAGGGCCAAAGCAATGGATCATCTGTCTCTATTATTGCCTGTCTTGTTGACATTTTTGAAAGATAATAATCCCACAGTCGCAAAGCAATCTATTGTTACTGGCACAAAACGTTTTTGCAGTGTGTTGGAAGAATTAGCATCCCAGTTTCAACGACTTGGTTAGTTGAGAGGCTGCTTGAAGAGCTGCGGACAGGGATGATAAAATTCAGGGAATGCTGTTTTAGGAGTTATTTTTTAGGCTGGTACTGTTGGTCCAAAGTTGTTAGCCATAAAGTTTTTGGACACCTATGTTTTACACTTTATGTTGGATTCAAGTGCTTCTGAAATATACATAGCAGAAATCATGACAATGACCAGAAAGGCATTAACGTCTCATGTATAATTGATGGTCATCCTGTTTTGGATACACCTAGTCTCGTATCAGATGCAAACAGATATCTTGGTGTCCTATTGGATATGTTGCGCTTGGCTGGTATTTTTCCTGGTTTGCTGAAATTTCTACTATCAATAGTCTTGCATCAATTGCACGATAGAGGCCTGTGTACTTTAAGTTTATCGTTGCGTCATTGTTTGATTTTAATCCTAACTTTGAGATGGTAAAGTGTTGCCATACTGTCAGCATTCAGTATTCTCTAAGAACTGCATTTTTAAGATTTCTGATGTATATTAATTCTGTCATTGCGGAGGTGACTAAACTATTTATTCGATTGACACTCAGATAGGATTAACTTCTAGGACCGATCTTGAAGGTGAGTGCCTAAACCTATAACTACTATATGATGCTACTTACTTTTCAAAACCCAAAAGGATATATGTATAGTAATGCATGATATGAAACTTCTTTTCAACATACACTGCACTATAAATATATTCCATTGCGCACAAAAATGATTTATTTTGTTTCCCGATACAAGAAAACATGCACTTTATGATTTTAATGCTTCTAGACTAATAATTAAATTCAATGATTAACTTATTACTGTTACTGTTACTGCTACTATTAGTTAGATCCAACTTGGTCTGGGTGTGCGAAGGTCTTCACTGGGCAGCAGCGGGCTAGCCGGTTGAACCCGAAGCCCCCATAGCCTAATCCCCCCAGTGCACAACAGAAGCCGTTTGTGGCTGAGGTGGGTTGTAGGAATTCTCCGGGACGCTCGGGCAATGTTTTGGTAAGGTCACACCTTGCCCGAAGCGATAAGGGACTGTTACAGTAGGAGTATAAAGTTGACTGGCTACAACAAACACTGTCTGATCATCACATTTAAGTTGTTAGTTTCGGAAAACTGTTTACTAAACTTCTTGACTGTTACTGCTAAACTTTTTTATGAATTCCACTTATGTTTTTTCTCAAATATTTTCACTGTATGAATTCTTGAACATTTTCACCACGTAAATGATTTTAATTTTGGAACTCATATTGCACACACTTAACACTCACTGAGTCTTTTACTCACACTCGTTTTCTTCTTTAACTTCCTTCTGGCAGACTTGTATCTTAGCCCTTGTGAGAATGTTGAACCTGCTTCTGACGAGAATCAGAATTGAAGGTTTTCTTTTGGAATGAGGACTTTGCAGTAAGTTTAGCTTTATTGCCGTGTTGGCAATTTAGTTCTTCTCCTTTAAGGAATTTTTCTAGTTGAGGGAAGAATATTGGGCATCTTTAGTTTCTATGTTGCTAGAATTATTTGAATTATTATGAATGTTGGAGTTTTCTTTATTTAAGATTATGATTTTTGATAGGTAATAGTGTTTATCTAGGATCGATTTTCAATCCTCGAGACTAGACTATATGATTAGATTTTGGGTCGTGACAGGTGTAGTAGACTATTTATATGGAACTAGGTATCTTTCATAGAAGCTTTTTCATTCTTTTGTTCAGCATAATTTTAGTTTCCTGTGTTTTCTTCTTTCCATGAGTTGCTAAGCTCTTGCTCTAGCCTAAGGGATTATCGAAGTTTGGTTTCTTCAATATTTTTTAGATCTAAATGATTTAATTCATTTTTCTTATTTCTTGAGTATTTGTTTATCTTTTGTTTTCATTACGAGTATTCAGGTTTATTAACTTTAGGGCCCAAAGTTGATAGCTTAAATATTTGTTCTATCAATTAGAACATTAAATCCATAATTATTTAATTGTTCTTCTAATATTTGTGGCAAATAACATAGTTATGTGTGGTAATATACATTATTTATGTTATGTGGATAAATAATCTAGTCTAAATGAACCCCGCTTGTGTGTGTTTGTTGGCTAGGGTTAGGTCTTTCTAGTTTTCAATGCTGTTGATAAATTAAATCGTAGGAGCATTTCTTTAGGGTTGTTTATTGGCAAGGAAAATAACTAAAAAGCTTCTCTTAGTTATCGAGATTGTAAGGAGATATTGGTTCTTAGGGCGTCCGAGTAACTATAACTAGTCTATTCGAGAAAAGAGGAATTTGTCTTTACATTAATACTCAAATCTGATAACCAAATTGAGATTTTACCTTAGGCTAAATTTCATTTTTATTGATTCCTTATTTTTATTTGTGATTTATTTACTTTTAAGATTCTAGGTCTTCATTTTCATAAAAATTTGCCCTTCTATTTACTTTATTTAGTAAACTTAAAAGAAATAAAATTTACCAATTTTTGTGGAATACGTCCCAATTCATCACTATTTACAAATCATATCTTTAGAGTATGAATTTATTTTTGTTAGATTCGACACCTACCAATACTTTTAATATTTGGATCATGGAATTTCGTAAATGAAAAAGAGTATACTTGTGGGCTTTTAAGAGCTGGACTGGGGCTTATTTCAAGTGGGAAGAAAGTACAAAAATAAAATTTTATCGCATTACTATTTCTTTTTTTCTTTTTTGAAAAGAAATCTTGTTGAATCTGATTGAGTATCGTGAAAAAATAATGTAATAGATGTATAAGTTGATAAATGTATTTAATAATTATATATTTTTAATCTTTTTTTATTGTTTTTCTTGAAAAGAAAAATAAAGAAAATATGTTATTGGCATTTTTGGTAAGAGCATTTAATGAAATATATATATATATTTATATATATACATATTTATACCATTTTTCACTAGTAAAAATCTTATGGTATTGGTGACTATTAATTCCAATTCTTTGGATATATTCCAAAAAAAGTAAATAACTAAACAATAAAGTGAGACTATGGCTGTCAACGAGTCGGATTTTTTGGATCGGATCTGCCATATTTGAATTCGAATTCGATTAATAAAGTTTATATCCGAATCCGACCCGAAATCCTATAGGATCTTTGTTAATCAATATCATATCCGAATTTGATGGATATCCGAAATTCGATTAAAAAATCCGACCTTATTATTTTTTTTTCTTTCCTTCTTTTTTCTTTTAAATTTTATAAAAATATTGTATTTATAAAGTAAATATATGTCATATTTAAATTTTTAACAACTTTTTATTATATATTAGTTCAAAGGTTAAATATTTTAATACTAAACTCATTTTTCACATTATATTAATGTATAGATGAACTATTATATGTTATTATATTTGATATTTTATCAATATTCCTCTTATTTTTTAGGTTAAAAGCTCAATATTAATAGTATAATATAGACGTTAATATAAATATTAGGTCAATATAATACATAGATTTTATTTTAAAATCTTTATTAATATTATATATAAGAGTATTAATTTAATAAAAAATATTAAGGTTCAGATTCGGATCTTTAATGGATTAGATTGTTTAATTCCATATCCGATCCACTTATTTCGAATTTTGAATATTTATAATCGGATATGATCCATCGAATATTTTAATTGAATAAAAATTCTAAAATTCAGATCAAATTCGGATTAAAATCCGATCCATTGACAGCCCTAAGTGAGACAAAGACTTGCTTCCAATGTAGGCTTGTGAGGGAATATGGATTTTGAGTATTAGATTGGTGTAACGCCCCGACCGGGAGGCGCCTGCTTCTGGCCGAGGTGCGACTCACACAATGCCACACGTCATCCTTGTAATAGAAAATAAAATTCTCAAAATTCAAAATAATGCAATCCTACAACCATCTCCGTCGGGCACTTACTTCTGAGCTGAAATATTTCGAATCACACTTGGCACTTCTATCATTCTCATTGGCTCAGGTGTGGCTGGGGCTAGTCTATCTTCATCACTTGTTCTTATCTGGGGGTAAGAACGGGAAACAATAATAACAACGTAAGTTTGAATGATTTAGTGAGATAATTTAACAATAACCACAAGGTAGCAACTTCATAATCATTATACAAGCAACAAGTAGAGGTACATTTATTCCCAAGGGCTGTGAGAGAATATTTTAATTAAGATTTAGAGTGATCCATCTCACCACCGTCCCATACCGGTGATGAGACTTCACAAATTTGCTAACTCTCACAGGGGAATTTTAAGTCACGATTATGACCACACGGGGTCGACATATCACATAAACAATCACTGAGTTTGTATCAAATATTCGAGTTTCAAATGTAAGATAAAATTAATAATCACTTTCACACTTTTGTTGTTGGTGGTTCTCTTATTATATCACTCCACTTTCGAAAATACGAAAATCCTTATTCCTCCAAAGTACCGAGTGATCGACTCAGACACTTAATCACTCACTGGGCATGGCTAGCTACATGCCTGATCCCGCTCATAGACAGCTACCTCCAGCTAGCCTACTGAGTAGGGATTATGTGTGCATCGTGCACAGGTATCAGCCGAAAGGTCTGTCATCGTCGGTCCATTCCGCTCAGGTCGCCTTTCGTAACCGATCCCACGGCCCACCCCCAATGGTATTAAACATTTTCACTGTTATCACTTAACATGACCAACAAAATTTCACTAAACACATCAAGTCACCATGTTAACACGAAATCACTAATTCAGCCCCAGGCTGATTTCAAGATAGACATGGCGATAATAACATATATTTCAAAATCACTTTTTAGCTTCCTCAACACAATCGCCAACTTTAGATAAAGCGATATTAATTAATATCAACAAAAGCGCTAAGTGAAAAAGAGCGATGTGGAGTACTATTTTCGTAACCAGTTAACTTTATCAGAACTTGGGTGGAAGTGAGTTGCGGGGTGCGGGATCAATTGTGTAAAATGGGTGAGGGGCTCAGGTACGAATAGTCCAAGAATTACGGACAAGGGTAAGAGAAGTTCAATCAACTACTGAGAGAGTTCGCGAGAAACAAGTCAAGGTTAGATAGGTAAATAGTAATCTTTAATAAAAGGGAGGCCAAACAAAATTGATATACATATATCAACATAAATGTACAAGATAAGAAATAATATCCATCAAAATTGAGAGTTTAGGGAGCAATAATTTGAGAATTTCGAGCAGAAGAGATAGCTCAAACAAATTGATCAAGTAAACATGAGGGCCAAAGAATAGCATAGAACAGGCACATATCGATCATCGAATCTTAACACAAATAGAACCAAGCAGCAAGACATAATAACCAGCACATATGTTCTTCCCCCAGCAAGAAAGCCAATGTAAACTCACCTGGAAAATGTAGAGGAATTCTTAATCGTATAATCACTCAGGTTCTGGCTTGTTAGTCAAATCGAGAGTACTGCCATAAAATAACTCGAGTTATCGTTTCATTAATTTTCTTCACTATAAGCATAATGAACATCATCATCAAACGTAAGAGTATTCTGACATAGCCCTGATAATTCTTAGATATTTAAACAGTTCATAACTTTGTTTCCTAATTAACTTAAGGTTCGATGCACATAATCTAAGTCCAATAGTGATTATGATTTCTCAATCATAATTCTCAATTCCATGTTACACTTAACTGTGCAAGATAATCACTTATCATAGTCCTTAACTCGACAAGCTGATAAACAAATTGTCAAAATCTTATTTAAAGTCTCCATAACAATCTGATAATTCTTTCGAGCCGATTAAACTCATTAATGTACTAATTACAAAGTCAACACATAACCTTAAACCAAATTATAGCTTAACAATCTTAACTCTGATCATATTCAACTTCATCTGAAAATCTAAACACATTCAACAATTCAATCGAATCAAAATTCAATTATTGAAATTTATCCAAATTGGGTCGAATCGGGACCCAATCTCACGTCGGAACTAGTCCAGATGAGTCCGGAACCAAATTCTGCATAGGCTGCCGGAACAGCCCGCCACGCACCGCCGTGGAGCTCCACACGCCACAGCCGCCGATGGACACCGTCACCACCAACAGGCGCGCCTCGACGCCAGGAGAGTTTCGACCACCATAGGCCGTTCAATTAGGCTAAAACCGTCGCGACTAGCCCTAACGTCGTCGCTATGCCACCATGCCAATTCCCCCTTCGTTCGCCGGCGAAACCTCAAATTGAGGGCTCTAGTGTGATGCCCATGAGCTTAAGACCAAAGCCCATACTACCCCCATCCATTTCCATCGCTGGACGCCGGAGAATGGCCAACCTACTACGAGCTCACTGTCGAGCTTGATTTTTAGGCCACTCCGACAGTTGTTTTGGGTCAAAATTGGTATGGTTTTGCTCCATAAGCTGAGAGGAGCTCGAATACGGGCTTTGTTTTGGGTTTCGCTGTGGTTTTCCAGCAATTCGCCGGTGGGGTTTGTGAGAATTTAGCAAAAGTTTATCCTTCATTGATATATATAAATATACTTTTCGCCCCTTTCAATTCAGCCGCAAAGGTTCTAATTGCCTTTATTTTCACCCCTAAACTCTTAAACCGTCTTCAATTTAGTCCCCAGCCTTCAATTGAGCCCTCCAACTTTTGTTTGTTGCACCTTGACCTACAGAATTTATGTTTTTGGACAATCAAGTCCAAACAAATTTATTTTGAGATCCTCAACTTTTATTTCTCTCACATTGACTCCCAAAACTTCTAAAACTTTTGCAATCAAGTCCTTTTTATTTATTTTCTTGATCCTTAAGATCCGATCAATTATCACCTTAATTTCTAAATCCTTGTTTGTTCAAAATACCAAATTTTAGGGGCGTTACAATTGGCATTTGGCCCAATGTCATTTTTTGGGACCAACAAACACCAAAATTCCCCATCATTAGGTTAAATTAATAGATCTTAGTGGTGATATACATAATAATCTATACTATAGTGGAAAAAAAAAAAAGTTGTCTTACATTTAAGATGAAATTTATTTTTAATTCTCTTAATAAATTGTCATTTTATTATTCTAACAACTAAAATGGACAATATTGTTTGAAAGATAAAATAGGCAATTCAACAAATAAAAAACACTTTGGATATGAATTTTATTGATATTGTAAATTTATCTTCCAAATTATCTTTTATGAATGACAATTGAATAAAGTTACAATCTATTTTTACAAAACTCACAAACATAGGTTGTCAAAATTCTATCATTCATTGTCTTTCTTTATCATGTTTAGTACACAATTTCAATCCATAATTTAGATTATTTTATACATTGATTTTTATGAATAAAAAAAATATTTATGCACACAAAAATTGGGATGACGACCATTAGTAATTGTAGAATTAAAATTGTGAACTTCAAGCTATCCCCGATCTTCTTCATCAAGTAAAATTGGGTTGCATCTTGAGAACACTTCCAGAAGGATAATATTTCATGGCCGGTGGCGTTGTCGATTAGAATATCGATATGTGGCAATGAAAAATTATCCTTATCAACTGCCTTTGAGAAAGGGGATTCCCCTAATTCGACTGAGATCTCGATCTCTTTTTTCTGGTATGGCTATTAGTCTAATTAGAGACAGTTGTTGAGTTTGAAATAAATTTTACATTGACTGTGGTCTGGGGTTGATGAGTGCTAATGCATAGATTATAACTGCATTTATTGTCATGTTTTCACATCCCCCTTCTCAAGATTAACAAGTATTATTAGGTATTTTTTTTAATTATATATTTGATTAATCATTACAACCAACCCCATATTTTCATATTATCCTCATCTTTGATTAATTTAATTAATCGTGATTTGGAATATTTCAATTTTGAGATTATATAAGAACGAGTGCGTACAATTTTAGTCCAACAACCCAACTTCAACAAAATTTAACTACTTATATACTATATAAATGCTACTTTTGAATGTATATATTGATAACCATTATTTTAGAAAATCTTAAGGAAATTTGCTGATCTTATTCCACTTTATCTTGGAATATTTATATAAGAGTGAGACATACAATTTTGGTCCAACAACAAACTTCAACAAAATTTTAACACTTAATTAATTATATACTATATATAACTAAATGCTACTTTTGAATGTATACATTGATAAACCATTATTTTAGAAAATCTTAAGGAGATTCGCTGATATTATTCCACTTTAATTATCTTTCCTCCATGATTTTAAAATAATGCAACCTTCTTTTTTTTTTTTTTTGAAAAATGGATTATAGATGAAAATCAATTTTTAAATTTTAAATTGCATGAATCAATATTGAAAATTTTAAATTCCATGCTAATATCCCTAAATATAGATTATACGAGAAAAATAATTAGCTAAGTTGATTAAAACAATCTCAAGAAAATGAAAGGACGGTGCGACTAACAAGTGTGTGTTGATTGACTGGTGAGGCGCATTAGCCACCGTACGGCCAGCTAGAATTGGTTAAATAGTTTGATAAACCAAACTAAAATTACATAATAAATATAATTTTATTGAATTAATATGAACTTTTTCAAACGTCAACAACAGAATATTCTGTCAATTAAGCAAAATTTTTGGTGATAAGATTTGGAGAATGAAAATTCTACTTTGATTGGTCGTTTTTCTTAAATTAATGTAAATTAATAATATGGACAAGTATAGTCGACTCACCACGTAATTTTCCTAGTTTGGTGAGCTCAACTGTATTGTTGAAATATTCACAATAATTAACTTAATCAGTTTCAATTAATTCTTTTGAAATTTGTGGAAGTATTGTTAATTTCTATTTTTAATTTTTCTGAAAAAAAGTAAAAAACTAAAAGCAACTACTGATCACCTTTTGTAGCTAATTATTCGTATGTTCTATTATTATATTTAGACATTCTCAACTTTCATTAAAACAACTAACTTCCACCTCCCAAAAATAAAAGTTGTTGAAAAATTCACTATATATATGTAACACGAATTTGTTACTTCTTATTTTGATTTACTCCATTGCAAATATTTTCCATATTATTTCTGACTTTTTAAAAAAAGCTTGCGACCAAACATATTCCGTCAAAAATATCCTAGATTTTTTTATTTATTAATATTGTTTAGTGTTTTTTAGTTAAATTTGTGATGGTACTCGCCGTCACAAATGCAAAATATTGAATTTATTTGACTCCTTAACTCTGTGACGGATTTTGGAATAGTATTTTCATCGCAAAATCCCATTGTAAATTGCGACATGCAACTACTTGTCACAAATTTCTATTGCAAAGTACGTTTTTTTTTTTTTTCAAATCATCTCCAATTAACTGTTGTTATATAAAAATTAGTGACTGCTTAGTGATCAATTAGTGATTGAATTAATGACCACATAACAATTCGATCACTAATTAGTAATCGAACTCTTTTTCAGTCATTAATGTTAGTGACTGCACAAAGCGATCAATAATTTGATCACTAATTAAATATGTATATATCTAAAACATATATAAATATACAAAATTTCATATATAAATATATACAATTAAATATTTCCATGTCATATTCATATAATTGAACATTAGCTTATAAGTGTATATATAGATACATAGAAATAAATAAAAATAATATTCTTATTCAAAGAAAAAGAAAATGAGAATTAATTAATATATTCATGTCAATAGTGTATATATATATTATGAGTAAATACATACTTATAATATATACATAATAATATTATATATTAATGTGTATATATTAGTATATGTATGCATTACTTTATATATGTGTAAACTATTTATTGCTATACATATTAATTAGTGTGTATATAGTATTTTTAATGTATTTACAATATATTATGATAAATATATACCTAAACTTTAGGGTAATAATAATAAATAATAAACATTGTGCTTTATTATATTGAAGAAAAAATTACACAAATATTAAATGAATAATTATTATTTTATTAAATTTTAAAATACAAAATAATAGTAACTTATTTTAAAGAATTTTATAATTATTTTTTTATTTGTAAATATGATATATATTATATTGTTGCAATAAATATATGAGCATGTATGTAGTGTAGTGGTCAGCAACTCAATTGAACAAATTTAAGGTCTTGCATTTGAGTCCAAAAAGATGCAAAGTCTAGAACATAATTTTTTCGACCCATTAGAATCATTATTTTTTCAATCCATTAGAATCAGTAACCGAATATTGTGGTCACTACCTAGTAACATATATACATAAAAAAAATTTCAAAAAATTTCAAATAATCAGTGACCGCAAATCGCAGCCACATATCGGTCACGAATTAGTGGGCTCAAACTTATTCGAGCTTATATGAATCAAGCTCTTCTACTTCTCATGACGAGCCTTGTCAAGTCAAGCTTGATAAGACTCGTCGAGCCTTCATCTATTCCAATGAATTGAACTTGAGCTGAGCTATTTAGGTCCGACCAAGCTTGAGCTCGATCTAGGGAATTGATAAACAAGTTGAGTTTGAACCTACTAGATTCATGCTCAACTCAACTCGTTTACACTTTTATAAGTCACACGATGTGTGGTAAATTTTTTTAATATACCTATCTGATTATTCATCTTCTTTAAATTATAGATTTAATTATCATATTGACAAGTATAGTTGATTTGTTATATAATTCTCCTACGATTAGTGAGCCGAAAGTGTTTGTAACAACTTTGATAAAGTATTTTTTACTCTTTAGTTGTTTTGGAGTACTTGGATTGGTGTTCTACTTATCGTTCTCTAAATTATGACTACAAATATAGCTATATATAGAGTATAGATTATTAGGTACTTATTATATCTTTGATTAATCATTACAACCAATTCCATATTCTCATGTTATCCTCGTCTTTGATTTATTTAATCAATTGGGGTTTGGAATATTCAGTTTTGAGGAAATAGTTCGTACAATTTTGGTGCAACAATAAACTTCAACAAAATATTGACAACTTATATAAATATTACTTTTGAATTTATTTATCGATGACCATTATCTTAGAAGATCCTAAGCTGATTTTATTCCACTTTATCTTTCCTCCATGATTCAGAAAAGATGCAACTCTTTTTTCTTTCTTTCTTTTTTTCTTATGAAAAAATTGGATACAAAAGAAAATCAATTTTCAAACGTTATGTCGCATTAATATTAAAAAAATTTAAATACAAAGCTAATCTTCCTAAATAAGGATCATACAAGAAAAATAATTAGGTAACTTGATTAAAACAGTCTCAAGAAATGAAAGTAGCCAAATAGGGTATGGCTAACAAGTGTGGGTTGATTAATTGGTGATATAACACCCCTAAAGTTCAATTTTTGAGAAAATAAGAATTTAGAAATTTAAGATATGGTTTGGTTGGATTTTATGGCTCGAAAAAAAAATAAAAAGGACTTAATTGCAAAAATTTTAAAAGTTTTGGGATCAAACTGCAATTAAGCAAGACTTGATTGGATCATATTTTCAAAATTTTGGGGTTGCATGGCTAATATTTTGGGTCAAAGGGGCCAAAGTGAGGCACTAACTTAGTCTAGGGACTGAAGTTGAAGTGGCTTAAACCTTTGAGGACCTAATTGGAAGCTGGGTAGAAGTTTGGAGGTCAAAATTGGATTTCAAAAACTAGTCTATGTATAGCAATTCAACCCCCGATTTTCTTCATTTTTCCTCCATGCAACCACCATCTTCTCCCTCCAGCCAGCTTCTCCGATGAGCGACGAAACCCATCAAATTATATACCATTCTCTTCCTCTCTTCGAGTAGAACACAATGGTACAAGTTTCCCCTTGAACCACCCAATGAAACGACAGAAAATTGAGGCGAAAAACCTGGCCACGGAGGAGCTTGATGGGAGCAGGTTTTCAGCAACTTTTAGACGCAACCTAGGTGTGGGTTTTGAGTATTTCAATTCAAGGAGCATGCCAATGCTTTTAGATTCTCAAATGGACCACCATGGATGGAGGAATTAAGGAAAAACTAATGTGATGGTGATGGTGGCGCAGCCAATTTAATGCTTCGATTGAAGGCTTTCCCGGCAGCCATTGCTAAAATTGACCTGGGCGTTTGGTTCAATAAGTTGAAATGCATCTTGTGGTGGTAATATTGGTCTGCTCCAGCGGCGGCAAAGAGACAGTTTCTCCTCCTTAATGCAACGAGCGCACCCGTGTGCTTGGTTTTTGATTTCTTAGATCCTATAATAGGATCTTGGGTAAAAGGAAAAGAGAAGGGTTATGCTTATATATGTGTGTATACACTCATGTTGTACATTGTTTCATAAGATATATATTATGCCAAAGAATGGAGAATGGACATGCGATTGATATATATATATATTCCCATGCAAGGATTATTATATGGTTTAATGGAACCCGAATATGTCATATTATATTGTTAACTTGAATTGAATAAGTTTACTAAAGATTTAAGCTTTAATTGAGGATTATATGCATTGGAAACCTTAGCAGCGATAATTGGATAAATTTGTGATGATCGGACTCTTATTGTTGAGTTAGGATAATATTATGAGGATAATTATGTAGTAATGACTAGATTGCACCCTATTATTGGAATGATATATACGCTTAAGACTATTTCCGTTTTACTCGGCTTAACTAGCATGTTTCATATCGATAGTGCCGATTAAATCATTAATTGTTGTACTGATTGACGAACTAATGTTTTGGGATTGCTAATAAAATAATTGTATTTATTTAAGGTCAAGTAAGATTGTGATCATGGATATAATCTTTCGGTTAGGTGTTGAAAAGGTAGGTCTTGCGGATCGGTAGGCTGCTGACTATGGTAGCACTTTTGAGACTACGGAGGTGAGGGTCTGCCGACCTGGCTTTGATTAACTTGTTATTCTGAGAATTAATGTTCCTTAATTGTTTGAACTCCTTGATTGTTGGAATTCTTTATACTTATTTGTGTTTATTTTGTAAACTACTATGAAGGTCTGCCAATCTGACACCTTTTTCATACCTACCTGTTGTTGTGATAAACCCCTGTAAGGGTTTTCATTTATGTATTGTACTTGTTGAAAATTAGTATATTATTTAAAATCTTGATTGTTATTTGTTTCTAATGTGTACACCCCTATGAGTGTTATTACTTGTTTCTGTTCTGGTGTTCGAACTCTTATTATTTTATTTCATTTTCTATCCCTTATACCCTATAGCCTTGCTGACTGACCTTGTATTACTTGTTCACTTCTTATAAATGTGTTGATTGTTCGAAAAATCTTGTTGGCATGTTTAAATTCATTCTATATATCAGTTATTTGGCCTTGATGGCATACTTGATTATTTGTTGTATCAGCTGAGTGCCAATCCCAGTGGAATGCTTGGATTATTATTCCAGAATGACCTTTCTGGCTAGTATATTAGATGTTCAGATTGTATCTTGTATATTCACGTTATTGTCTAAAGGTTAATTTTTTATTTGTTGGCATTATATTATTTTAACTCATGGGACGCCATGGGCAGTTCCCACTCAAAGGGACGCCACTGGGGTTTAGGCCGGGGGACTAAGTTCAGAACATGATCGGGCGGAATGGACCGACAGATATAGGTCTTACGGCTAGCACCCATGTATGATCTTGACTTACAGGTAGCTGGAGGTAGGAACTGTGAGTGATGGGATTCGGCATGCGATCGACCATGCCATATAAACTAATTATTACCCACTGAGCTAAGTGCTCGAGTAATTGAGTGATAAGAAAATCATGTTTATATTGCACCGATGCTCGGTACTAGCAATTACTAGCAATTATAATTTGATTCAGGAGTAATAAGGATGGAATGACCAACAGCCCATTAAATTTGATATCATGTGTGTCATGTATGCTATTAATTCATATCAAAAGCTCTTGCTTGTTATTGAATTGTTCATTATTATTGTATCTCAATGGTTTTTCTTTCAGTCCAGTCATTTTTTTCCCCTCACTAAGTCCTTAGAACTTACCCTTTTTGTTATTCTTTTTTTTTTTAGACATGTCTACATGAGAAGCAGGGACTCATGCTTTGGTTGAAGAGTTATTTTGTAATAGATTAGGTGTTTTGATTGTACATGTAGTCTACACCTGATCAAGACAGCTTTTGAGAGATGTTATGTGAATGTTTATTTTGAACCTAAGATACTTGGTTGTACATATTTCGCTCAATGAAGCAACTTTTTGGGTTAGTGCGAGTTGTTTTTCCTTTGAGTTAGTTAAATTCTTGACTCTCCAGTTATTATTTGATTTATATTTCAAGTTTGAATTGGTAGCATCTCCGCTTAGGGTTCATCTTAAGTGGGGGCGCTACAGAGGTGGTATCAGAGCATGAGCTATGCCAGGACAAGGTCCTCGAAATATAAGATTTCTAGATTAGTGAAGATTATGTTTGACTTGAGAATTTTATTATGATGTGAATTTTAGGACAATGCATGATATCGGAAAGTAAAGGACTGGTACTAGGATGGCCAGTCAGGTTAGCAAGATCTAGGTGTAGAGTATCATTGGGATCTATAGATAACATTTGTTTAGGTTAAGTTAGGATCTGAACTTTGAGTGTTTCATGTATATTGAAAGGTTTTATAAGATCCAGGGGAATTAGAAATGAACTTAAATATTCTAGTGTTAATGAAACTAATTTTGTGATTTTTGTATTAAGAGATGGTTGACAATCATAGGAAATGAGCTTGTAGATGAAGGAAGCAAGGAGTCTTTAGTGGAAAGGATTGAGGTTTACAATAAGGAAAAGTGAGCTTACTAAGGATATATTGGACACTCAAGGATAGGTTGTGCGATCAGAATGAGTTGCTTATGCCAAGCCGAGTAGAGTCATCCATTGGAAAATAATACTGGGTTTTAGGGGCTATATCGTGGAGAGATAATGGAAGACATTGAATGAGAAGAAGAACGAGTTAGGATAATAGTAGCTCAAGTATAAAGACTTCATGCCAAATAAGCCCAGATGGAGAAAGATCCAGAGGAGAACTCCGATGACGAGTAAAGATCATTTTGAGAAGGTACTTAGTGCTAGAAAGTGATTTACCTTGGGATAAATGAATTCCTACCAATTGCTTACGAATGAAAATTTGGTTATGTGGGTATGCAGAAAAAGGATTATTGCGGGAAGCAGTACATTCAAGAAATGTGTGATTATGAAGACTGAGTGACGTTTTGGCTTATGCAAAAGTCGAAATCTAACAGTATGTCTAAAGGCAAAGGGGTGATATGATGTAAAGATAAATATGATAGATAGAATACCGCTAAGAAAAAAAAGTATCTAATGTGCATGTACAGTTATAGCTCGAATGATATGATTATGTTGACAAGAGATATGAAGATAGGAAATTGAGACTATGGACTATCAAAATTAAGAAATAATCAATAACTAGAGCATACGTTTTCAGGACAACTAGTGTACAATCCAGTAATCTAAGAATGTCAAGCATGGGGCTCTTTGAATGTCAAAAAGGTGAAATCTAGAGAAATAACTCACGTTTAGACGTACTTTGTGAGATTTTAGAATTCTAAGTTGAAGATCCTCTTAAACAAAGTCAGATTTAATTATTTAAAAAGTTATACGGATAGATTAATATTGGATAAATTTGTATGGTGTAACTCGAATGATATAGTTATCGAGAGATTGACGATGATAAGGACGATCCCCAGCTCTGGATGGAGGATGATTTCCAACAATAGATGGACGATAGCAAGGATGTTGAGTTCGATATCACTGACAAGGAAAACTAAAGTTAGATGATTTGGTACCCGTGGGCTGATTGTACATATGTATATAGGGTAGTAGTCACTTGGTAGTACCTTATAATTGTTGGACCGCGTAGCATTAGCTGATATTTTCTTTTTTCCCGACATTACGCTAATTATTTTGTGTGCGTACAGTTAGTATAGTTATTTTGCAAATTTTGAACTTCTATACACGCTAACATAATTTGGTTAATGCTAACATAATATATTAGCGAATTTTATCTTTCAAAAATTTGTTAGTAGATTTCCTTTCTTTCTATTATGAGTAATTGAAAATTTGTTTTACTTTTATCTTCCTTAGTTTTGAAAATTTAAGAAATTGTGTATATATTTTGAATCTTGTGCAATGAGAACTAACAATGAATAGATACTAATTGACAAACATCTCATTTAAATATTATAGATAAGTATAGTTTGCAACTGCAGAGCTTGCAACTTATTAAATGCCACCACAAGAACTAATCCCAATGCATTCTCCTGATCGAGAAAATCTAGAACAAGATACCTTAGAACCGAGACGTCCAATAAGTATTGAAGAAGAGATACAAGGGCCGCATGTGTATTTAACAGTAAGGAGAGAAGTTATACAATAGATGAATGCAACGTGGCAACAATCCCTACAATCGCACCAGCAACAAGGTCAGATTGATAGCCCTAAGAGAGGTAAGGAACCCCCAAAGTTCGGGACTATAATGCATCTTCTTAAGTTTCATCCTCCAATCTTTATAGAAGAATCGGATTACCAAAGGGCATAAGCTTGGATCAGGGAGTTTGGTGATATCTTTCAGATGTTAGGTTACCCAGAGTACCTCAAATTTATATTTGCCATCTATCTATTAGAATGAGTTGCAAGTTAATGGTAGACCTTGGAAAGCCAATGATAGGAACATAGGAATGTACCTTGTACCGGCGACAATTTTATGTGGGAATTTGTGGATAGGTACATACCACAAAAAGTAAGATATGCCCGAAAACAAGAACTTGAAGGTCTTACCCAAGCAGATATGACGGTGTGGAAATATGAAGCAAAGTTCAGTAGGTTGATTAGATATGCCCCATAGATAATGAGAAATAAGGAGTGTAGGATTGATAAATTTGTTAAAAGGTTAAAATCTGAGATAAGACAAACCCTCACGCCTTATGAGCAGTTTAACTTTAAGGAAGCCTTAAAGAGGGCCTTGCTAATGGAACAAGAACCTCTTGAGATATATACAGATGAAAGGAAGGGTAATCAAAAGACAACTTCTAAACTCAAAATCACTACTTGCAAGAAAAGTAGTTTAGGTAGAAAATGACTAAAGGTTCAATCTAAAACACTGAAAAGGAATTGTGGATTTTGTAGCGGTTCGAATAATAAGGAGTCTAATTGTTGGAGAAAGCTAAGAAAGTGTATGAGGTACGGTAGCGATCAATATCTCATCAAAGATTGCCCTAGCAACAAACGGTCAAACTCAAATGCTCAAAAGGATAAAGGAAAACAGGTGGTAAACAAGTGGTAGAAGGTTCAACTTAAGTTCTTGAATGTCAGAAGGAAGTTTGATCTTGCATAATCATGATTTTGTATTTCAAAGCAACATCTAGGGAGCAATTGACATGTTGTTTATGACTATATCTAATATGCTTGGTTTTTTGTGAACTTATAGTTAGCTATTTGCGAATGTATGACGTGTTATGAAGTCCAGTATGTTAAGTTTGAACTTGACTACTTCTTAATGTAAATATTATGCAGGTATGATCTTGTGATGTTGTTAGTTGTTTACGGCTGTAATGGTTTTACTATCTTTTATGTAAAGGTATGCACTTTGCTAGAACTTAGATAGAGGATATATATTAAATATTGAAGTGACATGTGGTTGAGGCATCGAGGAACAAGAATGTGATGTGTACTGGTGTTAATCGAAGTTTATCTAATTGAAGACGAGAATCTAGGAACCAGATTTTTTTAAGGGGGGATTGCAACACCCCTAAAATTTAATTTTTGAGAAAATAAGAATTTAGAAATTCAAGATATAGGTTGGTTGGATTTTATAGCTCAAAAAATAAATAAAAAGGACTTAATTGCAAAAATTTTAAAAGTTTTAGGGTCAAACGGCAATTAAGCAAGACTTGGTTGGATCACATTTTCAAAGTTTTGGGGTTGCATGGCTAATATTTTGGGTCAAATAGGCCAAAGTGAGGCATTAACTTAGCCTAGGGAGTGAAATTGAAGTGGGTTAAACCTTTGAGGACCCAATTGGTAGCTGGGCAAAAGTTTTGGGGGTTGAAATTGGATTTCAGAAACTAGTCCTATATATAGCAATTCAACCCCAAATTTTCTTCATTTTTCCTCCATGCAACCACCATCTTCATCCTCCAGCCACCTTCTCAGGCGAGCAACGAAACCCATCAAATTATATACCATTCTCTTTCTCTCTTCGAGTAGAACACAATGGTATAAGTTTCCCCTTGAACCACCCAACGAAATGGCTAAAAATTAAGACCAAAAACCTAGCCGCAGCGAGGTTCATTGAGAACAGCTTTCTGGCGACTTTAAGATGCAACCCAGGTGTAGGTTTTGAGTATTTCAGCTCAAGGATCATGCTAGTACTTTTAGATTCTCGAACGGACCACCATGGACGGAGGAATTAAGGAAAAACTAATGCGACAGTGACGGTGGTGCAACTATTTTGAGGCTTCGATTGAAGGCTTTCCCGGTGGCCATTGCTAAAGATGACCTGGGCATTTGGTTTAGTAAGCTGAAACGCGTCTTGTGGTGGTAACACCAGCCTGCTCCAGCGACAGCGGTAGAGAGATAGTTTCTCCTCCTCGACCCAACGAGCTCACCCGTGTGCTTGGTTTTTTATTCCAGAGCTCCTATAATAGGATCTTAGGTAAAAGGAAAAGAGAAGGGTTATGCTTATATATGTGTATACACTTATGTTGTACATTGTTTCCATAAGATATGTATCATAAAAAAGAATGGAGAATGGACATACGATTGATATATATATATATTCCCATGCAAGGATTATTATATGGTTTAGTGGAACCCGGATACATCATATTATATTGTTAACTTGAATTGAATAAGTTTACTAAAGATTTAAGCTTTAATTGAGGATTATATGCATTGGAAACTTTAGTAGCGATAATTGGATAAATTTGTGATCATCGGACTCTTATTGTTGAGTTAGGATAATATTATGAGGATAATTATGTATTAAGGACTAGATTGCACCCTATTATTGGAACGATATATATACTTAAGATTACTTCCATTTTAATCGACTTAACTAGCATGTTTCATATCGATAGTGCCGATTAAATTATTAATTATCGTACTGATTGACGAACTAGTATTTTGGGATTGCTAATAGAATAATTGTATTTATTTAAGGTCAAGTAAGATTGTGATCGTGGATATAATCTTTTGGTTAGGTGTCAAAGATATAGGTCTTGCGGACCTATATGCTACTGATTATGGTAGTACTTTTGAGATTACGGAGGTGAGGGTCTACCAACCTGGCTTTGATTACCTTGTTATTTTGAGAATTAATGTTCCTAAATTGTTTGAACTCTTTGATTGTTGGAATTCTTTATACTTATTTGTGTTTGTTTTGTAAACCCCTGTAAGGGTCTACCAATTTGGCACCTTTTTCGTACCTACCTGTTGTTGTAATAAACCCTTGTGAAGGTTTTTGTTTCTGTATCATACTTGTTGAAAATTCGTATATTATTTAAAATCTCGATTTTTATCTGTTTCTAATGTGTACATTCCTTTGAGGATTATTGCTTGTTTTTGTTCTGGTATCCATAACTCTTATTATTTTATTCATTTTCTATCCCTTGTACCGTACAGCCTTACCGGCTAACCCCATATTGCTTGTTCACTTCTTATAAATATGTTGATTGTTCGAGAAATCTTGTCAGTATATTTAAATTTATTCTATATATCAATTATTTGGCCTTGACGGCATATTTGATTATTAGTTGTATCGGCCAAGTGCCAATCCCAGTGGAATGCTTGGATTATTATTCTAGAACGAACTTTGCTAGCTAATATATTAGATGTTCAAATTGTATCTTGTATGATCATGTTATTGTCTAAAGGTTAAATTTTTATCTGTTGGCATATATTATTCTAACTCATGGGACGCCATGGGCGGTTTCCACTCAGAGGAACGTCACGGGGGTTTAGGCCCGGGAACTAGATCCAAAAGATGGCTGGGCAAAATGGACCGACAGATACAAGTCTTACGGCTAGTACCCACCTATGATCCTGACTTACAGGTAGCTGGAGGTAATGAACTGTGAGTGACAGGATCCGACATACGGTCGACCATGTTGTATAAACTAATTATTACCCGTCGAGTTGAGTGCTCAAGCAATGGAGCGATAAGAAAATATTGCTTATATTGTATCGATGCCCGGTACTAGCAATTACAATTTGATTCGAGAGTATTAAGGACGGAATGACCAACAGTCTATTAAATTTGATATCATGTGCGTCATATACGCTATTGATTCATATTAAAAGCTCTTGCTTGTTATTGGATTGTTCATTATTGTTGTATCTCAATGGTTTTTCTTTCAGTCCAGTCATTTTCTTTCCCTTACTAAGTCCTTAGGACTTACCCTTCTTGTTATTCTTTATTTTCTCAAACGGGTCTGTGTGAGAAGCATGGATTTATGCTTTGGTTGAAGGGTTATTTTGTAATAGATTAGGTGTTTTGATTGTACATGTAGTCTACACCTGATCGAGATAGCTATTTAAGAGATGTTATGTGAATGCTTATTTTGAACCTTAGATACTTGGTTGTATATATTTCGCTCAATGAAATGACCTTTTGGGTTAGTGCGAGTTGTTTTTCCTTTGAGTTAATTAAATTCTTGATTCCCCAGTTATTATCTAACTTATATTTCAAGCTTGAATTGGTGGCACCTCCACTTACAGATCATCCCGAATGGAGGCGCTACAGGTGAGGTGTATGTGTATGTTGGAATATCAACAAGCACACCACTAAGATTGGTTAAAAAGGTTTAAAAGAATGACTTAAAAAAAATAGAGATGGGTTAGAAGGTTGATGTTACCAAACTAACTGCGTAATATTAGGAGTGGCTCTACTTTTAGCTAGGAAAGGTGATTGTCTTAGGATTTTAGATTTTGGGGGCCTCCTAAATGTATTTTTGTTCCATATTTTAGACCTCAAAAATAAAATTGTAAGGCCCATTTTTTTTATATTTTAGGCTTAAAAAAATTAGGTCTTTAGTTTAGAAGCCTCATATATATGTTTCTTTTAAAAAAAAATTAGGCCTAAAAAAAAGTATAAGGCCTTTAATTTGGATGACTTATTAGTTAAACTTCTAATAAATAATTAATTAAAAATATAGATTTAAATTTTTATTATTTTTTATTCTCCTAAATTTTCACTTTCCTTTTAATTCTTATCCTTTTACTCATCAAAACCCTGTCTCGTTTATTCTTTTTCAACAACAATAACTAAATAATATTAGCATTAATTCTCTTTTACTATAAATCAAGGCTTCATTTCTCAAAATTTTTTTTTTTGAAATAAATTTTTCAAAATTGAAATTGATAAAATTTGTCAACGTTTCGAGAAAAGTAAAATGAGTTAGCTTTGTTATCAATTAAAAAAAATATTATATGAAATTAATTATAAAAGTATAATTAATAATTTTGCACCTCAAAAAAGTCAGAGAATAAAATTTAGATAATAATATTTTATACAAGAAACTTTTTTCTATAAAATACGAAATGATTGCTAAAATTATATTAAAAAATTAATTTTTTTATTATACATTAAAGATCTAATTTTTATATTTTGCCTTTTAACTTCTAAATTTATTGAGATGGCTCTGCATAATACATACAATTTTATTTAATTTTATTGAATTGAAAAGATCTTGAAATCTTCTTTTTCAAGTGTCAACGGCAGAACATTCTGTCAATTAAGAAAAATATGTTTTGGTGATAAGATCTAGAGAACTAAAATTCTACTTTGATTGGTCGTCTTTCTTAAATTGTAAATTAATTATATGGACAAGTGTATATAACTCGTCACATAATTTTTCAAGTTTGATCATCTCAAATGTATTGTTGAAATATTTACAATAATTAATTGAATTTTAACTCTTTCGAAACGTGTGGAAGTATTGTTAGTTTCTAATTTCAATTTTTTATAGAAAAAGTAAAAATTAAAAGCAATTATCAATCAGTTTTTGTAGCTTAATGGTACTTTCTATTACCATTTTCAAGTATTCTCAACTTTCGTTGAAACTCAAACCAACAAACTTCTTGCTTCTCGAAAAACAAAAAGTGTTGTAAAAATTCACTCATAACAAGAAATTTTTACTTCTTACTTTGCGACGGATTTACTCCATTGCAAATGTTTTTAACATTATTAATTCTTAGGGGGAAAAAAATAAAAAAAAAGATTCCCAAGCAAACGTTTTCTCTCAATAATATCCGAATTTTTGTTATCTACTAATATTTTCAGCTAAGGACTGCCGAAAATGCAAAATATGGACTTCATTTGGCCCCCTTACTGTGGAACGAATTTTGGAATGGTGTTCTCATTATAAAGTCCATTGTAACTTGCGACAGATAACTATCCCTCATAAATTTCTGTTGAAAAATACATTTTTTTTTTCCTAATCATCTCTAATTAATTATTTTTTATAAAATAATATTTAATACTTGAAACATATTCATGAAAAAAAAATAGCATATAATAAAATAAAAGATCCTAGCAACTAGCCCTATATAAACCCTCCTCTAGCTTCGACTTTTCACACTCAAAACCTTAGTATTAGTGTCGGCCCAACAGAGTGCTTCGCCATTGGTGTTCTTTTCGATCTCTACGCATTTCAGCGCTCCACCGAAAATTCCCTCTTCCCCTACCATACTCCAACCTGATAGTTTCCACGATCTGTCCAGGGCCAGAATCAATGAACAAATAAAAAGATGAAAAGAATCAATGGATTATTCAGAAGAAGAAGCCTTTTTATACACCATACAGTTGCGCAACACTTCCATACTCGATATGTTTCTCAAATGTGCCATAGAACTCGAATTGCTGGAACTCATCAAGAAAGTAGGCTCCGGCACATTCATTTCTCCGGTAGAACTCGCCACCTAGCTTCCCACCTAATGATGATAATATATTGAGACAGAGTGAATAGACCATTTTTCCCTTGGATTTTAGTCAAAATACCTATGCAGGACAGGATCCTTGTTTTTTTATTTGGATCGTGTCGTGACCTGAGGAAACCCGACCCGATTTGGGCCATGACTCGGATCACTGACCGTTGATCAACTATGGATCTGATGTATAGTAATTTGCCACTTTGATCCATACAGACAAGGACAGTTCAATACCTATAAAAAGAGAAAATCACATAGTATCAGGTTATCTCATCCTTACTCATCTTTACTTGAGTTCTTAACATTACTTTGAGCTTTCATTTGATCATCTCAGCATTACACTAGCTCAGACATCAGAGGGCCTTAATTGAAGGCCATCTCAGCTAGCCTAACATGTGTTCTTGTGGTCAGGTCAGAGACCCAAAATCACTTGCCCGAAGCGTGATCCAGATCAAGGTTGAGATTGAGAATAAGGGCTATTTGGAAAAATTTTGAGATCTAGGCCCACGATCCCGAGCCGCATCAGTTGGCGCCATCTATGGGAACTCTGATTTGATTCACTAGTAGTAAGAGCGAATAAATTATTAATGGATAGAACTCTTGGATGAATGATGGACATTTCCATCCCCATATTGCCGATATCCCCATCACCGCTCATCTCACCCATATCCCCCACGCCACCCACCATTGTTATACCACAAAATACCTAAAGATTTGTGCAACTGAGTAGAAGGGATCTAAAGCAGTTAGTCTCTGAGATGAGTCAAAGGTTTTGGGAGGAACATGAGCGCAGAGTTCGAGTTGCAGCAGTAGCTCTAGTTCAGATGGCTCCGTCATCGGTGAACAGGCCTCTGTTCTAGGATAGAAGATCGGGTCCCTTGTTAGCTCAGGGCGTGCATGCATTAAGGATCTCAAAAGGAGAGAAGATGGAATATTCGAATGAGGTGGGAAGCAAGGTAGCTCGACGGCCAAGTTACCCGCTTAACGTTTACAGAAGAGAAGAAGTATCTAGGTTGGAACTACTAACATTGAATTGGGATGATCCAGCTCATAAGAGACCCCAACCATTACTTTCAAGGGAAGAAGTCAATGAGATCAGCAACCAAGTAGAACAGTTAAGTAGAAAGATAGATAAACTGAAGAAGAAAGGGACCTTGGCACTACAAAAGAAGAACTTACTGTTCTCTATAGAAATATTAGCTGAGTCAGTAGCTTCACACTTTAGTGATGGCTACTAGTTGCTCGGCTCCCCTGTCTACCACCATCCTTATGCCAGCAAGGAGGGCCTCATATTCTACTTCATTATTTGTTATATGGTAGTCGAGTTTAATTGTGAAGTCGTACTCCTCAACTTATGGAAAGTGTAAGAAGATGCTAATTCCTCCTCCTAAGGAAGTCGTTAAACCATCCATGTGCAAAACCTATGATAGGGAATCCTGGTTGAGTTGGTTGGGGAGGTCATACCTTTTGACGATGAAGTCTGCTAATGCTTGGTGGGGCTGAAGAGTAATGTTAAACTCCCATAACTCGATGGCCCATTTTATCAACCTTCCCGACATGTTAGGTTTCGACAACACTTATTTCAGTGGTTGATTTGTCAGGACGACAATGGTTTGAGATTGGAAGTAAGGCCTTAATTTCCTAGCTGCGGTGACCAAAGCGAGAGCAAATTTTTTGATCTCAAGGAAGTTGTGCTCCGGACCTTACAATGCTTCATGTTGTAGTAGACGGGTCGATGGGCGCCGTTTATGATCAATACTAAAACTGAACTGATTGCTGCCGAAAAGACTGTTAGATAAATGTGCAGAATTTCTCCAACCTCAGGTTTGGCTAACATTGGGGGCGCTGAAAGGTATTGCTTTAATTCGACCAGGGCCTTGTCACATTATTCTTTTCATTGAAAGCCCGATTTCTTCACATTTCTTAGGATTTTGAAAAACTATAAGCTTTTATCGACTAGTCGGGTAATGAATTGCCCCAGAGCTATAAATCTTCCGACCAGCTGCTAAACGTCCCTGATTATTCGATGAGGTATAATGTCCAAAATGGTTTGAATTTTTTTTGGGTTTGCTTTAATACCTCTTTGGCTAACCATGCAGCCTAAAAATTTGCCTTTTCTCACCCAAAAAGTGCATTTGTTAGGGGTGAACTTCGCACTAAATTTTCTTAATATTGAGAATGTATGGTTGAGGTCAGTTAAGTAATTATTTTATTTTTCTCTTTTGACAATCATGTCATCGACGTAGACCTCCATGGTCTTCCCGGTCTCATTTTTGAATATAAAGTTTATGAGTCTCTAATAAATTGCACCTACATTTTTTATCTTGAAAGGCATAACTAGAAAATAATATATCCCATTGGGGATGACGAAAGAGGTCTTGCCCTGTCCTCGGGTGCCATAAGGATTGGTAATAACCTTGAAATGCATCCATCATGCTTAACAAATTACAACCCGTAGTAAGTCTACCAATAAATCTATACGAGGTAGGGGTAAAGATCTTTAGGGAAAACTTTATTCAAATTAGTGGAATCATTACACATTCACCACATTTCCTCATTTTTTAGGGATAAGGACTACATTATAAAACCAGCTTGGATATTGAATTTCCATAATGTATCCTACCTCTAAAAGTTTGTTAACTTCCTCTTTGATGATTTGGCATCATTCAGCGTTGAAAGTTTTTGTCTTCTGCTTCACTGGTTTGAACAATGGTCCACGTTCAGGTAGTGGATAATGATACTGGGGTTGATTCCTTGGAGGTCGGAAGTCGTCCAAGCAAAAACTTCAACATTCCTTCTGAGGAAATTGACCATGAGGCATTCCATACTGCTGCCAAAATCAATGCCAATTTTGGTGGTCTTGTTAAGGTTTCCTAGTTCCAACTCAAGATTTTGACCTCACCGAAAGGCTCGACCCTAGTGTCCTCCAAATTCCATTTCTTGCTCGTCTATCCCTTCTTGGGTTTCGCTATAGGGCTATCTCCCAAGGGTTTCAGTTTTGGTCGAGCTTTCTGTTTATTTATCTCAACCAAAATTGTATAGCATCACCAAGCTTTCTTCATGTTGCACAGAAATTCGCTCGTCCCAGAGGCAGTTGAAAACTTGACCTTATGTGATAGGTCAAGACAATGGCTCGAAAATCATTGAGTGTTGGTCGATCGATGATAGCATTGTAAACAAATGGTGCATCAATGACTAGGTAGTTAACCATGAGAGTTCCTCACCAAAGGGCCTCCCCAAATGATGTAGATAGGTTTATAGATCCTTCGGGATGATCTCTAACCCCTTAAATCCGACTAACATGGTATGGACGGACTCGAATTTCAACCTACCTATGTTTATTCTCTTCAAGGTCGATAAGAAAATAATGTTCGCAGAGCTCCTATTGTCAACCAATATCTTTCTAACCTCGAAGTTTGCTATTTCGACATATACCACCAAGGAGCAATCCAGCTTATTGTCAGCCCTTTGATTCTCAATGTGGGTGAGGTCGGCGTCAGAGAAAGAGATTGGCTTCATGCTGGTTGAGAGCTGGAAGTTTGTTTTGATCGAGAAGATTTGGTCAATTTTAGTCTTCATTGGTTAGGAAGACTTTGAGTCCCCCTAGCTAGGCCTCCTACAATAGTGTCAATTACTCCTCTGATGGGTAGGCAGGGATCATTGGTAGGCTTCTTTCCATTATCTTTCTTATTTGGGCTAACCGACCTTTTTCTACGAAGAGTCTGGTTGGTTAAACCCATTTTTTGTCTAGCTTTCTCATCGATAAATTTCTTTAAGTGTCCTTGTCGAATAAGTCTTTCAATCTTGTCATAAAGATTGAAGCAGTCCTTCGTGTCATGACCTTTTTGCCTGTGGAAGTAGCAGTACCTCTTAGATATTTTCATAGCCTCAGTCTCGATCAGCTTCCTAAGTTTTTTAAGGAGGTTGTCGTGCTAAATGGCAAACAACACCTCTTTTCTAGTAATGATGAGGGGAGTATAATTGTGGAAACGCTTAATTGGAGATTGATAACCATCTTTATGCTGTCTATCATCCTTATCTTTTCTTTTCTTCTTCTTGCTGTCTAGCTTGCCATACTTAAGCTTGTTCATGTCTTCTTGTGTCATGTACCTCTCCGTGAGGTCGGGTAACTTCTCTATCATCCTAGGTCGCTTCTTGACCAAGGTATTAGCACATTCCTTATGGCAAAGGCTCAAGAAGAGCACATCGATCATCAACTCAATCTAAGGACTATCAATCTTCAAGACTTTTGTGTTGAATTTGGTAAAAAAGTCGTGAAGAAACTCCCCCCATTCTATTTAATAGTGTGCAAGTGAGTGTGAGAGAGCTTCTCCCTCATTCAATTAGATAACTGATGGAGGAACCTATCACGTAGCTGATTGTACGAGAGGATCGACGCTGGCTCCAGTTTAACAAACCAAATGAGCGTTATTCCTTGGAATGTGGTGTTCAACATCTTGGCAGGGATGAAGCCGTTATGCCTATATAGCTGCATCATGTGCTTGAACTGTAGTAGATGCTTGTTCGGGTCCAATGAGCTATCATAGTTGGGCAGTCCAGTGGAAATCTTGGCATCAACAACAATGCACTCCTTGATTATCTCTTGTATGAATGGTGACTCTCACTCTCAATGAAGTCAGGGAGTGCAGTCATAATGTGGGTTCCTCTCAAAGTTCCTTCTCAAAAAAATTTCGAGGCGTCTGTTTACTGTTACACCTGGTGGGATACTTCTTCCCACTCTTCTCGATCAGCTTGGAACAAATTCCTATTTGCTTAAGGTCTTAGATGCTTGACCCTATCGCACTGTGGTGCTCGAAAGGGTTGAGCAAGGTGATCTACTAAATTGGCAACTTCTTTTCGTAAGTTGGGTTGGGGCTCTTCCCTCGGGAATCACCCTAGGCTATCTTCTCGCTGCATAAGGGGACACCTAACTTTTGGTCGACCCCTCTCATCTTGTTGAGAAGGCTGGGGAGTGACGCTGGCAGCTAGGCCAGGCTTATTATGGTGCCTATTAAGGGTAGCCGACAATTAAGCAGAGATTTGGGCAGATATCTATTCATTTATCAGTTGCATGAGCTAGGACATGGACAAGGTGACCACATGTTTCGGCTGAGCGCTAGGCCCCCCCATATTCAGTTCTTGCTGAGGTTGAGGAGGTAGGTTTGAGGATCTCAAATTTTCCTCTCTTTCAGAAATGGTTTGCCTAGTGTTAGCCATTTTTCTCAGTTAAGGACTCAATTTCCCACAAACGGTGCCAAAATAATTAGGATGTACTCTGTTTGGGGAGTGTATTGAGCTAAGATTCAATCAGATCAACTAGGTAGCATGTCGATAGAAGTGCTTCATGATATAATGGGGCCGATTCCTTCAACCAATAGCAAAAATCAGGCTTACCGAGGGGCCCTCAACTAAGACACTTCAACGATCAAGTAAGTATAATGACTAGAAGACACAGCAACAGAGTAAGGGCTTTTAGAAATCAAGAGCATATCTTGTTGAAGGCTGGCTATGGGGTATTTATAGCCTTCCCAATGTGGTTGATATGTCCATAATGCCCTTGCAGTATAGGAAGGGCTTTCGTCCTTACTTGAGGACCTTTAAGTGTTCTCCAACTTGTGGACTATTACAAGTGGAACTGCCTCCAGCTACCTTGGACAAGGTGGTACACTGGAGGCGCGTACTAGACTGGTGCGGCCGAAAAGGTGGTACTAGCAGTGGCATGCGCCATTAATGTGGAGGCACACTTCCTGACAGAGCATTCAATGTGGCCGAGTAGTTGTCGCTTCGGTTCGATCGGGGTTCGACCTCCCCGATCGAAATGAATACTTCTGCGAGATATCTCTATAGACTTAGGTCGATAAGGTGCAACTCTATTGCATTCGAGTCTTCTCCCCAGCTAAATGTTGAACGACATATTCCCAATGGTGATTGACCATATCCTAGTTGACAGGGCAGACACTGATGCTCACTTTGATGGGTAAGGCTCAGTAAGGTCGAAACCTGGTTGATAATTGGTTGGCCCACAACAGGTTAGGCCTAATAGGTAATTTGGCCATCTTACACCATATTTCTGGCCTGATCGAGTGTTATTGGGTTGGGTCATCCCATATCAATGATATACATGTAAATTTCTATATTAATTTTTGTAACTCTTTTTTATATTGTTAATTTTATTCCTTTTACCTATATCAACATATATATATATATATGAAAATAATAATATTCTATCAATATTTATTTTAATATTAATGTAAAAATATTATATTAGTTCATCTTTTGTAACTCCATATCTGATTTTAAGAAATACTCAAAATATATATTAATATATATAATTCTTATATTAATATTTATAACTCCTTATCTTAATTTATAGTTTTTTTACTTCTTTCTATAAATATTGTGTAAAAGTAATCGTTTCTTCTAATATTTGTCAATTGCATTCTCAAATTTAATTTTTTGAATAATTATGGATAAATACACACATATATGTATGTGTGTATAACCAGGAATATACACAAGTCTATTTGTCAATGCAATTTAATCAACATGTCTTTCTTAAGTTAAAAATCCTAACAATAGTTTATAATAAAAATAATTCAGACATACAATTTACTATTTCAAAATAGAATAATATTTTTTTTCTCTACCTCTGTAAAATCATTCTCTTTGTGATTTAAACTTTTTTTCTTTAAAATGCAGATATTTTATAATATTTATATTATTTTCTAATATTTTTAATTTTTATATTTATGATGGTAATGATGTGGATAAGTTAATTTTATCCATTTTTTTTCCAAGTCAACATATTTTTATATTTGATATCCTATCCATATTTATTTTAATGTTAATATAAAAACTTAAACTAATTCATTTTTATAATTGTATGTTTAATTTTAGTAAATACTCAATGTGTGTGTGTATATTAACATATATTGTGACTTTTATAATAATTTTTATAACTTTCTTTATGAATATATTTTATTATAACTCCTCATATATTGTCTAATATTTATGTTTTCTAATATAATTATGGATGAATATATACATATGTATGTATATATATATATTATTGTGTGTATATAAGTGTATTTATCATTATTACAATTTAATCAATATGTCTTGCTCCATATATATTGTGCATATATAAACTTTTTACATATGAAGTATTATGGTAATTAAGTTAAATCATCGTTGGGAGAATTCCTAAATCTAACCTAAAAATCTTTAAAAGTATATGTACTAGAATATTCTAAACATACAATTTACTATTTAAAAATATAAAAGTTGATGAGGGTTCGATCCTTCGGATAGGAATCCGGGTTTGAATGAGGGTGGAACTTGGTCTGGATGGCTTATGTTCCTACTGGGTTAGGGAAAGAATCCTACAATCACAATAAACGTTAGGCTAGCCGAGAGGCCCTCGGCTTAGGCCCTTCAATGATCAAGTCAGTAGAATTCGACCTCAAGAACCGATCAGAGAAGTATGGGTTTTTAGATGTATATCAGTGCATACCTCTAGAAGGCTGGGTTGAGGGTATATATATCCTTCCTTCATCTAGGAAATGTCCGGGAAGCCCTTGGGTACCTCCAGGAGCCCCTAACCTTGGGCCAGGGGTAATCAGTCATTTTCCCCATTTGAATATTTCTGGCCAGCTACCCTTGCAAGTTTCAAGGACAAGACAGTACACTGTAGCGGCACCTGCTGTGTCAGACGGTGAGGGGGATGCCATGCGCCATTAATACGGAGGCGTGGCGCTTTCCAGTGCATTTAATGCGGTGGCAGAGTACTGTACTGGTCTCAACCTCGACAAGGTCGACTAAGGTCGAGGAGTGCCGTGGGCCGAGGGAGCTTAACTGGGCCTGTGCAGATCTGGTCGAGTGAAAGTCGATGAGACAATTGGGCAGTTATTCCCCACTGGTCCTGGGCCTTGCTGGTTTGGGCCAAAGCACTTGGGCCATCCCATAATATAGTTCTGAGGGTAGTGAGGGGGGGACAGTGAGGCCACCTAGTCGAAAAGGCGTAAGGATTTGCCTGCGGCGTCGAATGATCCCTCGCGGGACGATTCTAGTTCGAGCTCCATTAGCTCGAGTAGTAACCGCGGGGGGGAAAAAGCTGGGCCAAGCCAAATACCCGCATTGCGAGATCGATTGTTTACCCCCCATCACTATAGTGAAATAATATCGACCATGAACCCTGGGGACTTGAGGCGTCTTAGAGAGGTATACCATATTCCCACTGAATACCAGTTTTTAGCTCCTGGTCCACCTGGTCGAATGCATCGCGCTCCTGCGGGTTGCATAACTGTGTTCGAGGATGCATTTAGATGTGGACTTAGGTTCCCTCTAAGTGATAACCTGATAGGTCTGCTTAGGGGTCTGCAAGTGTGTATAACACAACTTCTGCCCAACTATTTTTCCACCCTTTGTAGCTTTATAGTTTTGATGCGCCTGTTTAACCAACCCGCTAGCTTCAAAAAAATTTCCAACTTATTTCATCTTCCCATGTCCCGCAAGTCGGGTAGCGCCGACGAGTCGGGGTTCTATTACCTCACTGCTCGACCTCATTAAAAATTTCTGGTAGCCCCCTCTTCTTCGTATGGTCAGGAGTGGAAAAAATGCTACCTCTTTGTTCGAGTGAATAGGGGTTTTAATATTCCTCGGGGTTGGTTGAGGGGGCATGTCGAAATGCCGGGTAATCGCGCCCTAACCTGGCCGAACACGTTTGTACGGGACTTAGTCGAGTTAGGCCCCATGGAGGCCTCTGTCTTCATCGAGGAGAGGTACTTAGTGTTGGTTGGGCTGTCACCGGCCCCGATAGATTTTCTTGCGAATTATGAAATAGATAGATAAAGTGTGTTTTGGTACTTGTTTATCTTTGATGGTGTGCATGGTTCTTTGTTCTAATCTCTATTAATTTTGATGTTTGGCAGACCACGATGAAATCATGAACAGATCGAGAGCTGAGGCATTAGCACGAGCAGAAATAAACCAGCAGCGACGGCCTGCTTGTCAAGAGCCAACTGGCTCCGATGAGCCTCGTTGAATTATTGCACCTTCGCCGACCCCTTCCCCCGGTCGGGCCACAGCAGCCGCGAGCGAGAGCCCTGTGGGTCGGGGTAAAAGAGCGATGGTTGAGCAGGGCGGTTCTCCGCCCAAGAAAGCGGCTGTTGGAAAAGGCAAAGGGAAGGCAGCAGGGTCGAGGCCACCGACCGGGAACGATCTCTTCGGAGATCGAGGGGACAATGTGTTGTTCACCTTGGTGAAGTTTCTGTCTCCACGGTTTGGGCCCGAGCCGAGCCCCATTGTGCATAATTTTTCCAACATACATACGGCGGGGCCCACAAGGATGGATCCTTTGAAGGTACTGATGGTGGGTCAGTTTCTGGCGGACCAGAAAAGATTTATGGGGATGAGCCAGGCTGTAGCTCTTTGTGAGTTTGCCTACCATGCTAATATGGTAAGTCGTCATATTTTATTCTTACTTGTTTACGTTTTCCTCGATCATGAAGTAATGAACCTTATGTGTCAGGTCGGGTAGATGGGCTACCATTGCTACCGCCGAGCAGAGCTAGCCCTTGCTGATCGAGAGCAATTGGAGGGTGGCGGGGATGCCAAAACTTTGAAGGCTCAGCTGGAGTCTTCTCAGATGCGGATTGAGGACCTGGAGAAGCAAGTCAACCAGCAGGCCCAGGAGCTTGAGGAGAAAGATGAGCAGGCACTCCTTGCTGTTACAGAGAGGACCAAAATGGAAAAGAAGCTGAAGAAGTTGCAGCTGGATGTGCAAGTTGCTTATGAGTCTAGTTGAGCTACTAGTCGGAATGAACGTCTGGCTGAGGCCAGGACTGAATTTGCCCGGGTGTTGCCGAAAGTGCGCCGGGAAGCTGTGCAGCAGTTTATGGTGAGCCCAGCTTTCCAGGATGCGAGTGTTGTGATCGCTCTGGATGATGCCCAGAATGCTTTTCGAAAAGCGATCCAGCAAATGCAGTTTTTAGGCTATGCCCTTCAGGCTGAGGACCGCTCCAGAATGAGCCACGCTCTCAACGAGCAGCTGCGTCCTTATCTGGATGAAGAGGTCGACGAGGTGGAGCCCGTCGTCGAGGCCATGCCGGAGGTCGAACTTACACCCGAAGAGAGGGAGCGGGCTGAGATTGACAAAAGGCTGAAGGCAGTAGCCCGGGAGTTTGAGTTTGCCGGTAACCTCGCCTACGATGTATCAGAGGGAAGAGCTAATGTGGCCTCCTTTTTCCAGGCCTCCGAGCGGCTGTTCTTACAAGATGCAGCTGGCCCTTCTCGGCCAGTGACTGTCGATGTACCAGTGTTTATGGCGCCGCCTGAGCCCCAACCATCTAGTGCAATAGCTCGTGCACCTGTTCTTGCCTCCGCCCCTACTGTTGAAGAGACCAGTAGCTCCGGCTAGGCCTGGTTCTCTTGCTTGTTTTGTATATGCCTCGAAGAGGCTTTTGACATTTTTTATCCAATTGTTGAATTGTTACCTCGATGGGGCTTTTTGTTTGGAATATTATATGGTGATTCGGCCTTTTCTCAACTACAACTTTAACCATAACTATCTTTGCTTTTGCTACGAACTGCCTTGATTGCCATTGTGTTTGGATTGATGAAACGCATGAGATTTGTGAAACATTAAATTGTTGTTCTTTTTGTCGGAATTTCTGAATGCATGCCCATGAATGTGGTATGTAATTTCCATTCAAGTCTCACGTCGAATGGAAGTTATGCTTCCCGACTTGATTTCCAGCTCTTGTAGAGCAAGTTGTAATCAATCTTGTAGCATAATAGTTAATGTTCAAGTTTGGAATAGCTTTCGACTGTGTGGTCTCCAGCCTTTTGTCGACTGTGGGATCGACTGTTTGGTCTTGGCGATGTGGCCTCGACTTGGCGGCGTGAAGCCTTTTGTTGACTGCGGGGTCGACTGTTTAGTCTCGGCGCGATGGCCTCGACTTGGCAGCGTGAAGCCTTTTGTCGACTGCGGGGTCAACTTATTTCGGAAAAATTATCCTTTTTCACATGGTTTGAACATGTTGCGATTTCATTTCTTTGGGCGATACTAAGGTCATCGGTGACCAATTATACAAAAAACTTTTTCAAGTTTACTGCATTCCAAGGTCGAGGTAGCTCGCGGCCTGATGCATCAGCTAATCGGAAGGCATTATTTTTAAACACCTTGATCACTGAGTACGGTCCCTCCCATTTTGGGTCGAATTTCCCGACAGGCTTGGATACTTCCACTTTCTTGAGAACGAGGTCGGCCACCCTGAAGCTCCGTGGTCGTACTGACCTGTTATAGCGATCCGCCATCTTTGAACGATATCGTTGCATTGTGTTGTAAGCTACATGGCGTTGCTCGTCGACAGTGATTAGATATAGCGTCCTCTCCGATGTATTTGTTATCGGGTTGTAGTGAATCACCCTCGCTGTGTGCTGGATTAATTTTGACGGGATCACTGCCTTAGATCCGTAGACTAGGTTATATGGGCTATGTCCTGTGGCTATTCGAGGTGTTGTTCTATAAGCCCAAAGGACACCAGGGAGGTCATCTGCCCAGCTGGCCCTTGTCCTCGCTATTCGACTCTTGATGTGGTCGAGAACAGTCCTGTTTGTAACCTCGGTCTGTCCGTTAGCTTGCGGATTTCCCACCGAAGTAAAGTGCTGGGCGATCCCCAAGGTCTCACACCACCTCCTCGTGTTTTTGCTCTGAAATTGGGTGCCATTATCTGAGATTAGGACTTTAGGCAACCCAAATCGGCATACAATATTCTTCCAAATGAAACTTTTAATGGCGGCGTCGGTGATCTTCGAGACTTCTTCAGCTTCTACCCATTTTGTAAAGTATTCGACGGCCACTATGATGAATTTTTGCTGGCCGAAAGTTTTTGGGAGCGATCCGACTATGTCGGTCCCCCACTGGTCGAATAGCCAAGTGATGTTAACATTGGTCATTGGTGCGGCTAGCTGGTCTGGAATGTTTGAATGAATTTGACAGGAGGAGCATTTTTTAGCAAAGTCGACAGAGTCTCTCAACAAAGTCGGCCAAAAATATCCGTAGAGAATAACCTTATGTGCCAAGGATCGACCGCCAGAGTGGTTGCCGCAAATGCCGGCATGTACTTCTTGCAATACTTTATTTGCCTGGTCAGGATCCAGACATCTGAGTGGCGGTCCTGCTATCGACCTCTTGTACAGTTGCCCGTGCTCGTCCAGCGCATATTTAGGTGCCAAACCCTTGAGTCTACGTGCCTCCTTATCATCGTCGGGTAAGATACCCCGACTTAGATAAAGTTTGATTGGGTGCTGCCAAGAAAGGGTTATTTCCTCGAGGCACCCGACCAGGCCCTGGCCGGGGGCAGGGACACAGGGCTGGTCGGCGACAAGGAATGTTATTATTTTCTCTCTAGTGCCTTTCGTCGAGCTGGTGAATTTGGAGAGCGTGTCTGCTCACTCATTTTCTGATCGGGGGACTTAGCTCAGCGAATTTTTTTTGAACATTTGCCTCAATTGGTGCACTTCTGCCAAATACTGTGCCATTTTATGCTCTTTCGCCTCAAAGTTGCCTTCGACCTGCTCTGCAACGAGCTGAGAGTCCGTAAATGCCGCAAGTTGCTCGACCCCGCGGTCTATGGCCATGCGCATTTTTGCAATAAGAGCCTCATATTCTGCTTCGTTATTAGTGATCGGGAAGTCAAGTTTCACAGCAAAATCGTAGTCCTCAGCTTGTGGGGATCGGAGGGATATCCCTATTCCTCCTCCGGATGAGGTTGCAGACCCGTCGACGTGCAAGGTCCACCACGGTGTGCTCTCAACATCCTGCGTCGGCAGGTCGAGCCTTTCGACGATGAAGTCGGCCAACACCTACGCTTTAATGGCAGTCCGTGGTTGAAATTGGATGTCAAATTCTCCGAGCTCAATGGCCCATTTGGTGAGCTGACCTGAAGTGTCTGGCTTCGACAACACCTGCTTTAGCGGCTGATTCATCAACACCAAAATTATGTGAGATTGAAAATAAGGTCGCAGTTTCCTGGCCGACGTGACTAGGGCTAGAGCGAACTTCTCAATCTCTAAATAATCGTGCCCGAGCCCCTGGAGAGCCTTACTGCAATAATATACTGGACGGGGGTTTCCTACTCTCGTCGTCGTCAACACTGAACTGATGGAGGCCGAAGAGACCGCCAAGTATATTTGTAGTACTTCTCCTAGCTCGGGCTTGGTGAGCATAGGTGGTGAAGAGAGGTATTGCTTGAGGTCGAGCAGGGCTTGACCACACTATTGATCCCACTTGATTCTGAATTTCTTCGCATTTCTCAGGATTTTGAAGAAGGGTAGGCTTTTATCTGCTAGTCGAGCTATGAATCTGCCCAAGGCTATAACCCTGCCGACCAGGCGCTGGACTTCGCGAACCGTGCGAGGTGGGGTGATGTCCAAAACTGCTTGAATCTTCTGCGGGTTGGCTTCAATGCCTCTCTGACTAACCATGTAGCTGAGGAATTTACCTCCTCGAACCCCGAAGGTACATTTGCTAGGATTGAGCTTCATACTGAAAGCTCTCAAAATGGAGAAGGTGTGGCTGAGGTTGATCAAGTGATCTTCGGCTCTTTCAGTCTTTACAATCATATCATCCACATAGACTTCCATTTACTTCCCGATTTCATTCTTGATCATGAAATTAACCAATCTCTGGTAAGTTGCCCCTGCATTTTTAAGTCCGAATGGCATAACTAGGAAGCAATACACTCCGTTGGGAACGAAAAAAGAGGTTTTATCTCTGTCTTCTGGTGCCATGAATATTTGATAATAGCCTTGAAATGCATCCATCATGCTAAGCAATTCACAACCAGCCATAGAATCAACAAGTAAATCAATACGAGGCAAGGGGTAAGGATCCTTAGGGCAAGCTTTATTTAAATCCATAAAATCATTACACATCCTCCACTTTCCCTCGTTCTTGGGGACAAATACAACATTACAAAGCCAAGAGGGATATTGGATTTCTACAATGTAGCCTGCCTGCAAGAGCTTACCGACCTCTTCCTCGATAATCTGGGTTCGCTCAGCATTGAAGGTTCTTTTCTTCTGTTGCGCTGGCTTGTGGGCTGGATCCACGTTGAGGCGGTGGACGATGATATTGGGATCAATACCTTGGAGATCCGCATCCTTCCATGCAAAAACATCGATGTTTCGCCGGAGGAAATCGACCATAACGCATTCTAGTCGATCTCCCATCTCGGTCCCAATCCTGGTGGTTTTCTCTGGATTCCCAGGTTCGAGCTCGATCGTTTTGAACTCCCCAACGGACTCGACCCTAGTGTCTTCCAACTTTCTCTTCTTCGACGAGGATCCCTCCTCGGGTTTCGCTATTGGGGCGTCCCCCCAGGGCTTCAGTTCAAGTCCCTTCTTCTGGTTGGCAGAATCGACAGAAAAGGTGTAGCATCACCAAGCGTCCTTGAGATTGCATAAAAGTTCACCCACTCCAGCTGGGGTCGAAAATTTTATTTTCATGTGATATGTGGACACGATGGCTCTGAAATCATTGAGGGCTGGTCGACCTATGATGACATTATATGCAAAGGGGGCGTCGACCACCGGGCAATTGATCATCAATGTTCGGCTGCGCTGGCCCTGCCCGATTGTGGTGGAAAGATCGATGGACCCTACTGGGATAATCTCTGACCCCCCAAATCCAACCAAGGGTGTCCTGACCGAATCAAACTTCAACTATCCCAACTCCATCCTATTCAAAGTCGATAGGAAAATGATATTCACTGAGCTTCTGTTATCAACCAACACTTTCTGGACCTCAAAATTAGCTATTTCCATAGCAACCACCATAAGGCAATGTATTCTACGGTCAGCTCCTCTATTTTCCATATGGTCCAGATCTGCATCACTGAACGAGATTAGTTCAGTGCTGGTTGCCAATTGAAAGACTGTCTCGACCTTAGATGGCCTGGTCGAGCCGAGCTGCCTTTGTGTTTGCTTTCTAGCGTTTCGGGAATCTCCTCCCGTGGGCCCCCCGGCGATCATGTCGATGATGCCCCTGATAGGTGAGTGGGGTTCATGGGTTAGTCTCTTTCCTTTGTCCTCTCTCCTCGAGCTGACCGACCTTTCCCTTCGGGGAGTTCAGTCGGTTATGCCCTCCTCTCTTCGGGCCTGCTCCTCGATGAATTTTTTTAAGTGGCCTTATCTGATCAGCCTTTCGATTTCGTCTTTCAAATTAAAGCAGTCCTCGGTGTCATGCCATTTCTGCTTATGGAAATAGCAGTACTTTTTTTACTTCTTCATGGCTTCAGTTTCTGTGATTTTTCGAGGCTTCTTGAGCAGGTTTTCGTGTTGAATGGCGAACAACACTTCTCTCCTCGGCAGGTTCAACAAAGTGTATTCATGGAAGCGCTTGATTGGGGAACGGCGTCCCTCCTTGTTTTGTCTATCATCTCTCTCCTTGCCTCTCTTCTTGTCTACTTCCATGCCGCCATATTTCATCATGTTCATCTCTTCTTGGGTCATGTACCTCTCTGCGAGGTTGAGGAGCTCCTCCATTGTTTTGGGTTGTGCGCACACCAAGGCATTGGTGCACTCTTTGTGTCTCAAGCCTAAGAAAAGTATATCTATCAGGAACTCAAGCCTCGAGCTATCGATTTTCAGCACTTCTGTGTTGAATCTGGTGAAAAAATCCCGAAGGGATTCTCTTTCAGCCTGTCTCACTGTATGTAGGTGGGTGTGAGGGAGTTTTGTTTTCCTCCTGCTCGCAAACTGGTGCAGAAACTTGTCACACAACTGGTCGTAGGAGAAAATGGACGCTAGTTCTAGCTTCACAAACCAATCCAAAGCCACCCCTTGAAACGTGGTCACCAGCATTTTTGCATGGATGTACTCGTTGTGCCTATGCAACTGCATCATGTGTTCAAACTGCAGTAGGTGCTCGTTCAGGTCTGTGGAGCCATTGCACCTCAGGAGTCCTGTTAAGATCTTTGCATCAACGGCGATGCGCTCGTCAATGATCTCCTGCACGAACGGCGAATCTCGCTCCCTCCAGAACCTTTGTGGCCCGTCTGGCTAAACAGCTCTGTCTGCGTTCCTTTTTGAGATCTCCTCCAGGTGCTTGTTCAGCTGTTGCACCTGGTGGGATACCTCCTCCCACTCTTGCTGATTCGTTTAGGATGCATGTCTGCTGGGCCTGAGCCTAGAACGTTCGACCCTATCGCGCTGCAGGGCTCGAAGGGGCCGAATGTCATAGTCTACGGAGTCTGCCATCTCCTCTGTCAGTAGGGGGTGGGTTGCTTCCCTAGGAAAGCGTCCCAGGCTCAGTTCTCTGCTGGACTGGTGCCTTAGTGACTCTTGTCGCTGGGACAGCTCTTCTGGCCGCGCCCATTCTGGGGCCGCAGGCTATGGCATGGCGCTGACTGCCGGCTCCGGCTGCACATCATGTTTGTTTAATGCAGCGGAGAGTTGGGCTAAAATCTGTACGGAGATTTGTTCACTGATGAGCTGCATTAACTGTGGCATTGTGAGTGTGACCATAGGCTCAGGTTGAGCGCTGGGTCCTTGTGCATTTGGCTCTGGGTTCTGTCCAAGAGGAGGGGAGCTGGACCTCCGATTTTCTTCTCTCCCAGATGGGGCTCGCCTAGTGTTTACCATTTTCGATACAAGATTCAGGGTTTCCCACAGACGACGCCAAATGATGAGGGTTCGATCCTTCGGATAGGAATCCGAGTTTGAATGAGGGTGGAACTTGGCCTGGATGGCTTATGTTCCTACTGGGTTAGGGAAAGAATCCTACAATCACAATAAACGTTAGGCTAGCCGAGAAGCCCTCAGCTTAGGCCCCCCAACGATCAAGTCAGTAGAATTCGACCTCAAGAATCGATCAGAGAAGTATGGGTTTTTAGGTGTATATCAGTGCATACCTCTAGAAGGCTAGGTTGAGGGTATATATATCCTTCCTCCGTCTAGGAAATGTCCGGGAAGCCCTCGAGTACCTCCAGGAGCCCCTAACCTTGGGCCAGGGGTAATCGGTCATTTCCCCCATTTGAATATTTCCGGCCAGCTGCCTGTCCAGGTTTCAAAGACAAGATAGTACACTGTAGCGGCGCCTGCTGTGTCAGACGGTGAGGGGGATGGCATGCGCCATTAATGCAGAGGCGTGGTGCTTGCCAGTGCATTTAATGCGGTGACAGAGTATTATACTAGTCTCGGCCTAGGACTCGACCTCGACAAGGTCGACTGAGGTCAAGGAGTGCCATGGGCTGAGGGAGCCTGACTGGGCCTATGCAGATCTGGTCGAGTTAAAGTCGATGAAACAATTGGGCAGCTATTCCCCACTGGGCCTAGGCCTTGCTGGTTTGGGCCAAAGCACTTGGGCCATCCCATATCAAAAGTATTTTGTCTTCTTTATTCTTCATCTCTATACGATCATTTCTTGGTACGTTATATATATATATATTTCTTGAAGATGTATGTATGTGTAATGCTCATATCTTTTATAATATTTTAATTTTTATGCCTACGAACTAAGATAGAACTAAGATAATTTATAAAAAATAAATTTAAATTTTCAATTTTTTGGCAAATTAAAATATTTGATCTTCTATTACCTAAGTTCATTTTTCAATGTTGAATTCTTTAATTTCTTCAAACAAAGTCAATGCTAAAGTGATTTTTTTTATTTTATCTTTACTATATTTTATGAATAGTTTATTGAATTTATAAAGTGATTGAACATTTAGTCTTCAATGTTTATGTATAAATAGATTAATGAATGAACTTTGATATAATGATGCTTAAGCCATATTCATATTAAATATTATTGTGTCTCATTTACATCATCAATTATATTATAGCAACAAAATTCTTAATTTTTTAAGTGTTATATTTATAATATTTATAACAAGTCATAATATCTAAATTATAATTAAAATTAAAGAAAATAAAATTTTAAACTTATCACCCAGTGCAACGCACGGGCTAATAACTAACTTAAATAGGTGTGGAGAATATTGTTGGAGACATGTTTGTCAGTGTGCCTAAAGAAGATGCTATTTTCATGAAGATGAACTTCATATTGAAAATAAATATATATTTTCTTTTCCAACCCAATTAAATTTGTTATAGAAAAAGATACCACAACCAATTGCATCATTTGCGGACCGTTCTATAATGGACCGAGTGCATTCCACTTATAACCGTTGGATAGGAAATGGTTTTGGAACTAAGAATTTCACCATAATATCCGCATACGATGATTTTATCATCATTTTTAATCCAATAACTCATAACTCTACGCAAATAATATTCCAGCAAAAAGTATCATCTTGCTTGTCCCAATAATTCGTATTTCTACATAGACAGTAGTGGATAGCATTCCTGATTGATAAAATTTGACTTATTCTTGCAGCTGATTTGTCATAATTGGAGTGATGAAAAGTGCCTCGAACTCTTGAAGAATTGCTATGCATCACTTCCACAAAATGGGAAAGTTATTTTGGTTGAAATGATTCTGCCAGAGACCCCAGATACTGGGCCGGCCGCCAAGAATGTCATCCATGTTGATGTGATTATGTTGGCTCTCACCCCAGGAGGTAAAGAAAGGACAGAAATGGAATTTCAGATTTCAGACATTGGCTAAAGGGGCTGGATATTAAAATCTTTCACAAAGTCAGCGGTGCTCACGAGTAGGACTGCAATGGATCGGGTTCGAATCGGATCACACTGAATCCAAATCCAAATTCAAAAGTAATATGTTATATCCAAATTTGATTCAAAATTCATCAGATTTGTAGTTTATATAACCATATCCGGGTCTAAATAAAAGTCATATATTCGCTATATATCCAAAAAAATCCAAATTTGAATATTTCAAAATTCACCATACATTTATTATTTTTCTAAAAATTTATTAGAATCAAAATTCAAAATAATCATCCTTAAAAAAATACATAACAGATTAATGAATAAATTTTAAAGTCTATTGATCACTTAAAAGTAACAATAGAATTTAACTTAATCACATTCATTCACCAAACATTACATTTTAGGTTCCATTGTTGATAATAATACTTATTTGGCATTATAAATACATAGTTATACTTGATTATTCAATCAACTAACTATAGACTCAAAGTTTTATGAAAAAAAAAAAAACTCATTTTAATCAAATCAAGATTGGCATTGCGTTCTTGCCATATTATTGCATTCGGCTCCCACTCATTATTCTTCTCGCATCATTTTTTGTTATAAAAATAGAGAAATAAGTGATATTATTACAACATAAATAAACTCAAAATCTAACAATTTATATGAAAGTACTTATTTGACATATTGTAGCGCCCCTACTCAGGATAACACCTAAGCTGAGGCACCACTCTGATTCAGACTTAAATCTCATACATGATTCTAACAATAGGCCCATCAGAAAATTTTTGCAAAACTTATCAAAGACATATAGCAGCGGATTTCAAACTCACTAACTCTTCCAAACGTTAAATAAGTCATAATTCAACTTCTTACATCTAACAAAACATATATAGGCATCACGTCACCGACATCAATCCTGACATACCGCAATGTCACTAAATCCAATTACAACCTTCAAGTGAAGCCTATTAAACATCTGAGCACTCATTCTATTACAAAAGGTATTTCTTCACTCCAAGTTGGAATCTCATATTCTTCACTTATACCTGTCTGAGAAAATCAAGATAAACAGGGCGGCAAGTCCAAAGGACTTAATGAGGGATAATTGTAACATATATAATGGGGATCTATCGAGGAAGAAATTAACTTAACAGATCATCAATTAACACTTAACATAAATACAATCGAATACATTCAAACAGTTAAGAACAATCTAACAGGAAAAATACAGTCGATCAGGTCAGATTACAGTTGGACAAAACAGTCCCAAATAACATTTACATTTCAGTCAGTCTTATCCAAGCGTGACAGCTTTATACACGACAGTCGCTGACAGATGGTAGATGCCCAAGAGTAGCCCTAGCACATCACAGACAAACAGACAGTAGATGCCCAAGAATAGCCCTAGCACATCATCGATGCTCAGGAATAGCCCTGACACATCGCCCATACCTAGGAATAACCCTAGCATATGGCTAACACACGGATAGAATATGCTTAGGAATAGCCCTAGCACATCACTAATGCTCAGGAATACCCCTGACACACCGCTCATACCTAGGAATAGCCCTAGCATATGGCTGACAAACTAAATACCCAAGGAATAGCCCTTAGCGTACACAAACTTACAGAACGAATACCAAGGGAATAGCCCCTAGTGTATTAAACTTACAGAACATATACCCAGGGAATAGCCCCTAGCGTATCAGACTTACAAACACTCAGGGAAAAGCCCCTGACATATCAGACGTACAGACAGTTCAGAACAGTATAGAAGTGCCGACAGGGTAAACAGTAACAGTACCGAACAGTATAGATATCGGAACAGATAAATAGCAGGATAGATAACAGATCAAACATATAGCATATATCAAAAAACCATCTGGGCGCCAGAACCAACAGAAAATAGAATTAGAATAGAAATAACCCGCACAGGGGTGTCCGAATCAAATAACAAAATATCAAAGATCTTAATAGATGACAGATTTCAATAACAGTACAGTTAGTTCAGAAACAGTAACCCTCACAAGGGTTTATCACAAATACCGATAAGTGAAATGAAGTGCCAGATTGGCAGACCCTCACCTCTTGTAGTCTCAGAAGTGCTATCACAGTCAGCAGCCTATTGGTCCATAGGACCCACTTCGTCGTTACCTAACCAAAAGGTAATATGTTAATCAAAATCCATACTAAATCCTATTAATCACAATTATACCATTAATAATCCAGAATCACTAATTTATCGATTAATACGGTATCTCATTCTTATTTCAAGGTCATGGTCAAAATCCTAAATCACACAATATGGTTAATCCTTACATAATCAATTCATAATCAAATGCCATTTAATCTTATAATATAATCCTTAATACTATTTAAATCCAAGTTTTGGCTTTTTGCATAAGTCCGAGTCCACTTAATCCATACTCCTTGCATAGGAATCAACATACATATATATAAACATATCATCTCTTCCCAATTCCTATTCTTGGCAAGGTACAATGCTAAATTAGGAAAGATACAACACATGCAACATATATATATTAAAGGTACAACTAAATTCAAATGCCAAAGCCTGCCACCGAAGTATCAAACCACAAACCGATTACATAGTTGCGACATCACGTCAAGGAGGTGAAACTGGTCTAAGGTCGTCGAAGCACCGCCAAAGCGCCACCGTTTGCCGTCGTCGGAAAATGAGATGGCACCATCCAGAGAATCCTCTCGCTGAGATCTTTCCAACGGTACCCTTGGTTTTTGTAATAGCCACCGAAAAACCCCTCAAAACCTGCCCCGAAGCCTTCACGGTTCAAAGCTTCGCCGTCGATTTTTCGCCGTCTCCGCTGCATATCTCCGCCATGCAGTGCTACCACCTTGTTCTCCTCATCGAGTACTAGATACACCACCCCTTAGATGCTCCATTTGTCGCCGAAAAGTAAGTGACCTAGTTGCTCGCCATGAGGTGGTGTTTCGGCTGTTCTCCGTTGCTCGGTTCCGGCGGTCTTCTACCGCGTGTAGGGGTGCAGATGGATTGCTGGAGGTGAGGGGAGTTGGTTGGGTGGTGAATTGAAGTGGTTTGTGGCCAAGAAGAAGCTCGCTGGTGAGAAAAATGGTGGTCACGGTTGGAGGAGAAAAGGAAAGAAAGAAGAAGAAAGAAGAAAGGAAAAGTAGAGAAAAATATCTTGCTGCCCATTTTCTTAAAAATCAAATTTTCCCATATTGCAATTTAGTCCTTGAATTTAAGCACTCCTCAATTGCGTTCATGAAGTCCCAAAAATTTCTCCTAAGCCCCTGTTGACTAGTTTCTTCCATGCACACCCCTTAAGTCAAGAAAATAATCAATTTAATTCTTTAAAATTTCGATCTAACCCCAAAACTTCCAAAATCTCACAATTGATTCCTTTTATATTTCCTTTCCAGGCTTTAAAATCTAACCAATAATTCTCTTAATTTCTAAATTCTTATTTCCGAAAATACTGAATTTCAAGGGTGTTACATATATTGTATAGGAATTCATTACTTTTTTCATCCAAATATCCATATTAACATTATTATAGGACCCTGTATATACATATGTATTATATTATATATGTATAATACTAAATATATTTGAATTCGGATCATTGATGGATCAGATCGAATCATATTCATATTCACTCCATTTATTTCGAATTACGAACTTTTTTTAATCTAATCATATACATCGAATCTTTTATCAGTGAAAGATCCTAAATAATCAAATCAAATTCAAATAGAATTTGAATTTTATAATCCGCTCCTTTGATAGCCCTACTCACAATTTTTGGATCATGGTACTTCATAAATAAATTTAAGCCCATCTTTTGGGCTTTTAAGTCTCTGTGTGTGTTTGTTGTTAACCCTTTTCTTCCATGGGATAAAGTTTCATTTACTCAACGAGAATAACTTGAAGATGTAGGGCCGTAAAGGTAAAGTGGTAACCATCCATAGCTATGTAATAAGTTCCTATCATTTATTATTAAATAAAATTATCCATTTACCCTCACTGGGTAAAATCGTTTGCCTGCATCCACCTATATGTGTTAAATTTTTTTAATATAACTACGTGATTGTTCATTTTCCTTATACTATATATTTATTTTATTGACAAGTATAGTGGATTTGATAAATAATTCTCTTAAGTGCAATAACTTTAATAAAGTATTTTTCACTCTTTAGTTGTTTTGGATGGATTGATATTTTACTTTTAGGTCTCTAAAGTTAAATAGAATGTCAAATGTTAAATGTATATAATTCACTGCCAAAAAAAAAAAAAAACAGTTAGATATTTGCTACAAAAAACTTTTACGAAATTAATGTTGAGACTATGACTTCAAGTATAGCTACAAATTTTGATTTACAAATATAATTTTTTTAATTATTAACAAATAACAAAAATTATTAATTATCATTAATTCATAACCATGTTTGTTGCAAGCGTAACAGATTAGCAATGCACCATTTCGCCATGAAACTAGCCGGCACTCCCATACTCCCATGTTTCTCAAATCCGCCATAGAACTCAACTTGCTTGAACTCATTAAGAAAGCAGGCCCCGACACCTTTGTTTCTCCGATAGAACTCACCGCGCAGCTTTCGGTCACCAAGCCTGTAATGCCCCATTTGGGATAGCATCTAAACTGAGGCGCCACTCAATTCAATCTTAAATTGAACCCACAATACAATCAATAGGCCCATTCAAAATTTCTCAAAATCCATCAGAGATAGCAGCAGGCTTTAACTTAAACAAACTCCGTCCAAACGCTTGATTACATACCATAATCACTATCAATCATGACATATCACAACATCTCCAGTTCAACTTTAACATTCAGATGATTCCATAAATATATTTAAATACCTGATCTATTACAAAACATAATTTTCTCCAGTTCAAGCCAGAAGTCCGCATCCATCACTTAACCCTATATGAGAAAATCAAAGTGATACGGGGGGTAAGTTCAAAGACTTAGTGAGGGATAAACTCAAGAACAATAGGGATTTGTCGAGGAAGAAACAACCCAACAAATCATAAATTAACATTTAGTACAGAAACGTATCAAGAAACAGACAATTACAAGTTCGATAAACAAGCATTAACAGATTCAAGGCTTCAAGTAGGTGCTAGCTCGGGGTTGAAACTGTCGGCTTGAAGGCCCAGTATTGTCTCAATCGATTCTGCTCGGGAGGTATAGAGCATCTCAATCGATCACAGTTTGGGAGGAAATAAAGACAGCTCGTTCGACCCAAACAACAGCCCAATTTAAACCAGGAAGCTACACTATCCTTATTGCTCCACGACCAGGATGCAAACAATCGAGTACAATCAAAACAAAATAAGCCCAAATCATATGTAGTCCAACAGGTCAGAACGAAACATGCATATTTCAATCTCCTTATACCAGTCAAATAAGTACTTTTACCAAAGTGTCACAGCTTGGTATACAATAGGTTGTCGATGTCCAGGGAAACACCCCTAACTCATCGCTGAATGCAGATGTGCAGAGAAAAGCCCCTGACTCACTGCTAATACCCAGGGAAACACCCCTAGCAGTATCGTCGATACTCAGGGAAACGCTAATAACGTGCTGCTAACATGTACAAGTATATCCAAGCATTCCGCTGGGATTGGCACTCTGCCCAAAAATATTGTTAATATCCTATGGAAATACCCCTAGCAGTATCGCCAATACTCAGGGAAAAGCCCCTAACATACCACTAACATATCTCCGTACATGTAACAGATATGAATCAATAGATACAGATTTCCTGGCATATATCCAAATAACAGAACAATCAAATAACATATAACAGATCCGATAGTTCTAGGCACCAGAACGGACAGATAACAGAATCAATCAAGAGATAACCTTCATAGGGGTACATGTGTCAATTCATAGATAACAATCGAACTCACAAGCTAGAAAGATTCCAATAATAAAAACAAGTACTCAAGCAAGTACGATTTCAATAATCAAGTGCAAGTACAGTACAGAAACAAGAACCCGCATAGGGGTTTATCACAACAATGGATATATATGAGAAAGTGCCAGATTAGCAGACCCTTACCTCCATAGTCTCAGAATTGCAATCCACAATCAACACTCTACTGGTCCACGGGACCCGCTCCTTCATCACTTAACCAAAGGAGTAAATCTACAATCAAAATCTTTATCTGACCTTAACAACCTCCAATAATTACAATCGTACTATTAACAGCCTAAAATCAATAGCTATTCGCTAATATGGTAGTTTTAGGGTTTGATCGATACTATTATTACAATATGACTAATTATGCCGTTATACAGGAATATTTACGGGGTTTATATCGGTACTAACAAAAAGGCAAGATCAAGTCCTTATTTATAATTAACCTCATATCATTATCCCAAATCAAAATAATGACCCAATTACGTTAATAATCCCAATTTTATTCTTAGATTCCAAATTTACAAAATTAGGGTTTTCTCACTTAATAAACTCAATAAATCCCAAATTTAACGTATATTAATACAGATCCGGGTCCAAGAATCCAAACAATATCCATGCATATAATATTCTCATTGCTAGACATACTTTAAAATCATTTCATCCAAAAATACAAGAACTTTAAACGGATCAAAATGATACAAGAAACCCTAAACCTAATACCAATTATTACCTAATATTTGCTTAACCATACCTCGAATTCACAAACCAAAGGAACCACCACAATCACCGTGACGAGCTGAAGACACTGTCTCAGCGCCGCTGCAGCCAGAGATGAGCAACACTACCACCAATCGAAGCCTTTCAGCTCTAAGAATCCAACACCTGCTTCAATTTTGAGTTTCACTGTCGGGAAGGCTTTCAATTGGCCAAAAAATCGAACTGGGTCTTAACTTGTTGTCGTGAGCCACCACCCTCAATTCTCCTCCACCGATGGCCCAACTCCGAAATTGAAAGTGCCAGAGTGTTATCCAAGCTAAACCCGTCAAGACTGTCCCTTGGTCCGCCTCAAAAAGTCATCGAAACGGCGAACTCGCAAAGCTCTGCCAGGCTGGTTTTCAGTCCTCTGCGTCTCCACCATCCGCTGATGTTTTGATGTTGCATATAGTACCGACGTGTTTGCCATGATGAGGTGAAGCGGGTGGTTGGTTTGGTTCTCCATTTCAGGGTGTCGCCGAAGAGTGAGAGAGATGAAGGTTTCAGTAGTTTTCAGGTCAATAGAAATGGGGTTTGAAAATTGAAATGTGAAATTTGAAGGGAAGTTTTCTGGAATTATACATTGACCCCTAAAACTTTTGTCCAGCTTACAATTAGGTTGATCAAGATTTCAAAACCCTTCACTTCGGCCCCAAACTTAGTTAGTGCCCTATTTTGGCTCCTTTGACCAAAAAGATATTCCGTGCAAACCCCAAACTCTCCAAAGCTTGGTAAATTAAGTCTTTCCAATTTGCAATTCAATCCCAAAACTTCAAAAATTCTTACAATCAAGTTCTTTTTATTTATTTTTCGAGCCCTAAAATCCAACCAATCAAAATCTTGATTTTCTCAATTCTTATTTTTCAAAATACCGAATTTTTAGAATGTTACAAAGCCGGAGGTGCATATCACGCTTGACAGACTCCCCCGCCTCCTCGCCAGCTGTTCTGTTCTGAATTGCAGCCTCAGAAAGCTGCCCGACGGCAGCGTGCAGAGGCTCTGTTCTTTGGCTCCGATTTGCGAGTTCTTGATGGAGAATGATGATGGAGTTTCTGTGGCTTCTTTGTTGATCATAAATCAAGATGAAGTCCTCACGGAGAGCTGTGAATTAAGCTTCTTTTATTTCATAAACTGGTAGTTTTATTATTTGGAGGGTGTTTGGGTGAACTTATAATTTCCTTAAAATATCTCATAAGATGCTAAGAATTTTATAAGATGTTGAAAATTATTTGGTAATTTTTTTTAGAAATAAGCTTATAAAATTCTAAATAAGATGCTAGAATCTTATAAGTTCTTTTTATAAAAAATAAAATAAAATAAAATAAGGAGTTATTTTTTAAATTTCAATAAGATTCTTTAATTTTACTATTTTAATTACAAAATTGATATTTCTAATATTTTATAAACTCCAATATTTTATTTTATCCAACTACTTTAAAACTTATTTTAAAAATAAAATCTAACATTTTATAAGTTTAAAAATATTTTATAAAATGTAAGAACTTATAAAATATTTTAAGTAAGTTTGGCCAAACTCCCTTTTTAATCTAAAATTAAATTTCAATTGGACAAAAATAAATAGATAAGTAATAAGATACACCCCTAAAGTTGGTCCAAATAGTATTGCTCTCTTTTTGGGGAAAACTTTGAATTGGAACAAGACTTTCACTCTTTTCCATTTTTTGTTTTAATTATTTTTCTCACAGGAGAAAATTTTTCTCTTTTTGATTAACTGGATTTAACTATTAGATTAGACTCTTCCTGAAAGAAATGAGAGAAAAAGTTTAGAGGCTGTTTGGAGGAGTCTTCCCCGCAAAGACCTATACACATGTACAATCTATATGTGTATGAATATATATTACAGAGCCATATGATGGTCGAGATAGGTAACTAATCCGGAAATAAGTGAAAATTTTCAATATATTCTTGATTCGAAAAAATTCTTATCTTCATGGGAACATGAGCTCTTTGCCTCTTTTTGAAAGGTTTTAAATTTACTAAATTTTGTTCCATGTCAAAAGAATTATTGAGAATTTTGAAATAGTTCATAAGCAGCTATGAATAGCTCCTCTCTTAGCTTTGAATACAACTCTTTTAGAAAGGCAAAACTTCTTACAATGAATATTGACGGTATAATACCTTGCGGGGCTGGACTATGTATACTTTTCAAATCCTGAAAATTTGCTGAGATGCATTTCCAGATAATGGAAAAGTGATTATTGCTGAACGCATCCTTTCAGAGGTCCCAAACAAAGGGCTGCTGCTGCCTTCATCACTCTTCACTATTGATGTGTTTATGTTGGCTTACAAGTTGCAACCCTGGTGGAAAGGAGAGGACAGAAAAGGAATTCCAGTCTTGGCAAAAGGGGCTGGCTTCAAAGAATTCTTTGCTGGGTTTTAGCGTTAACTTGGATTATGGAATTATATATAAAATATATATATATATATATCTATTTATCAGTATATTTTGATTCCACCAGATTCAATCGAATTTTTGATAGTACATACGTACAAATTATATTTAACGTGCAGTTGATCTGATGACTTTCATCGAATCAAATTTAAATTTGAATTTTTGTACAATTATTATTTATATTCCGCTGAATTGAATTTAGAATTTCAATTTTTGCATGTCTATGTTGAGGCTATACATTACAAATTTATGCCATTTTCCAAATAGTTAAATGAACTATAACCTTCTTAACATTATGGGAGTTGTTATTTGGAAGGTACCAAAAAGTTTGTGATAAAACCCTCAATTTATTCATGCTATGCTATTCTAGCTTAATTTTTGTGAGGGAATTTGGATTTTGAGTGTGGAGTGGCCTAATTTCCTTTTTTGGGGCCAACAAACATCAAAATTCCCCATCATTATATTAAATCAATAGATCGTTGATATACGAAATAATCTATACTATTATTAAAAAAAGGATTATTTTACATCTAAGATGAAACTTATTTTTTAAATTTTTTTATATAAGCTGTCTTTTAATTATTTTAGCAATTAAAATGGACAATGGAGTTTGAAAGATATAATAGAGAATTCAACAAATAAAAAGCAGTTTGAATACCAGTTTTATTAATATTGTAATTTTCTCTTCTAAATTATCTTTTACAAATGATGATTCAATAAAGTGACAATCTACTTTTACAAAGTCCGCAAACTCAATTATTCACATTATCAAAACTCCATTCTCCATTGTCTTCTTTATCATGTCAAACGTTTATTAATACAAAATTTTGCTCCACAATTTAAATTATTTTATATTTTAATTTTGAATGACTCAAAGAATATTTATATACACAAAAATTGCGTGTGACAACTGTCAGTAATTATAAAAATCAAAATTGTGAACTTGAATAAACAAATTTGAAGTGAATTTTACATTGATTATTGATTGGGGGTTGATGAGTACAAGGTATAGATTATAACTGCATTTATTGTCACGTTTTCATATCCCCCTTCTCAACATTAACAAGTATTATTAGGTTTTTTTTTTAAAATATATATTTGATTAATCATTACAACCAGCCCCATATTTTCATATTATCCTCATCTTTGATTAATTCAATTAATCGTGAATTGGAATATTTTAATTTTGAGAATATATAAGAACTAGCATTATTCTCGTGTTATGCACTGATTCTTTAAAATTATTATATATTAATGTAATTATTGAATTATAAATATAATTAAAAATAACAATATAAAAATAAAATTATTGCAAAAAATGGTCAAATAATTAGTAAAAAGTAAATTTAAGGTTATTCAGTGAGAAGTTAAAAGAGTATTCTAAACTTCCAAAAATAAAAGTCTATGAATATGATTACATATTTTATTAAAAAGAAAAAAATAATATGCAACCAAAAACTAATAGATAGTTGCATTAAAAAATAAAAGCATCTGAGAAGGATATCAAACACAACATTGCTGGCTTAAAAATTGTTGGAAAAAATTTTAAATTATAATACGTTAAGATTACGTTAGACTTAAAAGACAATGAGTATATATTAAGTTAAAACTTAAAATATAAAAAATTAGATAATATATTGGCTGCCAATAATTTAAAATTTTTCTTATTTAATTTTAATTTTTGAATAAAAATCAATTAAGCCAAGACAGAGCTAGATAGTAAAGAAAAAAAATTCAAAAAATAAAATAAATATATAAAATAATTATAAAGTTAAAAGCAATATTAGTATATAAGTTAAACCTTTTATTGACTCATAGTTTAGTTATCCAATAATTAAGTGAAGAAAAGAATTAAGATATATATTGATAAAATAGTAATTAAAATTTTTAAAAAGAGTACAAATTATACATACTTATAAATACACAATTACCTATATATGAATATAAAAAAAAATTAAATGACATGTTTTTAAAATATAAATATTCAAAAAGTGAAACAAACTTTACAAATACAAAAACCAAAAAATAGATCTTATCCTATAAATATTATAAACTTAGATAAACAAAAATAAGAGAATTTAAAAATAAATTACAAAATCTAACAAATAAATTAATAACTTAATTCAAAGAATGAATTAAAGGATACTAAATGTATAACAATTTAAATAAAATAAAAATCAACGGAAAAAATTGATCAATAATTGAAGATAAAAATATAATTAATAAAAATTAAATTAAATTAAAAGATATTAAGAGAAATTAATATATATCTCATCTCATAAAATTATAAAATTAAAAGAACAAAAAATGAATTTAAAAATTAAAAAATGAATCAATAACTTAAACTAAGTAATAAACCAAAAAAATAATAAAAATTTACAAATGTTAATGACTATAAAAGCTAAATGATAGACTTTATCTATGGTTGAAAAGAAAATTATAGCATTAAAATTCAAAAAATCTCTTCCATCATATACGTAACATTCCAAAATAAAATCAAACAATCAATAAACAATTTGAAGAATAAAATAAGAGGCACACGAAGAGATAGAGGGAAAAAAATGATAGAAAATAAAGAGGTACACAAATAATAGAGTGAAAAAAAATGCTAGAAACTATGAGTATTAATAAAATGACTTTCGAAACACTCTATATATAGTGGTATAGATATAAATTAATTATTAAAAATAAGAGAAAATTATAAAAAAACTTATCAAACTATAGAGTTCAAATGATTCGGGTATCTTCCACATATTGAGAGTATAGATGAAAGAGATTTTGTAGATAAAATGAAATACTTTTTTCGGTATTTGAGATAAACAAAGAATAATTTGTTATAATCAATGAATAATTTCAACAATCTAGATATCTTTAAAAGGAATAAATACTTTCAATTTAATTATCAAAAATCAATTTTTAAATTTAATTAAAAAGCTCAAAATTCTAAGGATTCAAAATTTGATCAACTTGTTCTGCTATAAAATAACTGTAGAATAATAAAATTTATAAATAAAATAAATAAAATATTTATCTATTAATCTTGTGATAAATTAAATTTATAAGATAGAATTTTGTGATAAGAGTACTTAACATGATGCTTATAAAATATTTTTTAAATTATAAACTTATTTAGTGAGATAAAAATATGATTATACATATTTTTTGAATTATCTTATGAGATAGAAATCTATATCACAATTTTGGATAAACATAACATGATATTTTAGTTATAATATATAAGTTGATCATATTAAAATGAAATATAAAAGTAACTAACAACCAATAAAAAAATTTCAACTAAATTAAAACACTCAAAATTCTAAAAATTTGACATTTGGCCAAAATTGGACAAATAGAATCAAAATTGCATAATTGAGGGTCACACACTATTATGTTATATATAATAGCATAGATAAGTATATACAATTAATTTTGGTCTAAAAATAAACTTCAACAAAATTTTAACAACTTATATACTATATAAATGCTACTTTTGAATGTGTCTATTGATAACCATTATTTTAGAAAATCCTAAGCAAATTGCTGATTTTATTCCTCTTTATCTTTCTCCATGATTTTAAAATGAGGCAACTTCTTTTTTTTTTTTTTTTTTTGGAAAAATAAATTATGAAAGAAAATCAATTTTCAAACCCCAAATTGCATTAATATTAAAACTTTTAAATTCCATGCTAATCTCCCTAAGTATAGATCATACAAGAAAAATAATTAAGTAACTTGAATAAAACAATCTCAAGAAAATGGTATGACTAACAAGTGTGTGTTGATTGACTGGTAAGTGTAGGTCAAATACCAGCCACCACGGTGCTAACATTAATTCGTCAAAAAGTTTGACAACACTAAACTAAATTACATAATAAATGTAATTTATTGTGATGTCGTAAGAAATGACAACCAGTATATTTGTTGATGGTCGAGAGGTCGACTAAAGATGGGAGCTCAGGTGAGCATTTCCTTGGTCGAAGGATGTAACGGGTTCGGGGTGTACAGGTCATTTGGTAGGAAAGTATAGTGTCTGGGTATGTGCTTTATCTGAGCCAAAAATTCCTTATTGCAACAAATGAGGGGGTATTTATAGTTAACGGTTCAGCTGGCGGGGTACTGTTGGGTCCAGATGTTCATCTTCTTAATCGTACAGGTGGCTGGCCCTAATGGTTGGGATTCTCCTGGGTTAGGCACCCAGGTCGGGTGGTCGGGTCGCCCCGTCTAAAAAGACACGGATCCTGAGGCCGTTTTGGAATTTTAAGCAAACGTGAGGACATTTCTGTCTTTCAATAATTCCTCCTTATCATTTTTCACCCCAACTCTTTCATTTATGACAAAAGTAGTAATAAATAAAGGAGTTGATCCACGCCATTAATCTCAAAGGTCATCCCCTGCTGGACATTAGATCCTTTCACATATTTTAAGGGATTACCCCTTATAAATAGGTGATCCCAGTCCTCATTCCTTCCTTTATTTTCACCACTTGCATATCGCTCTATTAGATCGTAAAACCCAACCTTTCAGACGAGAGGTCCTTCTATTTTATATAAGAGTCGGCCACTCGACCCACGTACCTGTAGATCTATCTTCCATCCGGCGATAAAATTTAGCAAGTAGGTGCCGACTTATAGACTATTGGTTTTGCTTTTCACATGATTTATTTGCTTTTATTGCTGCTATTATTATTTTCATTGATCACTCGATCCGCTCCATGGCTGAAAGCTCTCAGCCCCCTTTTTCACCTTCACCTTTTCCCCCCCCCCTCTCCGAGAGTGAGTGCAAACGGAGGTACAAACACCTCATCTTCTTCTTCTTCTTCTTCTTCTTCTTCTTCTTCTTCCTCCTCATCCCAGAGCTCCGACCAGAGCAGTCGTGATATCGAGATGTCACATCCCTTCTCCGTCGATCCTAATGACGAAAGCGATCCCCTTAACGCTCCTAGCAAAATAGGTCCCAAAGTTTTCACTTCTCTTCGTAGCAAATTCTTTATTCCAAATAGCTATAGAATAATAATGCCTCAGGCGGGGCAGAAAATGTATCAACCTCCCCCGAATTGTTTAGCTTTCCATATACCTGTTCTAGAGATAGGGTTGAGGTTTTCAATATCCGAACCTATAGCCCACATCATTAGGACCTTGGGTGTCTGTTCGACCCAATTAGTACCCAATTCAATTCGTAACATCTTAGGCTTCATCATCATCATGCGATATTTTAATGTCGAACCTTCTTTTGTGAATTTTTGGTATCTTTTTCACATCAATCCTTCGACCCGCTCGGGATATCGGGTCTTTTACTATGTAACGGCCCGTCAGAATTTTAAATTCCTAACCAACCTCCCGAGCTCCGCCGGTTCTTGGTGTAATAAGTGGGTTTATATCGAAGCTCCCCCACATAATCCGTGGAACGTTCCCCGTGAATGGCGAGACGACAAACCGACCTTCTCTTCCGATGATGAGCCTTCTTGGGATGAAGGTTTCGTCGATGAGTTCTTAATTGCTCATTAGTTCAACTTCCCGACCTTGTTCAGCGAAGAGACCCTCAAACTCGTCGATCCTTCTCTTGCTAGGCTTCGACCTAGGAGGACACTTGGTAACTATTGCTTTTCCTTCTTTATGCTCACCTCATAACTTCATTCTTACTTGTTTTTTTCCTACAGAGATGATGGCTCTAAAGACGATAACCGCCAACCTGATGAAGCAGAAGAAAGCTGAGATCACAGCAGGCAAAAAGCGCAAAAGGGGTGAGTGGACTTCCGCTGGAGCCCTGGATGAGGGTTCTGCACCTGTGAATCCTTCTGATGATACGGTCTTAGCCTCAACGGGTGCTACCCCTCAACATGCCGCCAACATGGCCCCTCTGGACCCCTCGCCTCTCCAGACCATTCCTCCAACCTCTGAGGAACTGGCTGTCATAGACCTGATGACAAGTGAACCTGCTAAGAACCCTGCGATGGACAAAGGGAAGAAGAAGGTAGGAGCATCGCATTCATCAGATAGTCGCTCTCCTCTATTCGGCAGTCTAACCATTTACATCAAATGTCATCGTAGCACCGACCCATCCTTTAGTTCGCAGGCTCCTTTGTCAACGGCTATTCCCCCACCTCTAATTGTTCCACCAGCCGGGAACGAAGCCTTAGAGGGGGCACGTCGATTGACTCAGAGACTAGAGTCCTTACACATTGTTGCGCACCAAAACGCCGCCGTACCGACCTACTGCCAACATTACTTCAATCTTAGGCAGCAAGATCGGAGGCGAATCTTACGACCTCTATCACAACATGTTACGTGAACAAGACCAAGCTTTGTTGATGTCGACACATTTTTGCTTGGCCGAAGAGTATTTCGCTCACAATTTCATGCAGGTGGATTTTTCTTAAATTTCGGTCTTCTCCCTTTCTAACTTTAATCCTCTCGGAGGTCGTGACCCCCCCTTTGTCTTGGTTCCATTTCAGGCTGCTGCCTTCGCTCGCCAGGTGGCTCTCCAGTGGACATTCTTCCGCGATCGCTGGGTGGTCACTGATGCGCAAGTTGCCGATCAACAAGAAGAGATCGACAATTTGAAGAAAGAAATAGTAGCACCCGATTCCGTTGATGTCGAGAGAAATAAACAAGTGGAGCTGCTGAAGAAAGAGATCGATCGTATGAAGGTTGAGCTATCTTCCTCTCAGAACGACCTCAAGAAATTATCCTCACAGCTGGAGGTCGTTAAGCAGTCAGAGTTCGAGGCGGGTCGCAAGAAAAGGTTGGAAGAGTACCCGGCCTCGGATTCCTTCAAGGAGAAACTCCACGACGCTCGTCATACTGAGGTGAAGGACTTCATGTAATCCCAAGTCTTTACTTTGGCGGTAGCCCAGAAAGCCAGTTCCAAGGGGATTGACAACTTCTTCAAATGTCAATCCCAACTCGAAAAGCTCGATGGGTTGAAGGATGATTTCGATGTCAACCCACTTGATCCCAGCAAAACAGAAGACCTTTTGGATTATCCGGATGTTCCTCCGCCTGACCTCTCTAAGGAGGAGTTTGGATACATATTTCAAGAGGTGACAAACCCAGGAGGTGAGGCCCCCTCTACATCGGTCGCTGGAGTATCAAGTGCAGCCCCCCATCCTCAGAAGTTGGTCCCTCTAGTGTGGTTTCTGCGCCATAAAACCAATCTCAAGGCTTTTTGTTTTTTGATTCAATGTTTTAGTGTGTCGACCTGGATTGATAGGATAATTGTACAGATGGTCGATTTGCCTTATTTCTCATTTTGTTACTTAGGCAGCTGCTGTTACTATGAAACACTGAATGAAAACTCCGATTTTGGTTTGATTGTTTTCATTTGACTTGCAGCCTTTTTTACCTATTTCCCCTTTTGCTATAAGTATGAATGGATATCATGCAATACTGTGTTTACATTGATATATACATCGTGCTGCGTCCTTCCCGACCTTTTCCAGGTCTTTTTGTCCTTTGAGTTAGTTGCAGGTCCCTCGACCTTTCCCAGGTCTTATTTTTAGATGTAGTTCGAAGGTCTTTCAACCCTTTCCATGTTGCTCAACCTTTTCCAGGCCACCCGAACTTTTCCAAGTCTTTTTGTTCTTTGAGTTAGTTGCAGGTCCCTCGACCTTTTCTAGGTCTTTTTGTTCTTTGATGTAGTTGCGGGTCCCTCGACCTTTTCCAGGTCAATCGTATTGGACAACCTGCCACAATAATTGAAGAACGAAGATAGTGACCTATATATATGCTCATGACAGTCTTACAAATTGAGGATACACAGGTTACATAGTAATTCCAAAAACACAAAATGAAACAACTTGTTCAAGCATAGAACTTTTTTAGATTCTGTATTTCCCATGGTCAAGGAAGCTCTTTCCCATCAGGTGTTTGTAGTTTGTATGCTCTATTCTTTGTTATCTTCACGACTTTGAAAGGTCCTTCCTAGTTCGGATCTAATTTACCCACATGTCGGGATACTTCGAACTTCTTTAAAACCAAGTCTCCTACCTCCATACTCCTCGCCTTCACATTCTTGTTATAAGCTCTTGCCATCTGTCTTTTCTATAACATTATTCTCCTTGCCGCCACATCTCGAGCTTCCTGGATTACATCCAAGTTGAATACTCGGTCTTAGACACTGCTCTCATGGTCAAATTCCCGGACTCTAAGGGTCTCCAATCCAATTTCGGCGAGAACAACTGCTTCCGATCCATAAACCATGTTGAACGGCGTCTCACCCGTGGGAACCCTTAGGGTTGTCCTATATGCCCGTAACACCCCTGGCAACTCATCTACCCATGCGCCTTTTGCACCATCTAACCTCTTTTTCAAGTTGTCCAAGAGGGTTTGATTTGTCTTCTCTGTTTGGCCGTTGGCTTGGGGGTGCCCTACAGATGTGAAGTTCTGATGTATTTTCATCTCTTTGCACTAATTCAAGATCTTTTTACCCTGAAACTATGCCCCATTGTCCGAGATGAAGATCCCGGGTATCCCAAAACGACACACGATATTTTTCCACAAGAAGTTCATGACCTCTGTTTCTGATATCTTAACCACGGCTTCTGCCTCGACCTACTTACTAAAATATTCCACGGCGACGATAACAAATCTTTTTTGACCCCTTGCAGGAGGGAACAACCCAACGATGTTTATCCCCCACATGTCGAATGGGTGGGTGATAGCTATCGATCTCAACTTCGCATCGGGTTTGTGGATCAAATTAGCATATAGCTAGCATTCCTTACACCTCTTGGCAAATTCCATGGTGTCTTTAACCAGTGTCGGCTAGAAATATCCCTGTCGGATGACCTTTTGGGCTAAAGCTCGACCTCCCGAATGGTTGCCACAACTTCCTTCATGCATTTCTCTTAGGACATATTCTATTTCACTTGCTTCAAGATATCTCAAAAGCGGCCCTCCGTATGACTTCTTGTACAGTTCATCCTTCCACATCATGAACCTTGAGGCCTGTCTCTGGATTCTTCTCATCACTATTGATTCTTTTGGCATGGTCCCGTCCTTCAGATAGGACATTATCTCCGTCTTCCACTTACCCTGACCTATCTACCTCCGTGGCCATAACTTCTTTTCCAGAGATTTTATTATCGCAAATGGCGGGTTCTTTTGTCATAACTATTGTTGCCTTTCTAGTTCTTAACCCACTTATCATGTTGGCAAATTTTGACAAAGAGTCAGAGTCAGCTCTCTCGTTTTCAATCCTCAGTATCTGCACCATCTGTACTCTTTCCATCTGGTCAACTAAACTTCTTACCTTCTCTAAATACTTCTTCATGGTTTCTTCCCTTGCCTCATATCTGCCATCAAACTGGTTAGCTATAAGTTGAGAATCTGTGTATATAATAAGGTCCTTGATCTGCATCTCTTTCGCCATTCTCAACGCGGCTATAACAGCCTCGTACTCCGCTTCATTGTTTGTTACCTGGAACTGCAATTTCAAAGCAAAATCTAGTCCATCGCCCGAAGGGCTCCAGAACCTCCTCGTCGGAACATCGACGAGCCATCAACATGCACCATCCACCAACCTAACACCAAAGCGTTCACCTCGAGAGATTGCTCGTCCTTCTCTTCTCCCATCTCTGTGAGGAAATCAGCCAGCACCTGTGCCTTCATAGCTGTTCTGCTATGAAATTCTATGGAGAATTCGCTCAACTCTACGGCCCATTTGACCAACCTCCCAGACAGGTCGGGCTTCTGCAATATCTCTCTCAGGGGTTGGTTGGTCAAAACTACTATGTGATGAGCTTGAAAATACGGTCTTCACTTTCTTGCCGTTGTAACCAATGTTAATGCGAATCTCTCGATCTCAGCGTATCTATTCTCTGCTCCCTGTAGCACCCAGCTAATGTAATATACCAGTTTATGTTGTTTCCCCACAACCTTTGATAACACTGAACTAACGACCTCTGCGGACACTGACATGTATAAATACAGCACCTCACCCAGAAGCGGTTTTTCCAGGAGGGGGGGAGCTAAGATACTTTTTCAGATCTTGAAACGCCCTCTCGCACTCCGCCGTCCAAGCGAACTCCCTAAGGTTCCTCAAAGTTCTAAAGAAAGGCAACCCTCTTTCTGCCAGACGTGCTATGAACCTTTCGAGAGCCACCATCCGACCTACCAGCTGTTGTACTTCCCCAGCACTTTTAGGTGACGTCATTTTCAGGATAGCCTCTATCTTGTCCGGGTTGGCTTCTATTCCTCTCTCTGTAACCATATATCCCAAAAACTTACCACCTTGGGCTCTAAAAGTACACTTCGCGGGGTTCAACTTCAGTCCGTAACGTCGCATGATGTCGAAGGCTTCTTTTAGATGCTCTATATGTTCCTCCTCTCGAGCACTTTTGACTAACATGTCGTCCACATAGACCTCCATAGTACGACCTATCTGACCTTTGAACATCTTGTTCACAAGTCGCTGGTACGTCGCACCTGCATTTTTCAAACCGAATGGCATGACCCGATAGCAATATACCCCGTTCTCAACCACAAAGGCCGTTTTATCCATGTCTTCAGGAGCCATGTGTATTTGGTGGTAGCCTTGGTATGCGTCCATCATACTTAACATGGCACATCCCGCTGTAGAGTCCACCAACGCATCTCTCCTCCGCAAAGGGTAGGAATCCTTGGGACATGCTTTGTTCAGATCTGTGTAATCCATGCACATCCTCCATCTCCCACCTGTCTTGGGGACCACCACAACATTTGACAACCATTTAGTGAATTGTATCTCTATAATAAAGTATGCTCCCAATAACTTCCTGACCTCTTATTCTATCACCATGTTTCTTTCAGCGCCAAAGTAACACTTTTTCTGTCGGACAGGTCGAGCATCAGCATCCATATTCAGGTTATGGACGATGACCTCGGGGTCTATGCCTTTGAAATCAACCAGTCCCCATGCGAATATGTCCACATTTTCTCTGAGAAATTCTATCATCAAGATTTCCAATTGGGTACCTATTTGCGTACCTATCTTCGTGATTTTACTTGGATCCCCGGGTTGGAGCTCTACCTGTCGGTGGTCGAAAGGTTCCATCCTCCTTCTCTTATTATCCTCATGTTCGGCACTTGCATGTAGCTCTACCTGTTGACCCGTCTCAATTCTTATGCTCTTGCTTTCGTTCTACTCTTGCTTGGTTCTTGTTAACGAGATGTTGTAACATACCCTCGCAACCTTCTGATCACACCGGACCTCCCCGATTCCTGCCTTGGTCTGAAACTTCATTTTCAAATGATATGTTGACACAACAACACGAAATTGGTTAAGGCTTGGTCGCCCCATCACCACGTTGTAGGCAAAGGGGCAATCCACGACCAGACACTTTAACATTATCGTTCTCCTTTTCGGCTCCACTCCCAAAGAGGTATAGAGATCGACTGTCTCGAGCAGCACGACCTCTGTTCCCCCAAAACCCACGAGCGGGGTACTGATTAGTCTAATGGTCATGACGTCTAAGTCAATTTTCTTCAAAGTGCTCAAAAATATAATGTCAACAAAACTGCCATTGTCTACCAGCACCTTCTGCACAGAGAAGTTTGCTATATCTACAGTTATTACCATGGGATCGTCATACGGCAACACGACCCACTCCAGATCATTGTGATCAAAGGTTATGGGGTCAGCACCCTTCTCCGCTGTATAAAACCTGTGGGCTTCTCTAGTCCACCCTAGCATACCTCTTTCTAGCATTCCGCGTATCTCCACCAGTGGGTCCTCCAGCTATCATATTTATCACCTTTTTCCTTGGGAGGTTGTTGTCATGCCCGGGGTTTGAGATCCTATTCGCCTCTGGGTACTTCCCCCGCTTATACCTCTTATGAGGACTATGAGACCTACTTCGGGGTAGGTCCCTATCTTGCTGCCTTTCTCGTGAGTTCCCTCGCTTGTGCTCCATGAATTCTTTTAGATATCCCTGCCTTATCAACCTTTATATTTCATCTCTCAAATCGCGGCAATTCCCAATGTCATGCCCTTTATCCTGGTGGAAAGCGCAGTATTATCTCAAGCTCCTCTTATTAGGTGTATCTCGCTGTTTAGCTGGCCACCTGATAATATCTGATGAAGCGATGGCAAGCATGGCTTCAGTTCTGGTTGTTTTCAAGGGCGTGTAGTTGTCGAATTTTGGTCGGGGTGGGGACCTCCGACGGTCTTTTTCAGACTTAGGTTTACCTATCTCCTCTTTCTTTTGCGACCTCGCTCCTCCTACGAACTTCGACCACTCATCATCCTTCATCGCGTTCATCTCCACCTCATGTACATATCTCTCAGCAACCTCCATCAAGGTCTCAATATCAGGAGGCGGTTCTCGGGCTAGCGGTCCCTTTTTAAGGCCATGGATCAAGATGCTAACCATCATATCTACCTTAAGATCAGGGACCTTAAAACCTCATTGTTGAAGCGACTCATGAATGCTCGCAAGGTTTCATCCTCCTTTTGTCTGATAGTGAACAGGTATGTTGCTGGCCTCTTGGACTTCTTCTTGCTGGCAAAATGGTACAAGAACTTTCTACACAGCTGGTCGTACGTCACTATAGTTCCAGGGACCAAAGAAGTAAACTATTCATGCGCTTTACCATGTAAGGTTGTGATGAACACCCTGTAGTTAATGGCATCCGATAAACCGTACAATTGCATCACATGTTCAAACGATGTCAAGTGCTCTTAGGGGTCAGACTTTCCCTCATATCTCGGAAGCTCAGGTATTTTAAACCCCATCGGCACTGTCTCCATTAAGATGTCTGCACCAAAGGGAGAGCCTCTCTTTTACAGAATGGATCCCTGCTACTCTCTTTTTCTCATCTCATTAAACCTCTGGCTCAACCACTCCATCTAATCACTAATCTCTTATGCCTCCGCTGAGACTCTTCTTTTCACATATTTTCTTGGGATTCTCTCACCTCTGTTCCCTTGCCTGCTTGTTACTTCCTCATCTAACTCCTTATGATGGCTTTCGTCTTCTACAGAATATCCTTCATCTCTCACCACTTCCGTACTCTTATCGGGATCTGAAGGCTCCTCCCTAAACAACTGCCTTGGGAACGAAGGTCGCAGATTTGCAGCCGCTCCTACCAGTCTCCTCTCTATAACACGACTTGTCACCGTTTCTATCAGAGCTTGCAGCTCCAATCGAGTGATATTTATTATTGGTTTGGCCTGGACTCACGAAGGTGACTGTTGCAGCGAAGGTGAGCTGGTTCAAATTTCCGATGTCTCCACATTCTTACCTGGTGTCGTTGCCATGTACCCTTCCACACCCAAGGTGCAAAACACTCAAACCAAACTTCCCACAAATGGCGCCTACTGATGTCGCAAGAAATGACAACCAGTATATGTGTCGATGGTCGAGAGGTCGACCAAAGATGGGAGCTCGGGTGAGCGTTTCCTGGGTCGAAGGATGTAACGGGTTCAGGGTGTACAGGTCATTTGGTAAGAAAGTATAGTGTGTGGGTATGTGCTTTATCTAAGCCAAAAATCCCTTATTGAATAAATGAGGAAGTATTTACAGTTAACAGTTCAGTTGGCGGGGTACTGTTGGGTCTAGGTGTCCATCTTCTTGATCGTACAGGTGGCTGGCCCTAATGGCTGGAATTCTCTCAGGTTAGCGACCCGAGTTGGGTGATCGGGTCGCTCCATCTAAAAAGACGTGGATCCTGAGGCCGTTTTAAAATTTTAAGCAAATGTGAGGGCATTTCTGTCTTTCAATAATTTCTCCTTATCATATTGAATTAATGCTATCGTGAAACCTACTTTTTCAAATGTCAACAACAGAATATTGTGTCAATTAAAATAATTTTTTGTTGATAAGATCTACAAAACGAAAATTTTGCTTGCATTGGTTTTTTTTCTTGAATTGTACATTAATTGTATGGATATGAATAGTTGACTTGTTACGTCATTTTCCAAGTTTGATAAGCTGAAATGTATTGTTGAAATTTTTACGATAATTAAGTGAATTTCAACTCTTTTGAAACGTGTGGAATTGTGTTGTTAACTTTTACTTTTAATTCTCTATAGAGAAAATTAAAAATTAAAAGTAACTATCAACTCGCTTTTGCAATTTTTTTGGTACGATTTGCTGTTTTTTTTAAATATTATCAACTTTTATTGAATTAATGAATTTCTTTCTCTTCAAAAAACAAAAATATTGTTGCAAAAATTCACTCTATATAACACAAAATTGTTATTTCTTATTTTGATTTACGCCGATGCGAATATTTTTCACATTTTTTCTTTCTTTTTGATAAAAAGAAAACTTGTGTCCAAGCAATTTTCATTACAAAGATTTGAGAAATTTTTATTTATTAATCTTTTTTCTATTGTTATAATTAAATTTGCGATGAAATTTACAGCAATAAATGCAAAATCTTGATTTTATTTAACCATTTATCTTTGGGACAATTAGGAATAGTGTTTTCATCGCAAAGTTTATCGTGAAAAATTGCAGCAGACAATTATTATCCATCATAATTCCTTCACAAAAAACGTTATTTTTAGTAATTGTTAATTAATTGTTTTTATATAAATTTTTTTATACTTAATATATATTCATAAAATAAAATAAAAAATAAATTAAATAGAAGATCTAAACAACTAGCTCTATATAAACCCTCCTCAACTTCCACATTTTATTACTCAAAAACTTACACCAGAAAAATAAATCAATTAACAAACAAAAAAGTAAAAATAATTAATGGATTATTCAGGAGAAGATGCCTGTTCATTCGCCCTGCAACTTGCCGGCGCTTCTATACTCCCCATGGTTCTCAAATGCGCCATACAACTCGACTTGTTTGAACTCATCAAGAAAGCAGGCCCCGCCGGCGCCTTTGTTTATCCGGCGGAACTCGCCGCCCAGCTGCCTACCACCAACCCAACGGCGCATATAAGGCTTGACATGTAAAAAATAATTTAATCCAAGATGCAAATATTCATGAAATCAAAACACCATAAATAAATTGATTTATTTACATACCTGTTTGAGTAATGATATTGATGATCAATGATTCCTGCAATTTCATGATTGATTGTTAAGTCTTCCTCTCCTTCTCGCACAAACCACTTGGCAGCTTTAAATTTTAATTGGATAGTAATATCAAAACGTGGAGTGGAAATGGAACCTAGCCACAATATATATAAGACAAAATCCTTGAAAGCCCTCCCACCACGGGCCTCTAAGATGGGCTTACACCAGCTATCGTACCAAGTCTGTCTAGAAAAGAGCCTTAACAACATTGGGTCAAAATAGTAGGCCCTATGCGTCCATCTCATTAACCGTATTAATTTAGTCCATTTTTATTTTATTAGAAAACAAATCCATTTAATAGAAGTCCACATATTGGAATAAAATTCCAACAATCTCCCAGTTGGACAAATATTAATTGTAATTTTAAACAAAATATAAAATAAAGTTTGAGAAAATGACTCTCAAGCTAAATTACAAAAAAGATTTTGACTGTGGCCACAATTTAAAGAAAAGAAATACGGCAATGAGACAAAACTACCAACACAATCCAGTCCAGTAAAAATTACTAATATTGGATCATGGCGGTGATTGCATCTTTCATTAATACAAAACCTTCCATGGTCACATATACCAGCAATTCCACCGACATGGATTCAGACATGGTAGTGTAGCAAGAAATAGCAACTAAAATATGACCCAAATATGTATGTTATTTCAGTGTTGGTCCTCCAATTTTCTTGTAAGACATGGATTCTAGAACTATATGAAATCCCAAGAAAATTTAATTTTCTTATAAGATATGGGCCTCTTGAGCAATAGGAAACCCTAAGAAAATCCATGATTTTCTTGTAGACATGAATTTCTAGAAACAATCCAAGAAAATCCGACTTCAAAAGAAGTTATGTATGCCTTGTTCAATACTAAATACAACATGGTATCATTTATGAGACATACCCAACTCTCAAGATCAACACCAAATCTCAAGATACATGTTAAGCGAGATATAACCACAAAATGTGCACACATTTATAACAAATATATCAACAGTTGAAAAAAGAATCTCACATTAATAAAAGTTAATAAGACAAAAGGCTTCAATATTGTAACAATTTTAATAAAGAAAAATGTCTCACTTAACCCAATACATCAAAAGACTCAATCATATCCATGTGTTTAACATGTCTTTTGAAAATAATAGGTCTCAATCCCTTAGTCAAAGGATTTGAAAGCATAAAGTCAGTATCAACATGCTCTATCATAACGGTACCATTTTTATTTTTTTTTGACCAAATCTCTAAGAGTGAGATATTTAAGCTCTACATGTTTAGATGCACTGGATGATTTATTATTCCTCGGAAAGAACATGGCAGCAGCATTATCACAATGAATCCTCAATTGCCTAGAAATTGAGTTATCAACTAAAAGCCTTAAAATGAAGTTCTTTCGATTTTTCTCAAATATCTCAGGACTTTCTTAACTGCCATTCAATGTTCTTGTCCTAGATTAGAAAGATAGTGCCGAAGAACACCAACAACAAAGGCTATATCAGGCCTAGTACATACTTGTACATAATCAGACTGCCTACAGCATTGGAGGAAGGAATATTTTTCGTTAACTCTTACTCAAGTTTGTTTTTCTTTAGGCACTGTGCAATGCTAAGCTTATCACCTCATAATAGACACATAATCAGGTTTACAATTCTACATGTTAAACCTAGTCAAAACGCGATCAGTATAACTTACTTGAGAAAGTCCTAACAAGCATCAAATTCTATCATGGTGGATCTCAATTCAAAGAATAAAGGATGCTTCATCAAGATGTTTCATATCAAAGTTGTGACATAATATTTGTTTAGTCTCATGAAGCAAACCCAAATCAATACTACTAAGCAAAATATCATCTGCATAAAGCACCAAATATATGAATTTGCTCCCAGTGGTTTGAGATAAATACAATTACCCACCTTATTTGCTTGCAAGCCTAATGAAGTCATTACCTTATCAAACTTCAAGTATCATTGACGAAAAGCCTATTTAAGGCCTTAAATTAATTATGTAGCTTACATACTAAGTATTCCTTCTCTTCCTGAATAAAACTCTCAGTTTAAGTCATATAAACTTTTTATTTATTTGGCCATAAGGAAAACTTGTCCTAACCCATTTGGTTGAGTTCCAAATCAAAATGAGCTATTAAACTCAGAATGATCCTAAAGGAATTTTTAGAGGAAACAGGAGAGAAGGTTTCACAATAATCAATACCAATTTTGAGTAAAATATTTAGCCATAAGTCTAGTTTTAGATCTTTCAATCTTCCCTTTTGAATCTTTTTTAGTCTTAAACGCCCATTTGTAACCTATAGTCTTTCGACCTTGGGGCAGATCAGCTAACTCCCACACATCATTACCTCTTGTTGCGTGAATTTTGTATTCATAGCACTAAATCACAAATCTAATTAAGCACTAGATATAGCATCAGAATAGCTGATAGGATCAACATACAAATTACCCTCCATATTAGCATTAGGTGTAGACACTTGTTCATGAGGATCCTAAATTTCATGTGCAGTAAGGAAGGAAAATGGGACATATTCAATATATGATCATTAGCAATTATGGAATAGGAATGCTCACTACTATTAGGCACATCATGCTCAAGAACTTGGTTGTTTAAGACTCAACCACTCGAGTTCCACGCGAAGGACAAAAGAATCTATATCTTTTAGAATGATTTAGATACCCAATGAAGTAACTATGAGTAGTTATAATAAAGTCCAACCTCACAGGACATATGAAAATAGTTTAAGCTAGATTCCTTCCTTCCAACCCATAATTCAAAAGGTGTTTTAGGAACTAATTTGTTAGTAAGGAGATGATTAAGAATATAAATGGTAGTTCTTATGGCTTCATCCCAAAGAAACTTGGGTGACTCATATCGACTCATCATGCTCCTAACGATCTCAATTATGGTGCGATTACTTCTTTTGGCTACACCATTTTGCTCAAGAATCCCAAATATGATATATTGATCAACAATTCTAGATATCTGTAAATATTTGGCAATCAATCCCATATATTGCCAGTCTAATCATGTTTGCCTCTAATACAATCAATACAAATTTCCATGCCTCCAAAATTAAGACTAGGAAGAACGTTTGCTTTTTTATCAGTCTTTCTATTCTATCTTTAGAAATATGACCAAGACGTCTATGCCATAACATGGAAGAGTTGTCATTACTTAGGGGTCTTATGGATATAATTTTTTCAATATTAAAGAATTAATAAATTTGATTAGAAGCCAAAGTCAACATATACAAGTCATTGGATAAAATACCGCAACCAATAATTTTAGAGTCTAAAATCAAATTAACATTTTCTTTGCCAAAAGAAATGTCATAACCCAAATTATCCAAAACAGAAATAGAAATTAAATTTCAAGTAAAAGTCGGTACATAAAATACATTTTTCAAAAACAAGCTTAAAACCATATTCTAAGTTTAAAATGACTGTTCCTATGTATTCTACTATGTCTAGACTTTCATTAGCTACTCCAATCTTAGACTCTTTTCTAGTTGGCTTCCTTTTGTTTATGAACCCCTGCAATGAAATTGCAACATAGACATTTGCCCCACTATCAAGCCACCAAGAATTAACGAGAACATTAACTAAATTTGACTCAAAATAAACTAGGGCTAATGAATTACTTTCTTGCTCTTATGGCTCAGTTTCTTACAAAAATAAAATCTCACTTCCATTCTAGGACCATTTTTCTTGACTCCTAGGTTTTGGGTCTGACCATTACCATGCCTGTTAGTATTCTGAGCCTTCTTAAGAGAATGATAATTAGGTTTCTTAGGGTTGGAGATATTTTGACTCTTTCCAGATTTAGGATGAGGATGAGAAACAAGCAAGGCTATCAGTCCACTCTCTCTTTTAATTTTCTTTTCCTCAAAAACATATTTGGAAATAAGGTCAAGAATACTCCACAACTCCTTTTGGGTGTTATAGGCTATTTTGATTTGGCTAAATTCCATAAGTAAGGAATTGAGAGCAGTGTGAATAATATAGTTATCAGGGAGGATAATATCAAGATCCTTGAGTCTGGATTTGATGTGAACATTTTCAAAATATATTCCCTAACCCCACTAGAGTTATTGTACTTCATGCCTACCAAATCGTCATTAGATTTTCCACCTCAAACTTATCATACACTTGATATTTTTATTCTACTGTGTGGAAATATTCCTCAACATAATTAGTCTTAGGATGTGCACTAACCAAATGCTTTCCAATTGAAGTTTTCATAGCTAAAAAAAAAAAAACTCAGGTGATTGGACCTCTCCCACTGGGTTTAAGCCCTTTTCACAGTGTCGGAAGCCTTATCAATAGGTTGGGGAGGCTAATCCTCCCAGAGAGTTATATCAGTATCAGCTAATCCTAGGACAAACTCAATATCTCACTTCTATCTTTTATAATTTCCATCATTCAATACTTCAATAGTAGTGCTTCTATTATTTAAATTCACAGTAACCGTCCAAAACAAGAATGCAACAAACTGCATCAATAATAGGCAATTAACAAGAATAAGCTTAGAACATTAGAGCTTAATTCCTCATAGAGTCCAAGTGAGTCATGACAACCTCCCCTTTGGGCAAAGAATGCCATACACACAAGGCCTCTCATGCAAGAACGGTACAGAGATATACTAATTGTTGAAGAGTTGCCTCCTTTGGGAAACAAATCTTCTAAATTAATATATCCCTATCAATATGTTCCGCACCAATAAAACAATTATCACACATATCTAACCCCTTTTGGGCAGATAAGAATACATAATACCAACTCGAGGTATGCATGGCACAAATTTTACAAGTCTCAATAAATTAAACACTTTGGTGTAACTATTTATTTTAACCTATAAAATAAGCACATGACCAAGTTGCCCAACTTACACACATGCAATATGTATACAAAACTCCCATAAAATTGAGTACTAAAACAATATGTACTTTGGGGAGTTATAAAGAAACTTCGCCGCATTCAAGTTGTTTCAAATTTTAATTTGTTTGACTACATATATTTTCATAAATCTATTTTATTTCTAAAATATCAATTAAGGTCTAAGCCAAAGAAAAGGCATAATAAGATATTCTCTGAGTGAATCGATAAGATTTATTTAAAAAAAAAAAAAGAACAATAATTATTAAGTAGCCAAACGACATATTATCATAATCTGCACTAATATGTAGCCAACATATATATACAAAATTAAGACGTCAATATAAAAAAGAAAAAATAAAACTAGCATAGACATATACAGAAGCCAACTAATCAACATTACAAAAGTTAACTTGAATTTTTTTTTTTTTTTCGCCGCTTTCCCTATATCTATTTCAAGTCCATTTGCCAAGAAGTCAAATTGTGAGCTTTGAATAGTATTTCATGTAAGTTATCTATATTCCAATGCAAGCCTCTCAAGATCTGATATGGCATAGATCAAGTGCTAAACTGAAGAACATAGCAGCATTATTCTCATACCATGCAACCTTGGATTCCACGCAGAACTAAAGACTGAATCTTGCTTGAACACTATTTCATGATTACACCCTAATTTCTTCATTACGGAAAATTGAGATTGAATAATTCAAATTCTCATTCCAGCGTGCGAAAAAGAGAAAAGACCAAGAATTTTCCTTATAATTTAAAAGATTTAAGATATATAAAATTCAATCAATAAAATTAGATTTTGATCCATAGATATATGGCTCCGATACCAACTGTAAGAAATAATTTAATCCAAGATGCAAATATCCATGAAATCAAAACACCATAAATAGATTGATTTATTTACATACCTGTTTGAATAATGATATTGGTGATCAATTATTCCTACAATTTCATAATTGATTGTTAAGTCTTCCTCTCCTTCTCGCACAAACCACTTGACAACTTTAATGTGATAGCAATATCAAAATGTGGAGTGAAAAGGGGACCTAACCACAATATATATAATATAAAACCCTAAAAAGCCCTCCCATCACGGGCTTATAAGATTGGGCCTACACCAGCTGTCATACCAAGTTTATCTAGAAAAGAGTCTTAACAACATTGGATCAAAATATTAGGCCCTATGAGTCTATCTCATTAACTGTTTTAATTTAGCCCGTTTTTAATTTTATTAAAAAATAAATTCATTTAATAGAAGTACACATATTAAAATAAAATTCCAACATGACAAACCCCTCCGCCTCCTCACCAGTTGTTCTATTCTAACTTGCAGCCTCAAAAAGCTGCCCGACGGTGGTGCGGAGAGGCTGTATTCTTTGGCTCCAGTTTGCGGGTTCTTGATGAAGAATGATGTTGGAGTTTCTATGGCTCCTTTGGTGCTCATGAATCAAGATCAAGTCTCCGTTTAAATTTTATACAAATTTTTATACGATTTTCTAATTTTTTGAAAAATTTTATATTGAGAGCGTACCAAATAAATTATATAAGTGTATCACGTACAAAAAGACGTACCGACTAAACCTAACCCCAATGTACCATATTTTTAGTAAAATGACGTATCGCATACCCATAGACGTACCACGTACCATAGAGTAATTTAGAGGTATTCACGGTTTGGTTGGTTTGGTTTGGTTTGGTTCGATTTTGGGGAAAATGTCAACCAAACCCTAACTCTAAACCAAATTAATCAATTTTGGTATAAGACCAACCATTCGGTTTGGTTTAATATGGAGAATCGAACCAAATTGATCAAGTTCTGTTTGGTTCAGTTTGGTTTTTCCATTTTTTTCCCCTCCTTTCCATTGGGTTGGGCCATCGGTTGGAATTGGGTGAAAGAGAAATACATAAAAAGTTTAGGGTGTTTTTTATCAAAAAATATAAAAATAGAAGTATGATATTATTTTAATAGTATATGATCGGCTCGGTTTGGTTCAGTTCGTTTTTTATTGTGCCAATCAAAAATCGAACCAAACCATTCGAATTTCAATTTTTTGAATCGATTTAATTGATTTTGTTAGAATTGATTCGAATTTGAACACCCCTACCACAAATTCAGTAACTATATTGTAAACCAATTATATGGACAAATATAATTAACTTGTCACGTAATTTTTTAAGTTTGGTTAGCTTAAATGTATTGTTGAAATATTTACAACAATTAACTTAGTTTCAACTCTTTTGAAATATGTAGTATTTTTAATTTTTCTATAGAAAAAGCTAAAAATCAAAAGTAATTATCAATCAACTTCAGCAGCTGATTATTGGTACGTTCTATTATTATTTTAGAAATTCTCAACTTTCCCTAGATTAGCAAATTCTTACTTCTCCAAAAACAAAAATTGTTGCAAAAGTTCACTCTATATAACACAAAGTTGTTACTTCTCATTTTAATTTACTCCAGTGCAAATATTTTCCACATTATTTATTTTTTATTTAAAAAAATGATTTGCGAACAAATGTTATCCATCATAAATATGAGAAAGTTTTATTTATTAATATTTTTTATTTTTTTAATTAAATTTTGCAATGGCACTTACCGTCACAAATGCAAAATGTTGACTTTATTGGAATGGACCGAATGGTATATTCGGCACAAAATTCCATCGAAAATTGCGACAAGCGACGCAACTACCCATCCAATCGTTTCTATTGCGAAATACATTTTTTAATCATTTCTAATTAATTATTGTTATTATATAAAAAATATCTAATAGTATCCTTAATATATATTTATGAATGGTCAAATAAGAGATCCAAACAGCTGGCTCTATATAAAGCCTTCTCCATCAACTTCCACATTCCATCACTCAAAAACTTACACTAGAAAAATAAATCAATCAACATACAAAAAAGTGAAAAGAATTAATGGATTATTCAGGAGAAGATGCCTGTTCATTGGCCCTGCAACTCGCCGGCGCTTCTATACTCCCCATGGTTCTCAGATGCGCCATAGAACTCGACTTGTTTGAACTAATCAAGAAAGCAGGCCCCGCCGGTGCCTTTGTTTCTCCGGCGGAACTCGCCGCCCAGCTGCCCACCACCAACCCGACGGCGCATAAAATGCTTGACAGACTCCTCCGCCTCCTCACCAGCTGTTCTATTCTAAATTGCAGCCTCAGAAAGTTGCCCGACGGCGGCGCCGAGAGGCTGTATTCTTTAGCTCCAGTTTGCGAGTTCTTGACAAAAAATGATGATGGAGTTTCTTTAGCTCCTTTGGTGCTCATGAATCAAGATAAAGTCCTCCTGGAAAGCTGGTAATTATAAATTTCTTTCATTTTATAAACTGATAATTTTATAATTTAATCTGAAATTATGTTTCAGTTGGACAAAAATAAATAATATAATATGATGCACCCCTACACTTGGTCGAAATTATAATATCTTCGCTCTTTGGGAAGGACTCCGAGTTGGAAGGAGGCTTTCATTTTTTTTTTAAATTGTTTTTCTCATATTAGGAAAATTTTTAGTTATGTTTTTTATTTGATTTTATTATGTATTTTGAGAGAATAAATTATTGAAGAATATAAAATTATTTTTTGATATGTTTGTTTATATTTTGGGGAGGTCTTTTTTACTATAATAGTCAAATTAATATTTTTTTTGTTGGATTTGTGGTATGAAAAATAAAATTGAATAATTTTTTTAATATAAAAAATAATAAAATATATATAATATATGTATGTAAATATTGGAGAATATGCGTTTTGAAGAAAAAATAAGAAAAATTTAATTATGTTTCCTCAAAATAATATTATTATAGGGAAATATTACCAAACAAAGCCTTCCTCTTTTTGGATTTAGACAAGCTTTTATTGATTTATTTATTTTTATACCATCGTAGATCTCAAGAAAAATGAATCACCTTAATTGACCGATGAAAAGCTAACTTGCTATGAATGTGGGATTAGATTCTTCTTGAAGAAGTGAGAAAGGGAGGGAAAAGTTGTGCAAAGCAAAAGTCAAAGCCACATGGGTGGTTGAGATAACTAATCACACCCCTTCAAAATTTTAAAATCTAAATATGATATATAAATTTTATAAAATTTTATAATTTTGTCATCCAGACATTCATAAAATTGTCCTTGACTCTCCTTCATCTAATTGAAAATATGTAATTTTACCCTTCGGGATAAATAAAAACATATTTGTATTTTTGATAATATAATTTTGCCTTCCAAATATATTTAAAAAACAAAAAAAGCAAAAAAAAGGTTCCTGACTCCACCCTATCTATGAAAATCTTCATTATACCTATACTATCTTTAACTGAAAATCCGCTCTCAATTAACAAATTGCTTTTTATATTTGTTAGTATTCCACATTAGTAAAATAAATAAATTGTGATCTTTATATATGGTCTTGGGCAATCCTCGCCTCTTAAGTTAACTTTTGGGGTTAAGTTAGGCTCAAGATTCATTCTTTAACATGGTATCAGAGCCACCCATTCCCGATGTTGGGTTAGCCAATGTTGTTGGGCCACCCATTTCATGTTATTCCACGCTCCAAATGTTCATTCGAGGGCGTGCGCAGGGTGTGTTAGTGTTCCACATCGATGAAATAAATAAATTGTGGTCTTTATATATGATTTTGGGCAATCCTCACCTCCAGAGCTAGCTTTTGGGGTTAAGTTATGCTTAAGGTCCATTCTTTAACAATATTATGTAAAAAGATTTCATTTTTCTCATTCTTTATAAAATTAAATTTTTTGGCTTCATCCCCATTTAATTCGCATTTCAGCACCTATCACACGCCCATCAGGTCACATTATATCATCCAAACAGATCATAAGAAGATAAGACGTTTTAATCATTAATTTGATATGCTAAACAAAGTCACAAGGTGGATACCCCTTCTTATTTACCAATTAGGTTAAAGGGTTATTTGGCAGCCTAGTTACCTAATATACCAACACTTCCATATGTTCTAGGCAAAATATTATGTTAAATCTAATTTCATAGATTTAAGTATTAATTCAGTGAATTTTACTTTAATTTAGTGTGTGTCCTACTAAGAGAGTAAATAAGCTAGCTTGCTTGCATTCTAAAAAGGTAGCTTCCATGCCCCCTCCTACTTGGAATTCATGTGAATGATAGTTCTTCGAATCCTATTCGATTTGATTAGACAAAAAAAATCATTCTAGCTCAATTTTCTTTTCGAAATCCAAGAATGAACACATTGATCTTAACATCTTTATCTGATGAACTTGTAAATATTCTTTTTCAATTATTTCTCTAAATAAGTTCATCTAATCATATATTTTGAATTACATATAGGTATTGCCTTAAAGATGCAGTTCTTGAAGGTGGAATTCCCTTCAACAAGGCCCATGGAATGAGTGCATTTGAGTACCTTGCAATAGACCAAAGGTTTAACAGGCTATTTAACCAAGGAATGTCTAACTATTCCACCATCGTTACGAAGAAAATTCTTGAAAAATATAATGGATTTGAGGGCCTCAACTCTTTGGTGGATGTTGGTGGAGGAATAGGGGCAACACTCAACATGATCATTTCTAAATATCCATCTATTACGGACATTAATTTTGATTTGCCTCATGTTATTGAAGATGCTCCATCCTATTTAGGTTATTCTTCTCCTATTTTTTTTAATTTTACTTTTTTTTTTTATTTATACACTCGCATAATGAGAGTTTGTTTGATTGAAATATCTAACTTTACATTTTAAGTGTGAGGCTAATATAACTAAGATCAAAAACCACTCGACATTTCAATTTTTTATTTTAGCAACGAATTAGTGGACTCTGATGTTTTCAACATTTATTCCTTCAATGCATCGCAATAAATAGACATGAATGTATCATAAATATAAGACGAAAATATTGAATTGGGATATCTATTTGACTATTGGGTTGCCTCGATTTTACTTCTTTCTTGGTTTACTCTGTTTCTTCCCCCCCTCTTTTTTTTTTTTTTAAGTATTTTGCCATTGAGAATCTATAATTATTTCAATGATGATATAAACAGGTGCGGAGCATGTTGGTGGAAATATGTTTGTTAGTGTACCTAAAGGAGATGCTATTTTCATGAAGGTGAGCTTCTTATACCTAAAATCAAATAGTCTGCATTGTTTACTCTAAGTTATTAAATTGGATTAAATATTTTATCCAATATGATAAAGACACATATATTATAAATAGAGGTCCATAATTATATTTTCAGTCAATGCGGAAATGATTCATTCGAAGATGAATATAAATAGTGACACATATCCAAATTATCTATCCAACTTGAAATAAAATATGTCATATATGTTTATAAGTATTATAGCCCATTAAACTATGAATGTGATGGCTAAGATTGAGTAACATATTTTTTAAATAATTCTAAAAATTGGTAGAATTCTAATTATTGTTGCCATTCAATGATGCAGTTGATTTGTCATAATTGGAGTTACGAACTGCCTGAGGATCTTGAAGAATTGCTATGAGGCCCTTCCACAAAATGGGAAAGTGATTTTGTCTGAGTATATTATGCCAGAAGCCCCAGACACTGGGCTAGACACTATGAATATTGTCCATGCTGATGTGCGCATGTTGGCCCATTTCTCAGGTGGCAAAGAGAGGACAGAAGAGGAACTTCAGGCCTTGACTAAAGGGGCTGGATTTAAAGACTTCCACAAAGTTTGCTGTGCTCAGAACTCTTGGATTATGGAACTCTATAAATAAACCTATGCCCGTCTTCTGGCCTTTTGATTTTCAGAGTTATTGATCATTTCATTTCACAAAATGTAATTTCATTTACTCAACTCAATGAGGAAAGAAAAAAAAAAAACTGAAAATGAGAGGGAAAGTTGGAACAACATATACCAATGTAATAAGTTTCAGCCACTTGTTATCAAATAAGAAAATGAAATCACTCTGAGCCAAAAATTCAAAGTGCAGTATGCTCACTTAGGACCGTAAGACAAAGGGAAAGAGGGATTCCAACAACATATATATCAAACCAACTTAAAAATTACATATGCAACAGCAAAAGACTGAATCCCATGGACAAAAGACTTGGCAAGTGTATAAGTAATTCAAAAATAATTTATGTCCCTGCCACCATGACTATACCTGCATTATCACACTCCGGATTTCCCGAGCACAGTTGCAGCGCATCCCTTAAATGGAGAAGAGAGGCTGCCCTCCATTAGCTTAAAGCAGAAGCCAAAAACGAACACGAACAAGATTTATTCTCTCATACCATCATCATTGTCTTCTTCATCACTTAAATCAAGATCAGCAAGCAATTCATCTAATGGAACAGAAGGAACTTCCTCACCATCAGTCACAGAAGCCATCTCCGATGGCTGGTATTCTTTGTTGCGGTACAGGGACAGATTAAATATTAAATCAGGGTTCTCCTCCAAATCTCTCAAGAATTGTTCATATTCTGAGTTCACCTTCTCCTCACGAATCATGATCTCTACCTTTGGCAACATTATCAATCTCCATATCGAGAGACTTAAGCTTCCAAGAACGAGGCTTGCCCTGCCTCTTCTTAGGCATAAATCCCTCAAAATCAATAATTACAACGGGACCTATAGAGCAAATGTTATAATATATGTATTTATATATTGTAGCCTGGGAATTTGAGTTTGAATAAAAGTGTGTTTCCCCCACTTTGGAAATTAAGAAAATCTTTTCTATTTTATAAGAAGAACACACTTAGAAGTTCAAATTAGGACTAGGAGGTAAAATATAGAGCGAAGCCAAAAATGTGAAATATGCATTCAAGCAAAAATGCACAGAAAACCATTTTATAAAACTGAAAGAAATTCTAAGCTGTTAGATATTATCCATTATGATATTTGTGAATTAAATGGCATCTTAACTCGTGGAGGAAATAGGTATTTTATTACATTTATAGATGATTACACGCGATTTGCACATGTTTATCTCATGAAAACGAAGAATGAAGCTTTTGATAAATTTAAGGCATATAAAGCAGTTGTTGAAAATCAAACATGAAGGAAAATTAAAAGTCTTCAAAGTGATGGAGGAGGAGAATTTTTTCCAAATGAATTTTCTCTCTTTTGTGAAAAGAATGGCATAATACACCAATATAGTGCACCTCACACTCCACAACAAAATGGACTAGCACGGAGGAAAAATAGAACATTAGTTGACATGACTAATGCAATGCTATTAAACTCAAATATGCCTAATAATTTATGGGGTGAGGCACTGTTAACAGCTTGCCATGTGCATAATAGAATACCCTCCAAAAAATTAAAAGTATCTCCATATGAGTTATGGAGATTTCGAAAACCAAATCTAAATTATCTTGGAATTTGGGGGTGTATGGCTTTTTATAGAATAAGTGATCCAAAGAGAACAAAGTTAGGACCTAGAGCCTTGAAAAGTGTGTGTGTGTGTTGGCTATGTAGAAAATTTGAAAGCTTATAGGCTTTTGGACTTAGATTCAAATGTTATAGTTGAATCTAGAAGTGTTGAATTTTTTTAGAATAAATTTTTTGGAGAAAATTTTGCAAAATCAACACAAACACAAGATGTAAATTTTGATCTTACTCTTGGAAACAAAAGAAAGTCCTTTGATGCTCCTAGTGAAGTTAGGAGAAGCCAAAGAGGAAGGATTGAAAAGAAAAGTGATCCTAACTTTATATACTATGTTGTTGAGGCAAGTAGGGAAAGTATAATTGGAAAAATACTCATTTTATTTAATTTAGAAGATGACCCTGAGGACTTTAAAGAAGCAGTGTCATCCAGAGATGATACATTATGGAAGGAGGCAATTACTGATGAAATGGACTCATTATTGGCAAATAATACTTAAGTTATAACATATTTACCTCCTGGTTTGAAGCTTATAGGATGTAAGTGGGTATTTAGAAGAAAATATAATACAAATGGATCTTTACAAACCTTTAAATCCAGACTTGTTGCCAAAGGATTTAGACGAAAAGAGGGTATAGACTATTTTGACACTTATGCTCCTGTAACCTGTATAACTTCCATTAGAGTTTTGCTTTCATTAGCATATATATACAAATTATTTGTGCATCAGATGGATGTTAAAACGGCATTCTTAAATGGAGATTTGGCTGATGAGGTATATATAGAACAACCATAAGCTTTTATATTACTGGGAAATGAAAACAGGGTGTGTAAACTAGTCAAATCACTGTATTGTTTAAAACAGGAACCAAAACAGACGTATGAAAAAGTTGACACTATTATTTTATCCTTTGGCTTTAAGCATAATAGGGCTTATAAGTGTGTTTATTCTAAGTTTAATGATGAGTATGGTGTGATCATTTGCTTATATGTAGATGACATGCTTATTATTGGTACTAATATGCATGGAATAAATGAAACTAAGAATGATTTGTCATCACAATTTAAAATGAAAGATTTTGGTGAAGTTGATACTATTTTAGGTATCAAGGTTGAAAAACATAGTGGGGGTTATACTTTAACTCAATCTCATTATATTGAGAAGATTTTAACAAAGTTTAAACACTTGATTATAAAGAAGCTAGAACCCCATTTGATGCTTCATCCAAATTAAGAAAAAATGAGGGAAGAGCTATGGCTCAACTGGAGTATTCTAGTGTAATCGAAAGTCTAATGTATGCTATGCATTGCACTAGGCCAGATATTGCATATGTACTGTGTACACTTTCTAGATTTACTCATAGTCCAAGTAGTTACCATTATTAGAAAGGCATCACTAGAGTTTTTGGTTATCTTAAGCACACACAAAATCTGGGAATATTTTATAATCAATTTCCTGCTATGGTAGAAGGTTTCTTTGATGTTAGTTGGATAACTAGCGTAAACAATAATAAATCTACCAATTGATGGATTTTTTGTATTGGTGGATGAGCAGTTCCATGGGCATCCAAGAAATAAACACGCATTACGCATTCCACCGTGGAAGCTGAGTTTATTACATTAGCAGTAGCAAGCAAAGAGGTAGAATAGCTGAGGAATTTGCTATTAGATATTAAGTTGTGGGCACAACCTATGCCAGCCATTTCCTTGCACTGCGACAGTCAAACAACAATGTCTAGGCCATTTAGTAAAATATATAATGGAAAATCTAGACATATTGGCTTAAGACATGAATATGTTAGAGAATTAATCTCAGAGGGCATAATAACTTATAGTTTTTGTGAGATCACAAAGGAATCTAGCGGATCCGTTAACGAAAGGGATCTCAAGAGATTTAGTCATTAGTGCCATAAAAAGAATGGGACTAAGTCCTTTCTTCTAGAAAAGAAATAAATTAATAATCACCAGTAGTGGGAACCCTACCTTTATTTCTAGAACTACAACTAGTTAAAAGGTTTAAAGGGTAATAACAAGCTACTGATTAGTGATCAAGGTATCACTGGAGGTTTATATTTCTAAGTGTTGAATATAAAAGAAGGATGAGTTATAAACTATTAATGAAGAAAAAAAATTAATATATCAGTGATATGGAAGGTTTTTATCTAAGTGAACACAAGAAGCGGTGCCACTTTTAATAAAAGTTTGGGTGACTTTTACAAGTGTTCATGATCCTAGGACAAAGCACAAGACCATAGATGTGCTGAATTTTCGGTGAACTTTTGGAAGCTAGATAAGCTCTTGTGTGTGATATTTTCAATTAAAATATATAAAATCCTAGTTTAAGCTACAGCCACCACTGATTTTGTTTTAACTTTGAAGTATTTGCACTAATAGAAAGTTTAATTCGAAAGACACTTTCTACTCTGCATGAACTTAGGCAAGAGTATATGGATTTATAATATGTGTGTGTGTATATATATATATGTGTGTGTGTGTGTGTGTATTGTAGCTTGGGAATTTAAGTTTGAATAAAAGTGTGTTTCTCCCACGTTGGAAAAGTAAGAAAATCTTCTCTATTTTATAAAGAATACACTTAAAATTATAACTTGGAGGGAAAATACAGAGGGAACCTAAAAGTATATTATTATATATTTAAATTAAGACTTACTTGACACGTGGCACTTGTGTTTAAGAAAGTATTATTTTCTTTTGTAGAAAATTAATTTTGGGTTTTATTTTCTTACTAAGAAATTAATTACGAGTTTGTAGCGCCCCTACTCAAGATAACACCTAAGCTGAGGCACCACTCTGATTCAGACTTAAATCTCATACATGATTCTAACAATAGGCCCATCAAAAAAAAATTCCAAAAATTTCAAGGATAACAACAAGCATCAACCTAAGCACATCTTACAAAGGTACAAATTTCAAACCGTCACAAGTTCATCATTCATCGATTCATACCTATTACAATTCATAAGTTCAAGTCAAATGTCTCATAACATCTCCAAGTTCTCACTAAACATAAAAGTGATCCATACACAAGTTTAAGCACCTATTCTATTACAAAACATATTTACATCCTTCCAAGCCTGAAGTACAAAGTCATCACCAAAACCTGTCTGAAAATGTCAAGAGATATTGGGGGAGTAAGTCCAAAGACATAGTGAGGGATAACTTAAGAAATACAGAAGAGATCTATCGATGAAGGTTCAACTCAACAGATCATCAAATAAATATACAGAACATGACAGATTCAGAATCAAACAGTAAACATAGCAAAACAGGAAACGCTCCTACCTAATTGCTCCAAGACAGATTTCAGGCAGATAGAATTCAGATAGGCAAAACAAACCCAAAGCACATGCATTCCAAGAAAACTACAGACATGCATTGCAGAATCACCTTATTCCAGTCAGACAAACAGATTACCTAAGCGTAACAACTTAGGTATATGGCGGATTCCCATACGAGCCGTATAGCGTACCGCCGACACCCAGGGGAAAGTCCCTAGCGTATCGTTGACACCGAGGGAAAAGTCCCAAGCGTGCCTTATATAACCAAACATTTCACCCAGATTAGCCCTTGGCCCACATTTTCTCCGCACACATAAAAGAATTCACAACCGTTTGTGCAGATGCCCAGGGGAAAGTCCCTAGCGCACTACCGGTTCCCAAAACAGAACAGACAGAAATGCCGCCTAGGCAACAGGACAGCAACTAACAGATTCAGATAAGCCAACATGGCCAAATAAAGCTATACATATAACAGATATGCCGGCGAGGCAACAGAGAACGGTACAAATCAGTACAGATACAAGACAAACAAACAGATAACTGAGATACAAATAACAGATAAGGTTCTAGGCGCCAGAATAGATAGAAACAGAATCGATATCAACGATAACCCTCACAAGGGTGTTCAAATCAGATAACAGATAGCAAATTAGAATTCCAACACATTTCAGATTTCAAACAGACAGAGTACTGAACAGAAACAGAAAACCTACACGGGGGCTTATCACGAATAACAAATAGACAATAATCGAGGCCAGAGTGGCAGACCCTCACCTCTTGTAGTCACAGCAAAACAACCACAGCCCGCAGTCTACTGGTCGACAGGACCCACTTCTTCGTCACCTAATCAAAAGAATATTTCCAAAGTCAAATTCTTATTCGACTCTAGTAACCTTCTAGAATGGTGCCATAAGTATTCTAACATTACTAGCTTATAAATCAACACGGTGATATAGGCTCTTTGGTAGTATCTACACAAGTATTCCAATAAATCGATTATTCTAGAATTTATCAAGACATTCTATATCGGTCCTATAAATAACATGATATCTCATTCTTAACTGCAAAAGTGTATCATATCATTATCCTAATCAATTCATACCAAATAGTCCAATTTCTACCATTGATTATTCTTAGTCAAATGCCACTTAAATCATCAATTATTTAAGGTCCCAATATTCCACTATTATCCAATTTAGGTCCTAAATCCAAAATCCCAAGTTCAAGTATTCTTATCAAATTCATAATTTCCAATTTTGGTCACTTTACATAATGTCCAAGTCCACTATTATATCATCCATAGCATGGGAGAGTTCACTACATATATATACATGGCATATCAACATCCTCAAGTCCTATTCTTAGCATGGATACAACATTAAATATGAATATACACATGCATGTACATACATATACATATATATATATATCTTCCATCTTTTACCACAACTACGCAACGAGAGCTCGGATCCATGAACCAACTACGCCAATGCATTCGTCTCGACGAAAGGAAGTTTCTATCTTCCCGCCGTCGGCGAAAAATCTCAAATCACCACGGTTCTGCTCCTCTCGAGCTCCTGAATCCAATTCCACCTTCGGTTTTTCGTTTAGAGATTTGTAGCCACCGAAAGCGAACTCAACAGCCCAAGATTTTTCTTCCTCCGCCATGCTCCAATCTTCGTCCACCATCACTGCCGCCGCGTAAAACCCACATGCAACACTTCCATGATGATCTCCTTGTTGAGAGCTACCCAACCCACCTTTAAGGAGTCAAAACCGTCGCCGAAAAAGTGTAAACCCTGTTGCCCGCCGCCAATGGTGTCTCTGTCCTTCTTCACTCACAATGGTTCGCCGTCCGTTGAACAGTGCATGTGGTGTGCGAGTGTAGCCAAAGGTGTGGGGAGTGTTTTGGTTAGCTTGGTTTGGAGAAATGTGGTCACCGGAGGGAGATCGCCGGGGGGAATGGTGCTCGCGGGAGAAGGAGAAAAGGAAGAAGAAAGGAAAGAAAAACAGGAAAAATCTGCTACCCGGTTTGGTTTATTTAAAATTGATTTTTCACTTATTGTAATTTAGTCCTCTAGGTTTCAATCAGCCCCAAATAAATCCTGCAATTTATTTAAAATTACAATTTAAACCCTATTGACCAAGACCCTTCCATGCAAACCCCATCATTTTCAAAAAGTGTTCAATCAAGTTTTAATAAATTTTGAATTGACCCCAAACTTTTAAAATTTCTAAAATTAAAGTTTTCTTATTAACAAATTGACCCCCAAAATTAAATAAAACAATAATTTAGCAACTATAATATAAAATCATGAAATTTAAATATATTAAATTTCAATTCTATAAATTATGAAATTTTTGGGGTGTTACAGAGTTCTTCTAAAAAATTGTGAATTTTCAAGCATGTATTAAAAGTTGTAGTTTCTCAAGAGATAGTTATATTTATATTGTTATAACTATTGGGAATTATTACAATACTTCAGAAAAGATGTCTTCTATTATTATAAATATAACTCAAGAGAAGTGCCAGAAAAAATATATATATACTTTCCAAATAAGTATTTCCTTTCTTCTCTATTAAAATTTGTTCATATACTTACAAAGATTTCTAAAAGATTCTTGAGGAAAATTTCGAAGTTGCTATTCGCAGATTTCAGGTAGTTTTATTGTATCCTAGAAGTAAATTGTCATTTCAACCTGGTAGCCAACACATAGTGGGGGCAATAATCACATTAAGAAAAGTATATTCACTCCTCAAGCCACATAATTTAATTTCTTTATTTATAGCTAGTTCCGTAAATTTTCCAAACAACAAAACCTTGCAAGAAATTCTTTTTATATATATCTTGAAGCATTGGTACTTTTTGGGAAGTTTGAATTGCCCTTTGTCCATTGTACGTAGTGGCCATTTTGTTGTATCTATAATTGCATTCTTAAATTCTACAGATCAATTGTCAAATAATACTCAGAACTTTGAACCAGAAACTTAGTAGGAGTAGTTTACGGTGCAATTTTAATTGTATATATCTCATGTGAGAGATATACAAATATACTTAATGTAAGCCGTTTGATTTAAAATGTAAAATCATAACCTTTCATTTTAATGATTAGTTGGCAATATAATAAGTACATTTAACTTGCTACTTGTACAACTAGTTGATGATTAATTCTGCTTGTATGTAAACGGTTCGTTGTATTAAAAAAATGACTACCAATAATAAAAAATTTATTATTAAAAACTTATTTAATTAAACCAAATTGAAAAATTGCCTTTTTATTTCCATAATTAAACTGTGTGTGAATTGTTAATCTGAAACTTATAGTATTGAACATTTGTAGTCCAAATTCTATAACTTTTTAAACATATTTTATTCTCTATCCAATTTTTGATTAAAATCTTGACATAAATTATTACCTATTTATGAAAGAAAAAAAAAATAAAATTTGATCCATTTATAAAAAAAAAACTCACAAAATATGAAACATCCATTTAATCCTCACCAAAAAAATTAAAAAGATAAAAAAGTTAAAAATTAAATACCACAAAAATCTTCCACAAAAATATATTTTAAAATAATAAATATTTACACTTATACACACATCTATATTATACATATAAATATATAAATATATATACATATAAATCTCATCCCTATTTTTGACCTATTGAAATCCGACTACCATGACCGGCGATCAGATCTGGCCACATCGGGTGGTTGGCCATGGCCAACCTGACTGTTGACTTGAGGGTGGGTGGGGAGTAATAGGACGGGGGCTACGGCGGTTTGTAGCTTGGGTGGGGGGCGGTTTGCGGCTTTAATTTTTTGGGTGGGGGTGGGGGGGTGAAAATGAATGTTTTTTTGTTTTATTTTTTATTTTTTCTAAACTTAATTTAATTAATTATTTTATTCTATTTAATAAAATTATTTTAAATATATTTATATATTTTATATAGTATTAGTATCAATATAAAATAATTATTTTATAACTTATTTAAATGATTAAAATTATCAATTTACTTATTCAAAATTAAATTATGTTGTTAGGATGATAGTTTTAGATTTTATATTTATTCTTTCTTTTTTTTTAGTTAATAAATAAAAATAATTATATTTAACTATATTATTTTAATATTATAAAATATATAATTTAAAATTATGAAGTTATGCTATCTAATACAATAAATTTTTTTTGAAAAATATCTTTTAATTATTATTTTTAAATATTTACCAAGCATTTAATATACTAAAAATGTGAGCCAACAACTTGTTGTACAATTAACAATAACCTATTGTAAAAAGGCATATATTATTTAATTTAATGATAATTCATATAAGGTAAATACAAGCATAGCTCATCATAGATATGCCCAACTTAGGATTAAAAACTTAATAATATATCAACTCTTGTGATAGGTGTGGAAAACTATTTTTACTGCAGGTAGCATCCACAATTTGAATGAGATACTCCGCGTCAGGTCGAATACTTATTATTTATTAAGAATTTTTAGAAATTTCGAATTCTTTTTTATGCATCATAGTGTACTTAAGATAGCATTTCTAGTGAGTTCAGAGATTTATTTTGTGAAGGTCGTATAAAATTCTGTAAATCAATACTTGTAATAAATTCATAACAGTAAAATCTATAAATCAATAGTTGTGACATCGGTCAAGAAATCTGTCCCACACAGGTTAACACCTATAACTTGAACTAGGAACTTGGTATTAGAGAATTGATTTTTCTTTACTTGCTGAATATTTTATTTTATTCGATCTTTGAACAACCTTGACTTTACCAATTATTTCCCCTTCACATAATGAATACCGAGCCCACGAGTGTTTGCCTTGTATTCATCTATTTGATGTACCAAAGTTTTTGGATTTAGACTAATATGCGACCCTTTTTTACCACTAATGTATAGTGGATTTGTCATGACTGCGCTGCCAAAAAATCTTGAATAATTGCTTTGAAGCACTTCCAGAAAATGGGAAAATAATTGTTGCAAAAGCTATTCTTCCAGAGGACCCAAACAGTGGGTTGGCTTCGATGAGGGCAGCCATAGGTGATGTGATTATGTTGGGTTTTAATCCAGGTGGAAAGAAAAAGAAATTTCAGGCGTTGGCTAAACAAGTTGGCTTTAAACTAACTCATCGAAGTTTGCTTTGCTTTTAATATTTGGATAATGGAATTTCATAAATGAAAGCCTTGTCAGAGCTGGGACTGAGCTTGTTTCAAGTGATTTTTGAAGTTAATCTTTTAGTATGTATTCAACTTTGAAAGACTGGATTTTGGGAATTTTTTTCAATTTGTTTATTCTGTAAAAGTGCTAGCATATTGTATCGTTTTTAATTCATTGCTTTTTTTTTTTCCCTCTTATATACTAGATGCAAAGATTACAACTACCCAGGTTTGGTGGCATAATTTCTTCAAGTCAATCTTCATCAAATAAACTTCTTAGTGCTTAGAGACTTTGGGTTCATCTTTGTTTGTTGTGGTAATACTTTATTTGTTACAGTGGCATTACTTTGTTTGTCGTTGTTTTGATACTTTGACTTCAATTTATGTATAAAACGTTGACTTCAATGCTGTCTTTGTTTGTTTTGTTGAGTTTTGAATCTTTTGTATTGAAAAAATTGCTTGATATTGTCTTGATTTTTTGCTAATGACATGAGCATATGAATGAAATTGAGAATTTTTTAGCAAACAAATGAATGATTTTTGTTAGTAGAAGTTTTGATGTTCATGTTGCAAAAATTATATTGCATTATAGATCTCATAAGGCCATTTTTGGAATAGAAACTTGCAAGGTCACAAGGCTAACAAAAATAAGCAATTTTCCGTCAATTCACAACCACATAAAGGGTTGAGCCGTTGAGGGGGTGTTTGAATGTTTTGATTATAGAACTGGATATTTGATACCATCCTCATAGTAGAAGGGGCTAAATACACTAACCCCCATGTGAAATTCGAAATTACCACAAAATTCCGTGTGAAAAAATAGGAGTCTGATTAGTACCCTATGTTTCTTTAAAATTGTCTCACTCGCCCCATCTACACTGTTTTGTTAAAAAAAAGGAAAAAGACCAAAATAGGATTTAGGCATTGCTGCAAGTTTCCCTCCATTGCTTTGTCATACATTTGGATGAAAGAAAAAAAAAAGAAACAAAAACACTCAAAATCCAACAAATCCAAAAAAAATCCCTCTTTCAACTCTTAGGGGGGGGGGGGGGGGGGGAAAACAAACTTTCACCAAACACAAGTCAAGTCGTTTTTCAGCATTTTATCGTGAATAAATCATCTTTGATCAAAGATATTCGTGACCCTGGAACAATTTTCTTGGTATCATCCATTCCAGGTATATTTGTTTTCATATTTTCTTGTATTTTTTGAACTAGCACATGTTGGGTGTTTGTGGGCTTTTTTTTTTTTTTTTTTTTTTAAAATCTCCATAACTGAAAGAATGTAAAAATTTAATACTATAATAAAACTTAACAATCAATTATATATAAGACTGTAAATAGCAAGAAATTTGCAAATCGGGTTGTTGCCTGCCAAAACCTCTATCTCTGCCTCTTCTCCCTTACTCTCTCAACTGGTTGACTGCAACATAAAAAAATGGGGGAAATGCATGGCCCTTTTCTCTTTATATAGGGGGAGTTACATGGCCCTTTTTATTTATATAGGGGATTGACTCAACCCATCACAAAATTGGTTGACTGTTTTAGTTTTATCATCTTCCCCATTCCTCCTTGACAGCAGTAACAATGGCAAAAGCAAACTACCACCATGAAAATTACAATGACTTTCATTATTCTCTCTCCATTTCTTCATACTTAGCCAGAGAGAAAACATTTGAAATGAAAAATCCATTTTAAAACCCTTCTTCCTTTCGCCACTTGAAATATGAGGGGTTTGAGAATAAGTTCAATGATTGTGGGACTTTCTATGCATTACTTTTAGAAGTTTATTAAGGTCTCTGTTGAATGCACTTTTCTAGGTGACTCATGGAGAAACTAATCATAGAATTCAAATTCAAATTATTTTGATGATACTTGAAGGACGATTGTTGTTGACTTTATTTTGTATAACACATGGAGTTTGTCTGCCTCTTTTTTTAAAACTATATTTTGACATGGGGGTATTATGGCCAAAAATATAATATGATTGTTAGTGAATTAGCATTGGGGTAATAAGGCCCAATATTGTTATTTAAAACTATAGGGGGTATTAAGGCCCATTGTTATTATATGAGGTTTTAGTATACAAATGTCAGAATGTCATGGGGGTAATGGGGATATTATGGCCCATAAATATAATATGATTGTTAGTGAGTTAGCATGGGGGTAATAAGGCCCAATATTGTTATTTAAAACGACAGGGGAATATTAAGACACACTGTTATTATATGATGTAGTAGTATACAAATGTCAGAATGTCATGGGGGTAAATATAGCTTTTTTTGTTCAAAATCATTCTTTTGCTTACTGTAGTGACTAATAGCACAATTTGATTTTATGAATTGCAAGGTCCTATGGCTTATCCATATATTGGCTTTGAAATTTGGTTGAGGATATTCATGGTGTTTAGGATGTTGCCGTTGAAGAGGTAGAGAATGATCCACCTGCTGTTGATGGCCAAGATATTGAAGCAACGGATCCTGAGTGTGCTGTAGATCATGATGCAGAAAATGAAACACTTACTAGTGATGGCCAAGTTGCTAAGGATAAAGGTTATGATGTTGTAGCTGCAGATATGTTGAGGGTGTGGTTGCAGATTGATGCCTTTTATTTACAGGAAGGCATTTATTGATGCCTATTATATATGTATGTAAATACACCATATTATCAAATGAAGGAAGAGATATATTAAATTTGTAAAGCAGTCCAAGTTATATCCCCAATATCTCATTTTCCTCTTTTGTTCTTTCCAAGGGATAATGTACATTAATTATTGTATACTATGAAAATATTCTATAAAATTTGCTTTACCTTTGTATGGTGTTTGCATGGAGATTGAAATTACAAAATACGTTTATGCACAGTATGGTCTCATGGCCCTTTTTTAAATTTAAGGGACCACAACCCATTTATTTATGTTAAGAGGGGTTCCATGGCCCTTTTTTTGGAAAAAGATAAAGTTAAAATAAGAGTTTTTAAACTTCAAACTGAAAAAGGACCAACTATGAGGTCATTCTGAATAATTCATAGGTTAAAATAAGAGTTTTTAAACTTCAAATTAAGAAAGGGTCAACTAGACCCCCAGAGGGCATTCTAGACAATTCATAGACAAAATTGTTATTTCTAATTGCACATTCAGCTCGTGACCCCCATCTGAGGGTATGGTGGCAATTTTGACCAAACATATGATATTAATTAGACTCTATTTTTTTCACAAGAGGTTTTATGACAATTTTAAATTTCATAGGAGGTACACTGCATTTTGCTCTAATAAAAGAGGATAAAATGAATTTAACCCTACTTTAAACTACAGACCATTCACAGCGTTGTTGTCATGGAATTGAAATGTTGGCCTTCGTTCCATTTTTTGAAATTATTCCAGCGAACCGTGATTGGACTTATCTATTTATAATGGATTCATCATGGCCTTTCTGTATCCCTTAATCCAACTGCCATTCCCAACAAACTCAGGTAGATAGCATCATCCTATTGATAAAATTTGACTGGTAGTTGCTATGAAATTGTTGCAGTGGATTTGTCATAATTGGAGGGGCAAATTAGGTTTTACATTCTTAAAAAATAAAAAAAAAAGACAAAAAAAAAATTTCCTTATGAAAAAATAAAAAAATAGGCGGTGTCCCTACTTATACTTTTAAAAAAATAGCAAATTATCTCTCTCAATCCTGAAAGTGTAATTCACGCACGGCAAGTACAGTTAGTTTTAGGTTTTTGCTATTCAAATGTCAATTTTGCCCATAAATATCAACTGTTGGATGTATTAGAAAAAATTAATGATTCACATTACTTCTACTTATAAAAAAATATAAAATTTATATAGTTATTTGTATACATACATATATATATATTAAATATATAGTTAAATATATGTATGTATATTTATATATGCATATAAATAAATATATATATATATATAAAAACAAATCTAGCAACCCTCCCCCTCAACCCACCCCACGCGGCCCTCAAACTCGCCTCTACGAGCGATGGCCATGGCTACCACTCGCAAGGGCGGCCAGGGCCGCCACTTGCAGAGGCATGCGAGCAACAACCATGGTGGGTAAGGTGGGAGTGTGGTGGGGATGGGGTTAATATATAAAATATAATATAATATATTTATATATTTGTTTATATATATGTTAATTTATTAATATATATTATGTATAAATATATACATAAATATATTTATGTAATTATAATATATTATATTTCTATATATATTTTATATTTTATATTTACAATATATTCTATATCTGTATATTATATATATTTATATGTAATTAAAATAAAAAAAGAATAAATTAGAAAGATGAAAATGAAAGAAATTAAAAAATAGTTTTTAAATTTAAAAATAAAAAAATTAGTATAAAGGAGATGAAAAGAGATATATCAAAATATATTTAACAAGAATAAATAAATAAAATTAAAAATATATAAAATAACTAGGGATAGTATAATCTTTATATATTAAAATTAAGGCTAAACTACAGCAAACCATGAGGGGGAGGTGGTGTGCATAATTTTTAAATTCACAAAGAGATTTTTCAAAAATATATGAAATAACTATGGTAGTCTTTTTTCTCTTTTTTATTTTTTAGAGGGTAAAATGTAATTTGTTCTATAATTGGGGTGATGAAAAGTGCCTCAAACTCTTGAAGAATTGCTACGAGGCCCTTCCACAAAATGGGAAAGTGATTTTGGCTGAATTGATTCTGTCTGAGTCGGTGAGTCCCCACATTCTGGGCTGGCAGCCAAGAATGTCATTCATGTTGATGTGATTATGTTGGCTCTCACTCCAGTAGGTAAAGAAAGGACAGAGGTTGGATTTAAAGACTTCCACTGTTCCACAGCCGCTGTGCTCACAATGATTGGATCATGGAACTTTATAAATAATAAATAAATGGAGATAAGATTTGCATAACGAAAATTCCACTTTCATTGATTGTTTTTCTTAAATTGTAAACCATAGTTACCTATTACTTTCTTACCAATTTGTGGTACTTTTACGAATTGATACTTTATAATAGTCAAAGTGATACTCTAAAATATATAAATTGAATTATGGAAAGTAAAAAAAGATATATAAAAAAAAATTAATTAAAATTTATTAGTATAAGAAATTTTTTTATCCTATTTAATATGTTTTATAGAATTCTCATATTAGTAAAATAAAAAAAGTGAAAAGGTATTGTAATAATAAGAATATAAATTTATATATATATATTCTTTTTTCTGCTTAGCTGATAAAAAACATTTAATTATATTTTAACTTCAGAATACAAAAAGTTTCACTACTTAGAGGAATCAATGAAAAGGTAAATGAAAACAGATATTAATAAATAGGAAGATGAAGAGAGTAAGACAAAATAGGCAGAAATAAATTAAAGTATCTAAGAAAATAAAAGAGGATACAGATAGACGAAGCATCAATCAGAAGTACATTGAAAATGAAAAAAGACAAAAAGATAAATGCAACTAAATCATGTTCTCCACTCAAATTTTTAATGTAAGACTTACCTCATCACAAAATCTTCTTTCTACATACGTAGGACATCCCACATGTTTTCTCTCATCCAATTTAATCTATCAATATGTTATGGCATTGACATAAAAAATATGTGGATGGTTCTATTTAAATTTATACAAATTTTTATATGATTTCTAGCCATTTTGAAAATTTTACATTGAGAGTATATCAAATAAATTATATAAGCGAATTGAATACCAAAAGAGCGTACCGATTAAGTCTACCCTCAACGTACCATATTTTTAATAAAGTGACGTACCACATATTCATACTCGTATCACGTATCATAAAGTACCGTAAAATCGATAACTATGTTGTAAACCAATTATACGAACAAGTATAATTAACTCGTCACGTAATTTTTTTAAATTTGGTTAGCTCAAATGTACTGTTGAAATATTTACAACAATTAACTTAGTTTCAATTCTTTTGAAATATTTTAAATTTTTCTATAGAAAAAGCTAAAATTCAAAAGTAATTATCAATCAGCTTTTGCAGCTGATAATTGATACGTTCTATTATATTATTTTAGACATTCTCAACTTTCTTATTAGATTAACAAATTCTTACTTCTCCAAAAACAAAAATTGTTGCAAAAGTTCACTCTACATAACACAAAATTGTAACTTGTTATTTTAATTTACTCCAGTGCAAATATTTTCCACATTATTTATTTTTTTAATAAAAAAAGATTTGGGAACAAATGTTATCCGTCATAAATATGAGAAATTTTTATTTATTAATATTTTTTATTTTTTAATTAAATTTTGCAATGGCACTACCCGTCACAAATGCAAAATTTTGACTTTATTTGACCCCTAACTTTGGAAAGATTATTGGAATGGACCCAATGGTATCTTCATCACAAAATTCCATCATAAATTGCGACAAGCAACAACCCATCGAATAGTTTCTATTGCAAAATACATTTTTTTTAATCATTTCTAATTAATTATTATTATAAAAAAATATCTAACAGCATCCTTAGGGCTTGTTTGCTTTGAATGATGTGATTAGAAGTGATATATAAGCAAACAATACATTTTAAACCCATTAGGATAGAATATTTTAATTTTATGTTTGGTTGGTATGATTAGTATATAAATAAATTAAAATATAATATATAAATTTACTATTTTATCATTTATATTTTTTAATAAGTTTTTCATAATTTTCTCACTCTTTCCCATTTTTAGAACCATGGTTTAATTGAAAATAAGATAAAAAATAAGTCTTATTAAATCTTTATAATTCTTATCACACATAATCAAACTTTCCCCCTCTTGATCCATTTTTCAAAAGCAACAATAAATAATGTAGGGCGTAGAATTTATCAAGAGCTTTTATCAATTGAAACAAATATTAAAAAAAATTTGATTAGGTATGTATCACATCTAATCAATCCAAGCAAACAAGTCCTTAATATATATTTATGAAATGATCAAATAAGAGATCCATATAAAACCCTCATCCATCAACGTCGACATTTCATCACTCAAAAACCCACACCAGAAAAATAAATCAATCAAACAAACAAAAAAGTGAAAAGAATTAATGGATTATTCAGGAGAAGATGCCTGTTCATTTGCCCTGCAGCTCGCCGGCGCTTCTATACTCCCCATGGTTCTCAGATGCGCCATAGAACTCGACTTGTTTGAACTCATCAAGAAAGCAGGCCCAGCCGGCGCCTTTGTTTCTCCGGCGGAACTCGCCACCCAGCTGCCCACCACCAACCCGACGGCGCATATAATGCTTGACAGACTCCTCCGCCTCCTCACCAGCTGTTCTATTCTAAACTGCAGCCTCAGAAAGCTGCCCAACGGTGGCGCTGAGAGGCTGTATTCTTTGGCTCCAGTTTGCGAGTTCTTGACGAAGAATGACGATGGAGTTTCTATGGCTCCTTTGGTGCTCATGAATCAAGATAAAGTCCTCATGGAAAGCTGGTAATTATAAATTTCTTTTATTTTATAAATTTATAGTTTTATAATTTAATCTGAAATTATGTTTCAATTGAACAAAAACAAATAAATAATATAAGACTTTGGGAAAGACTTGGTCGAAAGTATAATACTTCCGCTCTTTTTGGGAAAGATTGAGAGTTGGAAGGAGACTTTCAGTTATTATTATTATAAAAAAAAATTACCATTGTAGATCTCAAGTAAAAGGAATCACCTCAATTGGTCGATGAAAATTGAAAAGCTAACTTGGTACGGATGTCGGATTAAATTGTTCTTGGAAGAAGTGAGAGAGGGAGGCAATAAATCTAAATCTATATGCATGTGCAAAACCACATGTGTGGTTGAGATAAGCAATCACACCCCTTCAAATTTTTAAAATTAAATATGATATAAAAATTCATCCAGCCATTCATAAAATTATCCTTCGTTTAATTGAAAAATATATAATTTATCCTGCAAAATAAAAAAAAATACATTTATATTTCTGACAATTTAATTTCGCCTTCAAAATATATATAAAAATATCCTCACTCCATCCCTTTCCATATAAAGCTTCATTATACATATACTATTTTTTTTTAACTGAAATTACGCTCCTCAATTAACAAAATTGCTTTTTATATTATGTGAATTTTCATTTTTATCATTCTTTATAAAATTAAATTTTTTGGCTCCATTCTCATTTAATTCGCATTCCAACACCTATCACACCACCATCAGGTCACATTATATCATCCAAACAGATCATGAGAAGACAGACTTTTTAATAATTAATTTGGTATGCTAAACAAAGTCACAAGGTGGATACCCCTTCTTATTTCTATCTCTATCTAATGAACTTGTAAATAATCTTTTTCTTTTTAATTATTTCTCTAAATAAATTTATCAAATCACATATCTTGAATTACACATAGGTACCGCCTTAAAGATGCAGTTCTCGAAGGTGGAATTCCCTTCAATAAGGCCCATGGAATGAGTGCATTTGAGTACCTTGGAACAGACCCAAGGTTTAACAATCTATTTAATCAAGGAATGTCTAACTATTCCACCATCATTACGAAGAAAATTCTTGAAACATATAAAGGATTTGAGGGTCTCAACTCTCTAGTGGATGTTGGTGGAGGAACAGGGGCAACACTCAATATGATCATTTCTAAATACCCATCTATTAAGGGCATTAATTTTGATTTGCCTCATGTTATTGAAGATGCTCCATCCTATCCAGGTTATTTCTTCTACTATTTTCTAATTTTATTTATTTATAAACACGCATGTTGAGAACTCATTAGATTGAAATTCCTAATTTTACATTTTATATAAGATTAATATAACTAGACCAAAAATCACTAGACATTGATGTTTTCAACATTTATTCCTTCAATTCAATGCATCGCAATAAATAGACATGAATGTATCATCAAAATAAGATGAAAATTTTGAGTTGGGATATCTATTTGACTATTGGGTTGCCTCGATTTTACTTCTTTCTTGGTTTACTCTGTTTCTTCTTTTTTTTTTTTTTTTTTTATCCTTTTAAGTATTTTGCACTTGACAATCTATAACTATCTCAGTGATGATCTAAACAGGTGTGGAACATGTTGGTGGAAATATGTTTGTTAGTGTACCTAAAGGAGATGCTATTTTCATGAAGGTGAGTTTCTTATACTTAAAATCAAATAATTATCTGCATTGTTTACTCTAAGTTACTAAATTGGTTTAACTATTTTATCCAATATGATAAAGACACTTATAATATAGATAGAAGTCCATAATTATATTTTCAGTCAATACGGAAATGATTCATTCAAAGATGAATATAAATAGTGAAACATATCCAAATTATCCATCCAACTTGAAATAAAAAATGTCTTGTATGTTTATAAGTATTATAGCCCATTAAACTATGAATGTGATGGCTAAAATTGAGTAATATATTTTTTAAAATAATTCAATAAATTGGTAGAATTCTACTTGTTGTTGCCATTCAATGATGCAGTGGATTTGTCACGATTGGAGTGAGGAACAGTGCCTAAGGATCTTGAAGAATTGCTATGAAGCCCTTCCACAAAATGGGAAAGTGATTTTATCTGAGCAGATTATGCCAGAAGCCCCAGACACTGGGCTGGACGCTAGGAATGTTGTCCATCTTGATGTGGGCATGTTGGCCCATTTCTCAGGTGGTAGAGAAAGGACAGAAGAGGAATTTCAGGCCTTGGCTAAAGGGGCTGGATTTAAAAACTTCCACAAAGTTTGCTGTGCTCAGAACTCTTGGATTATGGAACTCCATAAATAAACCTATGCCCATCTTTTAGCCCTTTGATTTTCAGAGTTGTTGATCATTTCATTCCGCGATATGTAATTTCATTTACTTACTCAATGATGAAGGAAAAAAAAAAAAAAAACTAAAAATGAGAGGGAAAGTGCCATTTAAATCTTCTATTACATTTTCTATTTCATTTCATGAATATATAATATATGTATTAAATATTTTCTTATGAAAATAATTAATTGAAAATCAGATACATTTGGCATAAATATAGCAAGATGGAATATGAAATGAAATAGAAAATCTAAAGCGAAGAAAGTGGGAACAATCAATACCCATGCAATAAACTTCTGCCACACATTATTAAATAAGAAAATGGAAATGTGTCTCTTTTTTGGAAGATTCTTGTCCGGCCCAATTCAATTGATTCTTTTTTCGTTATAATATGTACCGTTACACATATTATGTGATTTTATTTGATGATTCCCATTGAATTAGATATGAATATGAATTTTTATATGATTATAATTCATCACGTGATCTGATATGATGAAGTCCATCCAGTTGAATTTTGAGTTTGAATTTTTGCATGTTCATGTTGAGCCTATGCATTAGAAAATTAGTTAAATGAACTTATATAACCTTTTTAATATTATGAGTTATATTTGGAAGGTATTGCAGAAGTCTATGTTATAAAATACCATGAATTTCCTCGTGTTTTGTTATTCTAGCTTAACTTTGTGAGGGGATTTGGATTGGCCTAATGCCTTTTCTCGGGCCAACAAACACCAAAAATTCCCCCACCATCAGATTAAATTAATAGATCTTCACGTTGATATACATAATAATCTATATTGTTATACAAAACAATTTTTTTTATGTAAAATTAAATTTATTTTTGATTTTTTAACATAAACTGTCCTTTAATTATTCCAACAATTAAAATAGATGGTGCAGTTTGAAACATAAAATTGAGAATTCAACAAATGAAAAATAGTTTATATACCAATTTTACTAATAATGCACATTTACTCTCTAAATTATCTTTTATGAATGATGATTCAATAGAGTTAGAATTTACTTCTTACAAAACCCACAAACTCACATTATCAAAATTATATTTTTCATTGTTTTCTTTATCATGTCAAACTCTCAATGCAGAATTATGGTTTATAATTCAAGTTACGTTATTTTATACATTAACTTTGAATGACCTAAAAAATATTTATGGACTCAAAAATTGTGTGTGACTATTGCTAGTAATTATAAAACTAAAAATTGTGTATATGATTTATTCAATTAAATCAATTTTCAAGAAAAACTTACATTGACTATTGGTTGGGGTTTAGGAGCACTTAGGTATAGATTATAACTGCATTTATGGTCACGTTTTCACATCCCCCCTTGTAAAGATTAACAAGTATTATTAGGTAGGTTTTTTTTTTCCCAAGTAAATATTACTTTTGAATGTATTTGTTGATAGCCATCATTGAAAACCTCATAAATAAATGAAAATTCAAATAGGAGATTTCAAAGTTGTGCTTTCATTAATAATGGGTGTGGTTTCTTTGCTTGGGAAGATCTTCTAATATGTGAAAGAGAAAGATAAATGATACTTGGGTTGCTTTAGGATGTTGAATACAATAGAAGAAAAGTTCTTAAAACTTCAAAATGGAAAACCATGTTGGTGTATTTGCAGGTGGTTTCTTGGTTGATGATTCTTCACTTTATTAGGACCAAAATTCAAACAGGTTTAACTTAAGGGATAAAAAAAAATGCCAATTTAACGGCCACGTGAGGGGCACGTGAGCTGCTATGTAACTTTTTGGACGGAATCCTTTTACAATCCTTAAATTGGAAAAAAAAAGGGGGGGGGGGGGGCTTATTAAATGCAATGTGCGAAATTGATAAAGAATGTGACTAAAATTCAAAGAAGCCTAACTTATGAGATCAAAAATATAATTTACCTGTTAAGGGGTCAAACAAAGTCAACTTGTATTTGCGACAAAAAAATTTATGTCGTAAAATTGAAAAATAATAATAATAAAAAAAAGATTCTCAAATATTTGTGACAGAAAATGTTTCATTGCAGTTTTAAAAAAAAAAAAAGGAAATAATGCAAAAAATATTTATGACGAGATAAATCCGTTGCAAAGTAAGAAGTAACAATTTCATGTTATATAGAATGATTTTCACAACAATTTTTGCTTTTGAAGAGGTAAGAAGTTCGTTGATTTGATGAAAGTTGTGAATGTCTGAACTAGTTAAAAAAAGTACTAGTAAGCTGTAAAAACTGGTCAATGACTGTTTTTAATTTTTAGTTTTTTCCTGTAGAAGATCGAAACTCGCAAGTAAAAATTAACAACACTTTCACACATTTCAGAAGACCTGAAATTCGGCTAACTGTTACAAATATTTCAACAAATACATTTCAGCTCATCAAACTTGGAAAATTACATAACGGGTCCCATATAATTAATTTACAATTTAAGAAAAACGACCAATCAAAGTAGAATTTTAGTTCTCACCAAAAAAATTTCTTAATCGACTGAATGTACGTTTTGTGGCTGACACTTAAAAATAATAGGTTTTAAGATCACTTTAATTCAACTAAAATTAAATAAAATTATGTTTTTGTATAATTAGTTTTGATGTTATCCAACTTTTTCACCAATCTAATTACACCTCACCAATCAATCAACACCACTTGTCAGTTATACCCTCCTTTCATTTTCCTGTGATTATCGTACGATCTATATTTAGTGAGATTAGCATTGTATTTAAAAATTGGTGGCCATCCATGTTGACGTGATTATGTTGGCACCAACTCCAGGAGGTAAAGAAAGGACAGAAAGGGAATTTCAGGCATTGGCTAAAGGGGCTGTATTTAAAGAATTCCACAAAATTTGCTGCCCCCCAATGCTTGGATCATGGAACTCTATGAATGAATCCAAGCCCATGTTCTGGGCTTTCTATTTTTAGAGGGGTTGATCTTTTTCTTCCATGAAATGTATTTTTATTTACCCATGATAAAAATAAAAAAATAAAATAAAAAAAATGAAAATGTGAGGGGAAGTGGGAACAATCTGTGCCTATGTAACAAGTTTCTGCCACTTATTCTTAAATAAGAAAATGAAATCACACTCACCAGAGTGTAAGAGACAAAAAAGGGACTCCCAACTCCTTATGAATCACACCAACTTAAAATTACATGTGCGTCAGCAAAAGCCTGAATTCATAGATAAAATGCTTAGCAAGTGTAGTGTAATCAAACTTGAGATATAAGTAGTTCAAAGATTTATATCCACCACTTATCCCTGCATTACCACACTCCAGATTTCCCGAGGACAGTTGTAGCGCATCCCTTAAATGGAGAAGAGAGGCTGCCCTCCATTAGCTTAAAGCAGAAGCCAAAAACGAACACGAACAAGATTTATTCTCTCATACTATCATTGTTTTCTTCATCACTTAAATCAAGATCAGCAAGCAATTCATCTAATGGAACAGAAGGAACTTCCTCACCATCAGTCACAGAAGCCATCTCCGATGGCTGGTATTCTTTGTTGCGGTACAGGGACAGATTAAATCTTAAATCAGGGTTCTCCTCCAAATCTCTCAAGAATTGTTCATATTCTGAGTTCATCTTCTCGTCATGATCTCTACCTTTGGCAGCATTATCAATATCCATATTGAGAGACTTAAGATTCCAAGAACGAGGCTTGCCCCGCCTCTTCTGACGCTTTTCTTCATAGCTCTTTTTAACTAGTATCACATCTGGGATAACAAGGCCTTTGTACTTGTCCAATTCAATATCATTATTGTTGGCACCATATAAGTCATAGCCAAGAGCATAATCGCCAGGATTTAAAAGATGTCCCAAATGTGTCCTCACGTTAAAAATTATGTCATTCTTACCAAAATCTGATAATCGAGCTACTTGGGCATCAGCCAAAACATACCTTGAGCCACCAACATTGACTTCAGGAGAAACAGCCTCCACATCCAACACTATGTATTCCACAAGCTGCCTACTTGACAATAAGGCCTTAAAAGATGATCTCCAGTACTGCTCAGCATCCAGGAAGCTTTGCCTAAGGGTGAATGGATCTAATAAAGCTATGCTGTTGCTCACTTTGTTGCATATCACAAGTGGTCCTAGATTTCCCAAACTAACAGCGACTTTTGGTGGAAGACAAATCAAATCCTCACGGCAGATGGGACTAATCTCAACCGAGAAAGTATACTTGTAGTTGTAATTATTGCTCTTTGGATCATGAGACACAAGTTGTTTGTCATTACGGCTCCTAATTGGAGCTACTTTGCCCAAGAACTCAACAAACTTGACAGCATGACTCCGATTGTTGAAGAAGAAATCAATTCCCTGGTCCATCTGCTTAATCCTGATGGCAGATTTAGCAGCATCATGCTTAAGAATAAGCTGTTCCAGGTAGAAGAAAGTGCGTCTGTGAGAAACATGCTGCCGCAGCTGCACTGCAGCAACCCACTGATCAGGATTAGCTTGGACCCTTGAACAAGACTCACACATCTGATCTTGCACAACATATTCGACAGTATAAGCTTGTTCGAGTATGGCTCCATTGAGAACCTCTTTCTGGACCTTCAGTTTCACTTTAATCCTCTTGGAGTGAGGTTCAGTCCAAATGAACTCAGCATGTACCAAGCGAACCTTGTTCAGGTTCTTCAACCTTTTCACACAGAAGGTCAAGAGCTCTTTAGATTCCAGCTGCGCTTTGATCCAAGTCCTTGGTGGCTGCAAATAACTGTCACATTCAGGGCAATGGTTGATAATAACATGCTTCTGAAGGCCCTCTGTTATGTCAACTTCTGATCGTAGGCATTGGGCACACATATTTGCAGCATTTGGTTGCATTAAAATACCACACTTGCAGCATAAGACATTGCCAATAGTCTGTGGCACTGTAAACATACCCGTGTCTTGCGCCATAGCTGCATAACCGAAAAACAGAAATAAGTGCAATACTTTGTAAAAAACAAAATATCACATATTTGCATTGAACGTAATTTACAATCAAAAACTAAGTAGGCAAATATATTCCTTATCTAGTCAAGAGAAAGAAAGGGAACCAAGAAAAAATAACTGCATAGCACAAGTATCACATTAGAACGACCAATAGTAGCATCTGAACCAGCTAAAATCACCATTCATAAAGATAATCGCGTCGTGATGGCATAGAAATTGGACTGTGAACAAAATTTAGCAAGCAATTATTTATTCCCAGAAACAATAACTGATAGCCAGCAGTCATCAGAAATTCTAGTGCATAGTCCGTAGGTAACAACAAATATTATATTAATTTACATCAGTTTTCCTGCACAAATTTTCTCAGTACATCTTTTGACAGAGAAAAAAAAAATCACGAAAGTGCAAAATTCAGCAAATCCCAAAAAAGAATGACATGCCAAAACCATATATATATAAACTCATTCAAATAAGCATTTCACAAATCTTAAGAAAATAATAGCTGCACCTTAATCTGTATCAGACAAACATCACGAAAATCAAGCCAAGTTGTTAGATTACCTCTATCAACAGCAGAAGACTTACCCAAAAACAAAGGCGTATTAAAATTGACGAGGGAAAAAAAAAAAGAAAGAACAAGGAACAAACGAACAGAAAGGGCCGGAAGAGTATCACAAGAAAGCAAAAAAACACTCAGACAGAGGAGAGAGAGGAGGGAAGGAGACAGACCGAGCATAAAAGACTACCAACCTTTGTGGGAGTTCTGACGATTTTAACAAGGGAAATTATGAGGAGAAGGTGGCGTGGCGGCGATCGTGAGTTTTACGGGCGGTGGTGGCGCGATGATGGATTAGCAAATCTTACGAATATATTAAGGATTGGCTGGGGAAGGTCGGCGGAGAGCAGTGGCGGCGTAAAGCGCGAGAAGACTTCACACAGGCGGCAGACAGATGAAATAAGAGAAAGAGTCGGGCTGAAATGGGGATTGGATTGGGGACTGGTTCTTTTGATTAGGGTTGGATTTGTACACTTTCCAATTGGATCTAATAGGAGGATCCAACGGCCCAAAGCTTCGGGTTTATGGGTATTGCCGTATTAATGGATATCAGATCCTACCCAAACGCAAAACATCTCTTTTAGTGGGCCTGGGCCTTAGTATGACAATACGGAGTCAATACCTTGAAATTCTAATATATACAAACATGTGAAACGTAGCTCTATGTGTATGCTGTATGCAAACCAAACATGCTAACAATTTTAGTAAACTCGATCCGTATGCTAATATTTTTATCGTGCGAAATAAATAAAATATTTATTTATTTTTATATAATATTATAATTTTTTAATATTATCAAACTAATTTGAATTTTAGGATAATCAAAGAAAAAGGTTTAAATTAAAGGGGAAAAACACAGGATTGAAGATGTAAAAAAGTTAGAGGACAAGAAAAAAATTATCTTATTATTATTTTTTAAGTAGGATTAATTTTATTAATTCACTTGAAAGCATATCAATAGGGTCCGATACCTCATATATATATATATAGTGTGTGTTTTTATATGTGTGTTATGGGCAATTTCTCAAAAATTTTGTGCACACTAAGTGCATTCTTTCAATTTAAATTACAACATTTTTAGTGTATCACAAATTAATTTGTTTGTGTATGAAAATTTATCTAGAAACTATATTGACTTGACTTAAAAAAGTGAAGTTAAGGACTTGTTTGTTTGTGAATTGCCAAAATATTTTTCAATTTTCAAAATACAAACAAACAACTCATCACATTTTTCAATTTCACTATCTAAAATACACCCAAAAAGACCCAAAATACCTTCCTAATTTATTTTCTACTCATTCCCCAATATTCAACCCTCTCATTTTTTCCCCCTTCCCAATCTATATAATAACATATACATATACATAAATAATTTTAAAATATCAATTTCACTCTACAAACCCAAGAAAAAAGTTATTAATGTAACATCTTATTTCTTTCCAAAATACAAACAAATAAATAATTTTCTCCCAATTTATTTTCCACCTACCTTCCAAAACACAAACAAACAACCATCACATTCCCCAATCCCACTTCCCAAAAATTATTTTAATAAAATATTTTGACAAAATGCTTCAATTCATAAACAAACAAACCCTAAATTTCTAAAACTTTATGGGGTTTTAGTTTGGATACAGCTAAAATTAAAATGAGAGAATGATGATCTATTTTAGTAATATTTTATTGACTGTTATAATTATAATTATTTATTACAAAGAAAAAAGACGAAGCTTTTGAAAATAGATCATATGATAAAAAGATAACTAGCAAACTATTGGGCCTTGTTTGGTTGTAAATTTTCAATACATTTTTCAACTCTCAAAATTTAAACAAACATATAATCATATTTCTCAATCTCACTCTCAAAAACAAAATCCATTCCCTAAAATATTCTTATTATTCACTCTCTAATGCATTCCCCAATGCTATGCTACTTGTCGTAAATTTTTCTTTTCACATTACACATATATACACATACTAGGGGTGGGAATAGGTTATACTAAACTTTGCTTTAAATAGGTTAGGCCTATTGCATAAATTGTAAGATTGAACCTAGCCTATTACGTGACATAAGCTTTTTTTAAAGGCCTGACCTAACTTTTTTAAACTTTTCCAAAACCTAGGCCTAACCTGAAAAAAGCCTACTTTAGTTAAGATTTTAATGAAGCTTAAATTTTATATAAGTTCAGACTTTTAATAGGCTCAGACCTTAATAGGCCTAAAAATTCTATAATTATTATTAAGTAGAAATAATTGACAATTATAATGCATTTATCTAAATAAAGAGAAAAACATAATCAAACATTACTATAAGATAAACAAAAAATTTGAAATAAAATGGTTATGTATTAATTAAGAACATAATATATAATTATAAAATCAATTAATATAAAAAATAAAAGCAATTATATAAATTATAACTATTTAAATGTATATATATATATTATAATATAATTAAATTATATAGGTCAACTTGATAAGCTTTATATGCTTTTTTTAAAAGCATATACCTAGCTTTTTTACCTATATAGACTTTCTTAAAAATCTAAATCTGGTATATTTATTAAATAGGCTAGGCCGTAGGCCCTTAACGGGCGGCATAACCTATTCTCATCTCTAATACATACTACCACTCATTCAATCTATATATAACATATATAAATAATTTTAAAATATTCATTTTACCTCACCAACCCAATAAAAAAGTTATTGATGTGACATCTTGTTCCCTTCCAAAATACAACCAAACAAATAATTTTCTTCCAAAATATTTTTCACCTACCAATCAAAATACAAACAAACAACAATGAACAATCATGTTCCCCAACCCCACTTCTCAAAAATCATTTTACCAAAATATTTTGACAAAATACTTCAATTTGCAACCAAACAGACCTTGACTTTCCTTTTCCTTGCCACCGCCGGTCGGCCAGCCTTCTTAATTATGTCTCACTTTCGGCCGTACACTGCTATTAACTGCAGCCAACTGGCTCAGCAAATTGACCAAACCTTTCCCTTCCCCTTCTCCATACACTTCAGCTTCCAATTCAATTTCAATGGTAGAAGACTTCTATCACTTCCTTTTCAAAATCAACTTTTTCTTCTTTCTCTTTTGCTTTGTGGTGATCACATTCGTTCTTTCTTATAATAGCTCTAAATTTTGGAGTCGAAACTTGAATTGCACATAATAATCCTCATCTCTCCTAAAACCATACCTCTTCTAAGTTGTATCCATACACTTCTTCCTCCTCTCCCTTTTCTTGTCTCTTCCATCTCCAAGTATACATATAGTCATGGCCCCTCTTTGCCTAGCAAACTTGCCATGCTCTCTAGCTAGAATTCTCAAAGACATATTTCTAGTGATCATCTCTTTCATTACTACAAGTAGTGTTGAGTCTACCGCCGAGTTCGAATTTGAAGATCATCCATCTCCTTCATTAGTACCTCTTCCGCACCACTTTATCATCGAGTCAACTAAAGAGCATCTAACTGCGATTAAATATGATCATATTCTCGCAAGCTTATCAAATTCGTGCATAGATGATTGTGCTGTGTGTTTGACAGTCTTGAAGGAATGTGAAGAGGTGAGAGGACTTCCAAATTGCCGCCACATGTTCCATAAGGATTGCATCGATGCTTGGATCGACAAATGCAAAACAACTTGCCCCATTTGTAGAACGAACCTCCTACCAAATCAAGCAGAGAGACTCAAGTATGGAAGAGATCCATGGAGGAGGGAGAGAATGAGATATCTGTTTGGTCATGATTCCTTCACACAGCTTGAAATATAGCATTAATTATTGAGGCGCATATGTACAAGTTGTAGCATATATATGGCGAAATCCTAACTCTTCTTTAGGGCGCCATTTGTCATTAACAACAATCTTTGGGCAAATCCAGTCATGCCTTATTTTTGTTCCTTCAATCTTCCCTGTTGACTTCTTGTATTTCTCTTACTGTGTAAATCCATTATATAATAAATAAGAATTCATATGCAAATATTAATTAAGCTTGGTTCTAGATAGAATTTCTAAATCAAAATTAATACACGAAAGGTATATTTATCGTGGTTGATTGCTAATAATGAAAGCACAGGCACAGCAAAGAATTTCGATGAATTTGCTTAGTCAATAAAGTGAGGACAAAAGTAGTTATATTGTTGAGACTTGAGGCCGTATAAAGCAACTTAACCGTGCCGTCACTCAATTCACAGTGGAATTTTATTCCTCACATTTTCTCCCTCCTAAGTCCTAAGTGAATCGAAAAATTGTATAGCCTTCGTTTGATTATGTTTTGATTGTTTTAAAATAATAATAAAAAAAAAACTTTTTATAAAAGATATTTTAGTAGGGAATTCAAAAATTTTGATTTTGTTTATTATTATTTTGAGGGTTGCTAAAGAATATTTTGAGATCAAATAATTTGTTTGAATGCATTTTGGAAGGAAATAAATTTTATTATAAATGTTACATCAATTAATTTTTGTTGGGTTAATGGCGTGAAAGTAAATTTTATATGTATATGTATACATATAATGATTACTTGGTTATATATGCAATGATTGTTTTGTTATATATATATATATATATATGTAATTGTAATATATTTTGGGAGGGTATTTTGGGGAAAGAAAATATTTTTTTAAATGTAATCTCGAAGAATGCACGTGCTTGTCTGAAAATATTTGGGGAACTGAAGTTTTTCATGGAAAAATATATACAAACAAGGCCATAGTTGTCGATGTTCATTTAGTCCATAGCTATAAGTCATATATATAGTGTGAGGTTAAGGGTTCAAACTTACCAAATCTATGAGTTGCACATGTATAAATAAAGAAAAGGCTACAATTTCATCAAGATTTAAATATTAAACAATTAATTATCACTAGATACCAACAATGAATAATCGACTACTGTGAAAGTAGACAACACCCATAGTTCTAGTAAAAATTGAGCTTGATTGAACTTGACGATGGTTAGTTCTATTGTCAAATACGAAGACCCGTGTTTCAAGATATGATTAACCAACATGTTAACTAATTAATTATGATCAGGTATTGTATTATTGAAATGCACTTGATGAGGATTTTATCTTTGTGAAACGACACTTTAAAGTGTGATAAAGGGAAAGCAATTTATAAATTATTCTACAATTATCAACTTTCCTAATGTAAGACAAATAAAATATTATCAAAATTCAAGATCTTGACATTCTTCAAATTTTAGCTTTGGCACGAGAATAATATTTTGAAAAATATATTTTTCATGAAGCATTTTAAAATGTTGATACTTAATTAAGATAATAAAGATGCCGAGTGGCCTGTGGCCCAGAGGCATGAGTCTCCCACATAATGTGAAATGTCAGGAGTTTGAGCCCTAATAGACTCTTGATGTGCGTGTATATAAAAAAAATAAATTAAGATAATAAAAATAATTAAATACGGAATCCTTAAGGCCCACTTGACTCATGGGCCTTTATAATATATTAGAATTTCATGAGCCTCTCGCGGGGTGCATCAACTTTCATTACTAAAAAAATCAAGACAAGTGTAGTTGAAAATTTTGAGGATAGTTTCTCTTTTTAATTATATATATATATAAATATATATAAACATTAAGAGTTTATTAGGGCTTCAATTCCCAACTTTACACTTATATGTATGAGTTAATATTATTGAGCCAATTGACTATTCAACTTTTTACAAGGCGATTAACAAAATTAACCAACAAAATTTTGTTAGAAGTTCTCCCTATACATAAATAATAGGAATATCGAAGCAAAGGAGACCATGAATTGGACCAATTGGCTTGAAAATTAAGATTATTGGGCTCAGCCCAACCCACATGAAGTATTGTGGATTTTCCTAGAAAAACAAAACAAAACAAAAAAGAGCTACTGTGTAGTGAGTGCTGATTGACAAAATTGTCCTAAAGCCGTTGGAAATCCTCTGGTACTAATATCAAGCGTGAATTCATGATCACCGCCACCCCACCACCGCCGCCGCACCTACAACCAATTCCACCACCTACCTAAAAAGGCTACCTCGCTCTCTGACGTCATCTTCACTGTATTTCTCTCTTCTCCACTGCCCTCAAGCACATTCTCTTCCTTCCCAACTACAAACTCTCTCAGAAACTCCTCAAATTCCCCAGAATGTCCCTTACCTTTACAAACACTCCAAACCGTACCCGCCGCTCGCCGACCGCCGCCATTTCCGACGCCGCAGTCTGTCTTAGCCTGGCTCAAGTCCCGCGGAAGAATTATTCGGCTCTTGGAGAGTGAAGCCGGGCACTAAAATGTCCACAATCTGTGGCTCGAAATTACTGATGGAGAAACAGTTTTAGCTGGTTACACCCCTCCGGTTCGTACTATTCAAGTTATGATTGTTCGAATTGCGCGAAATGATAGGAAAGTTCTTGTGTAATCGCACCAGGAGCTGTCAAACGACGCCATTGGGCACCGAAGTCGGCCTTCATCAGAGAAAAATAAAGCCCGGTGAATCCGTTGAGGCCGCAGTTTTCCGCGCCGTGAAAGAGGAATTAGGATCCGTGTTAGAAATCGGGTCTTCTAAAATATCACTAATAACTGTAATGGCGTTACTGGAATTAATGGCATTTTGAAAATTTGCCAGGATACTATGTGAAGAAAGGTGGAGGAGAGGATTTCATTATCCTATCCAGCATTTCCGGCTTGGTATATCTTGCTTGCGGTGGATGCAGATGAGGTTTTGCCTGATGGTGAGTTTTGCAGCTAGGAAGTAGATGAGTATGGGTATTTTGATGGGATGGGAATCGTGAATTCTGCGGTTTCATATAAAAAGCATTACTGGAAATGGGTTGATTCTGATTCAACTGATTTTTTGGGAAGAGGTGAGTTTCCAGGTCTGTTTACAGATTGAGTTTAGAATTGATAGTCTTATTGCTCCAATGTTTTAGTGACTGAAAATGTTCTATACATGTATTGATGAGAACAACAGTTTCGATTTTTGTTAATATGACAATAGAAGAGAGAAATACTGGACTCCATTTTCAATTTCTTTTTAGGATCATTGGGTGCGTCATTTGGTGGATTATATTCTGGATTGATGTAAATCTTTCAGTTGCATGCTGTGGGCACACACATCTTGTACATCTTCAAGAGAATTATTGGGCAGCAACGAAGTCGAGTTCAAGTCGAAATTTTGAAAATTTTTAGTACTCGAGCTTGTAAAATTAGGTTCGAGCTTAAGTTCAGTATAGAAAATTAAACTCAATAAATTGTGAACTTTGGCTTAAAAACTCATGCTGACTTCAGATTGCGCTCATGGTTTTAGAGGCAATTCTTGTGTGTGCGGGCTCATGGACCTAGAACGAGACAAGTATTCTTTATGCATCTCAACACAACTGCCTACTTGTTTTAGTGACAACAGTTTATGAGGTTATAGAATTCTTAAACCATCTGCCGCACTGTTTTTGCATAGAGGGTCAAAGAGCAAACTTGTGATCTGGGAAAACGGCTACATGAATAATATTTGAATGACTCGTGGTTGGATACACCATATATATACTGACTGGTTGAAACCCTTTCTGCTATTCTGTTATCCTACTTTGTATTTCTTGATGACCTTTAGAGGTAGCTGCCTCAATCTTCTTTCCAAAGGTATGATCTTGTGAATTTGCCCTTGAATTTTCAGCACTGCTAAGCCATGTTAAGAGTCTTCTCTTCACCTTTGTTGCTCTTGTGCGTGTTTGTTTCTATAACATTTTGCTGTGGTGCTGGGTAGAAACTTTTTGGGCCCTCCATGTGCAAATTAAAGGTTAATTGTGTTTTCAAGGAACTTATTAATATTACCAGAAAGTCTACTAGAATTTGATTTACTTTCTTTTCAATAAAAGAGAGTTGACATGGAAACATAGAATATCTACATAAAGAAAGCAGCAGATTATATTTCCAGCCTTTTAATCTATCCTTTTTCACCTTCGGAATCTCATCAACCAACTTGTGATATCCTGCTGCCCCTCTTCTCTACCAACAGCGAAATAATCTTCTCACCAAGTATGAAACCTTTCCTCCACTGCCCACTTCCAGAAAGTCCACCAAAAAGACCACATAATCCACATCCTTTTCCCCCATCATATATAAAAGCATGCAAAAGTGAGCTCAAAGCAAAGAGAAAAGAAGAGAGATGGATAAGATAAGCAACTAACCAATACAAACTTTTCATCATCTTTAATATTATATTTTTACTTTATACTTACAAATCCTAATAGACAGTCAATATTTACCGAAAACCAAGCCTTGAACAAGATCCGGAGAAGCTTATTATTCATAAAACAAGACATCATAGTCATGAATTTTTGTCATCAAACTGAAGTAGAGCACTGTGTGCCTTGTTTGGAACTTGAGGGAGGTGAATGTGTTGGTCCAAATGGCATAATAGTTATACAGTTTACAGTAAACCTGTACCGACTAGAAACCCAAGTTCCCACTTTCCACCGGAGCCTGCCTATTACCTTGAAATTTAAGGTCAGTTTTCCAGTCCCTTGATCATGTTGAACTTCGTAAGCCAAAGATGGGGCCACAGGTTGGTTTCCAACCAACAATGCACTGAGAAGGTTTGTTTCTTCGTGCTCTTGATAAAATGGAGAAATTGAAGTTTTAGGAGTAATCTTTTGGCCCTTGTAAGATGCATATAATAGGAATTCATCATAGTAAATACCAACTTTCTTGTTGGGATTGTTGGATAGGAGAGTCAGCCGAATAGAGGAGTTGAGGAAGGATGGACCTGTTAAGTTGAGCTGATTGATGTCAGCTTGTTGCAGGGAAAACTGTGGCTTTGTTGGGTGGAGAATGAGCCAAACAAGGAGTATGAGGGAGAGGATTGTGAGGAAGAATGTGGAGAAGTAAAAGATGAGCTTCTTGTTGAACTTGTGGAATTTGACTTCTTGCTTCTTTGCACAGTGTTTGGGAGATTTCTCATGGATTTGAGACATTTGCGGAGAAAGATGGAGAGAGAGATAAAGAGAGAGATGGAGAAGTATGCAATGCTAAGGAAAGGAGGAAGTTGAAATGATGGGGTTAATAAAGAGCTAAATGGAATGGAGAAAGCAGCAATTATTTTGCTGATAGCTAGCTGCTTTTGACTGGCAGTTCAAATTGTTGGAGGTGGCTGTAAAAATTTCACCTATCACTAAGCCAAGGCCAAGATTTTGAAACAAATGAAACTTTCCCAAATCAGTATTTCTTTTCCTTTTTCTCAATGCTGGATTAGTTGTTTTCTCCTGTTCACAAAAGGCTTTTACCCCTTTTTTCAAATGCTGGATCAGTGTTTCCTGTGGGTCATAAAGGGATTGCAGGCATGCTATTAGTCTTAAGAGTCGTTTACTTCTTTCTATCCAAAACCAGTTGACAGTTGGTGAAAAATAACATAGTTAAAACTGTTGAAGAAGTCATGTTTTATCAACGTAGGAGAGACTCTACTGCATTAATTACTCAAACCTTAACTACGATTCTATTCTTGGATGCATGTTATACAAATAGAGATTGCTAATGACTTGGCTATATATGAATCCCTAGAAGGAGCATTTCCACCAAGATTCTTGAATATGCTTGCACCTCTGTCATGCATATATTTTATAAGTGTATTTTTGGTAAATAATTGAGCGGGCCCGATCATCGCTACCACCTTCGTGAAGAAACACCCTTCTTCCAAAGTTATGTAACTAATTTGTTGAGTTTCTTAGAGAGAGCTATCTTGCACGACTAATTATTATCCACCAGTGTTGATTTTAGGTGAAGGTACTATTTATGTCTAAAGGTTATTAAACCTTTTCCTCGGAGCATAGCGCAGATTACTCTCGCACTCTAGTGCCTGGTGCTTGAACATTGGCTCGAGGTCTACCCCTTCTTTCTCTGAAAAAGTAGAATTATTTGGAAGCAAAGTTAATCACTTTTTAAGTTGCTAGGAGATAGAGTAGCCAATAGCCCTTTCCAATGCATTAAAGTGAGCAATTGTGCATATGTGGAAAGGGATTACACTCAAAACCTGTCTGGTTGCTTTTCTATAAGACTAACTGAGAAGATTTGGGGAATGGGCTATGTAGGGATTTTGAAAAAATCTGGAAATAAGGGTCTTTCAGCTGTTAATCTTTGTTTATTATACATAATGAGTTTCGGAGAAAGGGAATTGGAAAGATAGAGCCAAACATGGAGAATCTGGGAAATAGACTTTATGGTAGCCCCCAAGACTGGGTGAAAGTTTGCCATTGAGCCTTTGCTTTTAGGTTAAGAAAAGGGTTTAGAGTTTATGAGAAAGCCAAAGGACATGAAATTTCCACAAGATTGCCCTCAAGCTGCTCTGCTATATAGGTGCAAAGCTCTTAATATTTTCCGTGACGTTCTTTACTAAAACTTGTTATCGTTACTTCAACTAAAATCCTGGTTCAATCCTTTGTATCATGTATGATGCATCTGTATTATTATATATAGACAAACAAGAACGATTAAGTGTTAGATGTTTATAACCTAACGCGAATATGTTGTTACGATGGAACTATCATTATACCCTTGCTAAGCAGACTGAATTGCTGGTGCTGCTGTCATTTTTATGAAAGAAAAAGGAAATCTCTTGTGGACATTTAGAGTTGGCACTTTGCTACATTGAAAATGACTCTAAGATCAAAATCACTAACATGTTGTGGGGTGGCCATCACATAATGTTTTTTCACTTTTTGATTCTATAGGTTGTCTCTTTGCATTTGCCTTGGCATGGCCAATGAATCTACACTCAGAGATGTCTTTGTTAAAAAAATTTGGATTTTAATTAAGGTTCTTAATTTAAAAAGTAATCTCTTGCTCGAAATTTAATTTTCTTGCACCATTCTGAGAACTCGATAAATCGAAAAGGAGAGTTCTTCAAACCTCCTTTCTCAAGACAAGGATAGAACTTGATGGAAAATAGGTGAAACAGCCAAAGGTGGAAAGAAATACATGCTAAACACTCCTAGGTGTACAAACACTTATGCAGCTTGGAGATAATGGAAATTCAGACATCTACATAAAATGCTTCTCCTTAGTGATGATATGATATATGTATTTGTTAGGTGGGAAGTATGGTGAAAAGGAGCATTCACTGTGTTACCATCTCCATGGAAAGCATAGAATAAGCATTTAATTAAAATTCACTATTTGTGGATCGTCTATTTTATAAGTGAATTCCAATGCATATGATCATTCTTTATTGCATTTGTCTTTTCATTCCTTGCCACCATAACAAAATATTTCAACTGTATATAAGAAGGAATACGTCATCTAAGTAGGAAAAATTCTCTAAGAAGTAGGGTATACAACTATGGATCAATTCATTCAAAAAAATTTGTCCGCATCAGACCATGATGAATGGGATTATTCTAGTTTCTCACTCGGATGTTAGACTCCCACTGCCAAGAGGTGGCCCACGCCACCTTTTGTGACTACCATGTTTAAAAATGATAGAATTATGATATAGCTGCAGCTTTATTCCATACACAAAATTTGCAAAGATTTGTCGAGATAAGAAATAGGAGGCCTTATACAATACATCCTACTACCTCAGAATGAATGCACCTTATATCATAGTAGCGTGATCAAGTAGAGGCAGCAAGCAACCCCTTGTATAGGTTAGGTTAGCGCTAGCTCGCACCTTATAAAGACTTAACAATTTTATTAATTTTGGACTTTTTCCTTATTCCTCAGGTTGTTCAAGGCTAGAAAATTGGAATACAATCTAAAGTATGTAGCTGAATGGTAGAAGAATCCATGAATTCACTAGGAATCAATAGTTGTTTGTTGGGCATACGAGCTGCGATAGAAATAAATTATTTCAATACTTTAAAAAAACAACAAAATCTTATTGCCCTTTTCCCTTTCTACAAGAATATTACAAAAGGAAGCTCTATAAGAAACGGGATTAACAAGAAAGTAAAATAGAAGATAAAATACGTGTCATCTTTGATAAATCAAATGAAACTCTACTTATTAGCATGATAGAAGATAATTACATGATAATTTAGTGCCTACGTTGACTGATAGTTCTATGAAGCTAAAGGACATAGGGCAGCTGAAATCCAACTAATAAATCTAATTTTTTTTTTGCCAAAATTTGTTAACATTTACTCCACTTGGAGGACCTTAAATGGGGAGTAGCTAACCAACTAATGAGCTCCTCGAATCATGTTCTGACTTACTGAATTCTTAGCATTGTATCTGTCGATATTCCTACAAACAATGTTAAAATGATGTAACTTTTCAAGAGATGTATTAAATATAAGAGATCTCGTCTTTGATATGTCAGACTAAAGTGGAGAAAAAAAAAAAAAAGAAAAATTGAAGAGTGATATTATTGTTCTTAATGAGTGCCTAAAATGAGTATGATGGGGGGCTCTAGAATTGGGGTGGAGGGTATGCTTTATATATTAGAGTCTCTTAGGAAAGATTTTCTTGGGCCTCTAAGGTCTATATGCTTATTATGTCAATCACGAGCATGTTGAGCCATCTACTTAGATTTAGCTTATCAATTATAAAAGAATATTAATTTTCAAAATAATATATCTCCTTAATGTGGAATGCGAGCTACCACACCAGAAAGATTAGTTGAAGTGTTTGGTGTATCAAGCTAAAAAGTAAAATATTTAAATACCATGCTAATCTCCCTAAACATGGATTATAAAAATCAAAATAAGTAGGTAAGCACCACCACAATCAATCTCAAGAAAGTGAAAAGAGGGTATGACTAACAAGTGCGTTGATTAGTGAGGTGTGTGTACCTTAGCTACCACACCACTAGATTGGTTAAAAAGTTTGGTATATTGAATTAATTACATAATAAATGTTATTTCACTTGATTTATTTAATTGATGAGATCTTGAAACCTATTTCTTTTTTAATAATATTATCATAATATTCGGCTAACTAATAAAAAATATAGAGTATGGGGAGTTTTCTTTAAATGCACTTGTCTACACACACCCTAAAATATATATTTCAACATGAGTCACAAAATGATAGACTATAGGTATAAATGGATATATAGTCATAGGTTTGGTATACTTCATCAATATATGTGTCTAATTAAATACGATATTGGTATTCATATTCATACTGGAATATTCAGACAATTGACATCTGAATTGTATGTTAGATAATAAATGAATTTAAATATATTCATATTCAATTATAGTTAATATATCTTTTAACAGAAAATTAAAGCCATACAATTTCACAAATTGGAAGCAAAGAACATACAAAATCGTGAGAACAACACGTAAAATAGAAAAATGAGAACTAACTAAACACACAACTAGAAGGTACGTGAAAACAATGTGAAAATTTTAAACTATACATAGTTAAACTAAATGCTCCTAAGTTAAAAGTCCACAGAAAACAATTTTAAAAATTAAAATACATAAAAAAAAAATTAGAACTTATCATATACAATAATTTTTTTAAAATATTTAATTAAATTACTGACAATCAAATATGTAAACGAATATATGCAATATGTTTGAAATGGATATATATTAAATAGATTTAATACATGACTACTATGTTTGTATTCATTTACAATCAAATATTTGTTAATTTAATACGAATAATATTCATTTTAAATAATTATAAACAATATTTTGTATAGATGTACAAATACGAACATATTAAAAGCACAAAATAAAACTATGTGATTGGTTGTTTCCCTTAAATTGTATATTAATTAATCAACAAATGTAGTTGGCTCGTCATCGCTGAACCAGATGCAATATGTGAGCGTTTGCAATAATTTTAAAAAATTTATATATTTTTAATTTACAATTGAATCTCAATTATTTTTGTGTTGAAATAGTGTTTTTACTTTTATTTCTCTAAAATCAAGCATAAAAAGTTTTTACTTAAAAGCAACCATCGAAAAGATAATATTCTAATTTCCATTCTCCGAAATTAAATTAAAAAATAAAAAATAAAAAATATAAGCAACCATCCACCAATTACAGCATCTTGCTACTTTTTATTACTACTAAAAACTCTCGAGTTTCACTAAATCCTTCTTTCCTTTACAATTTTTTACTTATCCGAAAATAAAAAGTTATTAATTATTAATAACTTCTATATAACCCCCATCAACTTCTACATTTTCATCACTCAGAACTTGCACCAGGAAAATAAATCTATCAACAAATGAAAAAGTACGTGAAAATCCTGCAATTTTAAGAATGGATCATCCAGAAGAAGAAGAAGAAGAAGAAATCTTTTTATTGGCCAGACAACTAGCCACCGCTTCTGTACTACCCATGGTTCTGAAATCCGCCGTAGAACTCGACCTACTTGAGCTCATCAAGAAAGCTGGCCCGGGCGCTTTTGTTTCTCCGGCGGAACTCGCCGCCCAGCTACCCACCACCAACCCGGAGGCGCCTGTCACGCTTGACAGAATCCTCCGCCTCCTCGCTAGCTATTCTGTCCTAAATTGCCGCGTCAGAAATCTGGCGGGCGGCAGCGTCGAGAGGCTGTATTCTTTGGCTCCGGTTTGTAAGTTCTTAACCAAGAATGACGATGGAGTTTCTTTGGCTCCGTTTTTGCTCATGAGTCAAGATAAAGTCCCCATGGAGTGCTGGTAAGCTTTCTTCCATTTCACCAACTTGTAGTTTTATCATTTTATCTTAAAACTCAAGTAGATTTTGTAAGTTGTTGGATTTAAATATAATGATATCACAAAATAAAATAATTACGTCAGCATGCATGCATGATCTAATGGAAAGTAATTTGATTAACACTTAGAGGATATTTGGCTAAGTTTGTTTAAAATAGTTCTAAGCTACTATGTTTTATAAGATGCTTTTTAAGCTTGTAATATACTAGATTTTATTTTTGAAATAAATTATTTTAAGTGTTTGAATGTAGAATAAGATTTTGGAGCCTATAAAATATTAGTAATGATAATATTGCAATTAAAACGATCAGAATTAAAGAAATTTTTTAAAATCTTGAAAATAAGTTAAAATATCCTTACTTTTTTTGTTTTAAAAGAATTTATAAGATCCCGACATCTTATTTTAAGGATCTTACTAATTTTTTTTTGCTGAAACACTTTTAAAAATTTTATAAATTTTTAAACATCTTATAATATGTTTTGAGGAACTTATAAACTCACCCAAACATCTTCTTAATCATTTTATCTAAATAAATTCATGTAATTAATCATATATACGTTTTGAATCCTACACAGGTACCACCTTAAAAATGCAGTTCTTGATGGTGGAATCCCCTTCAACAAGGCCTATGGAATGACTGCATTTGAGTATCATGGCAAAGACCCAAGGTTTAACAAAATATTTAATGAAGGAATGTCTAATAATTCCACCATCATTATGAAAAAAATTCTTGAAACATATAATGGATTTGAGGGCCTCAACTCTCTAGTGGATGTTGGTGGAGGAATAGGGACAACACTCAACATGATCATTTCTAAATATCCATCTATAAAGGGCATTAATTTTGATTTGCCCCATGTTACTAAAGATGCTCCATCTTATCCAGGTCACCTTCTTCAGTTCTTCCTTAGTTCATTTACTTATGCGGTTAATGAATTTTGAACATAAGATTAAAGTGTGATGAAAATCTAAATCAAATATTTGTTTAGTGGAGCAGGCTTTGTTTGATGCATTAATTTAATATAGGAGTCCAATCAAATCAAACTGAATCTAGTTTGGAGAAAAATCTCAAATTCAATTCGACACACACACACACACACACACACACATATATATATATATATATATGATTTGAGCTCAACAATTTGATTTTTTAAACTCAAGTTTTGGCTAGCCTGATTAAGCATGATTTTTCAAATAAGTTTTGAATCTCGAGCTCAAAAATTTCAATTTAATAAAATGATAAAAGTTTCAATAACCCAAATTTATTAATTATAACACTATTAATTCATCACAAATGTTATAAACTATCATAAAACAAGATACAAAAATTACAAACCGTCATAAATTTATATTATGTATATATATATTAATAATAGTAATATAATATATATATATATATAATAGAGATCAAATTTAACTAAATTCTACTTGTGCTCAAGACAGCTTGAGATCATCTCGTGACTGATTTCACTTGAGTGCGCTCCTAAGTCGTAGTGGAGGATTAAAAATAGTATATTGGTTCGATTTATCTTTTTCTTTCTGCCATTGAGAAACTATAGTCCATTTGAATAGGTGTGAAGCATGTTGGTGGAGACATGTTTGTTGGTGTGCCTCAAGGAGATGCTATTTTTATGAAGGTGAGCTTCAACTATTTAAAAACAAACAAATAGTTCTTTTTCTTCCAACCCAGTCAAACTTATTATACAACAAGATATCAATGTCAATCGCAATACCTGCATGCATATAACAAGTAAATAAAATGATGATATCGTTTTAAGTATATTTGAGTCAACAATATGTAATTATTTTGATGTCACCCGATTTAGATCAGATAACCTTTTTGGAAATTGTCCGATTATGAATTGAAATAATGATTTATTTTTTTCCCCAAAAACATGTTTGTCTTAAGAAATGCTTTTAAGAGACGGTTCAAGTTCATTAAAATGTCATTCAATGCCTTTTTTGACTATGAATACTTATATTTGTAATGATTGAGTTCTTAATGGGTTGGATCCATTATACTTAGTAGTTCATCTTAATAGTTTACATGTGTTTTCTGTAATAATTTCTAGGGTTGTCAATGGGTCGGATTTGGATCAAATCAATCATATTCGAATCCAAATTCGATTATCAAAATTCATATCCGAATCCGACCCGATATCATATAGAATCTTTATTAATCAGCACCATATTCGAACCTGATTGATATTTGAAATTTGATAAAAAAAAAATCCAACCCGATTTAATTTTTTTTTTTTCTTACTTTCTCCCCCCTCCATTTTTGGATTGTATAAAAATATTGTATTTATAAAGTAAATTTACATCATATTTGAATTTTTAACAATTTTTTATTATATATTAGTCCAAAAGTTAAACATTTGAATAATAAACTCCTATTTCACATTATATTAATGCATAAGTGAACTATATACATTATTATATTTATTTTATCAGTATCTCTCTTATTTTTTTAGGCTAAAAATTCAATATTAATAACATAATATAGACGTTAAAATAGATATTAAGTCAATATAATATATAGATTTTATTTTAATTTTTTTTTTAATATTATATATAAGAGCTTTAATTTAATAAAAACTTATTAAAGTTTCCATTCAGATTTTTAATGGATCGAATTGCTTAATTTTATATCTGATCTACTTATTTCAAATTATAGATATTTATAATCGAATATAATTTCTAGAATATTTTAATTAAATAAAAATTTTAAAATTCAAATCGAATTCGCATTAAAATTTCATTTATTATTGATGACAGTCCTAATAATTTTATCCATGTGCCCTGTGGAGTATATTGTTACTCAAGCAGATGGCATCCTACGGACAGAATTTGACTGATTGTTGTTATTCAATGATGCAGTCAATTTGTCATGATTGGAGTGATGAAAAGTGCCTTAAAATCTTGAAGAATTGCTGTGAAGCACTTCCACAAAATGGGAAAGTGATTTTGGCTGAGTACATTATGCCAGAGGCCCCGGACACCTCACTGGCCACCCAGAATGTTACCCATGTTGATATTGCTATGTTGGCTAACAATCTAGGAGGTAAAGAGAGGACAGAAAGGGAATTTCATTCCTTGGCCAAAGAGGCTGGATTTAGAGAATTCCGCAAAGTTTGCTGGGCTCGCAATAGTTGGATCATGGAATTGTGTAAATAAATCTATGCCCATCTTTGTGGAACTCTTATCAATAAAACTAAGCCCATCTATTGGGCTTCTTGAAGATGGGGAATAAGCCCATGTGCAATATATCATGCTTGATACATACGTCTATATTATTTATATATAAATAAAAAAAAATAATTGAGCGTTCGATATTTATAACCTAACAGGAAATATATTGTCACGATAAAACTGTCGTTAGACCCTTGCTAAGGAAATCTCTTGTGAACATTGGGAATTGGCACTTTGCAACATTGAAAATGACTCTAAGGTCAAACTCACTAAAAACATGTTGTGGGGGTGGCCATCACATAATGTTTTTTCACTTTTTGCTTCCACGGGTTTGTCTCCTTGCGTCTGCCTTGGCTTGACCAATGAATCTGCACTTAAGAGATGTCTGTGTGCAAAAAATTTGAATTTTAATCAAAATTCTTAACTGAAAAGGCACTCCCTTCGTCCAATTTTATTTTTTTATATATATTATTTTAAGAACTATCAATTAATAATCATTCATAAAATGACCAAACTTTCTTTTCCCACTCGAGTAGAACAAGTTGGGGGGCCTAACAAATGCTCTCCTTCGTGCTTTACATTTGCTTCTTTCTTTACTATAACACGATTCATGTGGCTTGGTTTGATCCGCCCAACCCCTAACATTCAATCTACAATGAGAGGTGGAAAGGCTTTCCAAAATAGTGAAGTTAACATGAAACTCCAGCACTCTCACCTAAAAAGGGGCTCTCGAAACATCCTTTTCAAGACAAAGATAGAACTTGGCAGAAATTAGGTAAAACAGCCCGAAGGTGGAGAGAAATACGTGCTGAAAAGTCCTAATACATCCGTGTATACATGTTTAAGGAAGCTCTCAAAATGAAATAAAATAGTTATGTCAAAACATTTAGGCAAGATTGACATAAAATGTGCTCCATAGTGCTGATGTGTTTGTTAGGTGTTAAGTATGGTGAAAGCTGAAAAGAGATTTCACTGTGTTTCCATCTTCATGGAAGGCCTAGGATAAGCATTACACAGATAAAATTCACAGCAGAAATAGGCTATTTCTAAACTTCCTCCTTTCTGCAAGAATATTGCAGGAGGGAGCTGGATAAGAAACGGGATTATCAAGAAAATGAAATAAAAGATAATATACATCTCTGTAGACTGTAATAATGCAGCATATGTAATTATAGTTCATGTGAATTCAGCTGATTCATGAAAGAAACATCTAAGGATGCAACATTGTTTTCTCAAAATGGAACAATTGTAATAATATTAATGCAACTATATTTGAAAAAGACAACAAAACATAGTTACAAATATGGATAAGTAGCATCATCAGAACTAAAATATGGCTATGAACAACATATATATCTATATGGATAGGGGAGGGGAAACAGCAGCCTCCATGTAAATATAGTGAATGCCTAAAAAAGGGAAAATAATATACAACAATAAAATGATGATATAAAGTCACTTTGCGGAGTGAAATAGTGTTAGAATCATTTGACTCCTCCATGCCTATGTTTCGTTTTATGAAGCTAACGGATACAGGGCAGCCGAAATCTAACTGATCTGTCTAATTATTTCTTGCCAAAATTTGTTCACATTGACTTCACTTATAGCATTAGGAGTAGCTAACCAGCTGATGAGCTCCCAGGTGGAAGATCATTAGGCACTTGGCGAACAAACTGTCCTTTCACACGTGGACGCTGCTCAGCCAGCTTTTTTCTGCTTTCATAGCGCACCTGTCGACAAATTCCAATGTTTATTAATAAAAAATGAACAAGAAGTTCACCATTTATATGTACTGAATATAGAATATTCACATGTTTGTTATCTACAAACCTTCTTCTCAAAGCATCTGTCTTTCCTCTTCAATCTGAACTTTGTTAGAGCGGCTTCTCTTTGTGTGGATCGATGAGATGCTCCCTCATGAACATGGAAGCCATCTTCATTACCACATTCTGATATGGCCTTGACGACTGAGATTGTATTACTCTTGCCATTGCTACCAGAACCTGTGCTGTGATGATGGCTTATATGGTCGTTATAGAAACTACCATTGCCACTCTGATGATTTGCAGGAGAAAAATGCCCCTGTTCCTCCAAGTTTTCCAACTTTTGGCCTTGTTTGTTATCTGTCTGATCAATACTATTACTGATCCTTGGATCTATAAGGTTAGGAAATTGCTGAGAACTCGAGGTTTGACGGTCCGATAGAAAGAAAGAATTCAATTGAGTGAAAGCATGTGAGTGGTTAGCTGTGCCCGGACTAGGCGAAGGTGACAGGCTTGATGGTACACAGTTTATTTGAGGCATCACAGAACCAAATCCATTGATTAGATTTTCGACTCTTAAACCTCTAACCGGAATTGGTTGAGATATTTCTTTTTGCTGATGGTAAGGAAACACAGTTTCACACAGTCCCGGTTGGATTGTAAGAACTGAAACATGCTTCTTGGAGCTTATTGTTGGACCATGTGTGTCTGAATGATAATCAGGGACATGATTAGATAGTTGTCTCTCAGAATTGGTCTCATGGTCTTTCTGCTGATTACATGTGCTTGGAGATGTGGAGTTGCGCAGCTGCAAAGGCTTATTGATGTACCTGCATGAGTTGTTTTATCCATTAGACTACCTATTGTAAGACAGTTCTTATCTTCCCTTCCCCCCAAGTCATCAAAATATAAGTTTCTAGTTTATCCACTGTGGTTTATGCATATACCTATTAATAATTTTGCTGATAAAGCCTACAATATCTAAAATTTATCAAATAATTCAACGGATGTGTGTGTGAATTTCTTTTCTTACTTTCTTATTCCAAAAATGTGGGAACAATAAAATATAGAGACCTATAAACAATAAAGGTGTAAATAGCGCAAACTCACCGAGAAAAGGCTGATGCATCAGAGTGGTTTAATCTACGCGTTTCATCATTTACTTGATTCACAGAGCTACTAGGATGAGATCTTCTTAAAGACAGATCCAAGGGAGGCAAAATATCAAACTTGTTAGAACTAGCATTTGAGGCAGGACTTTCGAAAGCGCCTTTCCTGTGGTTATCAAAAGTTCCAATTAAGTCAATGGCCTCTCTAGAAGAGCTCTCAGGGACATGATTATTCTCAGAATTCAGACAAACATCATCAGAGTTCTTGTCCTGTCCTTGTATTGTTGCATAATCAGCATCATTGCTAGCCACAGCCCGTGACTCTAATTTCAAAAAGACAAGATTAGATTAGTAATATTTACTCATACATGGGCTCAAAGGATGAATGAGAGATAAGAAAGGCAATGAGAAAATTACCTCCTGCCTCTCTATCATGTGCTCTCGTTTTTTGCCTTTCTTGATGGCATTCTTCTTGTGTATAAATATTTATATCGTCTGAAAGACATATAGATGCTTTTGGCTGCGAGAGGAAATGGCTTTGCTCGAGATTTGCTTCTTCAGCCTCCAACTCCGGCTTCGTACATGAGCTCTGCAGATAAATAAGCAACATTATGTAAATCTTGAATCAGTTGATCAATTGAGATCCACTGATGCACCTGAAAATACCTGAGCATCGCTTCCTTTCTCAATGCATTCCCTATTTCTCTGAACACACGCTGCCATATAACCACTTGAATGATTACTAACAGCATTATTCTCAGCCATGGCTTCAACTTTTTGTTGAGCTACACTCTCATCTGGGGGTCCAAGGCCAGCAGCACTCCTAGACTGTGTTATGATTGAAAACAAGACAAGATCCCATGATGGTTATGGAACTTTGTACTAGAAAAAGAAATGAAACAGCACATTGTTGGAGAAATATGATAATTGGGCTTACAGCTTGTCTTCTCCAGACATGCTGCCACAAGTTCCTCAGCTCGTTTCTTCTGACAGGCTTGACGAGAAAGTCAGCTGCACCTCTCAACATGCATTTATAAACCATGCTGACTGAGTCTTGTGATGACATCACTGCAATACCAATAAAAAGTATTGAATCTTTTTGTAGATATCATGCTCCTTAAGGTATTGAACCCGAACAAATTGGAAGAAATAGTCTAAAGAATATCAAATAAACTCACTTATTACTGGAATATTTTTGCATATATCATGCTCCATAATCAAGGTGAGGAGAGCATATCCAGAGATTGATGGCAATTCAACTTCTGTCAAAATCAGGTCTATGTTATGGGATCTTCCTTTCAATACTTCCCATGCTTTTAAGCCATCAGGAACCGCAGCAACTACTTCAAGAAAGAAAAAAAAAAGGGCGAAGTTTAGTTTTCAATATTCATCCACGAGAAGAAGAAGTATATAAGGATCACATTTGTAACTAAATCAATCAAACTTTGTTACATGACCATATAGTGACATAAATAAATAAATTTGCTTCATGCCCAACAAAGATTTTCAGTTGCCAATATCATCATCATGATTCTAGAATAGCCAAACTATTGTGGACTCATGAGACAGCAGAAACTCCATGGTGCAGAGATAATAACTGAAAAACTCACTCGCAACAAAATTAGGTCAAAGTATCAAGATTGTGGTGGCTAAATCATCCAAAGGAAATTCAAACAAAGAAACAATTTTTTCAAGAAAACCACATCCTGCAATCTTTCACCTATAGAAGCTATACTCAATGTCATAGTGAAGATTGAGGGGGTACTAATCAACTCAAATCCTTAATTTTCTTCCCATAGAACCCTGACTTTCTACATGAGCCGGGGCATGGATCCTTGCTCCGGCAGATGGAGTTTCTCTTAGGTCTTGAGGACTGGCACGATAGATCTTTCCTCCAAACACATGAATATTTCTAATGAAATATCAAAGCTAAGCGTCATCTAAAGATAAATTAGCTGATCAACAAAAAAAAGTATCCATACAAATAACAGCCAAAAGAAAAATCGTGGAACACCTGTAAAACAATTGAGTTCTTAACAAAAGCTAAGCAAATTAAGATCCCTATAATCCCACCATCCACCAACACTGCATTCCTTAAATCAAAATCCCAATTTCTCAAAGTTAAAAATATGCAAATCCCACAAAATTTGAACTGAAAAAATAAACAACCTTTGTAGTTGCATTTCCTAAGAAGGGCAGCAATAATCTGCCTAGTGGAATCATCAGCTTCCACCAACAACACTCTCACAGCCATTTTTGGCAGAAACCTCTCCCACCTAACTATGGAAGAAGAAGAACTTCCGGCCACCGCCGCGGCTGCACTTCCACCGCCTTCTGTCGCCGTAATCTTGTTCTTCTGGTTCTTCTCTTCAGCTGATTGCGCCTTCTCTGACTTCACCTCTGCTTCTTGAACTTCTATTTCCATAGTATCTTCACTGCTCACCACAACTTCTCCCATTTTTTTATTAAGAATTCTTACCACCTATCAGAGAATAAGCATATAGAATAATATTAACTGTAGCGGTTGTAAATTAGTTCTCAAAAGTCTGGTTTTTTCATTTTTGCACCATTTTCAACACAAAAATATCTCAAAATGGAGACCCCAGTTCTTGATATTTGATGTTAATGGTGGCCTTTTACTGGTCCACTTTAACCGCCTCACATCTGATGGCTCAAATTTTGCTGTAATAATTATGTTTCGCCATTTTGCAGTTTAACCTCTAAGGATATCAAAATTATACTTTACACCCCAATATTGACAGCTACAATGAATTACACCCTTCCAAGCTCATAGGGAAAACTTATTATCTAGCAATCAAACTATGACATTAAACGTCATTAACTAATACGATAAAATAAAGATAAGAAAAGAATAACAAAGAAAAACAATTTAAAAATTAAAATTATTTTAACAAACGTTATGCTCATTATCAAAAATAAAGAATTCACTAGAGTAGAAGATTACAAAAATTTCTAATCTTCTCGAGATTAAAAAATCTTTAGTATATTTTTATTTATTTTTTTTCTTCAACTAACATCCTCCTTTAACAATAAAATTTTGCAGTCAAATTGTAGAGTAAATTAGGTTTTAATGACTATAAGTGAAAAATCTCCATAACTTGAGTTGGATATGGGAAACTTAGACTAAAGATTATCAATTATGTACTTAAAAATATAGACAAGTCACCTTGTTAAATTGATAGCGAGGAGACCTCCATACTTAGGATGAAAATTGTTAGTAAACAATTAATAAATATCAATTATTTTTCTTATAGAAAGCAAGGGAGCTACCCGTTTGGTTTTATTTTCATTTCCATCGTTTTTAAAATATTGAAAAATAGTTAGTGAAAATGAGTTGAAAATGAGTTTGTATTTGGATGAATTGTTGGAAAAGTAATAATTATGTTGAGTTTAGTAAGTTGTAAGTAGAGAGAAATAGAAATAATGGAATAAAGAGAAAAGATATATAGATTATTGGGAGAAGATATATAGATTATTGAGGAATGCATTTTGAAAATAAAAATGATATCGGATGAAAATGTGTAAAAAATGATATATTTTATTTTGAAATAGTATGAATTGTGAAAAGGGATTTTGAAAATGAAACCAAATGAGCACCAAGTATGGAGAGCTTTTTATTGTTAGTTTATTAAATAACCTAAGAAAACCTTAGATTACTATCATATCAATAAGCAGGTCCAACTTTTTGTGGTACAAAATGTAATACACAAATTTTTAGGTGCATATGTTATGAAAGTACTACAAACTATAGGGGGCAGTATGTTATGAAAGTACTACAAACTATAGGGGGCAATATGTTAATACTCATAACTATTTTTCGGATGGAAAAAGCGGAAGTGACACAAAATATCGGGAAGACACTTATGTATGGCCCAAATTGGCCACGTCCCCAAGTCCCTCTATCAAAAAGTAAGGAGTCATTGGATTTTGGCATTTTCTTTTTTTTTTTTTTTTCCCCAAAATTTTAATATCCCTTTGATTTCTGGTTGGTGGCTCAAATTTTTTGAAAGGGCAAGTCTTAGGAGTTAGGACCAATGGACAGTATTAATTTCACATCCAACTAGAATAAAAATATGATTTCCTACGATATTTTTATATGGGACACTATTTTCTTGTGTGGGCCCCAAAAGAAGATATTTTGTGTCTCATGGATAGGACCTTGACAAGTGGACACAAGATACATGAGATCTTTAGATTTGTGGCTTTGGAGATGTCAAACTATTTATCTCCATTAATATATTTTCTAAGGAAAGCAATCCCATTAGTGGCTTGAGATTATGGGATTCCTCAAACCCACTTTGCCCATTGGTTGGAATCTTGTGATTTTTGTGGAATTCTATGTATCTCTCCCTGCAGGAGATCGACAAGTAAGTTAAGAGGGGGCACAAATTTGACGGGATGGGATGGGATGGCATGGGATGGAATATTGTGAAACGTTCTTTTCAAAGGTTCTAATAATATGTAGGTGTAATGCATTAGTGGTGGGAAGTTTTAGTGGGCATGACAACCAATTATCATCATCGTGTATTTTGGTGGAATTTACTAAAGAGTTTGTACTTTGGGGAAATCATAAATTATTTAGAATATTCTTACAGCTGTGAGAGATTTTTATAGTTACGCTCGAAAACGTATTACATTAATCATTTATTTATTAATATTTTTATTTAAAAAATAATCGAAACCATGCTATTTTATGTTAAATATTTTTTCACGTGTAATAATATTATAACTTTATTAGTTCTTGTTTATACTCTTTAAGTGTGGCTTTTCGCTTGGTTGATACTTGGGACTACGTCTGTAAATGGGTAGGATATTGTCCTACTCAGGTCCAAAATGTCAATACTCATACCCATACTTATTAAAGATAGTGTAATGGGTATGAATATGATCTGTACCCATAAATTACTCATATACTCATACCCAAAAATTACCCATTACTTTATACTTAATTTTAATCTATGAACCTAAAAATTGTTTATACCCAAATCAAATTTATATTAATGATAAACTTTTTTATATATAAAAATTACAAATATGTGAATGAATAGTAACAACTAAATAATTTTCTTCATTAAAAAATAAACTAAATTAATAAAGTTAATATATTGGGATAGTAATTTTTTTTTTTTAAATTGGAATAGCAATAGCAACAGTTGAACATTTTTCATTAATAAAATTAATAGTGGAATAAATAATTTTTATAAAAAAAGTTAATAAAATTAATTTTTTTAATGAATAAAGTTTATTAATATAGAAATTAACTGTTTTTATAAAATTAAATATAGAAAAAAGTTTTTAGCTTTCAAACTGTTTTTATTAACTGTTTTTTAATTATATTAATTTAATTAGCAAAAAGTTTAATTATTAATTATATTAATAAAGTTTAACTATTATATCAATAAAACCTTTAATTTAATTAGCAAAAAGTTTAAAATTAAATAATTTAAATTTAATGATTAAATTAAATTAAATATAAAAAAATTTTATTTTTTGTTGTCGTATGCCAAATAATATTTTTAGTATATATTGAGAAAATAAATATATACATTAAAACATAAGTCCAATATACTAGACCCTATGGGTCTTGGGTTAGATAGGGTAGGATAGAATTAGGGTCTCATCCTTTTGGGTATTTTAGGGTATGGTAAGATTATGATCTCATCTTTTTGGATATTTTAAGGTATGAATATGGGTATGAGTAGGATGATATCCTACCCATTTACTAGCCTACTTGGGACCAATAAAACATTTGTAAGCCGATAAATTGTAAATAAATATCTCCTAGATTTTTTAAGATTTTTTTGTCACTTTTTAGCGTGAACTTTTTAGTTCTTCTCGCCCTTAGCATTAGGGGGCCTAACTTCCACCCACTATATAGGTGGACATGCGATAAAGTGTCTATGGTCCCTCCAAATTATACAACTAATTTATTAAGGGTATATTTGGAACTTAATATTTTAGTAAAGAAAAATATGAAAATATTTTCAAAAGCAAAGTACAAAATGATATTATTTAGGGGTAGCAATTTCTAACCCGACACAAAATTAATAGATTTGGATTGGGACTTATCGGGTTGGGTTGAAATCAAGATTGACCCGAAATACAACCCAAAAATTTGAAATTACTTTTCTAGTGATCCATCTACCCAACCCAACCCATATATAAAAAAATAAATATGAGTTAGATATTTAAAATTTTGATATAATTGACTATAATTCTTTGAGCTATTTTCTATTGATTTTGGGCAATATATAATTTCAATTCATGGCAAACTAAAGACTTTAACTTTTGGATTTTGGTTAAATTATAATGTATTTAGCAATTCTTGCATTAGGTTTTCTATTTTACTTTAGTTGGAGAATCATAGTAGTTTTTTCATCATATGCAAATATCAGTGTATGCTCAAAAATTAGAAAGATTGTGTGCAGTTTGTGATGTAAAAAGGATACGTCTTCAAATCCATCAAGCTTTTTTTTTAAAAAAAAAAAAAAGAAAATTCACCAAATTAATACCTATTGAAATATTATTCATGTTATACAAGTGTTTATATGATGTATTTTATTCCTACAATACGTAACAAAAATGGACTATGAAAGTCAAATCAATAAGCAATGAAAAATCAACTTTTTTTTTTGTCATTAAAAAGCATGATTTTCGTAATAGGTTGGGTGGGTTGATGGTTTTCAGGTTATTGGGTCAACCTAATTCATAATCAAATTGACTCGGGGCGACCTGATTCGAAGTGGGTTGAGTTTGAATTTAGACTTATCAGGTTAAAAATTAAATGAATTAGGTTCGAATTGAACAAATTTAAATAATACACATACCTTGACCCAACTTGAACTCACCCAAATTACCACCCCTAAATTATCATTTTAAATGAGAATAACCTTTTTCTCCTTATGAAAAGTCTAAACCCAAACACAACATGATAGATAAAGAAAAATGATTTTTGCTTCGTTTTTGTTCTCCATATGCGCTTTTATAATATTAGACATATACTGTGCATTATATATAGAACATTCATTTCAATTTTGACCTAAATCCAAAGTGGGCCGTCACAAACTAAACATGTGCAAAGGTTGATAAGCTTTTTTCCTACACAACTAAAAGGAATTATCTAATGCACATTGGCCCCATGCATTTTTTTAAAATTTTTTTGCTTTTTTGCTTCCTTTTTTTTTTTTTTTTTTTTTAATATCTCTTTGGACATGGACGAGGAATTATTTAGACCACTCATAAATTTCTTAAATAGTGCATCATTTAATATACCAAAATACAAAAAAATTATTAATTTATTAAGAAAATAGATAATATCAACCAAAATACTTGAATTTAATTTAGAAAAACATGCTTTTGAGGGGGCACACCTTTTTTTTTTTTTAAACATACCATAGTATTTTTTTATAATTTAAATATTTTGATCAAATTTAATCATCCTAAAATCTAATCTTCCAAAATTATAATTATTAAAATCATCAATAAATACAATATATAAATGAATTAAAAGCAATACATTCGATGCAGAATAAATAGCCTTTTCACATGGAGAGGCTAGCCACTATAAAACTAAGAAAACAACAAGGCCATGTTTGGTTGGTGGGATTAGGTAGGATTAGGGAAAATTATCACACTCAATACAATGTTTGGTTCGTATGATTGTATACACACGGGCCCGTATTTTATCATCAAGCCCGTATATATAAACCCAATTCTTTATATTAACAAACCCACCTCACCCCCTTGGATTATTTATCCCATTGATCCATTTTAGCAAAAAGTCCAATTGGCCGTTAAATTTTTTTGGCAAATTACTAGAATGCCTAAATTATAAAATAGTTTTTTTGAGAAATTAAATTATTATAAATAATTTCATATTTTTCTGTAATTATAAAATTATGAAACTATTTTTGAATATTTATGTGAAGAAAAAATATTATAAAATTAATTATTTTTTATTACTATCTTGAATAATCATAATATTATTTGAAAATTATAAAAAATAATTATGGATTATGAGAGTAAATTATAGATTAATAATCAATAAGGCCTTTCAATTTATAAAAATAAATTAATAATTAATAATTTTGGAAATTATAAGTAATAACTTGTTTATTTTAAATTAATAATTTAAGAAAATTAACAAAAATGAATTATATATTATACTTTTATGAAATGAAATTAATGATTCTGACTTACATTATAAATTAAAATTTAATAATTTTAAATAATATTAAAACAATTTAATCTATTTTGAATTAGTAATTTTGAAAAATTGAAAAAAAATAAGTCAAGCTATTAATATTGAAAAATTATTAAACTGATCCAAATATTATATTTACACATATCATAACTATAAAAAAAAGTTAATTTATTTTTATTTTAATTTATTAATTTTATAAATTAATGTTTTTGAAAAATTATAAAAATAAATTAAAAATTATGGATTAGATTCCTTCTATTGAAACTTTCAGAATTGATTAAATCAATAAAAATAGGGGAGGAAAATAATTTGAAAAAAGTGAACATGTCTCCGCAACTATTCATTACAAAAATAATGTTAAAAAAAAAGAAGAGAAAGAATTGTTTATCTTTTTTAAACTAAAGGATAGCATGGTCATTTCATAAAACAATCAAATGACAAGAATTATTATACCTTCAACCAAACAACAATCACGTGGGTATATTTACAAACAATCATGCATACCAATCAACACTACAATAGTTAATAATCATACAACTTATTATGGGATAAGTTACCAAGGGATAATTTTAAAATCCAACCAAACTTGGCCCAAAGCTATTGTTATCCATTTGAGCTGGACATACATCACATCCCATTGGTCCCACTTGGAACAAACAAATCAAATGGGCTCACGTGTTGCCTACTACTTCAATCTGGATTAATAATTCTGGAGTTCAGTAACACACCAAGACATCATTTCATGAATCCTATCCTTCCATCTTGAAGGAGGAACATCATCAAAGGTGAACAAATGCCTAGAATTAATGCCAAAAGAATCATCCGGTTCATGAACATGAGGGGGGTTTCTTTGTTGACTGGTTTTTGGTTCATCATCTACAACAGGTTCTTGTGGGGTCTCTGGAGGTTGATTCATAAAGAGCAAAGGAACATCCTCAGAGAGATATTCTGAATCACTGAAATCTTCTGTTGTAAATACGGGCCATGTTCTGTTTGGCTTGCCGTCTTCATAATCAGCTGCTTTCTTAAGAAAATCTGTCAGTGGATTGGATGATGAACTCTGCATCATAAACTGCTGAGAATCACTGGACTTTGAAACAACTGGTCCAGTAATGGTTTTACTGCAAGAATGACTGGTACACTAAAAGAATGGTGGTATGCTTTTGGAGAATATTGGCAGATCCAAGCAAGAAACTCACCGAATATAGACACTTTTATGAATTACGTTTATGTTGAGTTTCTTGGACAACATCAAAATAATCTGGATGCTGCTAGGGAGGAATTCTTCAAAATGAAATGTTGCTCTTTCAAAAGAAAGGACTTAGAGAAACATTTCCAGAGGATGTCTCAAAAATTCTATATTCTTGGCAGGATGGACAATCCAAACTTGAAGCAGGCCTACCTCAATTCTATTCCTGAATCCCTAGGTCAAGAAACCTTAAAACTAATTGAACTGAGAGGGAGAACACTTGAAAATGTTGCTCTCAGAGAAATCTATCAATTTGTCTTCAAGGCCCTAGAAAAACTGTGTAACAATTGGAAGTTTTTCAAGGAATTCCAGAAGACAGGGAAAAAGTTTTCAAAGGAATGTGAGAGGAAGGACCTTCAAATCAAATGCAAAACAGAAAAGTGTCATTGTCCAGAGAAATCCCATAAGCATCCCAGAAGATTCAAAAAACATCGTCAGCATCATAAGCAATGGAGGCCGAGGAGGAGAAGGAGATTCTTTAGAAGAAAGTTCTCAAAGAACAAGGGAGACATGTGCCATATTTGTCATAAGCGAGGACATTGGGCTAAGAATTGTCCAAACAAGAGGAGAGACAAGATTCTTAAAGAAATTCTTCAGCTAACCCAGTGTGATCTTGAGCATGATGATTTGGAGTTACTCTTTTCTGAGGAAGATAAGCCTTCTGAGCAGACTTTGTTCGCTTTGGAAGATGTTTTTGAAGATGATTCCTCTTCAGAAGTTAAGGTGCAAGAAGATCAGTTTCCTATCTTTGGAATTCAGTTGATGGGTCTTGCTCTTGCTGTACCATTTGTGCAGGTACAAATTATTCCTCAAAAGTTTGATAATCCTATCACTGTGGTTGGTTTGCTTGATACAGGAGCATCTTGTTCGATTCTCAAACCGAAGATACTTCCTGCCTCTTTTTGGAAAAAACATCATGAGGTCTTTCAGGTTGCTAATAGTGATACATTGTCAATTGGATTAATTAGCAAACCTGTTAGAATTCAATTCTTTCCTGAGTTATCATTCACCCATAAGTTTCTTGGATCTTCCTTACATGGAAAAGATATTATTATTGGGTTTGATATTATAAAGCATCTCAGGGAGAAGAAAGTAGTTCCTAAATCAGAAGGTCTTAGGTTTAAGTCCTATTTTCTTCCATACATCAAACCACAATACCAACTCTCTTTGGAAATTAAGCCTATTCCGGATATCCAAGCTAAACTTATCAGAGATTGTTGTGCAGAATCTTATTCTGATTTCATTCACAAATGCACAAACCCTATTTGGAAAAACACAAATTTTTTTGTACAGTTACCTTTTAAAAAAGATGTCAATATTAATCCTACCAAAGCTAGTCATCCAAGAATGCCACCTGATCAACTTGAATTGGCCACTAAAGAGTTAGCCCAGTTGAGAGATGAAGGTCTCATTGAAGCAACAAATTCTTCATGGGCTAGCCAAGCCTTTTATGTTAATAAAAGGGCTGAGCAAGCAAGGGGAAAGATGAGACTGGTTATCAATTACAAGCCCCTGAATTATTTTCTTGTTGATGAGAAATTTCCTCTTCAGAATAGGAACTGCCTATTCTCCAATCTCACCAAGGCCAACATCTTCTCCAAGTCTGATCTCAAAGCAGGTTTTTGGCAAATTGGAATTCATCCTGATGACCGTTTCAAGACAGCCTTTTGTATCCCCAATGCTCACTTCCAATGGACTGTTATACCCCTTGGACTCAAAACAGCTCCATCTCTGTTCCAGAAGGCTATGGTCAGAATCTTCGAGCCTTTGTTCCCAAATGCATTGATCTATATTGATGATATTCTTCTTTTCTCTAAAGATATCGAAACACATTCTTTTCTATTGCAACAATTTGGGAAATTGGTTAGACAGTTTGGAATCATGTTGTCTGAGAAGAAGATGATTGTAGCATAAAATGAAATTGAGTTTTTGGATATGCACATAAAAAATGGACAGTACTCTTTGCAGCCGCATATTGCTATAGAGCTTCTTAAGTTTCCCGATGATCTGGAGTCCAAACAGCAAATTCAGCAATTCCTTGGAGTTCTTAATTATGCTACAGATTTTGTTCCAAGGTTAGCATCAATTATAAGACCGTTACAGGATATGTTAAAGAAAAATCCTCCATAATGGTCTTATGCACAAAGGAAAGTTGTCGTCGCCATAAAAGCCACTATTCAGAAGCTACCTCCTTTGCAGATTCCTTCAGACGGAAAGAGAATCCTTCAAACAGATGCTAGTGAGACTTTCTAGGCTGCTGTTCTTCTTGAAGAAAAGGATGGGAAAAGAAAAGTGTGTGGATTCAAGAGTGGTTCATTCAAGGTCGCAGAACAACATTACCACTCCACTTACAAAGAGATTTTGGCTGTTAAGAAAGGTATCGAAAATTTTCAATTTCATCTTATTGGCCATCATTTCTTTGTAGAAATGGACATGAGTGCTTTCCCTAAAATGCTGAGCTTCAAACCTCATTCTGTTCCACCCAAACAGTTACTCAGATGGTCAGAATGGTTTTCTCAGTATACTTTCACTGTTAACCATATTAAGGGGAAAAACAATGTTCTTGCAGACTTTCTTTCAAGGCCCAAACTTTTTGAATTATCCAGAAGCCATATTCCTATTATTTGTACGTTTTCTCCAGTACCTTCAAAAATTTTTGGTTTTCATGAGTTTCCATTAGAAAGCCTTCCTCCTGAACTCTTTGATCTTGTCAAAACCAAAACCTTCAAGTCCAGAGCCAAAGAACTCATGTTGAAATATCAGCCCCTCACTGTTAGGAAAACTGGACTTCATACTTTTGGAGGATTAGGTTTTCATCCTGATTATCCATTCTTCACATTGTTCAGTATTTCAAATCCTTTCCATCTCATGTTTTCCAAAGAATTACTTTGTTTACTTTGGTACATGCTTGAACAATGGAAGATTGCTGTAGAATTCCCTATTGAACAATCTATCAAGTGGGTTGCAAAACTACACAGTGGATGGTTTGATGATTACGATGAAAATCCCTGTGCTAGAGTTTTTCTGGAATGGTTCTATCCTCTGTCTACTTGGATGATATTGTTTAAGGTTATTCAGATCAAACAAACAGGAAAATCTACTCCAGGAACTTCTGTCATTTTTATTCTTTCTAGACAAAGCTCTCCCCATATTCATAATCTACCATATTTTTATTCTGTTCAAGAATATGGTGTTTTTCCTTATCTTCTTAATAAGGATTTCCATGAACATGGATTTGAGATCAAAGAGCTTCAGAGGAAAATAGCAGAACAAAATTCAGTGGTTCCACCTCAGATCTGGCCCAGGTTTGAAGAAGACGCTCCATGGGAACAAATGCCAATTGATTATGCAATTCAGCTTCAAAACGGCGCCAGAGCTTATTTTGAGCAGTTTCACACAGAAACCACAAGGGCTACTTCGAATTTCATGTGGGGGTGTTTCAAAGACTTATTTTAATTCAAATTGGAATTCATTATCTCACAATAAGTCTCCCCAGAATGTTGCTGCAACAGTTTCCTGTTCGTTTCCAGTTGTTCCTCCATTCCCAGTTGTTGTTTCTTCATCAGTTGCATCAGACAAAGGAAAAGAAAAAATTGATGAAGACATGATGATTGACTCGCAGGACCCATATGAATTAGACAGCCAATGATGGGAAAAAGCTGGATTACCTATTGAACCTGATAACCCTTTGACTCAGACACCACAACAAAATACCTCGTCAGTAGTTTTTGGACCTTTTCCTACAGGCTTTTTGACTTAGTCATAAAGTGTGTTAAATTATTGTACTGGCTTTGCTTTTCTTTTATTTTGTCCTTGGTTGTATTGTTTGTCAAAAGTTTGCTTTAGTAATTGTATTGGTTGTCTGTAAATTACTGTTGTTTGTTTGTCGTTTGTCCAGCGTTGTACTTTCAGTATCAATTCTCCCTCTATATAAGGGAAGAATTTTGTAAGATCAGATATCGAAATTGGGAGTGAAATAATATGTTGTTGATTTCTATCTTAGAAACAATTCTTCTCTTCTTTCTTATTATCACTTTATTTATCCTTCTTCTGTCTTTACGAATTGTAATCTATGTCCGCTATTTTGTTCTTCCGCCACCATCTCCAACTTCTTAAAATCTAGTATGCTCTGCAGTTGCTTGTAAAAAGGATCCTCTGCATCAGAAAGATTTCTTTCTTTAAGTTTAGTTTTCTGGCCTAGTTTAGTTTCCAGCCTAAGCTTTGATCCTGAAAGAAGCATGTATCTTAACATAAAAGGATACGCCCTTATTGTTGCCCACTATTGAGGCCTTTCCCGGCGGACGTTATACCTTGTTAAGATATCGGCTTCTAGCTGGTATCAGAGCCATGGATAGTTTACTAGCCAGGCCCTCTACCTCTTCTTCTTCTACGACTCTTACTCCTAGTTCTAGTTCTAACTTTCGTCAATCCAATGCTTCTAAAATAGATTCCCTATATGAGATCACCTACCTTCCTGAGAATGAAAAGGTTCACCTTACCAACCTGCCTCTCATAAACCCATATAATGCTTTCTCCAAACCCAAGACTTCTTTCACCAAAACAGTTAAGAGTCTTATAATACCTTCTAAGATGCAGGTCAAAGAATATGTCCAAGCTTCAGCCTTTGACCAACACTTCATTCCTGCTACTGAAAAGGAACAGATGGTTCCTATAGAACTACATTCTCATCTTCCTGATTTATGGCTTTCAGAAAAATATACCCATATTTATTTTGGAGCCATAAGATTTGCTCTAACCTTGCATGGAAGAAAAGGTCTTCCAACCACTTCCAGAATTGCTCTCCTTGACACACGGTATTCAGATTATCAGCATGCATGTATTAACACAGTTCAAACAACATTGAATGCTGGAACAATACTTGTCAATGTTTCTAAATTTCAATATGCTAATATCAGATCCATGCCTGAGATCGGCTCTTAAGCTTCAGATTCAGATATGTGGAGTAGTTCCCTCTGTTGTAACCTACTCTGCAACACTCCATTACCAGATGGTGTATAGGATTCAAAATCATTCAATTGATTTTGCTTTTCCTCAAGAAACAGAAGATGCCTTGCTAATTTTTGTGGACACTAATCATATACCCAGCTGTACTTATGTCCCCAGACAATTACCAAGAGATGAGTTGCAGAAGTTGATTCCTGACTCGTGGATTACTGCCTATGAATAGACTCATAAAGCGTCAAAGGAATCTAAACCAACTCATCAGGCGTCAAAGGAATCTAAACCAATCCAGTCTACTGAACCATCTTTTCACAAAAATCAAGATGGAACGGTAGAAATCAAGTTCAAAAAGTAGAAAGAGAAGACCGGAGTCCCTAGCTGTTTTAATCCTTTGTATACTATTGAATCTACTATGCCAATTAGTGGATTTGATGGTAACGGATGTCCCGTTTATGCACCACTAGAAGAAATCATTCCTAGACGAAGGCCAGCAAAACACTAGATGCAGATCCTCTCCCACAACAGATCATGATGTTTCGACCTTCTTCTTTTTCCATACAACAAATGAATTTTCCTGCAAAGGAAGTTCAGACTTCTGAGTTCAAACACTCGTGGAAGATAAAGAATCCAACATCCAGAAATTCAGATGGATCTACGGTGGACATCACTGCTGCAGAAGTAACTCTTAACTGGCAATCAGAAAATACAGTTGTTCAAAATCATATACTGCAAAAGATTGTCAAAAGTCAAAAGAGAATTGAAGCCAAGGTGGAGAGTCAACTTACAGTATTAATCCAATCCCTAAAGGAGAAGATTGACACTGTTCACAATGATATCATGAGACTCATCCACGGTTCCCAGCCATTCTACCATAAGGAGTAAGAGATCAAGTCACTTAAAACCCAATTAAAATCTCTTGAAGACAAGTACCAAAGAGATTCTATTTGGAGTAAGCCAGAACCTTCAGTATCTCCATATCCTGTTGTTTCTCAACCTCTCCATGGGCTGGATAATTTCAAAAAGATGTTTGGAGACTCTTCTTCATTCTTTTCTCCAGAAGAATACAAGAAAAAGAGTAAGCCTCAGGTGCCGGAGACAACTACTGCACCAATTGTTTCAAAGTCCAGTGATTCTCAGCAGTTTATGATGCAGAGTTCATCATCCAATCCACTGACAAATTTTCTTAAGAAAGCAGCTGATTATGAAGATAGCAAGCCAAACAGACCGTGGCCCGTATTTACAACAGAAGATTTCAGTGATTCAGAAGATCTCTCTGAGAATGTTCCTTTGCTCTTTATGAATCAACCTCCAGAGACCCCACAAGAACTTGTTCTAGATGATGAACCAGAAACCAGTCAACAAGGTCAATAGAGAAACCCCCCTCATGTTCATGAACTGGATGATTCTTTTGACATTAATTCTAGACATCTGTTTACCTTTGATGATGTTCCTCCTTCAAGATGGAAGGATAGGATTCATGAAATGATGTCTTGGTGTGTTACTGAACTCCAGAAACCAAATGCTATTCTGCTTGGGGTTATTAATGGTTTTACTTCAAGAATGACTGGTACACTAAAAGAATGGTGGTATGCTCTGCAGTTGCTTGTAAAAAGAATCTTTTGCATCAAAGATTTCTTTTTTAAGTTTAGTTTTCTGGCCTAGTTTAGTTTCCAGCCTAAGCTTTGATCCTGAAAGAAGCATGTATCTTAACATAAAAGGACACGCCCTTGTTGTTGCCCACTGTTGAGGCCTTTCCCGGCGGACGTCATACCTTGTTAAGATATAGAAACAACAGGATATGGAGATACTGAAGGTTCTGGCTTACTCCAAATAGAATCTCTTTGGTACTGGTCTTCAAGAGATTTTAATTGGGTTTTAAGTGACTCGATCTCCTGCTCCTTATGGTAGAATGGCTGGGAACTGTGGATGAGTCTCATGATATCATTGTGAACAGTGTCAATCTTCTCCTTTAGGGATTGAATTAATACTGTAAGTTGACTCTCCACCTTGGCTTCAAATCTCTCTTGACTTTTGACAATCTTCTGCAGCATATGATTTTGAACTACTGCATTTTCTAATTGCCAGTTAAGCGTTGCTTCTGCAGCAGTGATGTCCACCGTAGATTCATCTGAATTTCTGGATGTTGGATTCTTTATCTTCCACGAGTGTTTGAACTCAGAAGTCTGAACTTCCTTTGGAGGAAAACTCATTTGTTGTATGGAAGAAGAAGAAGGTCCAAACTCAAAAATCAAGCAAATGGCTACACTCTTTGCAGCTCCTTCAATACAGAAGAGCTTTAATCATCATCAGCTCCATATTTCTTGTCCCACTTCCTCTTGTTCTTCATCTTCTGGTTTTTTATCTTCAAATAATTGTAGCCCTTAAAATTCTCTTCACAAAGTTCCGGTTTTGTGGGTTTAGGATTCAAATCTAATGAAATAGGATTCCTCAAAAATGGCAGTAAAAGATCTTTTGGGACTAAAATGTCATGGGATGGTCCTCTTTTCATCTGTGAAGTTAATTCTTCAAGGTTTCTTCCTTATGCCTAAAAATGTTGTCTTTTAATTCTTTGCCCCCTGTTAAGATGGAAATGAAAAAGGAAATGTAGTGAAGGAAGGGGAGTACGTGGACCACTTAATTTCTTGATCTTTTCGGTTGCCCCTTTGAAAGAGGAAAAAACACTCTGAAAGCAATTAAGTGGAGTTAATTAATTCACTGATCTTTTTTGTAGTACTTCTGAAAAACCTCCCACATGTTTTGGGCAAAAGAGACCACATGTATTTAAAATGTAATTCCACTTTTCTCATCAGGAAAAGGGCCAAAAAAATAAAAAAATAAAAAAATACAATCTTTGAGCATGTGGAGGCAAATGTTGATAAGTTTTTGGTAGTAATACATCATGATCTCAATTTTTTTGATAATTTTTTCATTGCCTGAAGATAAGAAGTTGAGGGGTTTTCTGCATTTGCTTAGTTAACTCCCACTGGGAAGAGCTATGTGGAAGAGAAGTTGGGTATGGCAGTTCAAAAGCACAGTCATTTAGTAAGGGAAGTAGATGTTAGATTATCCGTTCGCGGTGGAGAATCTGGGAAAGGCCCAAAATTACGAAAATGTGAGGTGTGTTGATGCTTAAATAACTGAAACATGTTTAACATGTATCAATTGTGTATATGTTGGATTGATTTGTTATCTTTAATGATCTGTCGGAACTTTAGGTGACTTTGTTCACCAAAAGACATGGAGTTATTCAAGGTGAAGAGGATGCAGAGTCGTTATATGGTAGTATAGATTTGGTGTTGTCTATTATTCAAAGAAAATTGAGGAAGATTAAGGAAAAAGACTCGGACCATGGCCGCCATATGAAGGGTTTTGACAGGCAGAAAGTTAGGGACCCTAGTGTACTAACAGTTGCAGATGATATAGAGGAAGTGCCTGATGAGGGAGATGCACAAGAAGACATTATTGATGAGGTTTTCTTTAACCCATTACTTTTTGAATATCTCAATTGTTATAGATATTTTGTTAGCTGTCTTTAGTATCAATATTGACTTGTCACTAAGTTTTCTGTTTTAATGCTCTCCCCTGTTTTTATATGCTTCACTCTTGCTGGAAGAAGTATTCTTTTGTACTCTTGATAGTCTTCTTATATTGAATGCATAGCCTGTGTTAGTAAATCCTCTTCAACATTGCTTTAACTGACTGCTGCAATTCTGGAAATGCTTTGGTTTTGGTTGCCTCTATATGATGGTTCTTGGTTTAGCCTATTAAGAGTACTTGAACCCTTTTGGAGTTAAACTTATGAGAGTCTAGTTTAGCTCACCCCTTAGTTTATAGTGAGAACAAAATGATTCAAAATAGCAGAAACATGAGGTAGAGAAGCTGCAACGGTTTATTATTATTTCACTTGTATTCTTGACTTCACATGGCTTAAAGGAAGGTGACAAACCTAGTCACGTGCAGTGAAAAGCATGCTAATAGAGCTACTTGATTAGCTACATCACCTGATGATTAATCCAAGGGTGTCCTAAAGTTCTTCCACTTAATTGTAGTACGGAATCCTGGATTGTCAGGTTTCTTTATCATCCATGTCAAGTTCTAAAAGTTCCAAATTGTGGCACATGCGATTAGAGCACAAGCAAACGGGGACTTCTTTAGTGAAACATAAGAAGAATGATGCTTTTGTCACTTTAAGCAATGAAAGGCCTTTTTATCTATAGATCTCTCATCTTGAGGGGTTAGAGGAAAGATGGATTTCTTTTCTCAAACATAAGAAAATTATGCTTTTGTGACTTTTAAGCAACAAAAGGCATTTTTATCTACAGATCTCTTGTTTTGAGGAGTTTTCCTTGTATCTTTTTCATTTAAGGCATTAAGCAAATCCCAACCTTGACCACTTCTCTAGCTGCTGTCTAGATGGCACGAAATGGATAGTGGTCTATAGTAATGAATCTAATGATTCGTGTGTTATATATTGTCATGTTGAAAGATCAACAGTAATGTTGATATCTCACTCCATAATTTCTTTGCAGATTGTTCGGACAAAGTACTTTGATACACCCCCTTTAACTGTTGCTGAGGCAATTGAGCAGCTGGAAAATGTGGATCATGACTTCTATGGTTTTAGGAATGAGGAAACTGGTAAGTTCATATGGTTGTTTTTGTTGGTCATCCCGTACACTCTGCTGGTCTCGAACTCAATGTTAGTTGTTTCTTCCCCTCTTTCAGGCGAGGTTAACATTGTGTACAAAAGGAAAGCTGGTGGCTATGGGCTTACTATTCCCAAAGGAAATGATAAAACAGAGAGACTGGAAAGTATGGCTCTTGATTCAACTACAAACTAAATTTTGTGATAATGGCAAGTTTTGTAGATTATGGAGTAGTTACGGTTTATAATGATTTATACATGAAGGTAGAAATTACTGACAGCATGTGGAGTAGTCTTTAAGAAAGTGTTGTATAAAGTGCCAAAAGAACTCCTGCATAAGCAGGGATGTTATGCTTTAATTTGATGCCATTTGACAAAAAGTTATGATGTTATGAAGTAAAATAAAATGCCAAAACTGCTGAGGATTAGCCATTGCAATGCTTGTTAAAAAGCTGCCAATTCTAAAGACAAATGCAGTTTACCTCTCCAAAAGCCGTCAGGCTGGGCTCTGGGAAAATTAATGCTTTGTGATATATCTACTAAATTCATTTATTAACATTTTTTATCACAAAATAATCTGTCAAATTCTCCAGATTCATCTAACGATGTAACAAAAGAATAAAGGTCTGGAGGAATAGGTATCAGAGCAGAATATCAGAGAAATACAATTAACACTGAACAGGTTATTGATTTACAAAATTCAAGCACAAGACTCATTTTCTAAATGCTAATTCTAAAATAAGCAGCAAAGCTTCTAAATGGATTTTATGCAGCTCATTTGTCAACATATATAAGCAGCAACCGGACTATCAGCAACCGTTTTCTTATCTCTTTCATTCAAAGTCAGGTTATCATACGCCATAGCTTCCCACTTGAGATTTATCAGAAGATAACCAGAAATGGTGCATTTGTGCTGGAGATGTACGTCTCACAGTGCATATCAACAATCAGTTGGGCAAATAAACTGCAACATTATTTTTCCGTCTTTCTCATTTGCTTTTACTTTCTTTCTGGTCAAGAACTGTGCTCACAGGTGATTTCTTTGTACTTTTGGTAGAAAATCTTGCTGCAGATACACTCAGCAGCTTGTTGATAGACAATCCTTCACCTAAAATCTTTCTCTTTTCTTCATACCTATGTTTGATACGGCCATCAAGCTTGTAACCAAGAAATGCAGGAAAAGACAAAAGCTCTCCAACTTCACGACCCATTTCCTCGATCAAGTAATCCAGCTTCTCCTCTAACGACTCATGATTGTACTGCAATACTTGAGGATGTTTCTTGCTCATGTCCAGAATGTCCTCGCAAGTCAATCCATAGTTTAAGAAAACTCCAATAACCTCTTGTAAATTCTTACAGCTGCACCTGGTAACAGCTCCCATTGCCATAGCCAATTCCTTTGTTCTGTTCTCATACCCTATTTTCACCAAGAAGACCAATTTATTCGCTAGATTCTCCTGAAATGACAGACTTAGAAACAAGGGTGCTTTGATCAGAAACTTAAATATGTCATTCGAACTCAATCCACACTGCTTAAGAAAATCAATTCTTGGACGCAATTTCCTCTTTCTGCTGGCACTGAACAAACTTGGATAAACAAGAATAATCCTAAAAATCTCCTCATAGCTCAATTCAGCATATGAATTCAAGAATTCAACATGGTCTTTCAAATGGTCCATGCTATAAGCCAATACGAATGGGAATTTATGCAAAACTGCTGCAGTGGCTTTCTCATCTCCCTTACTCAACTCCAAGAGGAACCCAATTCTTGGCATCAACTGAGTCTCCAAATCATAATTGAGAATGGCAGGCCGACGAAGGATCAAATCCACACCCCCAAAACGGTGCAAAAAAGCAAGCATTCTCTCCATTTCTTCTAACGATTTAAGACACAATGCCTTGGTCAAATTAACAGTGTTAAGCACATGAACAAGCTTCTCTTTGGGGATACCAAACTGAAGTAATAAGCTCACTTTACTCTCAAATCCCACCAGAAATCCAGGGTCAGTCGCATTCAACAGACGCTCAATCTGGGTTGGCTCGATTTTCCCTTTCAACTCTAAATTACCATCATTAACAATAAAGAACAATAGTGCATCAATTTCTTCAGCTGTTAATACATCTGGCCTCTTAGCTATTAATCTCGAAAGAGCAAGACCATTCACTCCAGCGGACTGCAAGAACTGAATTCTACTACGAATAGATTCAAAAGGTATAAATCTAAGAGCTGCATTAGTATCCAAAATTGCTTCAGTTTCTTTCTCGCTGAATCCCATTTCTTGAAACAACGGAAATAGCATTATACCTAAAACATATCAAATTAAACAAGAAAAAAGGAGCTTCAGTGTCTCTCCCATTAAACCCATTTCTTGAATTAAACAAGAACAGCATTATACCCAGATCAAATAAAAAACAGAAGAATCGACAGCGAGAGACTAAAAAATCGAAACTTTTTACACTTTTTGTTCGCATACCCGGATCCGTGAACATGGTGGTGGAATGATTGCCATTGATAGTGAGAGCGCCGCAGCGGCAGCTGAGGAACAGGCGATTATTCGCGGATTTTTGGCGGAGAGAAAAACAAGAAGAATTACTGAGTGGGAAATGGGTAAAAGCCAAAGCTGTGAAATAAAGCGACGGCGTATGGACTCGAGAGTTGGTGGGAAGAGCAAAAGTATTGGCAGCCATTGACGAGGAGAGTTAGAGCGGGGAACTCTGTGGTCATGGGAAGATGGATAAGCTCAGCCCCCGTTCTGTGGTTTCGTGCCGGTTCATTTTGTATAAACCGTCAAACTTGGGAAATTTAATTTAGATCGGGCTAAATACATATAAATATTATTTTGAACTATTTAATCTAAATAAATTTATAATTTTTGAATAAAAATGAATGATCATACTTTCATTTTACTTAAATTTAGATACATATTTTTTATATATGACGAGGGTCTAAACTGTTTAGTGGTGGATTGGGCTAAAGTCCTAAAAACAAATAAGACATTAAGATCTAATAATAAAACTTCAAAAGCTTAATTAAACTAGTGCTTACAAGAAATCAAGGATCTAAACATGCTTTAGGATTTAGATTTGGTTGGAAAGTTACCTTAAGAGCTTAAATTCAAAGGTAGATTGAAGAACTCTTTCTTCAACCAGAATCTGTCAGATAGTGGCACAGTTGGAAGCAAGCAGTTTTTGACCAATTCAAAACTCTCCAAAAATGCTAAAAAAATTCCAGAAGATACTCAACACCTTGAGGAAGCTTCTGGAACAAATTTCAGCTCGAAATTCCCCCTGGATCTCCTGAAATAAAATCAACAAGAGACTGGTCTTGCAGGTAGATCTCCAAAGGCTAAGCAAACAACTTGTTTTGCCTCTATCGAAATGATCCACACACCAATCCAAATCCTACTACTCCTCACTTGTAGATGGAGAAAGAGAGGAGAATTGATAGGGAGATGGCCGATTTTAGGATAGGGAGAAGAAGAGAAAAAGTGATCTTCAACACATGAATGAACACCTTGAAAATGGAGAGAAAAAGTGAGAATTTGGCCAATTTATAAAAATAATATGATTTTGTAAAACTTTTACAAAACTAGCACAGTTGTTGAGATGTTGTAAAACTAGAGTAAGGCAGCCACGCCTTTAAGGGCTGAATTTATTTTTTAAATAAACAAAAAGAAGCCACGCCTCCTTTGTTATTTTTTTTTATAAAAAAAAATGGCCAAGAGGAGCCATGCCTAATAAAATTTCCCCACAAGAGGCGTGGAACCCAAAAAAAGCCAAGAAGTTTTGTCTCTTGAACTTGGTTTAATTTATTTACTGAATTTATTTTTTTAAAGGATGTTTCATCGGCTGACGTCAGCATTCGTTAGGGCTGACATCAGGCCTAATATTGTGTGTATATTATATTTATTAAAAATAGTTTTTATTTATTTTAGAGTAATAAAAGTTATATTATAAAAACTTAATTTATAAAAATAATGTAGTTTTGTGGAACTTTTATAAAACTAGCGTAGTTGTGGGAAATTTATAAAAAATTTGTGAACGTTTATTTCTCTCAATAACCATATGTATCCACGCTCAAAAAATTGATCATCTCCCATTTTTTAGTTCAAATCTAAAAGATGAAAAAAAACATTGATGAAGTAATGTGAATTTTGGCTTACGTATTTATTAGTGGAATAGGTAAATAAGACCGAGTACGTAACAACATTATGTGATAGTTTCACATGCCATAATAGTAACCTACCTTGAAATTACAAGCATCACTTAATGATTACAAGATATGATAATTCTTGATTAATGTATTAATATATAATCATGTACTGAGGTTTTACATGCCTATTTTGGCCAAGGTTATTTACAAGCATCCTTTCACGAGTTAATATATTACATCAATTGAAGTAAGCACAGAGTATAGTAAATTTATAGAAATATGCTTCAATCACTTGAATTTTATCAAATAGTAAATTTATAAAATATTTTAAAATTTTATATTATATATTTAGGGCTCACTTTTAATATTTTGAAAAAAATTAATTATTCAAATTTTAAATATAAAATAACATATTCTAAATTAAGTTTTTATAATATAACTTTTATTACTCTAAAATAAATAAAAACTATTTTTTAATAAATATAATATACACATATTATTAGGCCTGATGTCAACCCTAACGAATGCCAACGTCAGTCGATGAAACATCATTTAAAAAAACAAATTCAGCAAATAAAATAAAATAAAAAAATAAATTAAACCAAGTTCAAGAGGACTTATTAGCTTTAAAAAAAAATAAATCCCAAGAGCAAGGCACGCCTCTTGGTAATGTGCATTGCCATGCAAGAGGCGTGGCTGCTCTCATTTGTTTATTAAAAAAAAAAAATCAACGGGACTTAAAGGCGTGGCTATTACACTAGTTTTGCAAATTTTTCACAACTGCATTAGTTTTGTAAAAGTTCCACAAAACTGAATTATTTTTATAAATTGGCCTGAGAATTTAATTCTTCACTTGCTTGAATGTGTGATTGCCGCCCTCTTACTCTATATCTATATATAGAGTAAGGATGGTGTGATGCCAAGGTCGCATCACACCTTCCTAAGGAAGGGGGGACCGCCAACTTGTATCTCATGCAAGCTTAGTGGGCAAATTCAAATCTAATTTGAATTTGTGTGCATTTCAATTACATTTGAAATTTAATTTCAAATTAATTATATACCACACTTAAAATGATAATATCATTTGAATTTTCCCTCCAAAAAGTTTTATTCTCATTAATTAAATTAAACAATTTAATTTAATTAATTAACATTTGACTTAACACTTAAGTCAACAAGTTTAACTCTTTAAGCTTAGTTTAGTTAACTTAACTCTTTTAGCTAACTTGACCAATTGATGGTCACATGGCACCAAGTAATTAACTCTTTAATTTATTGATCTAATTTAACTCTTAAATTAGTTGATCAATTTAACACTTAAATTAATCAAGCCAAGTGACATTAATTTTCGGCCACCCCAAAAATCGATCTCTATGGAGAGAATTTTCTAACACTTAGAAAGTTCCTTCATTACTTAGGAAATGTAATTGGCTTTTGTATGTGACTCGATAGGTTCTACCATTTATTGGACATGGGCTCACAACTCCTTGTGACTTTAGAATATCATATATTCATTTTAGTTTAAACTCATTTAAACTAAATCGATTGTATTCAATTAATCTCCATTAATTGAAGAGTATCCAATCTCCATGGTCGGTGTCCAACCTCAAGCCTATGGACTAATTGGCCGAAATGAATGCTTTTGGAGAACCATTATAACTCTACGCTTACCATGCAAATACGGTCCTTCCATCTCCTATATCCCCAAAAAGGCCTAGGGCAAGATATTTGTCTGTTCCCTAATAGCCTCAATACTATGTCTCTATTCTCAATGTTCGATTCTACTGTAATACCTCATCTTTGGAAAACTCCTTTTCCAAATTGTCACACCACCTTGCGCAAGGATATCTTGGAATTGATCATTATAGAACACATAGGAGATGCACTCACCCTTACAAAAGAGAGGAGTCGGCTCCATCTTGAATCTCACAAACCTCTATGTCTAGTAGCTTATACCCAATCTCAACCTGAAAGGCTCGCTAAGTGACCAAAAAAGAGTCAAAGCATAAGGACCAAACACAAGGTTACTATGGATCCTCAGGTCAGAGGACTAATAATATGCACCAGCGTAAGCTGGAGAATTTGCCACTACTGACTTGCTACTCCAGCTATTTAGTGGATTCTCCTGGTGGGTCTTTAGTATCTTGTTTTCTAATAAGCACCTACTAATGTATGTGCCGTAGTCTAGAGTGATCTAAGAACTTCATCCAAATGCGAGTGAAGTAATAAAGAGCTTAAGATGAAAATAGCCTTATAAGGAATATCATTCAATCAAGATTGCTTTACAAGAAAATAGTTTTACAATGCCAATCTTATTGGATTGCCAGATACTATTCCAACAAGTCCAGTACTATCGACCAGAGGGGAGGTCGATAAGAATGCTTTGTGATAGGATGGGATCTAGTTATGCAACCAATAGCAAACATTAGACTAGCTGAGGTGCCTTCGGCTAAAGCACTCCGACGCTCAAGTCAGTATAATCGACGAGAAAATAGAGTAAGAGAGTGAGGGCTTTTTTATAGTAAAATGGCATACCTTGCGGAAGGAAATGGGGCATTTATAGCCTTCCTAATGTATTTGATATGTCTTTGATACCCTTGTTGCATAGAAGGGCTTTTGCTTTTACTTGAGGGCCTTTAAGTCTTCTCCAACTTGTGTACTATTTCAAGTGGCGCTGCCTCCAGCTACCCAGGACAAGGAGGTACACCAGAGGCATGCACTAGCCTAGTACAACTGAAAAAGGAAACACTGCGGAGGCATGCGCCATTAATGTGGAAGCATGCACCTAGCAAAGTATTCAATGTGGCTGAGAGGCTGTTGCCTAAATTCGACCTTTTTGGTTGATTTAAATACTTCTGTGAGATACTACTATAGACTCTGTTTGACAAGGTGCAACTCTGCTCTATTCGAGTCTCTTTGGCTAAAGGCCGAATGAGACACCCCTGATGGTAATCGACCATATCTTGGTCAACAGGGCAAATACTATCTAGTGGGGTCGAAATTTGATCGATAATATGGCTGGCCTAAAACAGGTTGGGCCTTTGAGTTAATTTGGCCGTCTTTGGCTTGGTCGAGTGTTACTAGGCTGGGCTTGCTAGGTTATCCCATATCATGAGTCCCCTCCCACTTTTGAGTCCTGAGCTAATTTGTGCCAACTGTGCATGATCGACAAAGGCTTCCAAGTGTCGACCAAGGATTTATGTTTTTGACCAGGGTTTGGAGCATTTAATACGTCTGTTACATTGGGTTACGTGAGGCATCAAGCAACAGCTGCGTAATAATTGCAGTCGTTTGGGTTACCACGCATTGATGCCTATAAATAGACGCGATGAAGATCCTCATTTTCACTTTTACAGCATTCCAATCAGTCATTACCTTGTATTTATAGTTGACTGCACTATGGTTTAAACTTCCAAACCGTGTAAGTTTTTCAGAATCCTGTCGAGCGAGTTATTACTTTATTGCATCTCAATTATTTGGCTTTATCCAACATGTTAGGAGTATTTGGGGAAGAGTGTAGCCAAGGGAGTGATAGCGAGGTAGCTAGGTTGGATCGAGAACTGATCGTGGGGAAGTGACTCCACTAGCAAGTCTGGTAGTTCCTTTAGTGATAGTTCGACCTCCAGCAGTTCGAGCAATGATCGCGCTGTCGCTGGGGGTGTTTCCGGGCCGAGTCAACCGCCCGTCTCTCATGGTGGTTGTTCACCCCCAGCCATTATAGTGAGATTCAGTCGAAGGTGATTGAGGAAGATCTCGACCTGGTTAGGCAATAGTACCATATCCTTGGGAGTTCAAATTAATAGTCCCAGGGCCTGAGGATAGACGGACCGATCTTTTGTTAGTTGTATAACTCTGTTTGAGGAAGCCTTTAAGTGTGGGCTTAGGCTTCCTCTTGCCCAATCGATAGTCGACCTACTGCCGGGTCTATAGGTCTGCATAACCTAACTTCTGCCCAAATTTTTCTCGACTTTATATACTTTCTTTGTTCTTATGCATATACACAATCAAGCCCCCTAATTTGCTAACTTTTCCAACCTCTTCCACCTTCCCATGTCTCGAAAGTCGAGCTTCTATTACCTCACTGCCCGTCCTCATAAAAAATTCTTAGTAACCCCCTCGTCGTCCTATGTTCAAGAGTGGAAAAAGCATTAATTCTATATTCGGGCGCTTGGGGGTTTTAACATACCTAGAGGGTGGTGGAGAAGGCATGTCGAGATGCCAGGTAATGAGACCCTGACTTGGCCAAATACCTTCATCCAGGATTTAATTCAATTTGGCCAAATAGAGGCCTCGAGGTACATCGAGGAGAGAAATTTGGTGCTTGAGGGCTTATCGCCTGCCCAGCTAGACTTACCAGTTGACACTCGACTAGGTAGATGCCTGTATTGAGCTTATAATGTTTCCTTTCAACTTTCTAGTCGATTCTAATGCATCTTGTTCTTGTTGTTGTGCAGATCAAGCCGAAATCATGAACCACACTCGAGCACAAGCATTGGCCTTAGTTTAGAGGAACCAAGAGTGCCGCCAGGGGCCAGCTCGTCGAGGGGTTGCTGCAAAGCTGCCTCACAACCCTTGGTTGCACTGTTTGCTCCCGCTGCTTCTCTAGTTCAACCAGCTCTGGCTGCGACTAGCAGTCCCGTTGCTTAGTAGAAAAGCCGTCCACAGAGCAGGTAGGAAGAAAACTACCGCTGACCAGGGCAACGGTAAAGCTATGAGACGTAGTCAGTTGACTAGCTCAGCCTCTTCGGGCAGCGGGAGTAGAACCAACTGTTCCAGCTGCCTAAACTACTATCACCTCGATTCGGCACCGACGACGCCATGGTCATTCACAATTCTTTATCGATGTTGACGACGGGGTCGATTGGGGCCGCACCCTTAATGATGATGATGGCTGGATTGTTCGCATCTGATAAGAAAAAGTTCATGGATTTGAGCCAAGATAGGGCACTAAGGGCCCTAGTGTATCATTCCAACATGGTATGTGTCTAGTCGATTACAATTCACTTGTTGAATGCTTCGTTTTTCTTTATTTTGATTGACTAAGGTTATTTCTCTCGCAGATTAGCCAGCTAGGCTACCATTTTTATAGGAGGTTGGAGCTGGCTCTCGGGGACCACGACTCCAGGAGGGTTAGGGATATGCAAAAACATTGAAGGCTCAGCTCAAGTCCATGCAGTTGAAGATTGTGCAGCCGAATATGTAGGTCCAGGAGAAAGACGAGCAGCTTGAGCTCAAGGATACGCAGCTCATGGCTGTGGTTTTAGAAAAGAGCATGATGGATGAACTGTTGCTAAAGGCTAAGTTAGATACGCAACACAGTTACAATTCTGGTCGAACGCAGGGATACAATGCGGTAATGCAATACGCTCGAGATGAATTTTTTAAGAAGCTGCCGTTTATGCGATGATAGGCTGTACAACAGTTCATGTTGTGTCTGGCATTCTAAGACACCAGCATCGTCTTCTTGTTTGACGACGCAAAGGGGCTTTCAAAAAGGCACTTAAGCAACTTGAATACTTAGGCTATTAGATCTGCCCTGAGGATAAGAAGTGCCTCAGCCGGATGCTGAATGAACAACTCGAGATGCATCCTAACCCAATGAGAATGCTCCTAAGGAGGGGACCGTTGGTGCACCTATGGTCGAGCCTGTCACTGATCACCAAAGGAGACTTGTCGAAGTGACTAAGGAATTTGCTTTTGCTAATGACTTTGCATTTGATATTTGGGACAATAAGGTCAACGTAGCTAATTTCCTTCCTCTGCCTAGGCACACATTTTTCAACAATGAGGCGGGGCCTTCCCACCAACCCCTACAATTCAGCCAGCCCTCATCGTGATGCCCGAGTAGAAAGTCAAGAGTCCATCGATTGTTCACATCCCCTCGAGTGGTGAGCATGATCAGGCTATCGATGAGGGCGCGTGTGCTGTGCGAGTTGAAGGTGACGAGTTGAGCTAAGTTCTAGGGCTATTGTATTTTCCTTTCATCTTTTTGTCGCCCTACGAAGCACTTGCTTTTAATTTTCTTTAAAACTTTGTAATCGAATCATTCGACTACAATGAATGATATTCTTTGCTAATTGACATGTAGTTAATCTTGCTTTTAAATGCCTTCATTACTGTTGATTTGCTTTTAGATGCTTTCAACAGATGATGAAACACACACTTTGATTTTAAGCAATTAGATTTAGTTCGAGTTCGAATTATGACCCGATTGGTGCGAAAGAAACAAAATTAATGCAAGAAATGAATCTTTATTGTCGACTGCTTGGTTGACTTAAGTTGTAACGTTGTCGTGGTGTTGTGTCACACATTTACCTGCGTTTGTTTTCCTTTTAACACTTTCGCTTTCTTCAACCACCAATTGTTAGTAATCGACAACGTAGGCAACTGGATCTCAAACAATTTGAACAACTCTTCATTTAATGAAGGTATTTAAGAAAGTCTGTGGTCAATTTAGAAATCAATGGGTGGAAAAAATGATGAAAGCAACTCTTCATTTAATGAAGGTATTTAAGAAAGTTTGTGGTCAATTTAGAAATCAATGGGTGGAAAAAATGATCAAATTAATCTAAGATATTTGTATCAAGTTGAACTGTTTTAGAATAAGCATTGCAATAAACGAGTTCGTGGTTGAATTAGATTGAATTCTTGATGTTCAAATGAACAAACTTGGTGGTCAATTTCTTGAAGTTAATTCTACGCTCAACATTGTAGTTAGAATATTTGCTATTTGAGCAACTTTGTCTTCGACTTCAGGGTCGAATTCTAGTTTGGCGGATTCATCAATTCAGGCTTAAAGCCATAGTTTGTTGCTGAGGATGATTAATTTTGCATTAACGCGGGGTAAGAGGCTTTGGTTTTGCACTCTGAAACTGACGCGTGGTTGACTACGGGGTCGACTTTAAACGATTAGTTCTTTATTAATTTGGGCTTGAAAGCCTTACCTTTTCGACCTGAAGCCGGCGCTTGGTCGACTACAGGGTTGACTTCAAATGATCAATTCATTTATTAATTTGGGCTGGAAAGCTTTACCATTAGGCCTGAAGCTGGCATTTGGTCGACTAGGGAACAACTTTAAATGATCAATTCATTTATTAATTTGCACTAAAAAGCCTTAACTTTTCAGCCTGATGGTGTTAGCGAAAAACTGTGGAAATATAAACAATTTTTATTGATCTGCAAAGGTATTTTAGTACAGCTGAGGGGAGACTTGAAGTCTATTTACATATAAAACTTCTTCAAGTTCACCACATTCTATGGTCGAAGGAGCTCGTTGCTGGTAATATCTGCAAGTCGATAGGCATTGTGCTTTGCCACTTTGACCACCAAGTACAGGCCTTCCCATTTTAGGTCGAGTTTTCTCACGATCTTTGATACTTCGACCTTTTTGAGGACAAAGTAACCTACTTTAAAGCTTCTTGGTTGACTCCTTTGTTGTAATGTTGTGCCATCTTCAGCTTGTATCTCTGTATGGTTGTGTACACTTGCTGATGTAGCTCATCAATTATCTCCAGGTCAAATTCTCTTTCAGAGTCATTCATGATTGGGTTATAGTGGATCACTCGAGCAATGTGTTGTATTAACTCTATTAGGACAACTGCTTCGGACCCGTAGACCAAAATGTATAGGCTGTGGCTGGTGGCCATTCGAGGGGTGGTTCTGTACACCCAAAATACCCCAGGGAGGTCATCTGCCCAGCTCGCTTCAGTCCCTTCCAGTTGAGCCTTGAGGTGGTCTAGGACAGTTCTATTTGTGACTTCAATTTCACCATTGGCCTATGGGTTTCCAACTGATGTGAAGTGTTATTGAATCCCGAGGCTTTCACACCAGCTCCTCGTACTCCTGCTCTAGAACTGTGTCCAGTTATCTAATATCAGCACTTTAGGCAAGCTAAAATGATAGATAATATTTTTCCATACAAAACTCTTGATGGCCACGACGGTTATCTTAGGGACTACTTCTGCTTCCACCTACTTAGTAAAGTATTCGACCACAACGATCATAAACTTTCGTTGACCCATGGTTTTTGGGAAAGAGTCGACTATGTCTATCTCCCACTGGTCGAATAGCCATGTGATCTAAACGGACACCAGCGTGGCCGCGGGTCGATGAGGTATATTGGAGTGGACCTGGCAAGATGGGCATTTTTTGGCAAAGTCAACTGTATCCTTCAACAAAGTTAGCCAAAAATATCCATATCTAATGACTTTATAGGCCAGGGATCATCCTCCTGAATGATTATCGCAGATACCCGAATGGACTTCATGTAGGACTTCGTGAGCTTATTCTAGAGTCAAACATCTGAACGGTGATCCAGAAATTGACCTTTAGTAAAGCTGGCCGTGCTCGTTGAGAGCGAACTTGGCTGCTTGACCTCTGAACCTGCTTGCTTGGCATTTGTCCTCTGGAACTTGTCCCTCCCTTAAATAAGCTTTCAGTTCGTCCTGTTAGAAGGGGGCAGGTTCTCCAATCTGCCCCACCAGGTTCTGGTCAGGAACTTCTATAGTGGGTTTGTTGGTGACCAAAAAGGTGATTGTTCTGTCTCTGGTCCCCTTTGTCGAGCTCGCGAATTTTGACAGGGCGTCGGCTCACTCATTCTCTGATCGAAAGACTTGCCTGATGGTGAATTTCTTGAACTGCTGTTGTATTCTCTTCACCTTAGCTAAATATTTGTTCATTATGGTCTCTTTTGTTTCAAAGTTTCCTTCGACTTGTTTTGCAACCAGCTAGGAGTCAGTGATGGTGACAACTATTCGACTCCTCTGTCTACATCCATCCTCGTGCTAACGAGGAGGGCCTTATACTCCGCTTCATTGTTCGTTACAGGGTAGTCGAGTTTAATTGCGAAGTCATATTCTTCGACTTGTGGGGTGCGTAGAGAGATGCCAAGTCTTCATCCTAAGAAAGTCGGTGAGCCATCTACATACAATGTCCACAATAGGGAATCCTAGTCGAGTTGGTCGGGGAGATCGAGTCTTTTAGCGACAAAGTCTGCTAACATTTGAGCTTTCATAGCGATTTGGAATTGGAAAGCAATGTCAAACTCCCCTAACTCAACTACCCACTTCATTAACCTTCCCTATGTATCTATTTTGGACAACACTTGTTTTAACGGTTGGTTTGTTATGACTATAATAGAGTGAGACTGGAAGTAGGGTCTCAACTTCCTGGTAGCAGTGACCAGAGTAAGGGCGAATTTTTTGATCTCTAAGTAGTTGCACTCTGGACTTTGCAACATTTTGTTGTTGTAGTAGACAGGTCGATGGGTGTCTTTTATGGTCGAGATCAACTGAATTGATCGCTACCGATGAGACTGCCAAATAAATATGCAAGACTTCTCCAACCTCAGGTTTGGCTAATATCGGGGGCGTTGAAAGGTATTGCTTTAATTTAACCAGGGCCTAGTCGCACTGTTTTGTCCACTGGAAACTTGATTTTTTTGCATTCCTGAGGATCTTGAAGAATGGTAAGCTTTTATCGACCAGTCGGGCAATAAATCGATCCAGCGCTATGATTCTATCGACCAGATACTGTACGTCCCTAACTGTTTGAGGAGGTGTAATGTCGAGGATGTTCCAAATTTTCTGTGGGTTTGGTTCAATACCTCTTTGGCTGACCATGTAGCCCAAATATTTTCCTCCCCTCAACCCGAACGTGCACTTATTAGGGTTGAGCTTCATACCAAATGACCGTAATATTAAGAATGTATGGTTGAGGTCGGTTAAGTGATTTCTATCTTTTTCTATTTCGCCGATCATGTCGTCAACATAGACCTCCATGGTTTCCCGATTTCATTTTTGAACATAAATTTTACAAGCTTCTGGTAAGATGCACCTGCAGTTTTTAGCCCGAAAGGCATGACTGGAAAATAATATACCCCATTGGGGACGACGAAAGATGTCTTATCCTTGTCCTCGGGTGCCATGAAAATTTGGTAATAACCTTGAAATGCACCTATCATACTCAATAAATCACAATCCATAGTAGAATCTACTAATAAGTTTATACGAGGTACGGGGAAAGGATCTTTAGGGCAAGCTTTATTCAAATCTGTGAAATCGTTACACATTCGCCACTTTTCCTCATTTTTAGGGACACAGACTACATTACAAAGCCAACTTGGATATTGAATTTTTACAATGTATCCTGCCTCTAAAAGTTTGTTGACCTCATCTCGATGATTTAGCATCATTTAGCATTTACGGTTCTTGTTTCTGCTTCACTAATTTGAATGAGGGATCCACGTTCAAACAGTGGATGATGATACTGGGGTTGATTCCTTGGAGGTCGGAAGTCTTCCAAGCAAAAATATCGACATTTCTTCTGAGAAAATCGACCATGCAGCATTCATGCTGCTGCCCATATCAGTGCCAATTTTGGTGGTCTTGTCGAGGTTTCCTGGTTCTAGCTCGATGGTTTTGAACTCTCCAAGTGGCTCAACCCTGGTCTCTTCTAACCTCCATTTCCTACTTGTCTATCCCTCATCAAGTTTTGCTATTGGAGTATCCCCTGAGGGTTTTAGTTTTGGTCTAGCCTTCTGTTCATTTGACTCGACCGAAATGGTATAGCATCGCCAAGCTTTCTTTATGTTGCACAGAAGTTTGTTTATCCCAACGACAGTTAGAAATTTGACATTCATATGATAGGTCGAGACAATGGCTCAAAAATTGTTCAATACTGGTCAACCAATGATAACATTGTAAACAAATGGTGCATCAACGACCAGGTAGTTAATTATGAGAGTTCTCCGGCGAGGGGCCTCTCCAAATGATGTGGACAGGTTTATAGATCCTTCGGGGATAATCTCTGACCCCCCCGAATCCGACTAGCAAGGTGTGGACAGGCTCAAGTTTCAACTGGCCTATGTTCATTATCTTTAAGGTCGACAAGAAAATGATGTTTGCAATGCTCACATTGTCAACCTACACCTTCTTGACCTCAAACTTTGCTATTTCAATAGATACTACCAAGGGGCAATCCAGCTTGTTGTCAACCTCTTGATTCTCGATGTGGGAGAGGTTGGCATCCAAGAAAGAGATTAGCTACGTGCTGGTCGAAAGCTGGAAGACTATTTCGACCGTGGAAGATTTGGTCGATTCCAATCTTCGTTGGTTCTGCCTTCTGGTTGACTTTTGGTCCCCCCTGGTTGGGCCTCCCGTAATAGTATCGATTACTCCTCTTATGGGTGGGCAGGGATCATGGACAGGTTTCTTTCCCTTATTTTCTTTCCTTAGGCTAATCGACTTTTCTCTATGGGGGAGTCTGGTCGGTTATGCCAGCTTCTTATCGGACTCTCTGGATAAACTTTTTCAGATGGCCTTGTTAAATCAACCTTTCAATCTCGTCATAGAGGTTGAAACAATCATTCGTGTCATGGTCTTTCTACCTATGAAAGTGGCAATATTTATTGGAGCTTTCATGGCTCTGTCTCGATCAACTTCTTGGGTTTTTTGAGGAGGTTGTCGTGCTGGATGGTAAACAGTATCTCCTTTCTTGCAGTATTGAGCGGAGTGTAGTTGTGGAAACATTTGATCGGAGATTGATGACCATCTTTGTACTGACAATCATCTTTCTCTTTAGCCTTTTTCTTGTTGGCATCAAGATTGCGATACTTGAGCTTATTCATATCTTCTTGAGTTATGTACCTCTCTATGAGGTCGAGTAGTTCTTCTATGGTTCTTGGTCACTCCCTGACCAAAGCATTAGTGCAATATTTATGTCGAAGACCTAGGAAGAACACATCGATTAGAAATTCAATCCAGGGTTGTCGATCTTTAGAACTTTAATGTTGAACCTAGTGAAAAAACCACGGAGCGACTCTCCCTAATTCTATTTGACAGTGTGCAAATGGGTATGAGGAAGCTTTGCCTTTCTCCAACTAGCGAACTGGTGAAGAAACTTATCGCACAACTGATCGTAATAGTAGATCGACGCCGACTCCAACTTCACAAACTAATCGAGCCCTATGCCTTGGAACGTGGTAACTGGCATCTTGGAGTGGATATACTCGTTGTGCCCATGCAGCTGCATCATGTGCTCAAATCGTAGTAAGTGCTCATTTGGGTTCGTTGAGCCATCATATTTGGGCAACCCAGTTGGAACTTTGGCATCGATAGTGATTCGCTGGTCGACTATCTCCTGTATGAATGGTGACTCCCATTCCTGATGTAAACGATGAGAGCCTATCATAATGTGGGTTCCTCTCAGAGTTCCTCTTTGAAATTTCTTTGAGTCGCTGGTTCAATTGCTGCACTTGATGAGAGACTTCTTCCCATTCCTCCCGATCAGCTTGAGTTAGGTTTTTGTTTATCTGAGGCCTCGCGCTCTCAACCCTATCGCTCTGCGGGGCTCGAAGGGGGCAAACACCATGATCCACGGAATCTGCAACTTCTTCTTGAGGGTTTTGTCGAGCTTCTTCTCTTAGGAATCGCCCGGGATTATCTTCTTGTCGAGTGGGTGGTCGCTTGGCCTCCGGTCGACCCCTCTATCTCCAAGGGGTCTTTCATCTCGCTGAATGGGTTGAGGAGTGGCACTAGTAGTTGGTCTGAGCTGAGTATTATGTCGATTGAGGGTAGCCAATAGTTGAGCCGAGATTTGAGCAGACTGCTCGATTAATAGTTGCATGAGTTGGGGCATGGTCAAAGTGACCAATTGTTCTGGCTGGGCACTGGGTCCCGCCGCATATAGTTCTTGTTGGGGTCGAGGATGAGGGATTGGGGATCTTATGCTCTCCTCCCTTTCAAAAATAGCTCGCCTAGTGTTAACCATTTTTCGTAGCTGCGGACTCAAGATTTCCCACAGACGGTGCCAAATGATGAGGGTCTAAATTGTTTAGTGGTGGATTGGGCTAAAGTCTAGTACTATCGACCAAAGGGGAGGTCGATATGAATGCTTTATGATATGATAGAGTCGAGTTCTGCAACCAATAGCAAATGTCAAGCTAGCCGAGGTGCCCTCGGCTAAGGCACTCTGATGCTCAAGTTAGTATAATCGACGAGAAAATGGAGCAACAGAGTGAGGGATTTTTGATAGTAAAATGGCATACCTTGTGGAAAGCTAGCAATGGGGTATTTATAGCCTTCCTAATACAGTTGATGTGTCTTTGATGTCCTTGTTGCACAGGAAGAGCTTTTGCCCTTGCTTGAGGGCTTTTAAGTCTTCCCCAGCTTGTGTACTATTCAAGGTGGCGTTACCTCTAGCTACCCAAGACAAGGAGGTACACTGGAGGCATGCACTAGCTTGGCATGGCTGAAAAAAGGCAATACTGTGGAGGCATGCACTATTAATGCGGAGGCACACCGCCTGACAGAGCATTCAATACGGCTGAGAGGCTTATCGCCTAAATTCGACCTCTCTGGTTGATCTAAATACTTCTGCGAGACACCACTACATACTCTAGTCGACAAGGTGCAACTCTATAGTATTCAAGTCTCTTTGGTTGAAGGCCAAACGAGGCACCCCCAATGGTTATCAACCATAACTTGGTCGACAAGGCAAATACTGTCCAGTGGAGTCAAAATCTGGTCGACAATGTGGTTGGCCCAAAACAAGTTGGACCTATGAGGTAATTAGGTCGTCTCTAGCCTGGTCAAGTGTTACTAGATTGGACCCACTTGATTATTCCGTATCAATATAAATATGAACAAATATATATATATATATATATATATATCTATGCATATTCATATAAAAGAAGCCCAAAATTTATAAAGATATACTTCCCTTTGAGTTTGATAAAAGAACAAATATTTTAATTTAACTCAAATGTGATATACTTGTTCATTTTTATCAAATGCTAATTAATAACTTAATTTCAAATGTAAATAATCCAAAGTTATTCTTTCATGTTTAATATTTTTTATTTCTTATTATAATAATTTATTAATTCAGCTTATAAACCTGAATTCTTAACTTATTCATTTCTATTTTTGCTACATTATAATTAAAAGATTATCTTTTTCCCTAGTTAGAAAGAACCTGAAGTTGAATTTAGAATGTAAGAACCATATAATGCACACAAGAAAAGGGCAATTTTATCCTTTCATTTTGTCTTCTTTTTCATGTACACATGCACCTGAAATCATTCTGGTCATGATTGTTTGCCCCTAATCGTCTTGTATGTATAAATATAAGGACAATATCATTTAACCAATTGACCAATATATTCTCATAATCCTCCAGACAATCTCTTACCAACAAAGACCTGGCTTCAGAAGAAAATATAAAACTCTGCACGAAAATATACCATGAAATATTTCATCATTGATAGATTCTGGCCAAGTAAATAATCATTTCAAGTTAACTGAAATAAATAGCAGTCTGCAAATGAGCCACTGTGTCCATTCACCAACAATTGTATAGTTACAATGCATCTTAATATGCAGAAAACAATACGGCATCAAATTCTAATATGCCCCCCAAACCACCCCCAAGATCCCTGCAAAAGGGCGAGGAGGCCGATATAATAATTTGGACAATGCAAAAAGAAATCGCTTAATCAGCCAAGTGCCAAGGCCTTCAAGGTGTCACGAACCAAAAGCCTCAGCGAATGCTCCTTGCAACACAATATTACCTCCAAATAATTAGATGAATAGTAGTTTGTAGCTTAGATGAATTGTGCAACTTCCACACAAGAACCTCCAAAAAGCATCCTCAAATTTTCTTTTGTTTCAACTTGGGACAGCTTTTAGAAATGTTTGTTCCATTTTTCTTACCAGTGTGAATGCTCTTAATTAGAATAACAGATGAGCTTCCATTTTCCAGTTTCCTGGAGAGCCAAGAAATGCAGCTATTAATATGCAAGATATACATGCAATATATTCAAGAAAGTAATGGCGATAGCGTCTCTTACAAGTCCGCTTGCTTGTTTTTGAGAGTCCCACCAACTTGGTTTAGAGCCTTCTCAGGAACTTCTGATTTATTTATCTGATGGTGTACCTGTGGAACATATAATAAGCCAGGGATCAAGATCTAAGCATATGTCAGGTCAATAAAAGCAAGCCCCACAGTGAAACATGAGCAGTTATTTTCTTTGCAGTACCACAATGCAATAACCTTGAATTGAATGGAACACCTTCCAAAGGATCAGAAACATAAAATCTAAAATATGAAGTCTCAAGAATTTAGTGGCCTAAAGCTGAAGAAGCTACTGTACTAGGGAACCTAATCACATAATAAACAAGGAAAACGATCACAGAGTGCAAAAAAATTTAAAACAGGACAATTGAGCTGTACAAGTATAACAGAATAAAGATCAGCTCGGCCACCACAAAAATTTCCATCATGCAGTGCCCAACTGAGGCTTAATTTTCATGCCAAAGGTGACAAAATAGGACTACATCCCATCATTAATAGAATCGCCAAACATCAGAATCACTACATAATTGTTCGTAGAGGCACTATCCTCAAATCTTGTTATATTACCGCAGAACATTTCCACTTTCAGAGTAATCTATACATTTGGCATAACTAGCTTGAAACAAATAGTAATAAGCAAATTGAAGATCGGCATTCAACATTCCAGGACACATGAGCATCTTATTATAAGCTATGAGAAATATGAACACGAAGACATTTCAAATGCATGCAATTTAGTTCTAAAAGTTCCTCAACAACTCAAAAGAGTCACAAAGAAAATGTCCGGGCTTTATAAATGTGTAACACCAAATTCCCTGAAGAAGAAGAAGAAGAAGACAGAATTAACAGAAAAGATACATAGAATTCAGAACACTAGGCACAAATACATTTAAAAACCCGAAAAAAATGCATGCTCATGAAGCTAGCAAAATATTTAGAATCAAAAGGACTATCTGTGCTAATCACAAGTTTATTTAACTAATCAACAAACAAGCACGCTGCCTACATGGATCAGAATAAGAGAGGCACATCAAGTAGATGAATGCAGTTGCCTTGGTTATAGTCCTATTTAATCATATAAGAATCATCAACCCAATGAACAAAAGATCATAAATATGTATAATCTACATTATTTACTCAACCTTACTTCACTCAACAGAAAGCGGAACATCGTATCATCAAATATATGCTTGGAAGTTGAAATAACATGTCATTAGGCAATCAAAAAGCAATAGACACATGATAGCACATTGTTATCAACAATAACCTCTAGAACTTACTTCTTTGGACGGCAATTCACAGTCCTCTCCATTGCCATTATTCTTATCAACCTTCCACTTCTTCACCCGCCGTCGATCCTCCTCCATGCCTCCACTCATTTTCCTCTTCTTTTTATTCCCTACAATGTCACTCTTCCCCTTCTTATCCCTCACTTTCCACACATTCTTCTTCCTGTACAAAAACTTCTCGAATTTCCACAGCTCACAGCTCGTATCAATAACCGTTACCTCTGTTCGTGAAAACCCCGTCAAATTCCCATCCCTCTCAGCCCCTTCCCCTTCATCTTCCCATTTATACAGCTCCTTCATTCCCTCCACTCCACTATTGCTATCTCCACTCCTCAACAGTGTCGCCTTCTCCGCAGCTGCATTCTTGTTCTCATGACTCCCTGTATTCAAAAATGCACAAATTCTAGGATTTGCCTGCTTGCGAGCGGATTTTCGGAACTTGTTGGGATTGCTGCATTTGTCTCCAAAATTGAATAGCTCGTTGAGAACATCGCTCATTATATTGAACAATTGTTTGTCCTCATTCTGAGTCGGATCGCAAATCCGTTCGGAATTGGGCTTCAGGGCCGGCCTTTCAGAGCTCCGAGAGCTAGGGTTTTGGAGGAAATTTTCGAGATCGGTTATGCCGTCTTCGGGAATGCCTTTAGCGGTTCGAAGCCGGTCCAGCCAGCTCGGACCCGATTTTCCGGCAGAGACTGAGCAGAGCATTGCCGGAGGGATCGCAGAGAGAATATTTTTGTGTGTACAAATTATAGAGAGAAACTGAAAATGCGTTCGAGATAAATTATTGAGAAATGGAATTGTCAAAATTTAGTCACATGTGAAAGAAATTTTTATTTCATCCATGGCTATTTTTCACTTGATTATTTTAATATTTAATGAATACATTTAAATTTCTCATATTAAACTTTACTTGGATTTTGACCATGCAAATGCAAAGTTATATTATATATTTCAACTAATTTAATTTGTTTTGGGGCAAATTGAATTTTAATTCTATGTGAAAATAAAAAAGAGCAAAAAACCTTTATATGAGGAAAAAATAGGCAAAAAACCTCCTTATATTTTTAAAAATTATGCGCATCGCCTCCCTATTTTTATTTGCTATAATTTAACCCCAATTTTAATATATAATGACTATACTGCCCTTAATTGCTTCATATATTTTTAATCCAATTTATTTATTTTATTTATATTTTTTAATATATAATTTAAAAAATTATTCTAATTTTTTTTGTATTTATATATACATAAATACATATTCATATTTATATATAAAATATAAATATATAACATTTATAATTCACATATTTTATGCCTAGAATTATCATTATATCATTTTTTTATTTATAAAAAATAAATAAATTAATTAAAATTATTAAAATAAAATTACATTGTATAAAAAAATAAATAATGTTATCATAAAAAAATTCTATAAAAATTTTAGCACATGCAATGAATTGTTAAATTTTTAGTTTCACATATATTCTTTCATTTTCTTCACACTATTTTTTCATCTCTTTATATATAAATATATATTTTATAAATAAATATATATATATATATATATATATATATATAACCCCCAACCTCCACCCCATCACATGGCGGTCGCGCAGCTGCCATCTCTGCCATGGCCGCCGGACGCCTTGGCCAGAAACAGCAGCCACGGTTCTTGAGTCTGGCAAGGCCATGGCAGTAAAGTGGTGGGTGGGGTAAGGGCGAGGGGAAGCTGGGTGTGCGGGGGGTGGGAGGTGCAGGTCGGGTGGTTTTTTTTTTTTTTTTTTTTTTTGAGGTGGAGGTGTCATATATAAATATATCTATATGAAAATATATATTTAATAAATATATATTATATATAGATAGAGATATATCTATATACTTTATAATTTCTATAAATAGGATTAATTTGAATTATTAATTTTTTCAAAGGATCTAACGATAAATATTTAGAGTAAAATTGTCATTTAAATAGAAAAAATGCAAAATCAGCTATGTTTGCTGCACGTGGACTACACTGTAGGATGAAATGAGGTAATTTGCTACTTTTAAAAAACATAAGAGGGTAGGTTGCATTTTTTTTTTTCATGGGGGGTTATTTTGCCATTTTCACTTTTACGAGAGGGTAAAACTTAATTTGCCTAATTATTTTATAAAGCTCATTGTGAAGTTGAAATTGATAGAATATATTTTAAATGTGCATATGTGGTTCAAAATGCAAAACTTATGTTACAATTTAACTTTTTAGATCAATCAATTTTTTTCCCCTACAAACTTAAGTTTAACAATATACACATTTTATTATATTGGTATTTTGATGCATAATTTTTTTTTAGTATTTGTTAAAGAATTGTAACTTGTGTTAGTTGTATATTTGTAACACCCTGATTTTGGGATTATAAATTTAAGTTGATTAAATTAAATCAATAAAGGTTAGGTAGAAATATTGAGAATTTGAGAATTTAATTATAAATAAGGAAGGAACTTAATTGTTTAAAATTATAAAGTTCAAGGGGTTAATATGGAAAAGTTAAAAGTTAGATGACTTCAAAATGGTAAATTTGGATTTGATTGCTCAAAAATGGAAATGTTAGGGGTCAAAGTGTGAGAAATTGAGGTTGGAGGACTCAATTGAAGGCCATGGACTAAAATGAAGGCGGTTAAAGAATTTTGGGGTGAAATTGAAGTTGGTCAAGAAGTTTAGGGCTTAACTGAAAGGGATGGAAAGTATATTTATATATACAGGATTAAGGATGGATTTTTGTCAAATTCTCAAAAAAGGCCTAAAGTTCACCCCACCGGTGAATTGCCGGAAACTGACCGCAAAACCCAAAACCAAGACCATATTCAGGCTCCTCTCAGCTCAAGGAGCAAAACTATACTAAATTTTACCCAAACCACCAGTGAAATCACCGGGAAATCAAGCTCGACGGCAAGCTTGCAGCGGTGTTGGTGGTTCTGCCCCCTCTAGCAGCGGAAACTAGATAGAAGTTGCTGGGTTTTGGTCGGGGGACGTGGACAGCTGGGTGGTGGTGTTAATTTGGGGAAACAGTGAACGATGGTGGTGGAATTGAAGGTGGCGGAGGATGCTAGCGTAGCTAAGGTTTCAAGGTGGTTTTTGGCGTAATTGACCGGCCAAATGGTGGCCAATCAGGAAATTGCTTCGGGGGTTTTGATCGCCTTGACAAGGCACACCTACTGGTGGTGGCGGTTTCCATCGCCCGCGGTGGCGCATGGTGGTGTTGTTCAAGCAATTTGTGAAGATTTTGATTCCGGACTCGTTTGGGCTATTTTCAGCTTGAACTTGGGTCTCAATCCGATCCAATTTAGGTAAATTTCAATAATCGAATTTTGATTCAGTTAATTTGTTAAGTGTAATTGGATTGTCGGATTAAAGTTTAATTACCTTATGAATTAAGCTTATTAAAATGTAATTTAACCTATTGTAAACGGATTACGAGACCTAAGCTTGGTAACCTAAGAAATGTTGGTTTAAAATTTTATCTTTAGCCGACAACACGGGATACTATGAATGAAATGTGGTTGAATTTAATCAACTCGGATGAAATTATCATATTGTTGTTGAGACCTTAAATAAGATGGTAACAACCAGTTTATCGACTTATCGAGTTAAGGGCTATGATAGGTGATCACCTTGCACAGTTGAGTGTGACATGGAAATTGAGAATTATGACTTAACCGTTAGAATAATTGAGGAACATGATAAGGATATTTAAGTGCATTAAGAATTATGATTCAGAAATCAACATAATGTTGGATTAGGTCATTTTATTATGAACTTTAAGTTGAATAGGAAACTAGGTCATGGGCTTTCCAAAACATTTAAGGATTATCGGGACTTTGTCAAAATATCCTTAAGTTTAATAAAGACGTTAGATATATTTATGTTGAAGGTTTAAAGGATTGATAGGATGATAATTCGTATTATTTCATGGCAATTCTCGATCGTCTGACTAGGCAGCCAGGACCTGGGCGTCTATCGGACTAGGAATTTCTCTGCATTTGCCAGGTGAGTTTATATTGAATAGTATGAGATTTCTTAGTTGGAGAAAGAACATATATACTTGTTATATCTCCTGATCGCTTGATTCCTTTTAATCTATGTGTTGAAAATAGTACTCCAAATAGCCTTCTATTCGAAATGCCTTTGTTGATTTTGATTAATATCGCTTTATTTGAAATTGGCGATGTGTTGAGAAAACTGAAAAGTGATTTTGAAATATACTATTTTATCGCCATACCTTTTTGGAAACAGCCTGGTGCTGGATTATTTTGTATATAAACATGGCGATTTGATATACTATCTGGAACACTAGTTTTGAGATATATTTATCAGTCATAACCATACTATTTCTCAGAAACGGGTCAAGACTGTTTGAGCATCCGAATTTCGGCTGTCATGGCTAAGTGACGTGCTATATGAAATGTTGTTTCATTGATTATTGATAATTGATGCTGCACTGATTACTGATACCCTTGGGGGTGGGCCTTGGATTAGCTTTGGACGGACTGGGCGGAACGGACCGACGACGATTGATCTCTTGCTGATACCCTATTAATTACATCTGGCTCCGTAGTCCGCTGGAGGTAGCTAGCTATAGGAGGGATGATGCATGTAGCTAGCCATGCCTACTGGTTATTGTATATTATCCGAACCGATCACTCGGGACCGGAGGAATAAGGGTTTTCATGTGTTTAAAAGTGGAGTGGCAAGGTAGGAGAACCACCAACAGCTTAATAGCGAAAATATTTTGTTAAATTATATTCAGTTGCTTGGTATGCTTGACACTTATACTTTGAATCTCAAATATTTGATTGGAACCTAGTAGATGTTCCAAGGGCATATCGACCCCATTTCGAATCATAATTGAGATTTAAACCTCTGTGAGAGATAGTGAATTTTGTGAAGTCTCATCACCAGTATGGGATGGTGGTGAGATGGATCACCCCAAAACATTGACTAAAACCTTCTCTCACAACTTTTAAAAATATTTATGCTTCTATTTGTCTCCTATGTCATAATTGTGAAATTGTCATTTTGTTGTTATTGCTATACTATCTCATTAAGTCATTCAGACTTACATTATTTTATTGTTTCTTCCGTTCTTTGCCTCAGATAGAATCGAGTGATGAAGATAGACTAACCCAGGCGACACAAGAAGCAATGAGGGTGATAGAAGCCCATATTTCGATTTAGATTAGAACTTTCGATGAAGGTCATTATACAAATTAATTATTATGGGATTTTGAGAAATGTATTTTTTGTTGTAAATAAGACGTGCAGTACTGTTTGAGTAGCACCTTGGTTGGAAGCAGGTGCCTCCCGGTCTGGGTGCTACAATATTCCTTTTATTTTATTAGTTTTTTAAAATATTATGAACATCTTATAATTTTTATTTTTACTTTTTTATAACATGATATCACATATATTACGATCAATGTGAAACAATACTTATTCGTATTATTCTTTTTATCTTAGTTTGAAATCATGTTGTTAGCCCCACTTGAGGTCAAGTTTGACAAAAAAATAAAATATAGAATGGGCAAATAATTTAAATTTATATGTGCCTTTAAACAATTTATAACCATTGTATTACTCCTTCCAACCCACAAAACTATGGCATAGTACTAGTGTATCTAAGTCAATATCAAAATAAATAATACTAGTATAATTGATGTACAAATATTATATACGTCAAAAACTTATCTAATACGTTACTTCCTAAGATCACAAGGATTAGACTCTTGATTTTATCGATGAAATACGACCATTGCTTAATTATTATGCAATATTTGATATTAATTTGTACGACAACATATCTCAGTTTTATTTTTTCATTAAAATGATGAAATATAATATTATGTTTTAATATTAATTAAAAGTTAATAGTAGTCAATAAACAATTTAGAATAATAAATGTTAATTTGAAATTATCATAAAATAAATAAATGCATGCAATTTTTAGTGACATTCAAATTTAAAATCTCAAAACGTCAACATAATTGCTAAACCAAACCCTCATTAGCACCAAATACCTCGTGTCAGGCACGCCTCACTTAGGGCATGGAAAAGGTGTTAGAGTTTTGCCTATGCTACATTTGTGTTCTTAATGTATTTAATTACATAGTAAATTATTTTCTAATTCAAAATTTAATAGCTTTTCATTGTAAAAGAATGATGTTTTTGCTTAGTCAATACAAAACAATGAGATTTTATTTTGATTTTTTGACTAAAATCAATTTTTATTCTTATATTAATTTAAAAAATATATAGTTTCAACCTTTGTTTTTTTCAGAATAAAGATGGTCTAATTTAATTTGTTTTATCAAATACAAATTAGGATTATAATTCAACTTGAATGTTACATTTTATATTTTTCCTAAATTCTAATATATATACATATATACGTGTCTATGTGCGTGTTCATATTTTATTATTAAATCGATCAATATCGATGTAATAAAGGCTAAATAAAAATGGAATTAAGCAACAGAATTTTCAAAGTAAAAATACTCATAATGATGAGATTCTTTTCTATTTAATATTATAAGAAGATCCCTTCATAAATTATGTTAAAATAATAATATATTTGAATTAATTAATTGAATTTGATTGTTTGAGTTTGTTAGTTGAAAAGTAAAATAAAAAATAATTTCTAATAATGAAACTTAAAATTTAAAATTTGGTCATTTTTAAAGAAATGATTAATAATTATGGGGCTAATATCAATTTGCCTCCCTGTGTTTTAAAAAATAGGCAATTAACCCCCATATGAAAAATAAATGTTCAATATACCTCCCTATGTTTTAAAAAACTACACACACCGTCTCCTCCTTCTCATTTGCTGTCCATTTAACATAATTTTAATATGAAAAGACTAATTTACCCTTAATCATTTAATATATTTTCAATTCAATTTAAATAACATTTTATTATCATTTTTTTCCTTTCATTCTTTTCTTTTCTTTTTATTTCTCATTTCTCTTTTCTTTCATTATTTCATATATTTCTCATTTTATACATCTATATAAATTGATCATTATTTCATATATTCTCATTTTATACATATATAAATTTATTTATAAAATTAAAATCACTTTTATTTTTATTTTATCAATTATATTCATATCCTTTATACAAATTTTTTTATTTTCAAATTTTAAAACTATTTTTAACTTTTTTTATTTTCATCCTTCTAATTTATTCTTTTTTTATTTATATATATATATATTATACAATAAATATAAAATATATAATATAATAAACATAAATATATAAATACATAAATATATTTATGTATATATTTATAAATAAACATTTTATATTATATTTTATACCCCACCCCCACCCCAGTCCATCCTATCTTTATCTGCCAGCGGCCATGGAGGTTGCCTCTGTGGGCGGTGGCCGCCGGTGGTTGTCGGGGCCGGTGGGGGATAGTACACATATATATACTTGTATATAATATATACATATATATACACATATATAATATATATATACACATTATATATATAATAATTTATTATATTGTATATAATATATTTTTTTTATATATTTTTTAAAAAATAATATGATTTGATCTGTACCGTTGAATTTTTAAAAGAAGATCCAATGATTTATGAATAAGGACATAATTGTCTTTTATATAGAAAAATTTAAGCTCAGATGCATGCACGGGTGCGTGTCCTACACCCACGCTCCCAAGGGAGTTCGTTGCATGATTTTTTAAAATATGAGGGTGTTCTTTGTCTATTTTTTTTCATAGGGAGGTAATCTGCCAATTTATTTTAACATAGGGGGGTCCATTGCAAGTTTCCCATAATTATGATATGAACTTTCAAACCACCATCAAATTTTAAAATCTTTATGATATAGACCTTTAAACTATCATCATATTTTTTAAATAGAACTTTAAACTACTATTATTAAAAAAAAAAAAATTCAAAGCAAACATATAAAATGACCAATCTTTTAAAATAAAAAATAGATAAAATATAATGCATTAATGATATCATATTCGAAGTATCGTGCTCCCCTTAAAAAAAAAGAAGAAGCAATTTTTAAGAAAATTGATAAATTGTCTTTCCTCTTCATTCTTTGAAACGTGACACATATTAAATCCCTAACATAACACTTCATGGGTGATATTTATCTTAGTGGGATCAATGACCACTTAACAGACGTGATTAGGGGTGTAAATGATATGAGACTATTAGCAAATGGTTCGGGCTCGACTCGATGAAGACTCGATGAAAGCTCGAATTTAAACGAGTTGAGCCGAGCCCAAACTCGCCAGTCAAACAAGCCGAGCCAAGCTCAATAGTATTCGGCTCGACAACAACAACAATAATAATAATAATAATAATAATAGTAATAATATGGTGTTTATTATTATAAATTTTGTTTTAAGCCTAAACGGGCTCAAGCTCATCCGAGCTTATACGATCAAGCCTTATCGAGTTAGAGCAATCTTATCCAAGTTTATATGAATCGAGCCTTATCGAACCGACCCTAAGCTTGAGCCTATTCTTACGAGTCGAGCTTGATTGTTTAGGTTTGATCAAGCCCGAGCTCAAGCTCATAAATCAGTAAACGAGCCAAGCCCAAGCCTAGCAGGCTCGGCTCGGTGTCACCCCTAGATGTGACACATATCATTAGACAAAACTCTTAATTATATGTATTGATGTTATCTATCGAAACACAGCATATATTATTGAAACAAAATTTTTAATTATATGTACCGATAAAATAATATTTCACAAAATTAAACCTTTCATATTGTGCGTTAAATTACCAGCAATTTAATGTAAACAAAAGAGCATTATCTTTTAAGAATTTCATTTTTAGAATATATTTTAAAATATAAGCAAACAATTTTCATTTTTCATTAATCATGTGGATACAATAAATTTTTTCATTTAAGTCGGGGCATAATAGTTAATACCCGCCGTCGCCTACATTCTATCCGTAAAAAAAATCGGACAGATTTCTATTCACACATTTAACAAATCCAGACAGTACAGCAGTCAGCTTCCAGACGCAACAGCTGGCATCCTTTCGCCGTCATTAATCCAAAACCACTGCTTGTTTTTGTGCTTCAAAAGCATTGGCGGTGTAATTCGATAAATCTCCTTTAGTTTCTTCCTAATTTTATCTTTGGTTCTTTTTGTTATTTTTCAATCTTTTTCGAGTAAACTGGGAGAGGACTCCAACAAAAAATGACAACGAAGCTTTTCCCACAAATTTCACTGGCCAAGTTTCAACCTTTAATGGGTCTTTCATTCTTATCGGATACTCCATAGACACCCTTTTGATATTTTTCCTTTATTTCCTTTCTCTTTCCTCTCTTTCTTTTCCTCTTTTTTTGTTATTTATTTTTCTACTTCGTTGTCTAGTATTCTTTTTGATAATTTTCTTGGTATTACCGTTCTAATTCTGCTATTTTTGATTGTTATTTTAGTAAAAAACAAGTAGTTATGGCGTTATTTGAGGCGTTCTTGGAGATTTTGAGAAGGCCCACAGTTTGGGCGATGATAATAGGGATGATACAGTTTTTAGGGCCTGTTTGGATTGGTTTTCTTTTGGGTATAATGGTGGGATGGGCTTGGAAACCTAGGTGGGCTAGGTTGGGGAATTGTAAATTTGAATTTTCAGCACCTTCTTCACCTTCTGTTTCGGTTCATTCTCCTGTTAAAGGTTTTGGTTCAACCCAGAATTTGGATTCTTGCAAGGTTAAGACTGCAAGTTTTGGCTCATGTTTGTTGGATAATGGATTGGGGAAGGAGCAAACGGCTTGTCCAGATAGTGATGATGCTGTTTGCAGGTAAATTTTGAGTTTGATATTTAAAAAAAAAAAAAAAAAAGTTATACTTTTGTTGATTTAATTCAGATATTTCTTGAAATATTGTTAATATGTTGACTGCTTCACCTTGTATGATTTTTATGTAGACCTCTATTGACTGTTTCTGACTTTGTGACTAGAATGATGATAGATGTATTAAACCTGTCATGTTTTGAAGAAAATAAGATTTTGTGCTGCTGCATAGGCAGTTTTTTATGTTAAATTTGAGCCTATGGCTTTGCTTTAATTTCTAAGTTTCATTCAGGTACTAATGATTTGGATGGTTACTTTGAAGTCTTGATGTCATATCGCTTGACTAGGAAAACAATCCCAGATAATTATGCAGTCAGTTTGCAGAGGAGACCCTTCTTAATTAAAAATTAAAAAATTAAAAATCTTGTAAGTTTATCAAGTAAATCTTGTATTCGATTAAAATCTGGACAACGTATGCATGGTTTGGAACTTTGATGTCATATTGATCAAGGAAAATATAAGTTGCTTCATCCAATGCTTTTCTCATATACTTACAAATCATGGACATGTCAGTAGTTGAACTTGGTAATTGAGAAACATGATAAAACGACGAGCATTAATTGGGAAGAGAATTTTCATTTATAATCTTTGAATTATTGGACGTAACTTCTTTCATAAAATGTATATTGCTTCTATAGGCCATCACAATTCGGAAAAGAGGACAGCATGCTTGTTACATATGATGATTTGGAACATTTATGCCATCTGGTTGAGAGGAGAGATGGAGGACCTCCTTGGAAGCATATGATGGACCGTTCAACCCAAAATATGAGCTGCCAAGCATGGCAAAGAGATCCTGAGGTACTTAAGGCAATTTTATGAATCCATCTTCAGTGGATCAATTTCTTCCCATCTTATGTGTAAAGAATGCCAATGGAGCTTCTTTCTATTGTTTGTGCAATTTTATTTTTAGTTTATCTTTTTTTTTTTTTTTTTAATGCTTATTTGTCTCTTTCTGGTAATTTGCTAGACTTGTCCACCTCAGTATTGTAGCAGAACTGTATATGAGGATGCAACTCCCGAATTATTAAGGGATTTTTTCTGGGACGACGAGTTCCGTCTGAAGTGGGACGATATGCTTGTACATGCTGCAATTTTGGAAGAATGCCCCACCACTGGAACAATGATGGTCCATTGGATTCGCAAGGTTGGGAAATGAGATTAGTTGTAATATAGGTCCTGTGGGTCATTTTGTTATCGTCTTTCCCAAGTGCTGATATCTGACTGTTCTCGTGCAGTTTCCGTTTTTCTGCAGTGACAGAGAATACATAATAGGCCGCCGAATATGGGAGTCGGGAAGATCATATTACTGTGTGACTAAGGTAAAGCCTAAGATACATCTTATTTTGTTCATATCTACTTCTTTCTAGATTCTTTTTTATGCTATATAATTTGAAACTCCTTGGAATTTCGACCGGCTTAAGAGAATATATAGAGTCTTATGTGTCTTTCAACTGGCTGATAGAAGCAACTAAAGAAAAGATCTGTCTCAGCTGTGGCTGATGTCAAAATTATCTCTTTCAGTGTCGGCTCTTATTTTACTGCATCCTTGTTTCTTGGTTTGATTGTATCACGTTTCACAGCCCCTTTTGTTTCTGAACCAGGGAGTCCCCTGTCAATCAGTTCCAAGGAGAGAAAAACCAAGACGTGTCGATCTTTTCTACTCAAGTTGGTACATTCAAGCAGGTAAAAATTTTCTTTCTTCCTAAATTGTTTCAAACATTTGATTTTCCAACAGCACAAAGCAACCTATACAGTTTTGGATAGTCAGCACATATACAAATGGATAATCTTTGCCTCCAAACCTATGGAAATCATACAACTTGCTTATCTTTTAAACATCAAAAAGTGTTCCTTGGATATACTTTGTTGTGGACTATAAAGTGAGTTTGTACGCCATGAAATTCTTGTCTGAAACAGTGGAATCAAGAAAAGGAAATGGGCAATTGTCTGCATGTGAAGTAATACTCTTCCACCATGAAGACATGGGAATCCCATGGGAAATCACAAAATTTGGGGTCAGGCAGGGGATGTGGGGGACGGTGAAGAATATTGAGCGTGGCTTCCGGGCTTACCAGAAACACAGATCATCTGGAGGACCCCTCTCCCATCATGCATTCATGGCTCAAATCAACACAAAACTCGACCCGGACTACTTGAAGATTCTAGAAGGTCCCGAAGATTCATCAGAAACACAATTAATAGCTTCTGCTGATGAGAAACCAAAGGGTGTTAACATACCAAAGCTCCTGATAATCGGTGGGGCAATTGCTATTGCTTGCAGTCTTGATCGAGGACTTCTGACTAAGACACTCATATTTGGGGTTGCAAGAAAGTTCGGAAACATTGGAAGGAGGGCATGTCCGAGGACTAACTGAGAATTTATAGTTTAGAATTTATTTCTCACCATAAGGAGCAGTTCTTGCTCTCATTGACAACCAAAATATAGAGGCAGAAGACTGTTGTTATAGAATAGAATAATTGTGAGTTTATAGATACATACGAACATTTAGGCTGCAACTGTTTACTGTGGAACTCTGATATTTGATCTCTTTTTATCGTTAGTTAAATTTCCAGTAAGAAATGTACCATGTTTTTGTTCTGAAGTGTGGAGTTGAAGTTGCCTTTTTCTAACCAAGAGAGCTTGGGTGTCAAGAAGCCCAAATTAAAGGGTATTTGTCTAAATTCTGAGCTATTTTTGAAATTTATAAGATGCTAAATTTAATTTTACAAATAAGTATTTAAAATGCTTGAATAAATAAGATTTCTTGCCTCATCTTTATTCAACCATTTTCGACTGGCAGTCTGGCAAGGATTCTGTTTCAATCCAGAGTATGTATCATGTCCTACAATTTATCTTCTCAATTTTATTTGAGAACAAGAGAAGTATGGTTAGATGTGCATGAAAATAATTCAACCCAAGAAAAGATTTATGTATCTATGTAATCAGAAAATTATAAGATCAATTTATTCACATACCTATTTGAGTCATGAGATTGATTATCAATAATTCTTGCAATTGTACGAATTGATGTCTAAGTCTTCATCTCCTTCTCGCACAGACTAGTTGACAACTTTAATAGAATAACAATATCAAAACATAGAGTGGAGAGGAGACCTAACCACGATATATATAAAATAAAATCCTAGAGAGTTCTCCTATCACGAACTTCTAAGATTGGGCCTACACTAGCTGTCATACCAAGTTTGTTAAGAAAAGAGCTTTAACAATATTGGATCAAAATAATAAGCCATATGAGTCATGTCCCATTAACCGAATTAATTTAATCCGATTTTATTTTATTTAAAAATAAATTCAATTAATAGAAGTCCACATATTGGAATAAAATTCCAACATTCTCCCACTTGGACAAATATTAATTGTAATTTTGAAATAAAACAAAAGGTAAAATGTGAAAAAATGACTCTTGGTCTAAATTACAAAAAGATTTTGATTGTGGACACAATTTAAAAAAAAAATGGCAATGAGACAAGACTACTAACACAATTCAGTCTAGCAAATATTACTAATATTTGGATCATGGCGGTCATTGCATCTTTCATCAACACAAGACTTTCCATGGTCACATATACCAGCAACTCCACCGACATGGATTTAGACATGGTGGTGTAGCAGGAAATAGCAACTAAATATGACCCAAGCATATATGCTATTTCATTATTGGTCCTCCAATTTTCTTGTAAGATATGGATTTCTAGAACTATATGAAATCTCAAGAAAATTTGATTTTCTTTTAAGATATGGGCCTCTTGAGCAATAGGAAACCCTAAGAAAATTCATGATTTTCTTCTAAGACATGGATTTCTAAAACAATATGAAATCCCAAGAAAATCCGACTTTAAAAAAGCCATGTATGCCTCGTTCAAACTAAAAATACAATATGGTGTCATTTATGAGACATACCCAACTCTCAAAATCAACACCTAATCTCAAAATACATATTAAGCGAGATATAACCTCAAAGTATGTGCGCACAGTTATAACAAATATATCAAATAATACTAGAAAAAAGAATATCGCATTAGATAAAAACCCAATAAAACAAATGGTTTAATGTAACAAATTCAGTAAAGAAACATATCACACTTAATCTAATACATCAAAAGACTCAATTACACCCATATGTTCTACATGTCTTTTGAAAATAATAGGCCTTAGTCTCTTGGTTAAAGGATCTGCAAGCATAGAGTCGGTATTAACATGCTCTATCATAATGCTATCATTGTTAACCAAGTCTCTCAGAGTGAGATATTTAAGCTCTACATATTTAAATGCACTAGATGACTTATTATTCTTTCAAAAGAAACACAACAACATTATCACAATAAATCCTCAATGGGTCTAGAAATTGAATCATAAACTAAAAGCCCTAAAATGAAGTTCTTTAGGTTTTTCTCAGATATTTCAAGACTTTCTTAATAACCACTCAATGTTCTTGTGCTGGATTAAAGAGATAGCACCCAAGACACCAACAAGAAAGGCTATATTAGGCCTGGTGCAGACTTGTTCATAATTAGATTGCCAATAGCATTGGAGTAAGGAATATTTTTCATTGACTTTTACTCAAGTTTGTTTTTCTGTGGGCATTGTGCAATGATAAGTTTATCACCTCACAATAGACACATCACCAAATTTACAATTCTACGTGTTAAACCTAGCCAAAACACGATCAATATGACTTACTTGAGAAAGTCCTAACAAGTCTCAAATTCTATCATGGCGGGTTTCAATTCCAAGAACAAAGGATGCTTCATCAAGATGTTTCATATCAAAGTTATGACATAACATTTGTTTAGTCTCATGGGGCAAACCCAAATCACTACTAGTAAGATAAATATCATCAACATACATCATTAAATATATGAATTTGCTCCCACTGGACTTGAGGTAAATACAATAGTCCATCTTATTTTCTTTAAAGCCTAACGAAGTCACCATCTTATCAAACTTCAAGTACCACTGACGAGAAGCCTGTTTAAGGCCTTAAATTGACTTATTTAGCTTCAGGCACACTAGGTGTCCTTTCCTTTTTTCATTTTTTTTGAATAAAACCATTGGGTTGAGTCATATAAACTTCTTCATCAAGGTCACCATTAAGAAAAGTTGTCCTCACATCCATTTGGTGGAGTTTCAAACTAAATTAGCTACTAAACTCATAATGATCCTGAAGGAATCTTTTCCTGAAGGAATCTTTGGAGGAAACATGACAAAAGTTGTTACCATAATTAATTTCAGTTCTCTAAGTAAAACCTTTAGCTACAAGTCTAGTCTTAAATCTTTCAATCTTTCCTTTTGAGCCTCTCATGGTTTTAAACACCTATTTACGACCAATAGTCTTTTAACCTTGAGGCAGATCAACTAACTCCCACGTATTATTTCCTTTCATTTAGTGATTTCATCCTTCATATCACTAAACCACAAGTCTGATTGAGGACAAAACATAGCATCAGAATAGCTGACAGGATCAACTATAGGACTAACATCATAATTACTTTCCAAGAGATACATCTAGTAACCATTAATAATTGTTGGACATCTCTCTCTAGTATAAGGACTAGGAGGCATTTGATGGACATGATTTTTGAGGTGGATCAATATTCAAATTGGCCTTCATATTAGCATTAAGTATAGCTGCTAGTTCATGAGAATCCTAAATTTCATATGCAACAAATAAAGAAAATGTAACAGATTCAATCTCATATAAGCAATTATAGGATGAGAATATTTACCCCTATCAGGTACATCAAGCTCTAAGAACTTAGCTGTTTGAGATTCAACTACTCGAGGTCCAAGTGAAAGACATAAGAATCTATATCCTTTAGAATGATTTAATTATCTAATAAAGTAACTATGAGTAGATCTGGGATCAATCCTTTTTCTCAAAAGGGTTATAATAGACTCCAACCCGCAAAACACATGAAAATGGTTTAATCTAGGCTTCATATCATCTAGAAATTCAAAAGGTGTTTTAGAAGCTAATTTGGTAGGAACACGATTAAGAACATACATGGTAGTTCTTATAAGTTTAGGTAACTCGTACCAACTTATCATGCACCTTATCATTTTAGCTAAAGTGCGGTTATGCCTTTCGGCTACACCATTTTCCTTAGGACTCCTAAGCATAATATATTGAGCAAAAATTCCAATTCTTGTTAATATTTGTCAAACAGTCCCATATATTACCTAGTCTCATCATGTTTGCCCCTTGTACAATTAACACAAAACTCCATATCTCTAAAGTTAAGACTAGGTAGAATGGTTTCTTTAATCAGTCTTTCTATCCAATCTTTAGAAATATGGTTAATGCTTATACCCAATGTTTTGAAAATCGAATTGGACCAGTGATCGAAGGCCAGTCCGGTCTAGTTGAATCCTCAAAACTGGTGGTGGTCAAAACTAGACTGGTTCAACCGGTTCACTCTTTTTTTTTTTTTTTGAATTTTAAATTTTAAATTTTTTTTGAAAAAAGAAAAAGTAAAAAAGAAAAGACTGAGTTGAAGATGATGATTAAAGATTTTGGACATGTAATTTTTTAAAATATGAATTTATTTTCTTGAAATTTAATGAATTGGTAGTTATATGTGAATGCTTATGTTTAAATTGTTATTTTATTTTATTTAATCTCTCTTAAATTATGTTGAATATTTACTGTAGAAGAATTTATTTTTACTTGGAGTTGAAGCATGATATAAATGATTACTTAAATTAATGTGAAATATTATTTTTTATTTATTTATAGTTGACTAATTGTGAAGTAGTATTATTTTCTAAAAAACGTACTTAAAAATAAGTAAGTTGATTTTTTTTTAAATAATATTCTTTCTATATCAATTGAAAGTTTTATTTTTTGGTAATATTAAAGTATTATATATATTTATAAAATTAAATATAATTATTACATCATTATGACGTCATACCGGTTGAACCAGTAACCAGTAGCCTCACCGGTTCATTGTCCGGTCCGATTTTCAAAACATTGCTTATACCATAACATGGAAGAATCATCACTATTTCGGGTCTTTTAAATATAATATTTTCAATATTAAAGGAAGAATAGATTTGATTAGTAGCCAAAGTCCAACATATATAGGCTATTGGATAAAAAGTCACAACTAATAATTTTAGAGTCCAACATCAAATTAATCTTCCCTTTTTCAAAAGAGATATGACAACCCAAATCGCCGAAAACAGAAATAAAAATTAAGTTATGAGTGAAAGTTGGTAATAGAAAACATTTTCCAAAACAAGCAAGGTTGTTTGTCCACTCTTCCTCTTAATTTTTTCTTCCTCAAAGATGCATTTGAAAATAAGGTTAAAAATACTATGTAACTCATTTTGGGTATTGTAGGCTATTTTGATTTGATAAATTCCATAAGTAAGGAATTAAGATCAACATGAACAGTATAGTTATCAAGAAAGGGAAATATCAAGATCCTTCAGTTTGAATTAGATATGACCATTTTAGAATATACTCCCTAACCTCGCTAGAGTTATTATATTTCATACCCGTTAGATCACTTATAAAATTCCCAGCCTCAAACTTAGCACACATTTGATATCTTTGTCCCATTGCATTGAAAAAAATTCCCTAACATTATTAGTCTCTGGAAGTGCACTAACCAAATGCTCTCCAATTGAATTTTTCATAGCTAGAAAACTTAGGTGATTGGATCCTTCCCACTGGATATAAACTCTTTTCGCAATGTCGGACGCATTATCAGTAGGTTGAGGAGGTTAATCCTCCCAGGAAGCTATATCGATATAAGTTAATCTTAGGGTAAACCCTATTTCACACTTTAATCTCTTATAATTTCCACCACTCAACGGTTTATTAGTAGCACCACTATTGTTCAAATTCACTATAACTGTCCAAAACAACAAGAATGCAACAAATTATTGTCAATAGTAGGCAATTAACAAGAATAAGCATAGAACAATAAAGCTTAATTCCTCATAGAGTCCTCATGAGTCATGCCAAACTCCCGTTTGGGAAGAGAATGCCACACACACAAGGCCTCTCATGCAAGAACGGTACAATGATATACTAATTGTTGAAGAATCGCCTCCTTTGGGAAATAAATCTTCTAAATTAATATATTTCCATCAATATATTCTGCACTAATAAAACTAATTATCACAATTCACACATATCTAACCTCCTTAGGGCATGTAAGAATGCATAATAACACCAACTCCAGATATGCATGCCACAAATTTTACAAAGCTCAATAAATAAAACACTTCTGTGTAACTATTTATTTTAACCCATAAAATAAGCACATGACTGAGTTTTTGATAATTAATTGCCCAGCTTGCTCACGCGCAATATGTAAACAAGACTCCCATAAAATTGAGTACTAAAACAATATGTACTTTGGAGAGTTATAAAGAAAATTCGTAGCATTCAAGTTGTTCCAAAATTTAATTCGTTTGACAACATACATCCCACAAATATATTAAGCAGCCTATAATAAGATATCAAATAAGATCTAAACCAAATAAAAAAGCATAATAAGACACTTTGATTGATTCAATAAAATTCAATTAAAGAAAAAACAATAATAATTAAGTAGCCCATGAATAAATTACCACAATCTACAATAATAATGTAACCAATATATATATACACCTACAATGTAGCACCCCAATTGGGAGATGCCTGCTTCAGTCCGAGGTGCTACCCATTCTATACCATAAGCTTTCTGAATAAAAAAAATATATATTTATCAAAATCCAAAGTATTTAATTTTTATAAGCGACATCCATCAGAGGTTCAACTATGAACCAAAATATTATAAATCACACATAACACTTCTACCACCTTCATTACCTTGTGTGTCACCTAGGTGAGTCTATCTTCGTCACTTGTTCTTATCTAGGGTAAAGATCGGAAGATAATAATAAAACAATGTAAGTTCGAATGACTTAGTGAGATATCTTAGCAATAACAGTCGAATGACAATTTCTCAAATATTATATAGGAAACAAGTAAAAACATTAAAATTTCCAGAAATCGTAAGAGGAAATTTCAATCAAAATTTTAAGTGATCCATCTCACCACCATCCTATACCAGTGATGAGACTTCGCAAAACTCATTGTCTATTTACAGAGATTTAAATCTCAAATATGATTAAAGGGTCGACATTAGGGATGGCAACGGGGCATGTATGGGATGGGCTTGGCAGGACCCGAAACCCACCCCGCCAAACCCCTTTTTGTTTTTTCCATTAAAATATATAATTTTGCAACTCATATATTTTCAAAATTAATTAAGATGAACGTACAGAAAGAATATGTATATATGTATAGAAAATTATAATCCAATATACAATAAGTTTCTAATACTATTTTTTAAAATTTAAAATAAAATATCTATATTAATTGATTTTAGTATATTATTCATCATTCTTATGATGATTGAATAAGTACAAAATTATTATTTATTTGATGAAATATATATATGCTATTATAATCCTAATTTTTTATATTTTCTGTACATATAATATATAATATATATTTATTATGTAGGGTGGGTTCGGGGCGAGTTTACTTAAACCCATAACCCACTTCGGACCCGGTTGGGTCCATGAAATTAGGACTTGTAACCCGCCCCAAAACCCATTTATTTGACTCCAATGGGGCGGGGACCCGGTATACCCGAACCATTGTCATGCCTAGTCGACATGATATTTGAACAATCATTTGATTTTTGTCAAACATTCAAGTTTCAAGGCAAAGCATCAAGCATATCATTTACTTTCACGATCTTGCTGTTGGTGGTTTTCCTATCTTATTACTCCTTTTTCGAAGCACGAAAATTCTTATCCATTCAATTTTCGAGTGATCGGCTGAGACAATCAATCAATCATTAGGTATGGCTAGCCACATGCCTTATCTTGCTCATAGACAACTACCTCCAGCTGGCTATGAGATAGGATTGTATGTACAACTTGTACGAGGTATCAGCCGAAAGAACAGTCACCATTGGTTTGTTCCGCCCAATCGTCTTTTGAAGCAGATCTTAGGGCCCACCCCAAGGGTATTAAGCACTATCACGAATACCATGTAACACATCCAACAACATTTTAACTATCACGTCAATTCGCCATGATAAATAAGTAATCAATAAATCAGCACAATGCTAATTCCAAATAGACATGGCGATGATAGCAAAATATATTTCGAAAAATCTACTTTTCAATTTTCATGCACAATCGCCATTTTCAATAAGATAACATAAATCATAATCAAACATAAGTTGTAATTGGTGCAAAGGCAATTGGTGGTGAACTTTCACAGACAGTTTATTTAATCAAACTTGTATAAACTTGATATTTGGTTCGGGGATGTAACAACTCAAAGTGGGTAAGAAATTTAAATTAGAATAGCTTAAGAATCATGGTTAACAAAGAAGAAAGATCCAAAAAGACTGTCAAGAGTAGTACCAGGATCAAGCAACTAGGGTATACTAACAAGTATATATGTTCTTTCTCCAGTAAAGAAATGTAATACAAACTCACCTAGCAAATGTAGAGGAATTCTTAGTTGTATGGTCGCTCAAGTCCTGGCTTCCTAGTCAAATCGAGAACTGTCATAAGATAACTCGGGTTATCATCCTATCAATCCTCTAATCTTAAGTATAAATACAGTTAATGTCTTTATCAAACTTAAGGTTATTCTGACACAATTCCAGTAATCTTGGTTTCATATCAAAATACTTAACATGTTTAAATGTAGTAATTCTTAAGTGGCTATCCCCAATAAACTCTACTTATCACTTCACTTATTTTACGGTACTTGATGAGGGTCTAGGTTCCTAAATTAGTTAGGTATGAGTCTATCAGCTCCAAGTTGGATAATCCATTTTTGTTCTAATATTTTTATAACTTAATCTTCGGATTAAGCTTAACTAGACTTCATTCACAATATTTTTATGTTATCGAGTCCAGTGACATAATTTTAAATCAGTCTTAGTTCAATTATATTCGAATGATCTTAATTTAATAAATATTTAATTAGAATCATAAAAATCAATTAAATTAAAACTTGATATGAAATTTACCTAATTGGATAGAATCGAAATCTAATTTCAAGCCAGGAATAGCCTAGACGAGTTCGGAATTCAAATATGTGCCGACTGTCCAAAAGTTGCCACACGCGCCACCGTCGGAGGTGGAGGCCACTACCACCACCAGGTGCACCTCACCGAGGTGAGCAAAAGCCCAAAAATAATTTCCCGATTGGTCGTCGTTTGGCTATCCAATTGCTCAAAAAACCGTCGTGGAACTTTAACCTACTACCGTCCGCCACCCACTTTAATTCCTTCGCTGCTGCTGGTCGAAACCTCAAATTGACACCACCATCTCCTTGCCCATGAACTCGTGACCAAAATTACCCAAACCCACCTGAAACCCGCCACCGGAAGTCGGAGAACCACCACTGCTACTGCATGTTCGCCATCACCCTCAATTTTTGGTGATTTCCTTCGGTGTTTTTGGTCAATATTGGTATGGTTGTACTCCTCTCATCTAAGGGAAGCTACCTACGACATTAGTTTCAATTGTTATGATTGTTTCTCAATGATTTGCCATCATGGTAGGGTTGGGTTGATTTTGAGAATTAAACATAATTTCCTCCTTAATCCTATATATAATAAATATTTTTTAGCTTCTTCAATTTAGTCCCAAAATTTTTAACCGCCTTTAATTAGACCCCTGAACTTCTGACTACCTTTCACTTTGGCCTGTAAGTTTCAATTAAACACTTCAACTTTTAATTCTTGCACATTGATCCCTAACATTTTTGTTTTTGGGCAATCGGGTTCAATTTAATTATTTTACAGTCTTTAACCTTTCTAACTTTTCCACATTGACTTCTAAATTTTATACTTTTAAACAATCAATTCATTCTCTTATTCTCAATTAAATCCCTCATCTGTTAATAATTACCCGCGAGCCCCGATTCAATTTTAAATCAGAATTAATCGAACCCAATTTAGTGCATTTGTATTATTTTTATTGAAATAATAACTTTAAATTTACAACGTAAAATCCGGGATGTTACATACAAACCATAATCAGCATTGATAACATATACAAATCAGTTTCATGTGACCAATATATATATATATATATATATTTATAGAACATAGATAACCGTCATGCAATCTTTGGATTCCGCCAAGAACTAAACATTGAATTTCATTGCCTTTAATATCATTATATTGATAATCATGCATGTATTGGATAAGACAATAAGAAAGAAAAACACAACAAATTTCCTTACTTCGGCTTGTTGTGGTTTCAATCTTATCTACAAAAGAAGACAAAATTGAAAAAGAAAAGGAAGCCACCACATTCTGTTTTTCATTATATATTTAACAAAAGATATTTTCAATAGACTTTAATTAGCCACAGTAATTTAGCAGGAGAAAAATGAAATCTGCCAATCTGGTTTGCTGTACATATTTAGCGAAGACAAAACAAAATCTATCCACACGACATATATATATATATATATATATATTAGTCCAGTGATATAATGCAAAACAATTACCAAAAATATCAGAATGCACTAATAAATTGAAAACGGATCCAACAATCGTGCCAAAAATATACCCAACAGTACCCATATATGTATATGATGAATTTTATAAATAAGCTTTCTCAATATTTGGATTCAAGACTTGAACCCAAAAATAAATACTATTCATCCTTGATCCTAAAATCGATACAAATAAAATTTTATAATGGCAGAATAAGAGATTTACGAAATACAATCAACAAGGCAAGTTCTGATTCATAGATATATGGCTCCGATACCAACTATAGGAAAATAATTTAACCCAATATTCATATATCTATGTAATCAGAACACCATAAGATTGATTTATTCACATACTTGTTTGAGCCATAAGATTAATTATCAATAATTCCTGCAATTGTATGAATTGATTGCTAAGTCTTCCTCTTCTTCTCTCACAGACTAGTTGATAGCTTTGATGGATAGCAATGTCAAAACATGGAGTGGAAATGAGACCTAGCCACAATATATATAAAATAAAACCCTAGAGAGACCTCCCATTGCGAACTTCTAAGATTGGACCTACACCAACTGTCATACCAAGTCTGTTAAGAAAAGGGCTTTAACAATATTGGGTCAAAATAATAAGTCCTATGAATCAAGTCTCATTAACCGTATTAATTTAACTCGTTTTTATTTTATTTAAAAATAAATTCAATTAATAGAAGTCCACATATTGGAATAAAATTCCAACAAGGTGTGGTCGATTTACATTATTACCTCCCATCTTTTCTCGAACCTACTTCTCCTATACTCTGCCTGTAGGAGTAGAGTAAGGTAGGTAGAGGTCTCAAGACTAGATTAATATCAAATTATAATTAATATGATTAAAGTTAAATGAGCTTGTTAAAATTTTAAAAGTAAGTCATGAGCTGTAACATCGTATTTTGGAATTTTATAAGTTTATTTTAAAAACTTTGTCCAATTTGATTTGTATTGGTACTAGTTGTGATCCAAACCTCAATATCAACTTCTATTCTAGCAAGTTTTACAGATTTACTGGACTGAAAAATTCTTAGGCTCAAGCATTTACTTCTTCAGTTAGAGACCAATATTTTAAGGCTAATGTAGGATATGCTTAAGGACTTACTAGTTTAGGTAAAAATTTAATATGTTTTCCAATAGGAGAAGTCATTTTTGGAGGAAAAACTATCTGCTTTTAGGATTTGCATGCTTGCAAACACATCACTAAATGCTTTGAGGAGTTTATAAATTCGTTTAGGCACCCTTTAAGTCTTATTTTATGAGGCAACAGTAGAAAAAATCCCTATGGAGATGCCTAAATTCCAACAAATAGATATAGGGATCCTTTCACTTTTTCACTCAATCATAATGTCCCATAAATGGGTGTCCTATTAACTTTTTGTGATACTTGCAAATGTCTCTAAAGTGATTGTTATTGTGACAGTTGATAGAGTTTTTAAAGCTTTCAAATTGTGACACTTCATAGTATCACGTAATGACTTTCAACTATCTTAAGTACTGTTTAGTTACAAGATATTATGAGACTTTAAAAAGTGTCTCCATATATAAATAAAAGGACAATTATAAGAGTCTTCATAAATGAAATATTGAGACATAAAAAGTGTCTCCATATTTACTGTAATGACATATTATAATGTCATAATACATAAAAAATATTTCTTCAAAGACACAGTTTTGTGTCCCAGAAGATCTTTCCTGAAAATTAATCATGCATGGTCCAAGTGTTTCCATGTCTTCGAGCATGAAAAATTTCACATAATGAGTACAATAAAATTGGAAATTTGAGCATATATTGGCATGGATTGACCTATGAAATTGGAAATGGAACATCAAGATGGCTTATTGCCATTAGCTTAATTATTTCAGAATTCAAAAGTACTAATTATGGGTGCAAAAGAAAGGGCCCCCATTTTCTTGGGCAGATTTCTGAGTTAGGAATTTGCAGTTTTTTTGAAAACTTTTTTTTGTAACTTTTAAAGTCATAACATAATGAGAATAATTATGGCTCAAATTGAATATTACATTTGTAAAATTGTGAAAAGTTCGTGTAGTCTTATATAAAGGATTGCTATACTTATCGCTGTCCACTACTTTTTTCCATCTAAAAAAAGACGAAAATGTCTATTTGAAGCAATTAGAGATGCGTGTACTGATGAGAATGACCAAAAAAAAGAAGGGGAGGGGGGAATGAATTAGAGCTAAAAAAGGAGAGAAGCAATAAAGGTAAAACATGAGTTAAGGACTTGAATTATAGGGATTAAAGATTGTGCAGATGAGCTTGTAATATACATGATATATGGCCTAAAGCAAAGACGTATTGGCGGCCATTGATATATGAACCAAATAAATTTAAGTCCTATTGTCATTTGTACCTTTTTGTCTTTTGGGTTCTTTTTTTCAAGTAGTAAAGAGCTAAAGCTAGCATTGAGGTAATCGATTTACTTAATTAAAACGTCGTTAAATGAGAAAACCGATTTTTATAATTAATTATATAATACTTGACTACTATTTCTTGGTCATTTTTATGACAAAACTATGTAAGTATTACTTGTCACTTGATAAATAAATATAATGCAAACGTTTACTAATAGTAAATGTAACAACCAAACTTGACATTTATTTGTTATAAGTGCAAAAGTATAGTAACCCAACCAAAAGCTTGAGTTACTTTTTCTTGAAATACATATGTTTGTCTAGAACATTTAATGTTTTGAAAAATGAAAATAGAAAAGATCGTTGAAAATTTATTAGCATCATAACTTAAAGAATATTAAAATTTATAAATAGAATTAATTTTTTTTCCTTTAAATAATTTATAAGATTATAATACTTTATCCTAAAAATTTATAAATTTATTTTTTAAATTTTTTACTAAACATTTTAAAATTTTCAAATATATCATAAGATTTTTTATAAATTTTATAAGTTGAACGAAATATTTTCCCAACGATTGAAGATATAGATAAAAAAGAAAATAGAAAACTTGAGAAAGAAATATATCTTAACACAACATCAGTCGAGATCAAATAACTTTCCCTACATATATATTTTCAACCAATCAACAAAGATAAAATTTAAGAAAAAAGAAAAAAAGAAACCTAAACAAATAGAACCAATCAAGAAAACTATAAACCAATTGACTGAGTAAAAAAATACTGCCAATATAGAGTATTACATATGTTCTATTATATATATCTATAAAGAACGAATCCAACTGTGATTTTGCCAAGCTTTATATATTTATAAAGAGCGAACTCCATAATTTCATTGGGCTCAGTTGTGGGGGTCTATGACCCTAGCGGTTGCGATACAGACTGAAACAACTTCGATTATATCAATTTTAATCCTAAATGAGGAGTGACTTCAAGGCCATATAGCTCCGGCCCAAACCTCAGCACTTTCATCTTTCGGCATCTTCGGCTAAGGAAGAATAAATTTGAAACCAAACCCAAAGATCATACAAATTGAGTTGGAATCATGAATTGCAGTTACACTCCCATTCCTCTCTCAAGGAGCAAGCCGACCCCAGAAGCAGATTGTCATTCATTCTAGAATCAGAGGCTGTGGATTTGCTTAATGAAACATAAATTTGCTTAATTAAACATAACTACTAAACCAAATTTCTTATGCATGCAAACCTTTCGAAACCTCAATCGATCAACACTATTAAATAAGGTTTTTATTTATTTATTTATTTACACGCCATGCACATTTGTTAGAATTTGAATTCAAGATATCAAACATATAAATATGAAGATGGTATTACAAGTTAATTAATCGCTTCAGAATACTATATGATTATATTTGTTTAGTGTAGCCAATAAGCACTCAAAATAATTGCCACCATTATACATAGAGGCAAAAAAAGACAGATTCTTGGTGTGAATAAATTAGCAAACCTCAACAAACTTTATGTTGTAACTCAGTTTATGTTGTAACTCAGTAGGATCTATTATGAAAACTATGAAATAACAATAATATAATTTAATAAAAATTGACAATAAGATTTAACGTGGTTGCGATATGCTTAATCCACCCGACAAAGAAAGGATCTTATTGATTTCAAATCAAGATAATAAGTACAACTTTGAGTCTCACAAATCTCACAAGAACACCTAACACCCTCGTTCTAGACTCCATCTTGAGAAAACTATCTCAAAAGTAGTTAGAATCACTCGTGTATAGTCTCTCTCTAATTATCCCGGAAGAAATTGCTTAAATACCCGCGAAAAAGAGTCCTTGGCTTATGGGCCTGCGTGCAGCGATGCGGCGCCTGCAGCTACGAGTCCGGCGCTTTAGTGCTAGCTGCTGAATGCTTGGCGCCGCGGCACTAGTTTTTTGGTGCTGCATCGCTCGGTCGCTCAAAGCCTACTCCACTTCGTTTCTTCCATTTCTCATCATTTGTGGCCTAAATTTCAAGGCAAAATCAATAATTTTCCACCTTGACTTGAAATTCACCATCTATCTTCTTTGTCCCTGCACCCAAAAGGGCCTGTCATCTGAGTCTGCAAATGTTAATCAAATCCAAGCAATGCTTGAATTTGATTCCTGGAACAACCTTAGTCAACATGTCTGTCGGATTATCCTTAGTCCCAATCTTTTGAACTTGAATGACACCTTGAGATACCATATCCCGAAAAAAGTGATACCTTACATTTATGTGCTTCATTCTCTTATGAAATGCTTAATTCTTTGATAAGTGTGTGGCACTCTAATTATCACAGAATATTAAAGTAATATTAGAATCCATACCCATATCGTCAATCAGCCCCTTTAGCCAAATGCCCTCCTTTACGCCTTCAGCCAAAGCCATGTACTCAGCTTCTGTTGTGGACAATGCAACCGATGACTGCAAAGTCGCTTTTCAGCTAATTGTACAACTTGATACACAAAACACATAGCTTGTCATGGACCTTATGCGTCCAAATCTCCTGCACAATCCGCATCTACATAGCTAATAATTCTAGCGGTAGAATTTAATTCACTACATCTCAAACATATGTTTGTAGAGCCTTTCAGATATATTATGATCCATTTCACAGCTTGCCAATGAGTCTTTCCTGGCTTGTGCATGTACTCGCTCACAACACTGATTGCATGTGAAATGTCTGGCCTAGTGCACACCATGACGTACATCAAGCTACCCACTGCACTGACATATGGCACATTAGAAATGTGCTCCACCTCCTCCTCAGTACTCGGTGATAGATCTGATAAGAGCCTGAAATGAGTTGCAAGTGGCGTACTAACTGGCTTAGACTTATCCATCCCAAATCACTCAAGTACTTTCTCAATGTAATGCTTTTGAGACAAGTACAACAATCCTGCTTGTTTGTCCCGGATGATCTCTATGCCCAATATCTTCTTTGCACCGCCAAATTCTTCACTTAACTGAGCTTTTAAATTGTTGATCTCAGATATGTTTCTAGAGGCAATCAACATATAATCAATGTACAACAGCAAATATATGAAAAGGTTATCACTACATTTTTTATAATATACACAACAATCATAAATGCTTCTAGTATAACCTATCTTGGTAATAAAAGCATCAAACCTTTTATACCACTACCTAGAGGACTACTTCAAGCCATATAATGACCTCTTCAAAAGACATGCTTGATTTTGTTTCTCAAAAACAATGAATCCCTCTGGTTGGCTCATGTAGATTTGTTCCTCCAAACTCACCATTCAGAAATGTTATTTTCACATCCATCTGCTCAAGCTCCATACCAAACAGAGCAACCATGGCAAGTAAAACATGAATGAAAGTATGTTTTACAACTTGGGAGAACACTTCATGAAAGTCAACTCTCTCTCTCTGAGTAAAACCCTTAGCAATTAATCGTATCTTGTATCCAGTATCTTCAACCCTAGGAATCCTTTCATTTTTCTTGTAGATCCATTTGCAACCTACAATCTTCAGCCCTTTGGTACATCAACCAGCTCTCATGTGCTATTCTTGTGTAGAGATTCTATCTCTTCACTCATAGCTGCAACCTATTTATCAGAATCTGGCCCGAAAATTGCCCCTTTATATGAGACTGGATTATTTCCTACAAACTCCTCAACCGAACTCAAAGCATAAGCAACCAGACCTGAATATGCATACTGCTGTGATGGTTTGATTTGCCTCCTTTCCCTATCGCGAGCCAAGGGATAATTTTATAGTGGTTCATTTTCTTGCTGTTGACTAAGTGATAATGCGCTATCACCAGCTTCATCTACCACCTTCTGTTTTCCCTTTGAAGCTTATGGAGTGTCAAGTTCAAACTCCATCTTCTCCTTAACGCCTTGTTAACTGCTTTTGGGCTGCTCTACCTTCTTTATCATCGTAGACTCATCAAATGTCATGTCCTTACTTATAATCATCTTGAAGCAATTTCATCATTACACCACAAACGATAACCTTTAACTCCATCTGTATAGCCTAGAAATATGCACTTCCTAGCCTTTGGCTCAAGCTTCCCATCCCGAACATGAGCATAGGCTAGACACCCAAATACTTTCAGATTTGAGTAATCAGCAGGAGACTCGGACCAAACTTCCATTAGTGTCTTGCAGTCCAAAGCAGTCGATGGTGACTTATTCACAAAATAACAAGCAGTGTTAATTGCTTCTGCCTAAAAATCCTTGGACAATCCGGCATTAAAGATCATGCATGTAGCTCTTTCCAAGATAGTCCTGTTCATCTGTTCTGTAACTCCATTCTACTGTGGTGTATGTACAACTGTGCGATACCTCACAATTCCTTCCTTATCACAAAATTCTTGAAATTCCTTGTTGCAGAACTCCAATTCGTTGTCAATCATCAAGCATTTGATCTCCTTTCCTGTCTGATTCTCAATTAAGGTCTTTCATTACTTGAAGTTGACAAACACCTCATCTTTATGCTTTAGCATGTACACCCATACTCTTCGTGATAAATCATCAATAAATGTCAGCATGTACCTAGCACCTCTCTTTGAAGGAACTTGAGAAAGCCCCCAAAGATCTGAGTGAATGTAATCCAAGGTGTCCTTGGTCTTGTGAATTGCAGTGCCAAATTTCACATTATATTGCTTGCCAAGCACATACTGATCACAGAAATCCAACTTTCTAGTCTTCTCTCCACAAAGCAAACCACCTTTGCTCAGTTCTGACATCCCTTTCTCACTCATATGCCCAAGCCGCATATGCCACAATCTCGTAGTATCATTGGCTGATGAAGAAACTGCTACAGCACCAGAAATTGTGTTTCTCTGCAATATGTAAAGGCCATTCCGCTTGTCTCCCTTCATGATAAGCAATGCACCTTTGGAAACCCACAGAACTTCATTTCGAGCTCTGTATTCACAACCATTCTTGTCCAGATTACCCAACGATATCAGATTTTTCTTCAAATTTGGAACATGACGCATATCTGTTAAGGTCCTTACTATGCCATCATGCATTCTGATACAAACTGAGCCAATTCCTACAACCTTACAAGAAGCATCGTTTTTCATAAGCACTTTACCACTATCATGTTTCTGATAAGTGGTAAACCAATCTTCTTGTGGGCACATGTGGTAGTAACAGCCACTATCCAAAATCTATTTCGAGTTTAGTAAAGTTTCGGCAACGTTGAGAACAAACCCACCATTAGACTCATTCTCAATAATTCTTGCGACATCATCCCATTTCTGATCAAAAGTTTCATCTGCATCTTTCGCCTTTATCACTACAACAATTTACACAAATGGTAACAAAAGATTTTGTTACCATATATGTGAAATTCATTAATATAGTTTTTGGTAACGAAAGATTTATTACCAATCTTTCGTGAGCTAAAGCCCGTCACCAATAATAAATGGTAACGAAATTTTGGCCTTTTGGCCTTCATTACCAATACTATTAGAAACAAAAATCATTTTATTACCTTAAAATGGAAATGGAACGAATATATCATTACAAAACATCATGTAATGATAACAAACGTGTTTCAAAATCAATAGAATGAATACTAGTAACAAATTTATTTGTTACTAAAAATAGTTAGTTTGTTGTGTAATAGGTTTTCATTACCAAAAGTTAATTTAATTACAATTATATATTTGCTTAATTTTCATTACCAACAGAATGAGTAACCAAAAGATTTGTTACAATAACTTAATAATAAATCAATCAAAAAATAGTTGCTTCGTTACTAATAGATAATATGACAAATAATTTTGTTACCAAAAGAATGAAAGCTTCTTGAAATAGGTTCGCCATACATTAGAAATCAAAAGGACGATTACAAGTCAAAGTTGCTTGAGCGAAATTAAATAAGGAAGTACTTACTTCCCTTACAAGGTCTCACTTAAAATTGACAAAGTAATAAAGCCACTAAAAATAAAAGGATTGACAAATGAAATATCCTTGTGCCAATGCAAAAGGCCTCCCAAAATCGGCAGCACTATTGAAAAGAGTATATTTTAATTTAGTCAATCCGTGGCACTCGGTCCACTATGAATCCCCATTTAGACCGCCTCAAATCTGGTTCAATTTTGAGACCTCAATCCATCAAAATTGTGGCAGATTAAAGGCTGAAGAAAGACCTTAAATTGGCCCAATTTCCAGCCAAAATTTGGCCCTTCAATTTTGTCTTCAAAATTGAGCCCCCTAAATAGCAATTGAACAGTGCCCATTGACCCTCTAAATTCCAGCGTTCGAGTTCTTCAAACATAAAAAAAGAAATGGATTAAAATTGCTACTCCAAATCAATGCGGGTTCGAATCTCCACTCAATCAAAGATATTTTAAATTAGCCGGCCTAGTGAATTTCAGCAACACAAAATCCTGCTGTATTCAACTGAGCAAACGCCCCATGCAAATTTTAATATTCAGTAGGTGCAAATCATAATCAAAAGGAAATTGTTAGTATTGGAGCAGAAAAAGCATCATTCAATCGACTGAACTTAAAACCTTTTTTCAATAAATTTTCTGCGCAAATGAGCATCCTCAAATCCAATCATTGACATTAATAGGATCCTATCCAGCCAAGCCCAGTCAGCAGCAAATTCCATAAATATAAGATCCCCAAATACAGTAGCAAATCCTTGAGCTTAAAGCCAGCAAAGGCAAAATAGTTACAGCAGCCAAAAACAAACACAAGCATGCTCCCTACCAAGCAAAATTCTGGGCAGGTCTCAGAGTTCTAAATGAACAGGACTAATATCCAATATCCAAAATTCAGACACTAAATTCAAGAAAGCACAATTCAAACAGTAAACAGAACCAAAATCCAACACAAATTTAGAACATACTTCACAGCAATCAAATCCAAGGTAAAAAAACCTTCAGGTAGTTAAGACCAGTCATTACAGTAGCAAAATTCCTTCGATCAAAACAGCTGCAATAGAGATGATGCTCAAGCAACAACCATGATTCCGAGGCAAAAAAATCTTCAGGCAGTTAAGTCTTACAACCAGTAAACCTCTTCTTCTTAATTCCAACTATGTGAGCATATCTAATTGCATAACACTACATGCTAATTCAGTAGTGAACTATCATGTATTAAAATAAGGTAAATGCTAACCTCAAACTTCAAGTAAGCCACCAAATTTTGATATTAAACAGAGAAGGAAATTCACATACTTACGACTGTAAAAGACAAATACAGAACTTACAGCAGTAACAGATTTTACAATTCTGACAACTTCAGCAACAAATAAGGAATAAATGTCTTTGTGAACATAAAAACTCTCAGCCCCAGCACAACTCTGCCCACTTGATTGCAGAGCACCCCTTACACTAATTTGAGCAACCTACAAAACTTATGATTCATTAGACTTCTGCAAACTAAATTTACAGGTTAAGATGATTCAAATTATTTGTGGACATTAAATACTTTGATCTAAGCAAATGCTAACTGTTTTTCATACATGTGGCACATCAACATCTTCACAGACAATAAAGGGATCTTTTCCGCCAAGCTCAAGAGTAACTGGGATCAATGTGTCTGCAGCATTCCTCATTATCTACAATATCAAGCATAAATGATGATTGGCCACCGCCAAGGAAAGTTAAAATCAGTAGTTTTATGCAGGATTATGTGGCTAAATGAATATAAGTAATTGTTTTTCCAGGTCTCAATCAAAAATAATTCTTCTGGCTTAAGAGAAAATCCTAACCATTTTACCCACACCCGGAGATCCAACAAAGATAATTTTGTCAACTAAAGATGCTAAGGCTTCCCCTATCTCTGCAAACCTGGCAGGAAATTGAAATACATGTGAAAAATTAACCAAAACAAGCTTGTAGTAAAAACGAAGGCATAACAGCATACCCTGTTATAAGTTCAGCTAGATTTTCTAGAGCTCCTATAGCAGATAGAGCAGCTTGGATTATACGCAAATAGAAACATCCTGAGCAACTTGCGTATTCTAAAACCTGAAGCAGAAGAAATGCTGATCCTTGTAAAGAAAACTTAGATAAGGTTTTCTCATACCATCTAACTTGTGAGTTGCAAGCAGCTCTGTTTTCCATATATGATAAATACTATTTTGGAGTCTAATATAGAGATGTAATGATGTCGGGTAAAAGCATAACTGTTTGTGTACGTAATTAATAGAGAATTAGATAAATCTTTTGACATCACGGGAGTTGGGGGCTAGGTGGATTACAGGTAGACTCCATTATGAAGTTCAAATGAAGTACGAGAACAAGAAGTAAGGACGATGTTCATGAACCACGAGATGCAACTTTGAATTTGAAATTCAAATGAAGTACAAGAATAAAAAGTAAGTAAGAAATTCATGAAACACAAGATGCACCTTTGAATTTGAACTTCAAGGGACTGAGCAGAAGTATGATCATTGCGATCAACCATTACATTAAATTCTTTTTACCATTATCCAATTGAACTCCCTCCATTTTAGATGTTGAGGTCTATTATGGTTTGTGAATTATTATTACACAAGAAAGTAGACCTGAGACCTAGTAAACAAAAGCAGTAGATTCCTGGATGATATCCAGGTAATACTTCAAAAGAACAAGTCTCAACCTCAATATGAGCAAGCAAAAAACAGTTAGATGATGTATCAATACCTGAGAAATTGAGAACATGCCATATGGAAAATTTTAAAGTCTTCTAGAAAGATAGAATACCTTAATCACAATGCTGTTTCCTAAGAAGACTGTTGCCAACATCGGATTAAATATGTTGTGAAATGGATAGTTCCATGAAATAATGGCTCCAATAACACCGAGGGGAAGAAAGAAGAACAGTGGGTCCATAGATACACCTAGAATGCATGACATAACGAAAAGCTCTTTCTGAAGTGTAAGAAATTTGTCTTGGAGATCAAATATCTTCTTCTCAGCACTTTAAGGTCTTCTGGAAATACTGCTCGGGAGACACCAAATCCAAGGGACCGATCGATAGATTTTAGTCCTTGAGACCCTATTCTCATTCCTCTCTTAAAGGACTTTGATAGAGTATGAGTTGTATAACCACCATGCCCCAAACCATCAATAGTGAAGTCACATTTATTTGTTACAACTGAAGCTGATGGATATGACAGTCTAGAGTCCAGGTTGTCCAACCTTAACACAAAAAATTCCTCATAATCATATATCCAATAGAAGAGACCATGAAACAACATCTAATGCTTTATCTTCATGTGTAGGATGAGAAAATGTAATTATTGGACTATCATGTTTGTACAGATAGAAAATATTGTAGGAATTTCAGGAATTGTGGTTTACTTAAGGCCCACTTAAGCTGCGCTGCTTTTTCACAACATTTTAGAACTCTATATCTTCCTTTTCTGTCAAGCAGTCTACCCAGTGAAGGCAGCAAAAGAGAAAACTTTTATTTCCTAATATATGTAAGTAAATGGATAGGATACCTTACGAACTTGTCTCGTTGTCCAGCAATATATTGAGTCTTTGAACCGCAATCAAACATTTTGTATAATTAATGTCAATCAACTGCAACCAAAAAGAAAATCTTAAATGGTCTGCAAGGAAGTATTACATGCTGTTAAACTTCAAGATGCGTTTTCAGCATGGATTTCATTTTCTCAGCATCTTAGACAAGTTAAGGTATTTCTTTGTGCAAACCCTAAAGTAATTTACAAAAATTGCAAACAGTAGAGAAATAGAGAAGATAAATACATGCTTTCACCCTGATCTTTGTCAAGATCAAATCAAATAGTGTCTACAATAGGTAATATATCAACACAGAAGCACATATCCTTGTATTCCTCTTTCCCAGCCAAAAAACAATCCCAAACAGACAAATCAAGCTAGATAAATGTATAACTCTGAGCATACCAGAGATATACTTATAAGTGCATATAGAATTTCTTTAAGACAGAAGAATTCCATTGAGACGGCTGCTGTCAAACTGAAAATCTAGTAATGATAATCCATACATAAATATCAACTCTCATCTTATCAAAGCAATCCAGGTCATACTGCAAAATTGAAAAGGTAAAGGCAATAGAAAATGCATGCAAGAGTTCATCTCCTTCCTTAACATTGCAGTTTCCATTATGGCTCTGGTTTCACCAATTAGAACTACTAGGAGTCTCACGAGATTGGTAAAAATCATTTGGCCTCACGATGTTGACCTCTTCAAATTCGTTATCGTTTGAGAGTGAAAGTAAACAGTCTGTTAGAGCTACCTAACAATTGACATGCACAAGAAAAAGAGCAACAAAAGGACATATTTTTTTCTCATATATTCAGTTAATGCCATTTTAGCTAGAAGAGCTGAGTCCCTTTTCTTCTATTTCTGGAAAAGTTCACTACTAAAAAGAGTTTTGGTTATGTGTCCAATTTAATTAACAATCACAACACAAAATAGGGGAAGAATTTTAGTATATAAAGATCAGTATATATGCATATATACTTGAAGATGGATGGCGATATTATGGCGAGTGAGGCAATCAATTCCCATGAGCTCCAGAATTCTTGAAAGAACTGCTTTATCCACGCCCAGTTGCTCCACTGCTTGCACAAATCTCCTGTGAAGTTCTGGCATCCATTCCACCTATTCACGCAATTTAAGAAATTATTTTTATCTAATTTAATTTTCTTGAAATCTTAACTCATAATATTAAAACACACATAAACACACACGCGTGCCGCGCCACATTCTTGTTAAGGTTCTTTTGAACAGTATATTTTTCACTTAGGCTTTGATTAAATTTGACAGCTCCCCAGATTTTCCTGACCCCATGCTTCCCCATGAAATGGCTCAGAAGTTCATAAATATGAAAGAGAAACACACTAGGAACTATTCCATATGGGTAAGCTTTTTCTTTGCTAGGAAAAAAATGCTTTCAATAAATGAACTGACTCTCCAAACCCTAGAAATCAAGTAATTGTATTAGTTACACTTACCTTCACTTTCTTCTTCCTCGGAGAGTTTTTCGAGTGAGCCATTGATTTTCTTCCTTTATCAGCTTCCTTAGGAGATGGGTTAACCCCGACAGGCTCATTCCTCCGACTCACAATTTCCTTTCCCTGAGTCGGGTTCGTAGTCATCCAAATTCCCCAACTCCACAAAAAGAGAAGAACCTTGGGAAGAGCAGGGAATAGAGTACAGTATGTGCGTGTGTGTGCGCGCGGGAGGGAGAAAGAGTATCTGGAATTCTCCATCGACAAACGGCTACGGATTTGGGGAGTTGGGAATAGATGGGAAGAGAAAGACTATAGAGATTAAGGAGTCGTGGATAGAGGGGGAAGCGAAGGTCAGCCAATATGGCGAGAAAGGACTAGGGCTTTTGAGGAATTAGGAATCGAGAGAGAGAGGAAGTACGTCTCTGGAAGTTCTAAGTTTTGGGAGAAAAATGTGCCGATAGTTTTTTCATTTTTCCTTCGTATTAATATACATCAAAGATAACTTTAAAAAAAATGTAAAATTATAAATAATATATCTAAATGAAAATTGTCTAATAAAAGTGCTAATAAGACACTTTTAAAAAGATGTCACAATAAAAAAAATATAAATACTAGGTACTAATGAGACATTTTTATAAAAAGTGTCTCAATGGAATAGGCTAATAAGAGAGTTTTGAAAAAGTGTCATAATAGAAAAATAAATAATTAAAATGGTGAGACACTTTTATACTAAGTGTCTCAATAAGGATGTTACTGTGACACTTTTTAAAAAGTGACACAAAATGTTTTACAATAGACCTTTTTTCTAGTTTTCATATCATCAAACTTATATTGTAAGTTGTTATTGTTTAGAAATAAATTTGACTTAAATTTGTCGAGTGGTATTTGGTTAAATGTCATAAGTCTCATACGTACAGTGTGAGGTCAAAGGTTCGAATCTTAATGAAGTCCAGATGTGAGTTAAATTTAATTTAAGCAATATATATATATATATATATCAATGCATTCTAGTTGAATTTGATAATTGTTGAACTCTATCAAATTTTTAAGATTTTAATATTTTATATAGATTAACTAAAATTATGAAGAAACTAAAATCATAAGTTACAATATTCACGATAAGTTTTAAGTTAACGCACCTTTCAAATATTTATGAATCCAATGATCGAGGGATAAAAGAAATAAGCTAACCACAAGTCCAAGTTTTTAATATAGTTGTATGACTTATAAGGAAGAGCCATATGCTACTGGCCTCTAGAGACCCAGTAGCTGGCCTCCCGGGGACTCGTGGGGCCAGTTGCTGCTGGCTCTCCGCGACGAGCATCTCGCCAGCAATAGTGCCATGAGAACGTTGCAGTAAAAAAAAAAAACAAAGGAAGAGGAAGAAAGGAAGAAGAGAAAACACCAGGTAAATAGGTGGGAGGGAATTGAAATTGAAATGTAAATTGGAGCTAGGCTTAGTCATTTGGTCACTTTCTTTTTTACATCTTCTATTATTTTACGTTTTATTTTGATAATTTTTATTTAATAATAGTAATTAATTATTGTTTAGTCATTTGCCAGATCTGGCCGCTGGCTACGGCCGGCCATGGCCGATTGGCTGCTGGCCGTTGGTCGGCCATGACTTGGCCTGGGGATAGGGGGTGCGGGGGCTGGTTGCGCAGAGGATGGAGAAAATATATATGTATATAGACATTTTTACTTATTTATTTGTTGTTAATTAATAAATTTTAATCAAATTAGCCTAAATTGATTTATTTTACTTATGTTATTTATTTAAAGTCATTACTATTTTGTTCCAAATAATTAAAATATTTATTTATTTAAAATTATTAAAATTATATTGTTAGGATAAAATTTTAGATTTTATTTTATTTAAATTATTATTTTGATTAATACATAAATTGAATTTTTTTATTCATATATATACACACCAAGGGTCTCTTAGGGTTCAAACTCTCGATCTCAAATATTATGTAAATTATTAAATATATTGTTGTTGATACGGCCATAATAAGCTCAAGCTAAAGGCATACATTAGGGTTGTTATAATTGAGCCCATATCACACTTGCTCAGCCGAGCCAATTCAATTGGCCGAGCTAAAAGTAACTAAGCTGGCGTTGCAGGGCAATCTAGAATACGTTGGCCGAGCTGAAGCAGCATGGGTCTCTACATGAGCCGAGTTGAACTCAGAGAGAGATCTAAACTGAACTAATGGAAGGGCCGAGCTGAACCCATGGGAAGGGCCGAGCTGAACCCGTGGGAAGGGCCGAGCTAAACTCATGGGAAGGGTCGAGCTGAAGCCAAGGGTAGAGCCGAGCTGAACTCAAGGAAAGGGCCGAGCTGAAGCCAAAGGAATAGCCGAGTTGAAGCCAAGGGTAGAGCCGAGTTGAAGCCAAGGGTAGAGCTGAGCTGAACTTAAGGGAAAGGCCGAGCTGAAGCCAAGGGAAAGGCCGAGCTGAAGCTAAGGGTAGAGCTGAGCTGAAGTCAAAGGAAAAGCTGAACTAATGGAAGGGCCGAGCTGAACCCATGGGAAGGGCCGAACTGAACCCGTAGGAAGGGCCGAGCTGAACTCATGGGAAGGGCCGAGCTGAAGCTATGGGAAAAGCTGAGCTGAAGTCAATGGAAGAGCTCAAGTCAAGGAAAGGGGTTAGCTGAAGCCAAAGGTAGAGTTGAGCTAGAGCTAAAGTTGGAGCCGAGCTGAAGTCAAGGGAAGAGCCGAGTTGAACTCAGATTTGTAAAAGGTTGTAAGACACATTGAGATTAACACTGAGACACTGGAGAAAATAAAAAAATTGTTCTTGCTTTGTTGATTGGTGCTCTTGCATATTATTTTTGGCATCAACTTGGTGTCGTCTGTGGGAAGAAGATTAAGAGTAAGACATGAGGAAATGAGCAATTCTGGAGAGAACATGGAGGCTAGTACTATAGGAGTGATGCAGAATGAGCTGGTAGCCATGGCTACCACAGTCCCGCCGCTAGCGACTGTGACGCAAAACGGCTTTAACAGAAGAAAGGACTATTGCGGTTCCGTCGATGGTGGGGCAGATGACCACCGAGCAATTAGCTAATTTTCTATGGTCTACGTTTGGTGTTATTGCCTCCACCCAACCCGCTGGAGTAATGTCGGTCGCACCCCATCCGATGCCACCAAACCCCCTGGTCATCCTTATCTACTGGGGATGACACCCCTCATCCCTCCAATTCCAGTGCAGGTACCTTTCCCTCCTGCACTTGTGTTGACCAATTCAACACCTGCTTGCAGAATAGGGGCTGCATCCAAGGTGCCTACACCTATAGGTGGGACTCTTGCTTCATGCCCAGTGGCCGCTCCAGCATCAAGAGCAATTACACAAGGCACTGTGATAGCTAGACCACCACTTTCGCATAATCCTGGTTTATTTGTGACCCAGGGGAGGACTGGTTGGGCAGAAGCAGTTGGGAGGCAATCATGGTTCACTAAGAGTAGGGATGAGGGCCCCTACCGAATTGGCGGATGACTCCGAGGAGATGGCAGAAAGTCAGGTGTCAGTGCAATGTGGTCGTAATAAGGAGATGTAGAAGCCTCGAGAAGATTTGGTTTCTAAAATGAAGGAGATGAGGAAAGAGTTGTTGGAAATGAAGAAAAGGTTGGGGAAGAGGTAAAGGCTTCTCCGTTTGTCGAAGCTATCTTGCACGATCCCTTCCCGAAGAATCACAAGTCCTTCACTATGCCCCAATACACTGGTACAACCGATCCTATCAATCACCTGTGTGAATTCGAGAACTTAGCCTTGCTGTATCAGTTCTCAGATGGAGTGAAGTGTAGGACCTTTCTAACTACTTTGGGAGGAGCAGGCCAAAGGTGGTTTGGACAGTTACCTTCCCAATCCATTCATAACTTTGGCAAGTTTGCTAGAAAATTCTTACATCAATTCACTAGCAACAAACAGTATAGGTGCAGTGTATAGAGTTTGCTCTCATTTTCGGTAGGGTGAGAATGAAACACTGAGAAACTTTGTTAGGCGGTACACCACGGCTGCCCTCAGCTACTTCTGAGTTAAGTGGCGTTTTTGCTCAAGGACTTCGTCCTAGCCTTTTCTTCAGATCTTTGAGCAGAAGGCCTGCGGATAGTTATGATGAGCTTCTACAACGGGCAGAAAAATATATCCATGAATAAGAGGATTGTGAGGCGAAAGAGGAGTTGAGGTAGAAAAGAAATAAGAGGGAGGATGCAAACCACCTTCAACATGAGGATTAGACCTTGCAACTTTCAGGTGGGAGATTTGGTGCTTAGAAGAGTTGATGCCTTGGGAAATATAGGGAAGTTGGAACCTAATTTGGAAGGACCTTACAAGGTGACCAGAGTGCTAATGGGATGAGCGTACGAGCTGGAGACGCTAGAAGAAGGTAGCTTGGCCGTGGAATGTGCAGAACCTTAGACGTTTTTACACGTAATCCTATTTTGTTTAAATTTACATTTAGGTTCTATTCTGTAGTTTCTTTCACATGATCAATCTGTTTTGTTTTACTTAATTTGATCTTGTAAGTTGCTTTTGAAATTCAAAGTCCTTTTCTCTCATGCAAAGTTTATCAGCTCAGATGAGCCAACTAGCAAATGACGAATGTCCAAACAGAAGTGGCAAATGCCAAATTAGCTCGGATGAGCCAAACAAGGGATGAATGTCCAACTGAAATCAACTCGGATGAGCTAAATAGAAGACTAATGTCCAAATAGAAGTGGTGAATGCCAAATCAGCTCGGATAAGCTAAACAAAGGACGAATGTCCAAACAGAAGTGGCGAATGCCAAATCAACTTAGATAAGCTAAACAAAGGATGAATATCCAACTAAAATCAGCTCGGATGAGCTAAAGCAAAGGATGAATGTCCAAACCAAAGAGGCGAATGCCAAATCAGCTCAGATGAGCCAAACAAGGGATGAATGTCCAACTGAAATCAACTCGGATGAGCTAAACAGAGGATGAATGTCAAAATAGAAGTGGCGAATGCCAAATCAGCTCGGATGAGCTAAACAAAGGACGAATGTCCAAACAAAAGTGGCGAATGCCAAATCAACTTGGATGAGCCAAACAAAAGACGAATGTCCAACTAAAATCAGCTCGGATGAGCTAAACAAAGGACGAATGTCCAAACCAAAGAGGTGAATGCCAAATCAGCTCGGATGAGCCAAACAAGGGATGAATGTCTAACTGAAATCAGCTCAGATGAACTAAACAAAGGACAAATGTCCAAATAAAAGTGGTGAATGCCAAATCAGCTCTGATGAGCTAAACAAAGGATGAATGTCCAAGTAGAAGTGGCGAATGCCAAATCAGCTCGGATGAGCCAACTAGCAAGGGACGAATGTCCAACTAAAATCAGCTTGAATGAGCCAAACAAAGGACGAATGTCCAAATAGAAGTGGCGAATGCCAAATCAACTCGGACAAGCTAAAGCAAAGGACGAATGTCCAAACCAAAGCGGTGAATGCCAAATCAGCTCGGATGAGCCAAACAAAGGACAAATATGTCTATGGAAGTGGCAAATGCCAAATCAGCTCGAACGAGCTAAAGCAAAGGATGAATGTCCAAACCAAAGCGGCGAATGCCAAATCAGCTCAGATGAGCTAAACAAAGGATGAATGTCCAAACAGAAGTAGTGAATGCCAAATCAGCTCAGATGAGCTAAAAGGACAAATGTCCCAAGTAATGGCAGCTCGGACGAGCCATTGACGGACATACACAAGGCGAGTGTCCAAAAAGAGATGAATGCCAAGGCAGCCCCCCCCCAAAAAAAGAGAAATTGAATCTCATCTCGGCAATTGCATGGCACGACGTCTCGACAATTGCATGGTAGAGGCATTGAATTCATCTCGGCAATTGCATGGTATTGCATGGTAAAGAGGCATTGAATTTCATCTCGGCAATTGCATGGCTTTGCATGGCACGGCGTCTTAGTAATTGGTAAAGAGGCCAATCTCATCTCGACAAGGGCGCAACATCTTGACACAGACGTGTCACCTCGGTAGCTATGGAATTGAAATCAAGGGAGTTGCATGGCTTTACATGGCAACGCGTGGCAACGAGTCTCGGTCGCTATGGAATTAAAATAAAGTGAATTGCTTGGCTTTGCATAGCAACGCATCTCGGACATGGTGGAAAGATCAACGGGGTTGCAGTTATCCACCTCGGCAAAATTGATAACAAAATTGGAGGTCTATTTTTGGCGATTAACAGTCTTAATCTGCCTTTAGCTCAGACTTGGTTATAGTTCAAACCATTTTGAACTAAATTGTAGGGGGAGATGTGATACGGCCATCATAAGCCCAAGCTAAAGGCACACATTAGGGCTGTTATAATTGAGCCCATATTACACTTGCTCAGCCGAGCTAATTCAATTGGCCGAGCTAAAAGTAACTAAGCTGGCATTGCAGGGCAATCTAGAATACGTTGGCCGAGCTAAAGCAGCATGGGTCTCTACATGAGCCGAGTTGAACTCAGAGAGAGATTTGAGCTGAACTAATGGAAGGGCCGAGCTGAACCCATGGGAAGGGCTGAACTGAACCCATGGGAAGGGCCGAGCTGAACTCATGGGAAGGGCCGAGTTGAAGCCATGGGAAGGGCCGAGCTGAACTCAAGGGAAGGGCCGAGCTGAAGCCAATGGTAGAGCCGAGCTGAAGCCAAAGGTAGAGCCGAGCTGAAGCTAAGGGTAGAGCCGAGCTGAAGCCAAAGGTAGAGTCGAGTTGGGAATAGCCAAGCTGAAGCTAAGGGTAGAGCTGAGCTGAAGTCAAGGGAAAAGCTAAACTAATGGAAGGGCCTAGCTGAACCCATGGGAAGGGCCGAACTGAACCCGTAGGAAGGCCGAGCTGAACTCATGGGAAGGGCCGAGCTGAAGCTATGGGAAGAGCTAAGCTGAAGTCAATGAAAGAGCTGAAGTCAAGGAAAGGGGTGAGCTGAAGCCAAAGGTAGAGCTGAGCTGGAGCTAAAGTTAGAGCCGAGCTGAACTCAGATTTGCTTTGGTTCCCATAGTGCCATGCACGACCGAAAAAGGAGGAACATGAGCTACACGTGGCTCTATTTTATTGATTCAGTTGTAACAAGATAGTGAGTGTTTTAGTGGGCAGTTATGAACCCAAGTAGTGGGATGTTTAGTCACATAAAAAGCCTTGGTAAAAGGTTGTAAGACACATTGAGAATAACATTGAGACACTGGAGAAAATAAAAAAATTGTTCTTGCTTTGTTGATTGGTGCTCTTGCAGATTATTTTTGGCATCAGTTGTAGATTTTATTTTATTTTTAGATTATTTATTTAATTAATAGATAGATTTAATTATATTTAACTATATTATTTTAATGCTATAGAATATGTAATTCTCAATTATGAAATAATGTTATCTAGGATAATAGATTTTTTTCTTTTTCTTTTTTTAATTTTTAATTAATAAATAAATTCAACTCAATCTAATTAAATTATTTTAGATTATATTTATATTTTAATATTATTGAGTATTTAATTTTAAATTATAAAATTATATTAATTAAGAGATGGAATTAATTTCTTACTTTTCTTTTGATTTTTTTACTTATTTATTTAATTAATAAATAAATTTAACTAAATCAAATTAAGTTACTTTAGATATGCTTATGATTTAAAATTTTTATTTTCTAATTCAACTTGAATTTAAAGATTACATAAAATTTAAGATATTTTACTAATAATCAAATATATTTAAATTTATTTTGAGTTATTTAAACAATGTAAAATTACACCCCCATGGTATAAAAGATATTATAAATAGGTTTAAGGGTATTTTTATCTGAAAAATAATTAAAATAGCTTTCGAAGGTCATTTTTGAATTTTTACATAAATTTTCGGATGACATTTGTAAATTTGTTAACGAGTGCTCATAGTTCTTCAAACATGTTAGATGGAGAGAAATATTGGGGGAACATTTTAATTTATTTGGATTTATTTATGAGTAAGCCAAATTTTTAGGGACTTTTATGCAATTTATGCAAATAAAAGGGTCTTGCGCGTGAATTTTACGGACCACTTTCCATCCAAAAACTAACGGAAAGTTAGACAGTGTCCTAAATGTACTAAGAAAAATAAAGTTTTTATCCTATAAGTGTCGACCAGGATTACTTAGTACCAAAAGTGCAAACCCCCTATCCAATAGGACCAAAAGTGCAATTTTCCCCTTCTATTTAATTGGATTGTTACACCGATAGAAAGAAGCAACATCACTAATCATATAAATTTTTTAATAATGAATGATTATTTTTAATTTAATAAATTGTAATTTTTGGATAAATATATTTCTTGAATTTTTGCATCTATACAAATTACAATACAATACAAAAAGTTTTATTTTTTAAAATCAAATTAATTAAATAGGTAAATCAAAGTTTTTTAAAATTCATAAGTAATTTTTCTAAAAAAATTTATTTTGAGAAAAATATTATAATAAATTAAATAGGAAAACAATCAAATTCTTAACCCCTAAAATTTATGTGTCCTAATTCATCTTATAATATAATATAAAGGAAATAAACTTTGGATAAACTATTTATAAATATGAGAAGTTAAAATTTGGAGGGAATAAAAATTGGGGGAATTCATTTTTGGAGGGAATTATATTACTTCATTATGTAGAACAAGTATCAAATAAAATTATTACCATTTCAATGGAGCCCTTACTTTTCTTTCTTTTTGCTAACGTAGTGTTTGGTTATGTTTTATATGTTTTGTATCATATGTTTGGGAGAATGAGTTTCGGGAGTAGAGTTGGGAAATGTGATGAATGCTTGTTTATATTTTGGAGAACAGCTAAAAATTTATTTTGGAGAGTTTTGGTATGTTTGTAGTTAAAAATTTCTAGACAATTAGATATTTACACATAAAAAATCAAATTAAAAAATGTAAAAAAATAAATGATAGGAAATATAAGTATACAAATAAAAAATAAATATATAAAAAGAAAAACATGTAAAAATAAAACTATATATGCACATAAACATATTAATATATACATATATATGCACATAAACATATTAATATATACATATATATACACATATACTTACATATATAAAATGAACCTAGCACCCTGACAAAGTGGCAATTGAGCTTTCTGTTGGGCTAGGTGTGGGTGGTTTTTTTTTTTGCAGGCGGGGACGCGATTTGGGTTTTCTTAATATTTGTACTTTATTTAATTGTAAAATTTGTTAAATCAGTTAATGGTTTGATATGTAGATCTAAGTAGATCAAAATAAAGAATAATTTTGTCTTTTACTTTTTAGATATTTAATTTTATTTTTAATTTTTTAAACTATGGACTATGGTGAAGGGTGACATGGGCATATAGGGAGGTGCCAATTTTTTGAGGAAATGTTTAATTGTGATGTGATATTAATAACTAAAATATTTTGTACACTTTAAATTAAATTAATTTATGGAGGGAACAAAATTTTGAAGGAAGAAATTGTGGAGCAAATTTGGAGGGAAACGAATTTTAGATGGGACTTTATTTAATTGTGATTTAAAATTAGTAACAAAAGTATTTGTTACAATTTTCATATAACAAAATTTTGGAGTGAGAAAATTTTTAGAGGGTAAAATATTAATTGTAGTAATAAATATTTTTGTTAATTATAACAAATTTGTCAACATAACAAAAAGCAGAAACTTTTGTTACAAATATGTCTTCCTAAAAGCTGGGAAAACTTATTTGTAACAATACTTCAGTTTTTGTAACGAATTTTTCTTTAGTTACAAAAGAATAAAAATTTTAGGTAACAAATATCATTGAAGGTAACAAATATTTTTCTTGGTTACCCAAGATGAGTGCTTTAGTAATAAAATTCCAGTCTTGTTACGAAAAATCATAATTTTGTAATGAAATTTCCTTTGTTACCAAAATTTTTGTTACAAAAAGTGCAATTTGTTGTAGTGTTTTCTTCGTTTCGAACAATTCCGTTTCCAGTGCCCCTTTCCAGCACACCTAAAACACTTGTCACTGTTTCTAGGCTTGGTTCGGGACTTCGATTGGCCTCTATTCCTTTCCTTTTCTCTTGGTCTCCTTTTCGCCACCAATTCTTCCCCACTTTCACCATTGTTGCTGCTCAGTACATGTTTTCTCAATTCATTGGAATTTAATGAAGCATTCACATCCTCTATTGAAACCATATATCTCCTATACAGTAAAGTAGTAAACAAGTGTTCAAAAGATTTTGACAGAGAACATAAGAGAATTAACGCTTGGTCTTTATCTTCAATTTTAATATCTATACTAGCAAGATCCAGAATCATCTTATTAAAGAAATCAATATGCTGAGTAATACATGTATCTTCCTCATTCTTAATGTGTATAACTGTTGTTTCAAATGTAGTTGATTTGTCAGGGACTTCGTCATATAGAGACTCTTCAGCTTCGACCATAATCCCTCTAGCGTACTTTTCATGGGAACATCTCTCAGTACGTTATCTGCCAATGATAACACCAGAGTACTATAAGCCTTTGCCATAAATTCATCCTTCTCCTCGTCTGTTAGAATTTATAGCAAGGAATCTCTGCCATTTAATGCTCTCTGTAAACTTTGTTGACACGGGAGGGCGTGAACCTTCATCTTCCATAGCCCAAAGACGTTTTTCCCATCGAATTTCTCTACATCGTACTTCATGCCTGATATCTGATCTGACTTGCTCCAATACCAATTTGTTGAAATCCAGAAGGATCTATCATGAAAACTATAAAATAATAGTAAAGTAATTCCTTGAAAACTGATAACAAGATTTAACGTGATTCGGCGATGTGCCTAACCCACCAGAAAAAGAAAGGATCTTATTGATTTCAAATCAAGATAATATGTACAATTTTGAGTCCCACAAATCTCACGAGAACACATAACACTCTTGTTCTAAACTCCATTTCGAGAAAACTATCTCAAAAGTAGTTAGAATCACTCGTGTATAATCTCTCTCTAATTATCCCAAAAGAAACTATTTAAATACCAGCGAAAAAGAGTCCTTGGCCGAGGGCCCTATGCGCGGCGCCAGCTGCTGAATGCTTGGCGCCGCGGTGTTGGCTTTCTAATGCTGCGGCATTCGGTTGCTCCAAGTCTACTCCACTTCATTTTTTCCGTTTCTTGTAATTTGTAGTCTAAATTTCAAGGCAAAATCAACACTTTAAATGTACGTACATTTTATATACATATATATATATATTTATAGGAACACTTTCTTTCTATGTATTTTATCAATGAATGAACAAATATAAAAAGCTAAACAAAAGAATCAATCAAGAAAACTAATTATGTATATAGAAACACTTTCTTTGTATGTATTTTATCAAAAGAATGAACAAATATTAAAAGCTAAACAAAAAGAATGGATCAAGAAAACTAATTAACTGACAAAGAAAAACCAATCAATTGCGAACAAAGAAAAAGTGCCAATACAGAGTACCATATTCTACCAGTATCCACGAAGGAAAAAGAGCCCTAATCTATAATCAGTTATCAAAAGCAAAAACTACGAAAATAAAAAACGAACAACAGTCTCAAAGTAGTGGATTCCATCAAACTCCGGTGCAAACCTCGGCTCTCCGGTGATCTTCCTGCTTCTTCGCCGCCGCCGGCGGGCTATTTTTCTTCTTCACATCATCAATTTTGACGGCGCCGTCTTGCTTGTTCGAAGAAGTTAAAGATGAATACGAATACAGGCGAGCAAGGTCCTTGCTAATAAGCTTGGCGAGAGAGAAATCCAATGGGGTTACAATCCACGTATTCATGGCTGGCTGAATCGGAGAATTCCTAAAACCTCAGAAGAAATTTGAAGAATATTGAGAGAATTTTTCTGCGTTTGATCTGCTGTCAGTTTTGTTGGAGGAAAATTATGAGGGCGGAGGGAGGGTTTTATGGATTTTTCTACCATCCTAATCAATTTGTTTTATTAATATCATGCATTCACTTTATATTGTGCCACATGTCTCTTTATTTTTGACAAACAAAACAAAATAAAACTTAAATAAATTACCCATTTCTAAATCAAATATACCAAATACCCTTTTCTTATTTATTTAATATATAATTTTATTTAATCTTTTTTATATTTTATGATAATAATTTTTATTTATATTTTAGTACCCACTTATTAACTAAATTATAGCAACCCAAAAACTTATAATTATGAATTGTTTTTAAAATTAATCAAAAAAATTAATTCTTAGTAAAAAATTTAAAAAATCAATTAAAATATAAAAATTAAATAACAGAACAATCATCTTATAAATATGTATTCAAAATATTATAAATATTTATGTGTATATATTTACATGTGTATTAGATACACACACACACACACACACATATATATATATACACATTCATATCCACTTTTTTCTCAAAAAAAAAATAAAAAAATAAATACATACACATACATAGATAAAAATCCTACCCACCCACCAAAACCCGGCGGCAAGCCATGGCCAGCGGCGCTGGCCATGGTCAGGCCTGCTACGGCCGGGAAGGGGAGCACCGGGCTTGGGGAAGGGGAGCGGCCGGGCTTGGGGCGGTTTGGGAAGAAGAACTTCTTCCTGTTATGGTGGTGGTTTTTTTTTTTTTTTTAGATAATATATAAAATTGATTAAATAATTTTACATATACTTGTTATTTTAATCTTATTAAGTATATATTTAAAATTATTAAATTATATTGTTAAAAAATGATAACTTTAAATTTTAATTTTTTAAATCTTTTATTTAATTTATATTTAGAATAGATTGGGATAGTTATAGTTTATGAGGAATAAAAATTTACGAGTAATTTTAAAAAATTAAATTACTTTGAATTTTTTATTCAAACAAAGGGTATTTTTAGAATAACAAAATTTTTAATAGAGGATAAATTATAAATTTCAAAGAAAACAATATAAATATTAAATTTTTTAATTAAATTTTATTTGTTTTTAAACCAAACACATCCTAAGGTAGATATTCACTTAGTTGTAATCCAACGATAACAAAGTACTTACATTACAATAGATAAAAACGATAGTTTAGGACCATAGAAAACCCCGGATTTTATAGGAAAAAGTCTGAAGGGTTTAAATAGAATAGGAAAAGGAAAAAGGAGTCCGAATTAACGGAGATCTAATACTTCTATTTTTATCAACTAATTAGTTGATTTGGATAATCCCACGTGCATTAATTAAATGAAGGGAAGGGGATATTTTTTTGATCAAAAAAGATTTTATAGTTAGATTCAAACTTGGTTCAATTTTTAGAAAGATAACAGAATGTGTATAAAAATATCAAAAGCTACTCCAGTTTGAATAGTGTTTAATTTAATTAAAATTTATTTAAATTCAATTCACATAACTATCAGATAATTTTTTTTTTTTTTTTGTAATTAATAAACACATCAAGAGTTATTAGAGTTCAAATCTTGACCTTGTATGTATAAATGTGAGACGAGTTGAATGATGAATTGGTTCAGTAGCATTGCCATAAGTGTTGAATTTAAAGTTTGAATTATAACAAATTTTAAGTACATGGGTGCATATATTAATAAAAAAATAATAAATATGAAACTGTGTTGTTGGATTAATTAACTACTAAATTATAATTAAGTATTAAACTAAATTTGGATATGCTTTTTTTAACCTTGATAAATACTAAATAAATTTTGAACTATAACATATTTTACTCGACTCAATTCATTTGCGGTGCTTATAGACTAGGTTGTTTTGACGATCGCCATGCAACTCCGACTCTCTCTCTCTCTCTCTCCTCTCTCTCTCTCTCTCTCTCTCTCTCTCTCTAGTTGCACTTGCATGGAACAAAAGGAATGCTAGTTTTATTGTCTAATCAAATATTATACATGAATTATTTTTGTATTTTGGTTATATCTATACTCTATATAGAACACCTACCTCCTTTTTTATATATGTTTTAAGATAATCTTTTTAAAATACCCTTATTGTAATTATCTGATTCTCATAAATACTTAGATAGTTATTTTTTCTCCTTCTTAATATTTTTTTCTTTTTCCTTCTTAATTTTTTTTCTTTACTTATCGCTAACATTTAAATAAATTCATTGATAATACTAAAAACTAGTAACCTTCTTAATATTTTTTTCTTTTTCCTTCTTAATTTTTTTTCTTTACTTATCACTAACATTTAAATAAATTCATTGATAATACTAAAAACTAGTAACATTTAAAAGGGTAAATGATTGTATATAGAATTTTAGCACACACATTGAGTGTGCCAAAAGTACTAGTATAATATTAAGCAGCTAGTTCTATGTTATCCTAACCTTGAAATTGTTATATCTTTTGTTTGGTAATAGGACTAAAAAAATAAATTGAACTAGTTGATAGTTGATTTTAAGATTGGATGCAAAAATTCATTTGAATGCCCTTTGTTAAATATGTATGATAAATTAAGTTAATTTGGGCATTGTTTTTTATCATTCAATAAAGTTTTTGACACATATGTATACAAAGGATTTTTTAGGATTGAAACTGTAAATCTCAAACTTCAAACTTATACATATCATGATAATTTTATTGAACTAATTAGCCAATCAAATTATATTTTATAAGAGTTCAAATAAATTTGCACAAGTCATAATTATTTATTATACTCGCTCAATTTATTAATTTACAAACTGCTTTAACAGATTCACTATTGTTCTACAAATTACAATGACTTTATTCTGCTCGATTGGATTCACATATTGTGCATGTTTGGCTTGCTCCAACTATAATTCCTTATAAGTTCATACATATCATAAAACATTTTTAAAACCTATAAAATATTAAATACTTAAATAAAATAAAATTACAGACAAGATAGAATATCATAATCATATTTTTCGTACCTAATAGAATTACTATAATTAAATGAATTTATTAAAATTTTATTAATACATTAAATCCTTCTTATTTTTAAAGTAATTTATAAGATCATAATACTTTATTTAGAAATTTATATAAACTTATTTTTAGAAAAAAAATTACCAAATATGTTATAAAAAAATATAAATCCTCAAATATATTATGAAACTTACAAATTCAATCAAATACTTTATAATTTAATAAAATTATTTTTTATAAAAAATATAAACTCGACGAACGAATATATCTCTACACAAGATCAATTCAAATCAAGTAGCTTCACATATGTATTTTACAATCAATAAACAAATATAAAATAGGGTAAAAAAAACCTAAACAAAAGAATCAATCAACAAAACTAATTAAGTGACGAAAAAAAGAAAGAAATAAATTGAGAATAAAAGAAACAATGGCAATATAGAGTATTTTATTCTATTATCTACCAAGAAATTAAGAGTCCCTATATATATCAATTATGAAAAAGAAAACTATGTACGAAATTAAGAATCCCTATATATATATATATCAATTACATATCAGAAAGAAGACAATAAGGAGCAAGACTGTCAAACTCAGCTGTACATTCCATTCCTCGGCTCTGTCCAACTCCAGCGATCTTCCGGCTTCTTCGCCGGAACCGTCGGGCTTTTTCTTTCTTCTTTCGCCGCCTTCTTCACGTCACCAATCTTCACAGGCTCCTCTTGCTTGTTAGACGAAGACAGAGATGAACAGAGGCCGGCGATGTCCCGGTGAACAGACCCGAAGAAGAGGAAGTCGAATGGTGTGATAACCCACGTCGACATGGCTGGCTGAATCGGAGAATTTTCCTCGAATAAAAGAAATTGGAGAAAATTTCAGGGAATTTTTTTGCGGTTTTTGGTGCTGCGTTCTGATGGAGGAAAGTAATGGGCGTCGAGAGGGTTTTATAGGGGGAGAGAAGGATTACGGATAAATTGGAGGTTTAATTGGATTAGGAAAAGGATAGAGAGATTGAGAGATCTAATAGAAATGTATTTATCGACTTGGTTGTGACCCGCCAAAAATAATTATGGGAGATTATCATAATCTTTAATGTAATTTTATATTTAATACAATAGATTATATTTGACATTACAATGTATTCAAATTTTTTACTTTAACATTAGCTAGTTATTGCTATATTGTTTTTATTTTTCAATTGTGCCTCTCACTGAAAAGCTCGTTTGATACATAAGATCCATACTATTCATTAGAGGATGTCTGAAAAGTTTATATCATCCCAAACTTGCATCTATTCCATTCATAGATGTATGCATTGGCACTTGAGTTAGCAACATTTGTGCATATGCGTACAAAATATGATTACCTAGGCACCAGAAAGAGCATAGTTTATTACCAAGAAAAGAATAATATAGGCACGATAGCATATGTGGACTATGCACCAAAATGTTAATAAAGTGTAGGCATTTTACCCATGTATATACACCAGTATTTGCAATAAAATTGCTTAGGCATCAAGGTATTAACTAGGCACCAAAGTGAAAAACCTTCAATTTTTAAATTCTGAAAATGATTTTGGGAAATTCCTAGTAATTTTATTATGCAATTTAAATGATATAATCGTTACTGAAAATGTTAATCATCATGGAGATTATGAATCTCAAGTCCACCCAAAATTTGAATAGCTTTTAATCTTAGCTACAGTACGGGCTCGGCACGGCTTTGGAGATAATTTGTTTCGACCCAATTTCCATAATCACATGTATCAAACAAAAGACAAGTCACCACTAAAACCGCTATTAGACCCTAATAGTAGAAATCAAGCGCCTCCCTAAAAAATAACAAGATATTAAGTTATCTGAACTTGACTAGTTTTCAATTTGACTAAAAATCATTTAAATTTAATTTGATTAACTATCAAATAAATTGAGGCCTAATTTTTTCAGCTTAGATAAATACTAAAAAAATTAAAAAATTAATATATTTAACTCGATTCATTCAATTTATTGTCCCACTTAATAAAATATTATTCTCAGCTTTGTTTTTATGATTCGACATGCATGGAATGAAGGGGATGCATGTTTTAGTCTAATCAACTTAATTAGTTGGGTTGATGGGAGATCAAGAAAGTCCTTCACTTTAAATCGAATTAAATGATCTAATCTATGTTACAGTTTATGGTAGAGAAACTTGAATTTGTAATGCCATTCTCAAATAAAAGGGGGAAAAAAGAAGTTTTAGTATGATGAAATCTGGCACTTGTTTAGATTTTTTATTTATCTTATTTTGGTCCTTTTTTCCTTTTATTTTCGTAGACTAACAGCTAGCTCGATGTTATTCCAAACCCTAACATTTGTTGTAATTCTTTTTTTTTGGGCAATAGGGCCAAAATATCAAATTAAATCAGTTGCGATTCAACTTTAAAATTAAGGATTGGAAATTCAATGCCCCTAATATAGGAAGAGGTGGTTACTAGTATCATGAAGAGGCCATTAGCAATCTCTATTTTAGAAAATATTTATACTACTTAAATAGAGAAGGTTCCTTTATATAGCTACACTAAATTTAAAAGTGGCAATTTTCATACCACTATCCCAAATTATGTTTTGTCTAAAATAACCCTAATTATATCTGTACATTTTTTTTTATTTAAAATTAGATAACTCCTGACTTATTCCATATCTCTGCACCATAAGTAACTCCTCCACTCATTTTCTAACTCCCCATAATTCATAACTCCCTTTCAAATATTCTTCATTCTTCAATCAATCTTTTGTATTCGTTGGGGTGCTTGCTTTCATATATTATATTTTATATTTCTTGATTGCAGCAATAAAAAAAGCAGTAAGTGCTAAACTTGGACTTTGTTGCTGGCACTGGAACACAATGGCTCAAGAAAGATATTCTCATCTTCAACACATGGCACTAATGACTTTAGACTTGAAGAAATGAAGCAATCATGAGAAAACTGCCAAAAAAAGAAAATATTACTAGAATTTTTTATTTTTTTTTATAAATATTTTCTCAATTTAACCAATCCTTTTCATGTTGCAGATGGGATTTGATACAAAGATAGGAATATGGTGAGGGGAGATATGAATAGGTTGAAGGCCCGTGAGAAAGCAATGAGGACTTGACAAGATGGGTATACAAAAATGTGGATGCCAGAAAAATTAAGATTTCTTTCAAGGTGTTTCTAAATGAATAATGGATGACATAGTTTGTACATTAACATTCTTTCTTCGTTTAAATTACTCATGATTTCTTCTCACTTTTATTTGTTTATGAGATCAGTTAATGTTTGTCTTTGTCCTACAATATATTGTTTTTGCTTCTCTAAGTATAAGCAGTGCTTTTGAACTTTCAAACATGTTATCTTTCATGTAGCTAGCACGACCGATCAATTCAGTAAGAGTTATACTTCCTCCGTATGATGAACATATTAGCATAGTAGATACTTCATGGAGGACCAAAAAGCACTGAAAAGTGGATTTGCATATTAATTGTAGTAGTTCATTGCCTAATTTTCTTTTCAATTATCTTTCTATATTATGATGAGATTTTTTTCTTTTTTTTTTTCATATTTCTAAGATTTATAGATAAAGACGTGGATGCGAATCACGTGCAAGGGTCGCTAGTATTAGAATAAAGGAAGGATTCCTCTTTTTAACTTTCAACTTGAAGATATAACTCTCATAAACATTCATATAAAATCAAAACTCTAACATCCATAATGGATGTTAAAAATTCATTCAAATTCTGTTTGTTAAATATGATAACTCAAGTTTGAGCATATTTTATCAATTGATTTATTTAGGTTAAACTCAATATAATCTTCAATAAAATAAAATAAAATAATGAAACATGCATTGTTGGTTATGCAGAATAAATAATGCAGATAATTATGCAAGTGCACATGTCGCAACAAGTAATAAAGTGATGAGAAGAGTGTCGAATCCACGAGAAACTAAATTATTCGCTACTAATTACTAATTCATCACACACTTGTTTTATTCAAACAAAATCAATTATATAGGAATTAAAACTAAACTAATGAAAATAAGAAAAAAGTGTACTGATTAGGATTTCTATCAGGATATAGAAGCCTGGAATTATGATCTCATCAATCGAATGAGTTGATTACATAATTTTCTCCCTATGAAATTAATAACAGGTTATTAGTCTTGAATTTTATGCAATATGGGGTTCTTCTGAATTACCCGCAATCGAATCCCTAATTTATTCAATTAACAATATTCCTATGTGAATTAACTAAATTATGGATAAGGTTGTGCCATTCAACTAACTCCCTAGAGCAAGTAGGTATATTCCTATCATACTCACAAATTAATTAATTCATTAATCTGAAGAATTAATCCTAAGGTCTTCTATTGTCAATCAATCTATAGATTTTCTTTTCCAAGACTCCTCTGAGATTAAAAGATGCTCTTGACTGTTGATCAGGCAATCAAATAGAACAAGCACTCAATAGAAGAAATAACCTTAAGTGCTATTAATTTCATGGAAGAAAATCATGCATCAATTTATTCAAAAGAATCTATCATAATCATAGAATAATGAATTAGTTCATGATTGAATTATCAAACAAAACATGAATAAAATGAAGCATCGTCTCAAATCCAGAATTAAAAAGAAAATCAAAGGGAGAAGAAGAAACTAACTCTATTTCTAGATGAATCTGATATCTACTTTTTCCTCCTCCAAATCCTGATGCATAACTTCTAATCTCCATAATAGCAAATCCAAATCTAGTTCCCTAACTAAATGTCTAAAAGGCCGATTTATAACTTATTACAAGAGTTTTCTAATTAGAATAGGACTCAAATAAATAAAGACTTTTCTATCCATATTTTATTAGGTCATAAAGTGTCATCCAATCAACATTCCCACCAACTTGTAACAATTTGTTCCTTTTTTGTAATTTCTCACTTGTATTTTTGCAATTTCAAACTTTCATCAATTAGTAAAGGAATTATAATTTTTTAACAAGAAAATTATTTGTTAAGTCCTAAATATGATATTAAAATTAATACTAATAGGGACTTAACAAACACCCCCAAACTTAATATGTTGCTCTCCCTCGAGCAACACAAAGGAAAGACTCAAAGACACTCTAAGAAAAACATATCAATACTAAAATGCATGTACAAAAACATCACTTCTTTTTGTTACTCTCAGAACTACTTCAAAGCCATTCTCGTAGTCAACCACAATTGTGATCTAGTTTCACTACAAATAAGTAGATACAATGTTCAAATGAATCCCTCGTGTATGTGTGTGATTTCTCTACAAGTAGTTATTGGCAATTCGAATTAATTTATGTACAACTACAAGACTTTACTCTAATACTCCATAGGTTTGCTTTTCATCTCTATCTCCACTAATGTAGAATACACTTAATAAAGGATCGTTTAGGATTTTTAGAGCTTGTAATGTAGGCTTGGGTAAAGGAAGAAAAGATATGGATAATATTGACTCAATACCCACATCACTTATTCATCATCACCTTTTAATACTCGCCCAACTGTTTGAACAATACTTCTCAATTTCTTTCTTTCTCCCCTTTTTCTCGGACCTTTTTTTTGGGTGCTTATGCCACTATGCACTTTCTTTTTTTTTTTTTTATGTTTTTCTGGATTTATTTTTATTTTTATTTTTTGGTGGTGGAAGAAAATCAAACTCATTGGTATTATACTATTTGTTCCCCTTTTCATAAGACCTTCAAATAGATCTAACAAGTAATTGTGGGATTTATTTGGTGGAATCATGTGTTTAGGTTGGTTGTTGAGTTAGTTGTCAAATAAAAAGGATACTTTAAAAATAGGCTCAACAAGTGACCCTAGGGATATAATATTATTTGATAGGCTTGAAATGCTCAAATGGGTCAAAAATGGCTTAAGTCCTTTCCTTTATTGAATGTTTGTTAAGATTTCGCCTCGATACAGAATCAAACAAATTCTACAGTTTAAAGTATTACCTATATTACTCATGTATAAATGTCCTCTAATTAAATCCAATCAATAACTAAAAGAGAGAAAGTGAATGCTCAAAAATAAGGGATGTAATCCTAGTATTATTTCTACTCAAAGTGCACAATTCCATCATAACACAAATATAATTTTCCATGAAAAAGAAAATTAAAGAAGTAATATCTTTATTGATTCAAGTAGATTAATTTCTATACATGCAAGACATCGACTCAACTTCCAAACCCTAATCATAACCAAAATAATAGAAAATAACGAAAAACAAAAGACTAAGAATTGACTCGCAGAGTATCCCCCCAAACTTGAGAGGTACTTTAGCCCTCAAAGTACTAGTATTATCATAACAGAGAAAGCAAGAAAATAAGAGGAAAGTAAGAGACGCCAATATGAATAATGAAAAAGTCAAAATAAAGAAAATACAGCTTGATCAATCGACGGTATCATTGTCTTTCTCGCCTTCCAGGGTTGGAATTGCAACAGCAATGTAAAGATGTGGTGGTGGTGAGAATTAACTTAAAACAAAATTACTCCCAATAATACCTAAAAAAAAATCAAGAAATTTCAATAAATAAATCAACATCCAACAATTTCATCTCAATTGGCATCCAAATATATACCACTTCACCCTAATAATCAATCAACTATTTATCAAATAATCTCAAATAAATTTAAATTATTCAATAAATAATCTAACTAATTCCGAACTCTCAAATCAATTAAATAGGCCTTTATAAATGAAAAAGTACCTAGGAATTTAAATTAATTTAAAATACTAATATATCTAAAATATTTTAAAGAGAGAGTAATGAAGATAGTGGCATAGATGGGACTGTTTGAGAAAAAGAAAAAGGAAAGAGCAAAAAATGGAAAAGAAAAAGGAAATAGAAAAAAAACGAAATTGAGAGAGAGAGAGAGAGGCGTAGAGCTGGGTGGCGCCGGTTGGGGTGCCAGCTTGCTGCGTCGATTTTAATTTTTTCTCCTTTTCTCAATGAGTTTTCCTTTTTTTTTTTATTATTATTATTTTTTTTCCTTATGGTGCGTCGGGGCGCAAATTAGTTACGCCTTGGCTCATGCAATTCTGCCCAAGGCGTTCAGAAAAGACGCCTCACGCGTGGGCCATTGCCCATTGTCCAAGATGTGAAGAATTCTAAAGCTACTGGATTTTTTTTTGTTAACTAGTTATGCATGTGTGCTTTAATAATATTGGGTCAAAATAATAGACCCTATGAGTTATGTCTTATTAATCGTATTAATTTAATTTTTTTTATTTAAAAATAAATTTAATTAATAAAAGTTCACATATTGAAATAAAATTAATATGATTAAAATTAAATGAGGTTGTCAAAATTTAAAAGTAAGCATGAGCTGTAACATTGTATTTTGGAAATTTAAAAGTTTATTTTAAAAACTTTGTCCAATTTGATTTTTATTGGTACTTATCGTGATCCAAACCTCAATATCGACTTTTATTCTAGCAAGTTTTACAGATTTACTGGACTAGAAAATTCTTAGGCTCAAGCATTTGCTTCTCTCGTTAGAGACCAACATCTTAAGGCTAATGTAGGATATGCTGAAGGACTTACTAAATTAAGTAAAAATCTAATATGTTTTCCAATAGGAGAAGTCGTTTTTGGAGGAAAAACCATAGGAGAAGTCGTTTTTGGAGGAAAAACTAAACACATCACTAAATGCTTTGACGAGTTTATAAATTCATTTATACACCCCTTAAGTCTTATTTTACGAGGCAATTTTGAAGCAATTAGAGATGCGTGTACCAATGAGAATGACAAAAAAAAAAAAAAAGAAGTAATGAATTAGAGCTAAAAAAGGAGAGAAGAAATAAAGGTAAAACATGAGTTAAGGACTTGAATTGTAAGGATTAAAGATTGTGCAGATGAGCTTAATATACATGATATATGGCCTAAAGCAAAGATGTATTGGCCATTGACACATGAACCAAATAAATTTAAGTACTACTGTCATTTGTACTTTTTTTTATTTTTGGTTCTTTTTTTTCAAGTAGTAAAGTGCTAACGCTAGCATTGAGGTAATCGATTTACTTAATTAAAACATCGTTAAATGAGAAAACTGATTTTTATAATTAATTAGATAATACAAGACTACTATTTCTTGGTCATTTTTATGACAAAACTATGTATGCATTACTTGATAAATAAATATAATACAAATGTTTACTAATAGTAAATGTGACAACCAAACTTGATATTTTATATTTTATAAGTGCAAAAATATAGCAACCTAACCAAAAGCTTGAGTTACTTTTTGTTTGAAGTACATATGTTTGTCTAGAACATTTAATGTTTTGAAAAATGAAAATAGAAAATATCGTTGAAAATTTATTAGCATCATAACTTAAAGAATGTTAAAATTTACAAATAAATTAAATTCTTTTTTCTCTAAAATAATTAATAAGATTATAATACTTTATTCTAAAAATTTATAAATTTATTTTTTAAAATTTTTACTAAACATTTTAAAATTTTCATTTATATCATAAGATTTTTTATAAATTTTAGGTTCAATTACATCCACTTTCCTTGAGGTTTGGCGTAATTACAAAAAAACTCCTATTATTTTGAAAATTATAAATATCCCCCCGAACTTTCAAACTAAATTACAATGCTTACAGAAAGTGTAAAATAACCAAAATGCCCTTCTATTAAAATTTAAAAAAAAAATGAAAAAATTGATAGAAATATCAAAAGATAGAAATACCTTTGGACCTATTTGTAATATTTTTGAATTTATGAGGGTTTATTTGATATATTTTTATCACCTTCAATTTTTGTCGGACCGCCGCTATCGCAACCCGCCATACCACCGCCGTGCGCCTCCATCGGAACTGGGTTCTACCTCAGCCAAAAGATGCCCCTTGTTGCACTTTATCAAAGCCCCAAATCAATTTCAGCTTTCCCTTTCACTTGGTCGGCCAATTTCAAACAAAATCGCCCAACGCCGCTGCGCACCTCCACCTTCGATTCTCCTTCTTCATTGGTCAAATCACAAAATTGAAACCATCATTACGCTCCTCTTGTCGAGCCCATCAAAACCCACTCTTTGTTTGAGTTTACGTTGTTGGAATTAAGCAACCCATAACCACCACCGTGAGGCTCCGTTCGGAGCTTAATTTTCGGCGATTTGCCGGTTGTTTCTATGCAAATTTGGTATAGATGCGTTCCTTGTGACGAGAGAAAGAGAATGGTTAGCTTGGTTGCTAGTTTTTCTAGCATTAGAGAGGTGCTGGTTGGAGAGGATGGTGACGGTAAGCATGAAAGAATTTGATACAATGGGAGGACTCTTGTGTATATATTTTTCAATTTTCTAAAATTATAATTTCCACCCCAAAACTTCCTCTTGGATTTCAATTGAATCCTTAAGCTCTCTAAGTGCCTCACATTGACCCCAAACATTAATTTTAATTTTTAGTTTACTCTATTTTTAATTAATAAAATGTTTAATTAAATTATTTTACATGTCATTATTATTTTTTAATTTTAAAAATTATTAAAAGTATATTATCATAATAGATTTAATTTATTTTAATTTTTTACTTATTTTACTTTTAGTTAAATTGAATTGAATTGAATTAAAATATTATATATATATATATTACTATTTTAATATTAATATATTATTTTAGTAATATGAATTTATATTTAACATAATATAATATATTATATTTTAATGATATATAAATTTAATTAAATTATGTTAGATATGCTTATTATTTTTAATATTATTGGATATATCATTTCAATTATTAAAATTATATGTTCCAAGATGATAGATTTGATTTATATTTTTAATTTTTCTTACTTATTAAATTCAATTGAATATAATTAAATTATCTTAAATATATTTACTATTTTAAATTCACCCTGGATTCTTCTTTGTTTTATTACAATTAGGTCCCCAAACAAAACAATAATAACAAATAAACACTTTCAAAATTCAAAAATATTACAATACCATCCTTGAGGGTATTTTTGTCCACTAAAAAAGTCAAATTGGGTAAAAAATGCCATCAGTTAGCCTAAGGACATTTTTGGAATTTTACCCAAATTTTTTCATGGCCGTTTGGTGAAACCCTAATAGCAACTAACGGTTGGGCTAAAATTCAAAATAAAATATCCTTCTCTCATAGGTTTCTTTTATAAGTATATAAAAATATACAAATAATTAAATGGATACTTATTTCAGTCAAACTTTTTTTATCTCACATCGTTAATTCACGTAAAATATTTTTATGAATTATTTTAAGCAAAAATATTAAAATAAATATACGCTATATAATTATAAAATAGTGTAATTAAATATGTTAAAAAATATAAATGATGTGATTGTTAATTATTTTAATTTTATTTTTGAAGTATATTTAATATGAATTATGTAAAAGTTATATATATATGTATTTATAAATAAATTTTTTATTGAAAAGAAATAAAATAAATTTTTTATAAAAATATTATAATAAGTAAAGATTCAGCCAATAGAAATAAACTTATCAAAGCACATATATTATATACAAAAATAAAAATAAAAATCTTTCTTATATGCACATAATTAGAAATGGGTAAATAAAGTGTTAATAAATTTAATGAATATTTTATAAAAAAGTATATAATATTTCTTCATTCATTTGATAAGAAAATTGAAATAATTCTAACAACTTAATAGATTTATAATATTTTTAGATATTTCATAGATCACATTATTCGAGGTACATGCATTACTCAAATATGAATTATATATAATTTTTCTATCTGAATAAATAGAGAGAGCTACAATTAAAATAATGGTAAAATAAAAATTCAATATCAAAGATATATAAATTCTACATAAATATTTGAAAATAGTACTAAAACTAAATACATAAAATATAATTAATTGAAATAAAAAAGTATTGGATGTTTTAAGTAATATAAAAATTACAATCTTAAGTTGGCTATAAGAACTTTAATTTTAAATAAATATTGAGGAAATAATAAAGTAATAACATTGATAAAATATTTAAATATATTAGAAAAGTATCTAATTAATTTAAAATAAAAACAAAACAAAAATAATATAAAAATATATTATCACAAAAATATTAAAAATTTTCTACGAAATTGACTTTAAATTAATTAAAAAGAAAAAAATATTATTATATTATGCTAATTGGGAAAAGAGATCCTACAATTGAAAATATAGAATTCTACTACGAATAAGGTGGAAATAAAATGTAAAAAGAATAATTATAGAGTAACAAAATTTACATATAAAATAAATAAAATATTTATCTATTAATCTAGAGATAAATTAAATTTGTAAGATAGAATTTTGTTAGAAGAGTACTTAATATGGTGCTTATAAAATATTTTCAAAATTATAAACTTATTTAGTCAGATAAAAATATGATTATAGATATTTTTTGATCTTGTGATATAGAAATCTATATTACAATTTTGGATAAACACAAGATGATATTTTAGTTATAATAGATAAGTTGATTGTATTAAAATAAAATACAAAAGTAAATAAACAACCAATGAAAGATTTTCAATTGAAAGATTTTCAATTGAATTAAAAAAACACAAAATTATAAGAATTTGACATGTGGACAAAGTTACACAATTAGATAAGTACAAAACTGTGTGATATATAATAACTAGCATGTGCTCGGTGCGATGCATCGAAAATAATTCTAAGATTGAAATAATTTATTTTATAAGTAATATTTATTTTATTTCATGTGATTAAAAGATGAATTGTAATTATTTTTAGTATTTAGCGAAAGAAAATCTATTAGTAATTAAATAAAATAATATAAATATTTCAATTAAAAATATTATAGTTGAAGATAATTTATACTTAAATAATTTATAGAATATCAATAATTGCTAATTCTAAGTTTATAAATTATATAGAAATTTATAAAATGATAAAATTTAAAAAAATAAATAAATAATTAAGAAAATAAAAATAGCACAAAATATTTCACTAAATACACTTTTTAAATTATATATACATATACTTATATATTTTGATATGATAAATAAGAAAATAATTTCTTTTTAAATTTAAAGATTTTTTTTTTTTTGTATGATTTCTTAATAATTTGGAAGTTACCGTTACATTTTCATGGTATTTGAGTTTTAAATGTTAAATATTTTTCGTTGGAGTAATTATATAACCTCTTTGTACTTTATCTATAAATATATATAACTTAAATTAGGTTATTAATTATTTGATAACTAATTCAATAAGTAGATTGCAACATACAATTTTATAAGCTAAAATATCTCTTAATATTCCATATAACTCAGATAAGTAATATTTATTTATTTTTATTCATATATGTCGTTATTTTATTATTTTCAAGATTACCAATTAACATATATTATGTACATGAATAATATAATATTCAATTCAAAATAAAATATCAATCTCTCATAGTTTCTTTTATAAGTATATAAAAATGTAGGAATAATTAAATGGGTACTTACTCACAGTCAAACTTTTTTGATCTCACATCATTAATTCATGTAAAATATTTTTATGAATTATTATAAGTAAAAATGTTAAAATAAATGTACGCTATATAATTATAAAATAGAATAATAAATATATTTAAAATATATAATTAATATCATTTTCTATTTAAGTGTCATTTATCAAGTTTTTGAAAATTTTCAACTATGCCAACTATATATGTGTCTCATATAAAAGAATTTATTTCAAATAATTGAAAATGATTCTACATTATTATATTGTTGAGAAACTAAAATAATTAAATTAATAATATAAGAATAAAGTTCAAAATTTATATTTGTTGTAGGAAGTAACTATTTATATTTGAAACAAATTCTTCAACCAAATTAGTATATTCTATATATATAGTTTTTTCTAAAATTATTTTACATATCCAAAAAATATTATTGTAAAAATAATTAAATTTTAAAGACTTTAATAAATTGAGGACTTATATATCAATTAATTTATAATTATTCATTTCTCAAACTCCTAACTCTTTAATAAAGAAGTGATGATTTGATATTTTACATAAATATTTGTTTTTCTCTTTCATAAGCAACAAATAAGTTGTAAACTTTTTTAAATAAATCACGATATTAAGAGATAATTATGATTGTTGAAGCTCTGTTCTTTAGCATTTTGGATGTTTTTTGGAAAATATTTTGGGAGAATGAATTTTTGGGAGAAAATTTGGAGAATGTGCTAAGCGTTCTTTTGTGTTTTGGGGAAACAGGGAAAATGGATTAAGAATGAGTTGTTTGTTCTTTTATGTTTTGAGAGGAGATAAACTTTATAGTAGATGTCAAATCAGTTTTTTTTTTTTTGTTGGGTTTGTAGGAAGAAAGTGATTTTTTAATGTAATGTATGTATATATATTTATAGTTGGATGATTTGTGTATATATATATATATGTATATGTGTAATGATTGAAATATGATTGTTTTGAAATGATGTATAATTAATTTATTTCATTTTATAATATGACATTTTATATTTTCTTTATGCTTAAAGTAATATATGTTGTATGAGTTGAAACAATTATTCATTAATTAATATTTAAATAATAATTAAAAAGCAAATGAAGTATTTAAAATGAAATTTATGAAATTAATAAAAATTACATATTGCCAAAATTAATTATAGGAAACAGATTAATAAGTTTAAAAGAATATGGTTAATAATATATGTCTATTATATTTTCACTACTGAACTATTTTATAATATATAACTTAGGAATAAACTCAGAATTTAGTATACGAAAAAGATTAATAAATTAAAAAAATTATGATTAATAATATATTTTATAATATAAACTATTTTATAAATTATATTTGATAATTTAAACTATTTTATAATATATAACTTTGGAATAAACTCGGAATTTAGTATACGAAAAAGATTAATAAATTAAAAAAATATGATTAATAATATATGACTATGTATCAGTAAAAAAATATATTTAATAGATTCAATAAATTGCAAAAATAACTTAATATATTTTCATCTCTACCTAAATTGTAATATATAATTTAGGAATAAACTCGAATTTATTTTACTTGCAAGTTATTAAATTATTGAAATTTTAAATATATTATATGCAATTATACAAACATGATAGAATATAATAGATATGAATTATCACATTTAATCAAATGCAATAGAGATAAATTATACAAATATATTAAATAACATAATATGAATGGAATTATATTGCCTATATTTATTTTCATTTAATGTAATGATTTCTTTAGATTGTAATTAACGAATTAATCTAACTAGAAAGAGCAATCAATTAAATGTTAGAATATTAATTAGCACATAGAGGTACTTATGAATAATAATAAAATGTATTTATTCGCTTTCACTGGCGAAATTTGTTTACTTGTGATTTAATAATACGTTAGTTGATAAGTCACAAAGTAATAAGTAACAATGGCATAATTAGTACTCTTTAACGTCTGATACCAGTTTACTTTAATAATACGATAATTTCAAGGCAATTCATTGTTTTTGCCATACACAACATGTAGAAAGTCGAAACACGTGCATATGGATTAATCCTATCACAAATTATGATTGTGCGTCTTGCACTGCGCGGTACTAACCTCACTTGTACTAGTGGAACCAGATGCACGTGGCGTCGTGAGACGTTGCATGAGTCCACGTCGTGTGTGACTCACCTGACCATGCACTGATGCCCTATCACTACGGTTATGTTCCTCATCATGTAGTGGAGTTATATATAGGGGTGGGCATCGGGTTCGGGTACCCCCATACCCGACCCGTCCCGATCGGAAAATACCCGATCGGGTCTGGTATTTTTAATCCCTCAACCCAATCGGGTATTTATGGGGGTATCCGAAATTTTGGGGGTTGGGGTGGGGTACCCGATATCGGGTACCCCCATTCTATTAATAAAAAAAAAAAAATTATATTATTAGAATTATATATTTAATTAAAGTGCTAATATATGATGTATATCATATATTATACATTAATGTTTATATTTAAGTTTTAAAATTATATTGAATACCCCCATTTTATTTTTAAAAAATTAATTATAGTATTAAGTATTATATATTTAATTGAAGTGTTAACATATGATGTATATCATATATTATATTATATATTAGATATTAATGTTTATATTTAAGTTTTAAAATTATATATTAGGTGGGATTTAGAACTTGTGAATAATGAATTGTAGTGTTATCAATTGATTCACAACAAAAATAAATAATGAATTAACAAAATTTTAATTTTAATTTATTAAAAATATAAAAAAAATTAGTGGGGGTTTTGGGGGTACCCGATGGAGTACCCGACCCTAAGGGGGTACCCGATGGGGGTGCCCCCATAAAATGGGGGTCGGGACTCGGGTATCAAAAAATGATACTCGAGCCCTCGGGTACCCGCATGGAGGTGCAGGATTCGGATTAGGGATGGCAACGAGGCGGGTCTGGTAGGGCCCGGGACCCGGCGGGTCGGACCCGACTAACCCTTTTTTTTTTGTTGGTATTTTTTGTATTTTTGTATATATATTTTTTACCCTCTTTTCTTCATAATCACTTGAATATACAGATTTTGCTCTGGTGAGTAGCGGTTTGAAAGAATAAAATTGAAATAAGTTAAAAAAAAAGAGAATCCCTAATTTTCTAATATAGTATTATAACCTACTAAATACTTATACTTAGATATATATATAATATGTTATATATAATATAATATATAATATAAATATATATGTAATATATATGTCATATATAATATAATATAATATATAATATAAATATATATGTAATATATAATATAATTACTATACGGGCTGGGTCCACCAAAACCCGTAACCCGCCACGGACCCGGGTGGGTCTTGCTAATCAAGACCCGCTACCAGCCACGAACCCTATTTTTTTCACCCCGAGCTCGCCCCATCCGGGGCGGGTCCCCGGTTTACCCGGACCCATTGCCATCCCGAATTCGGATCTCTCTCCATAGCTGATCGTACTAGCGACCAAGTGGGTGCGTGTGGTCCATAGCAATGAAAGGAGGTACGAGATGCACCAGAATCCACAACAACAATCGAATGAACATAATCTCTACCTACTTGTGGTCCAACACGAACCGCATCATCTCTATTATCAGTTAGGTTAACATGTATTGGCTCTGCAAAAATCTCCCGTAACAAATCATATCGGGGCTCCCCCCACTCAAAATATTGTGCAGATGAAGGTTTTAGCTGCATATGAAAATAAGTTAGAAAATGAATACATTGTTTTACTCAAAAAAGGAAAATATAAATACAAGATTCAAGGAAATAATTCGGCACATCGAATATGTTCTTACATGACTAAACCTGTCACGCAAATCAGGTGGCATAGACATCTCTCCCGTACGTTCATTATACCGCACACCTGGATGCTCCATGATCAGGGTGACTATTTCGTACCTATACTTTAAGTTGTAAAACTGTTCAGTAACGAACTCTGTGTTGAAAGGTCATTGGAAGTGGCGCCTCAACTTGTGTGCTAACTCTGGCATACATATCTCAATATATATGTCGTCTGTCAATGAGCCAATGGTGTTAGCATCGAGAAACATGTGGATAAATCTCCTCCACATCTGGACCCCACACATTAGGGTATGAGAAGTTAGAGCATCTAATGATCGACGTTGGCTCATAGCAAAACCTACAATTTCATAAATAATGAATATTATGATTTCTACTTCCATTACATACATAAAAATGTTGAAGTTATGCATATTATATAATGCATGGTGAACACAATATGTAGAAAATCATCCAAATCATATCTTCGAACATACACTAGTGCCAACTTTAAACTTGAAACATTACTCAAACATTATTGAAACATCAGTGTCATGCTTGTCCTTTTAAAACTACCTAAAATATCACACCACTAGTAGATTAATAAGTATAGCAACCAGAAAGATCAAAACCACAAGCACGATACAGATAAGACATCCACATAATGGGAAAAGTAGTGATGATCCGGTGAACCCAGAAAATGAGTCATATGATCATCCTCAGTGCAGATGACTGCTGAATACCCCGTTCCTGTTACTCTGCGCAGGTGCGGCTGATGACGAAGGCCAGGTAGAACTGTTGGCATCCGAATGAGACTGTGATCCAGTAAAGGTAGTGCTACTACACTATCTGCAAGACTGACCACTCTGGGTCTATGAGTCCACCCATATGAAAGAACCTGCATGATCCATCCTCATAGGACATCTAAAGAAAGATCGTCCATAATTTGTAGGTGTGTTTGCCATATATATCCTTATTGGTCCTGCCACGCAAGCACATAAGGGTAGGTTGTGCATTCCTATCACAGTTGACATAAGTGAAATAGGCTACATACAGTTTATGGATGAATATTATGATAGATAAAAAAAATAATCCAAAATACATAATCATACAACATACAATAGTTCATTTCATACAACATAAGAAATATACTGTCTTTGAACACACATAAATGAGTAATACTGCATACCTATCACAAGTAGCAGACAATATATATGATATGATAATTAAGACCGAAGCACTAATAGTTCAAGTGACTAATGTAAACTGCGATTATTTCAATTATTTTTGTCGTTCAACATTCGCAATGCTATCTCATTGCTAAAAGCAGCCTGTGCATTGATTTCTTCTTGACTTAGATGACCTATGTGGTATAATGTATGCTAATCTATCTCTTCCTCTATTAGCGGCTCATTAAAAATGTTATCATCACGACTGAACTTTCGAATAAAATTATCTAAAACACAGCAAGCAATGACCAAGTCCCGCTAACAAGAGATGAAGTAGTTAGGCATGCCCCAAGCTAGAATAGGAAACCTTTTTTTTAGAGTCCCGAATGAACGCTCTATGTGGTTCCTTAATCTTGAATGTGTGTGATTGAACATCTCTTTAGGACTATTGTAGATGGCATAATTTCTGAACTCCTCCAAATGGTACCACAACTGTTTGTCTGGTGCAAGAAAGCACAGTAATTTGTGAAGCTAGCATCCATGAGATAGTACTTTCCTAATTTGGAAAAAAGGGCACCATTGAAGTCATTGTTACCAATTTAGAGACTACTTGTAATCAAAGGATTCAATAAGGGTGATTCGAGTATAGCAAGTAACCTGGTGGAGGAAACGAAAAGTATGGGTCATTTTGAATCGCGGATAGCAATATTCGTGAATCATTTGCGCTTCTCTCCCATTCAGCATTTACGCAAGTGAACATAAGGTCAAAATCGCATATAGCAAAAACATTCTGGCAAGTTTGCCCCTTTTGTGACCTGTATGCATTTTGCCGATTATGCGGGACCCACATAGTGATAAGGGTGCCATCAATTGCCCCAATGGCTGCCTATTTTGTCAATTTATGGTTATTTAGAATGAAATTTAACGATATTTGTATGAAGCTAGAGAAAGAGTGTTTTTTATAATAAAATGAACCTGAAAATAAGGATAGAAAATACGGTTTGACTCGATCTGAGGCGAAGCTTCATCAAATTGTGGTGCAGATATAATCTTAGGCGCCAAGCAGACCAACACCCTTAAAACTCTTCTTACGTGCCGATTAACTGTAGACAGAGAATGTTGGAACCTCTCCATGCTATTACGTTGTCTTTGGTGCATCCCTACCGTTTGCATAAACATGGCAAGCTCCTCAGCGACAAATACTCATGCACAATCACTCTGTGTTAGTAGGCCACGGGACGTCATTAATTCAATTAGAGTTTCAAATGCGGGTCGGGCCATGCGGATATTGTCGTAAAACCTTGCGGTGTGCATTCCATATTTCGGCCATTTAGTCAGCGCCTTGCATCCAAGAGTTATTATGAGGCATCCTTTGTGGTGTCAGGTTTGGTGCAATAATCTCTGTTGCAAAAAAATACTCTTCTGCTCCATCAGAAATGTCACTCCTTAGGGGTGCCTGGACTATTATCACCTTTATTTTTTGGAGGATAATTCATTGAGCTTGAGGCACTTGCCATATTGTTTCAAATCAATGCACAAATTGAATTCAAACACTTGTAAAATATTAGCTAAAAATACATATATGGGAAATGTTGATTGTAGTTAAGGACATAATAATCGACAAGAAGATCATAGAACATTACATTCCATAAGTTAAACCAACATTTGCATCCATGATAATGTCTGATAAGGTAGAAAAAAATGAATAAAATGAAAAGTTAAAAGAAGGATCGCATAAACATAACAACATAAGACTAGCACGGTAGCATTCACATGGGAACATATGAGACATCGATCACATGTACTGTAAGGAATCTACCCAAATGTGCTTCTCACGATCATCAAGCTGAGTGAAGAAAAAACGCATAGTGGTACTCTTCAATGCATTAATAGCCTTTGCAAAAAGGCTATTAGAGAGACCTTCCATTGATCGGAGCACTTCAATACAAACCTCTATTGACTTTTCAGCATCAGCCCCGACCCTAATGGACTTTCGTCCATCAAGTCATCCCATTTTTCAAGTGCCTCATTCAGATGGGTTTCCTTATCTACTTGTGGCGTAACTTTTCTTTTGCATAAAGATCCACCGGAGGTACCGACCGTGTCTGTGAAGTCATCGCCACGGCCGCCCGAAAGTCTAGAATGACTACCTGCAGCAGAATTCATATTGATGCTTGGAACCATATCCTTATCTTATGGATCGATCGGCTATGAAGAAGATCGAGACTGTTAACCTGTTGCCATGGAACTTTGGAACATCTCCGTACAATAGTCATAATGTGGTAGTCCATGCTCAATGATGTGTGCATTACTTGGGTTCTCCTATTTCATTAAATGCATTATCAATATGGTGTTGCAGAAAGTTAAACAGATGAGTGGATGATAAGACAATTGAATGAATTACACTACAAATTACCGCCATCCAATGCTGAATTCGAGAGGGGGATCCCGTTACAGTGTTTCTTTCATAATCCCAATCGAAACCCATTTCCTTCGTCACTAATTGATGAAATAAGCGGCGTGAAATACAGAATCGATTCCATTTAGTTTTATATTGGGAAACCGTGTAACTAAATTGACCATGAGTATGTGAATTTAATTTGTTACAAATTATTCCCCAAGTGAAGGCCGAGAAGGTTGATGTTAGTAGTTGACCATTAACGAACTCTTTGTGGCACAACTCAATGAATGTTGTCTCATTTTCATGAGGCCATCGTGTGCTCCTAGCCCTATGTTGCCAGCGAGAGGACGTGACAGAGCGCTCTTTCCCGTATGGATTCATCTAAGTTCCATGTCATAATTTCGAAGCCAAAAATTTATATTCATATAATAAGATGCTAGTAAAGCATTTATTTGAAGTGTCTTAAACACTTTATGAAAATTAATCTACAACATAAAGTTCTGACCAAACTCCATTTTAATGTATTATTAGTAATGAATAAAAATTTTATTTGGGCCTAAGCCCAAAATACAATTTTAAAAACCATATATTGACTATTTTTTATAAATTATAATTGCATATTTGTTAGTTAAACCCAAGTTCAACAACATTTACAAATTCATAAATTAGGATATTATTTCAATTATGTTTAAGTATAGTATGCTCCAAATAAAAGTAAATTCCTATCAATTTTATGAGTTTCAACTGGTTTCTCTATATAGCATTTATTCTAAGTGTCCTAAACACTTTATAAAAATTAATTCTCCATTTTAATGTATTATTAGTAATGAATAAAAATTTTATTTGGGCCTAAGCCCAAAATACAATTTTAAAAACCATATTATTGACTATTTTTTATAATCATAATTGCATATTTGTTAGTTAAACCCAAGTTCAACAACATTTACAAATTCATAAATTAGGATATTATTTCAATTATGTTTAAGTATATTATGCACCAAATAAAAGTAAATTCCTATCAATTTTATGAGTTTCAACTGGTTTCTCCATATAGCATTTATTCTAAGTGTCCTAAACACTTTATAAAAATTAATCTACAACGTAAAGTTCTGACCAAACTCCATTCTAATTTATTATTAGCAATGAATAAAGGGTTTATTTTGGCCTAAGCCCAAAGTACAACTTTAAAAACCATATATTGACTATTTTTTATAAATTACCATTGCATATTTGTTAGTTAAACCCAAGTTCGACAACATACTTACAAATTCATAAATTAGGATATTATCCAAATTAATTTTTAAGTATATTATGCTTCAAATGAAAGTAAATTCGTTTCAATTTTTCAATTCAAATGGTTTCTCTATATAGCATATGATCTAAGTGTCCCAAATTTCTTGATGGTTTTTAATATACAAATTAAGTTGTGGCCAAACTCCATTTTGATGTATTATTAGTAATGAAGAAAAGTTTATTTGTGTCTAAGCCCAAAATGGAATTTTTAAAAACCTTCAACTCACTAATTTTATAAATTGTAATTGCATCTTTCTTATTTAAACCCAAGTTCAACAACATACTTACAAATTCATATATTAGGATATTGTCCAAATTTAATTTTAAGTATATTATGCTCAAAAGGAAGTAAATTCGTCTGAATTTTCAAATTGAAATGATTCCTCTATATAGCATATCTTCCAAGTGTTCTACACACTTTATATAACTGAATCTACAAAAGTAAGTTGTTAGTATACTCCATTTTAATGTATTATTATAAATGAAGAATAGTTTATTTGTGCCTAAGCCCAAAATTGAATTTTAAAAACCTTCAACTCACTAATTTTATAAATTGTAATTGCATATTTCTTATTTAAACCCAAGTTCAACAACAGACTTACTCTATACCATATATTGTAAGTGTCCTAACTATTTTATAAAATGCTTTCTCCATATAGCATATAAAATTATTTGCACCATAACATAGGGAGAAATTCTAATTTAAATAGGGTACAACTTTCAATTTAACAAACTGATTCATATAAAAAGGGCAGAAAATTTTCAAAGTAATGAAAATGGCAAGATAATACATGATAAAATGCGAAATTAATTATTGGGAATATTAAACATAACAAACATCAAAATCATACTTCGTACATGCACAGTTTATAAACAGTTTTTACATAATAATAGCCAAAACATAAGTAAGGATATTGTTTCTTTATAACAAGTGGGTTTTATATAATTCAACTGTAATGTTCAAACCCAATTAAAACCAAAACAATGCTAACTACAAAACCAATGCTAACTAAAGAGAAAACTAACTAAAAACAGGAACAATTCGTCAAGTCTATAAAGTGGTGCACTCATCTTTCAATCTCGGTTGGCTGCGAATGGAGGAAACAATAGACAACAGAGGGTAATTGAAAATGTTGGGTGGTGGGTGGGATAATGACAAAAAAAGCCACTTCCTTTGTGCCCTTTCACCCTTATTTAAACTATATTATCAGTCCATACATACACCAACCAACTTAGAAATGGTTTGGCATAGTTTAAAATCCTTATTGACCTACTCATATCAACAATTAAAGTATGTAAGACATATGAAAAGTAACCGTAAAAGCAACTAACCTATCCTAAATTATGAAAAAATAATCAATGGATCCCCTCTAAATTTGCAACAGAAAGATATAAACATGTACTAATGATATTCGGCTCATGTACCTAATTATCAACCTTTGAAAAAAGCCACAGTTGGACAAACGCCCTGAAGACAACAACAGAACACCCTAGATGGCTATGTCCTTAATGCAAACTCCTGGGTCGTCTAAAAGAATGACTTAAGCTGCCCAAAAAACCCACATATAAAGTGATAACTACAAAGCCTCATTACTCAACACGCAACATCCCAAATTGATTGAATACATACACAGAGTAGCAAGCACATAGGATTGCACCTGTGCACAGAGCAGTAGCTGTCTCATTTCAGTTATTTAATGTGCTGTAAAGAAACAAATCACACTTTCAAGGTGACTTTATGAAATAAAGACCAAGTAGCAATGCTCAACACCATGATGTTATGATCCCCATGGAGGTATACTTACTTCTCCACTCAAGAGGTGGAGAAACCCCCAGCATGGAGACTTTATATTAGTAGTTGTCAGGTATCCAACCCATTCAAGCAAGTTAGGCATGAACAACTAAATCAAATTTTAAAAAAAAAAATACCAGCATGCATATATAATCAGCAATGTGTAGTGAAATAGTTTCCAAACTACCATATACTTCATAGGGGTAAGAATGAAGAAACTAAGAAAGTATTCGGCAAGCTTCAATTTATAGAATTTGACATAATTTAAAGCATACTTCACTAAATCCAACTAAGGAATAGATTACTAACACTGACAGAACATCTGAGGGCAGAGGATGCTTTGAAATCTTCCCTTTCAGAATGAACCTCCACACTCCCTGAAGCCCCAAAATTGTCCCCCCAGCTTGAATATGTATGATTAGCCATTGTGCAAGTGTGTGCAGTGTATGAGATGTTCAAATGAATGTGGAGGTGTCTGTTGTGTGCAATGGTTAGAGTATGTGTTGGAAAATGGAAAGTGGGTGTACATATAGTGCAAATTTGGGTCACGGGCTCAATCAATTGCATTCAAAAATCTGAGGGCATAGGATGCTTTGAAATCTTCCCTTTCAGAATGAACCTCCACACTCCCTGAAGCCCCAAAATTGTCCCCCCAGCTTGAATATGTATGATTAGCCATTGTGCAAGTGTGTGCAGTGTATGAGATGTTCAAATGAATGTGGAGGTGTCTGTTGTGTGCAATGGTTAGAGTATGTGTTGGAAAATGGAAAGTGGGTGTACATATAGTGCAAATTTGGGTCACGGGCTCAATCAATTGCATTCAAAAATCATGCAGGTCTTATTCCACATAAATTATGGATGTGATATCAGTCTGTATTGCTCAGCCTTTCTTAAAGAAAATCAGGCTACTAGGTAGTAGTTTAAATGAGTGCAGACCATGTGCAATAAAGTTGCAACTTCATTTCAGCGGATACAGTAATATTAAAAAATATCAAAAAACAAATACTAATACTAAATGTAATTGCCTAAACATGCTTATGCAAGTCTATAGATACTGACCCCATAAGTCTAATCTAACAACTCAAATACATTTAATCACATGCAAATCTCACCCATTTTAAAAAATGACAAAAAAATTTACCTCAAATCCATCAGACTACCTAAATTAATCAACTAACAGAGCATCAATAACATAGAGCCCATATATTGAGCGACACAAATTAGGCTTGCATAATTTAATTTGATGCTAAACAAACCCAAGAAACCTGTAGGCATGCGGGGGAATAGCATATACGACAAGACCTATCGAACAAATTTCACCACACAGGATCACAATACACATATAAGCCAAAATAGCAAATATTGTTGCATTGCCCTGCGTTAAAAGAAAAAGGGTGAAGGAACAATATAACTTATACCACAGTGACTGGAAAATAGCTATTCTACCATAGGCTCTTAGTCCACACCTATATCGGGAACCCAGATCTCATGAACATTGAACACAAAAAATTAATAGGGGAGGGAACATTGTAAGAGAAAGAGGTAAATAAAGTTGAACAACCACCTACAATACCTATTTCCTTTAAATCCACCGACACAATATTCAGACGAGGGTGTAAAATCTACAAACGGAACTCAATGGCAAACCCCTTTTCTGAAGACACACGATTGATGGGTACGTGTTATTTCGAAGAAGGAGAAAACTAAAACCCCAAATCGCAACACCATAAAAACCGCAACACCAATGGTGGTTTAATTTTTTTTTTTTTTAATAAATACGAGCAAGCCTAACAAAGAGCTCCTCAACTTTGTGATTTTCTATAGGAGAATAAGCCTTTTGTGTTCTGTGATAATTTTGGGAGAGACGAGAGGGAGAAAGACCGAGGGAAAATGAAACCGGGAAGGGGGTGGAGTGAGAAGACGGAATGAGGGAGGGGAGATGGGTGAACATGGGAAACAAGAGGGGATAGGCTGTCAGAGTAGGGTTAGGGGTAGGGCAAGGTAGGGCCAAGGTAGGGTTTTGATATTGTTTTGGGAGGGATTTTTTGGGTAAAAAATTATTGTGTTTTGGGAGAATGAGTGGAGAATATGTACATTTTTTGTATTTGTTTTGGGAGTTGGAAAATATTTTGGGAAAATGCATGAGAACATAGCCTAAGTATTTTAATTTTAATTTTGAAGTGTATTTTATGTAAAAGTTATATATATATATATTTAAATTCTAAGTTGTCTAGAAAATAATTATCTAATTAAGACATAAAAGAATTTATTTATCAAATGATGAAATATTTTTTTTATTTATTTAATAATTTTTTATTAGAAATAATTGAATATTGTATTACTTCAACTAAAAATAAAGTGATTATATCTATATAACTATAAAAGAATTTATTAAGTATGAAAAATTGATTGTTGTCTTGAAATAACTTGGCTATTGACTGCTTTTTTGGATAAATTTTAAATTTTTTTGGATAAAAATATATAATTAAATTAAAAAATTTAACTTTTTAAATGAAAAAATAAGTTAATATTTATTAAAGCTCATATTTATTAGATAATTTCATTACTTCATATTCCATAGTTAATATTATCAAAGTGAGTATAAATTACTAAATATGAAATATATCAATTAATGTGAAGAAGTATCAACTTAGCAATGAAATTTTGATTTTGAGTTGTATATACATAATTTTTTTATTGAAGAGAGATAAAATGATTTTCTTATAAAAATATTATAATAAGTAAATATTCAACCAAACCAAATAAACTTATCAAAGCACATGATATTATATACAAAAAATGAATTTTTTTTCTTATATGCACATAATTAAAAATGGGTAAATCAAGTGCTAATAAATTTAATAAATATTTTATAGAAAAATATATAGTGTTTCTTCATTCATTTGATAAGAAAATTGAAATAATTTTAATAACTTAATAAAATTATAATATTTTTAAATATTTCATAATATCATATTATTCGAGGTATATTACTCAAATATGAAGTATACATAATTTTTTGTTATCTAGATGAATTGAGAGAGTTACAACTAAAATAACAGTAAAACAAATAAAAATTTATTAACATCAAAGATAAATTCTTATATGAACATACATAAATATTTGAAAATAGTTTTGAAAATAAATAAATAAAATATAATTACTTTGTAACACCGTGACTGAGAGGTGCCTACTCCCGTACGAGGAGCTACCCACTCTATATCACAAGTCTTATGAAAAACAAAAAATACATTTGTCAAACATCCAAAGTATTTAATTTCTACAACAAACCTCCAACAAAAGTACAACTATAAATCGAAATATCATGAATCACACCTAGCACTTCTATTACCCTCATTACCTTATGTGTCACCTGGGTTAGTCTATCTTCGTCACTCATTCTTATCTGGGGTAAATAACGAAAAATAACAATGAAACGATGTAAATTTGAATCACTCAGTGATATAGTTTAGTAATAATAACAAAGTGACAATTTCACAAATATCATATAAGAGACATATAGAGGCATTAAAATTTTCAGAAGTGGTGAGAGAAGATTTTAGTCAAATTTTTTGGTGATCCATTGCACCATCAGGACATTTTAGCCAACATTTTCAAGTAAAAGCTGTTGGTGGTTCTCCTACTTTGTCACTCTACTTTCAAAAACATGAAAATCCTTATCCCTCCAAGTTTCGGGTGATATCGGCTCGGATACTTATACACATACATTAGGCATGGCTAGCCGCATGTCTTACCAGTTCATAGACAACTACCTCCAGTTGGCTATGAGATTGAGTTATGTGTACATCGTTTACCGGTATTAGCCGAAAGATCTATCATCGTGGACCGGTCTGCCCAACTGTCTTTCGTATCCGATCCCAGGGCCCACCCCTAAGGGTATTAACCATATTCATACATATCATATAACGTATCTGATAGTATTTCAGATAACATATTAAGTCGCCATGTTAACATACAAACTAATTCAGCACCAGGCTGGTTTCCAGAAAGAATGGCGATAAAAGAAAAACATATATTTCGAAATCACTTTTCAGCTTCCTCAGCACAATCACCAATTTTAAGTAAAACGATATCAATTAATAACAACAGAAGCGCTTAGTATAAAAGGGCGATGTGGAGTACTATTTTCAACACATAGATTGAAAGGAATCGAGCGACCAGGATATAGTAGCAAGTATATATGTTTTTTCTCTAGCAAAGAAATATCATACTATTGAGTATAAACTCACCTGGCAAATGCAGATAGATTCCTAGTTGTATGGTCGCTTAGGTCTTGGCTCCCTAGCCAATCCGAGAACTATCATATGATAACCCAAGTTATCATCCTATTAATCCTCTGAAGCTTAAGTATAAGTATAATTAATGTCTTTATAGACTCAAGGTTATTCTAACTCACTTTCGGCAATCTTAGTTTCATATCTAATTGTTTAAGATAATTAAGTATCGTAATTCTTAACTAATTAGTTGATGGATGGATTACAGATATGATCCACATTATTGTGGACTCATTCAGGGTTCCACTATTCAATAGGCATCTATTGCTATCACACTCAAGTTCAACTATGGTTTACCAGATGTAGTTCTTAAGTAGCTATTTTCAACAAACTCCATTCATTACTTCACTTACCTTACAGTCACGTGAGAAAGGTCCAGATTCCTAAATCAGTTGGATTTTACGAGCCCATCAGGTTTAAGTTAGATAATCCATTTTCATTAATATTCATATGACTTAATCTTCGAATTAAGTTTAACGAGATTTCGTTCACAACCTCTTACATTTTGAGTCTTAAGAACATAATTTTAAGTTATTCTTGCTTCAATTTATGTTTGGATAGCCTTAAGTTAATATGCATTTAATTAGAATCGTACAATTCAATCGAATTAACATTCGGTATGAAGTTTTACCTAATTCGATCAAATTGAGACCCAATTTCAAGTCGGGGATAGAATGTTGCTCTGTACAAACTGGTCCAGAGCCGCCGTCACGTGCCATGGCTAGAGGTGAAGCCTGCCATCACCAACTGGTACGCCTCACCAAGGCGAGCAAAACCCCCCAAAATGGCAACTCAAAATAATTGCCACCATTAAACATAGAGGCAAAAAGAGACAAATTCTTGGTACGAGTGAATTAACAAACCTCAATGAACTTTAAATGTACGCATTGTGTATATATATAGAAACACTTTCTTTGTATGTGTTTTATCAAGGAATGAACAAATCTAAAAAGCTAAACAAAAGAATCAATCAAGAAAATTAATTTAAAAAAAAAATCAATTATGAATAAAGAAAAATTGCGAATACAGAGTACCATATTCCCACCACTATCCACGAAGAAAAAACCCTAATCTATAATGAATTATCAGAAGCAAAAACTACGAAAATAAAAAACGAACAACAGTATCAAAGTAGTGGATTCCATCAAACTCTGGTGCAAACCTCGACTCTCCCATTCTTTGGCAATCTTCTGGCTTCTTCGCCGCCAGCGGCCGGCGATTGCTTTTCTTCACATCATCAACTTTAACGACGCTAGGGGTGTAAACGGATATTAAACAGATCGAATACACTGTTTTCATATTCGTATCTGTTTAACTTTTCGAATATTTGGATACGGATACGGATTTGACGGATATTTAAAAATGATATTCAAATTCGTATCTGTCGGATATCGGTCAGATTCGGATATATCTGTATTCGATTATAATTATTTAGATGTATTCATATTTTATTAAACTTATCTGTATTTGAATTATTGTTTTATATTCATATTCGATGATAATTATTTAGATATACGAATATCTAAATACTTGAATTTATGAACCTATAACAAATACATATTTTAATTAATAGAACGAACTATATAATTTCATTAAAACGAAAGCAATCAAACAAATAGTATAATTTTTAATTAATAATTGACTTTATAATTGATTATTCATACTTATTAATAATAATAATGGCATTTAAGTATATTAATTATAAAGTCAACCAACAATAATTATGTTGACTAACTTTATTCTTCAGTTTTTTCTCTATATTACAATAATTTTTTAAATTTATTCTTTTTTCTTTCCAATTCTTCAATTATAATATATATATATATATACATATATGGATTATGAGATTTTTATTGAAAAATATAAATAATATATTATTTAGTAAATATATATTCGAATTGGATATTAAACGGATCGGATACGCATTTACCATATTCGTATCCATTTATAATCGGATATCTACTAATCGAATATGGATAATATCCGCTTTAAATGATGCGGATAAATTTTATATAAATGAATATGAATGCGAATGGTCAACGAATTTTCGAATATCTATATACAGCTCTAAACGGCACCGTCTTGCTTTTTCAAAGAAGATAGAGATGAATAAAGACGGGCGAGGTCCTTTCTAATAAGCTCGGCAAGAGCGAAGTCCAATGGGGTGACAATCTACGTATTCATGGCTGGCTGAATGGGAGAATTCCTAATACGGCAGAAGAAATTTGAAGAATATTGAGAGAATATCTCTGCGTTTGATCTGCTGTCAGTTTTGTTGGAGGAAAATTATGGGGGCAGAGAGTGGGTTTTATAAGAAAAAGTCTGAAAGGTTTAAATAGAATAGGAAAAGGAAAAAGGAGTCCTAATTAATGGAGATCTAATACTTCTATTTTTAGATCAACTAATTAGTTGATTTGGATAATCCCACGTGCATTAATTAAATGAAGGGAAGAGGATATTTTTCTGATCAAAAAAGATTTTATAGTTAGATTCAAACTCGGTTCAACTTTTAGAAAGATAACAATATGTATAAAAGTGTTAAAAGCTACTCCGGCTTGACTAGTGTTTAATTTAATTAAAATTTATTGAAATTCAATTCAAGTTTTTTTTTTATTATTTATTTATACACACGTACACATCAGGAGTCCGTTAGGGCTCGAACTCTTGACCTTCCACATTATGTGGGAGACTTATGCCAAAAATTCATTGCATAACAGCACTTTTGCGATGGATTATAATCCGTCGCAAATTTTTTAAAAATTTTAAAAATTTTGCGACTGAACAAAATCCGTCGCAAATTGCCTATTTTGCGACAGAATAATCCATCGCAAATTGTTTTCCAATTTTTTTCATTTTTTTATTTTTTTGAGACGGATTTTGCGATGAAAAATTTTGTGACGGAATTTCCTTTGCAAAATGCGATTTTTTTAGTAGTGATATCAGGACATTGGTCCCAATTTTGGTATGTTGGTTCTTATGGTGTTGTAGGAATGATGTTAAGCACAGGCAACTTAATATCCCTACCCAAAAGGTTATTTGGAGGATTAACCAATATATTTCCATTGCATGCAAGGCGAACTTGATTAGATCAAAACACTGGGACAGGGACTTCTTGGTGGCAGCTTCCTTTAATATTAAATGCCAGCCATTTGGGTTGTCTAGGGCCTGCCTAATTGTGAGATGGCAAAAGCCCCAGTTGGGTTCCTTTAAGCTTAACACTGACGGGGCATCCCGGGGAAATCCAGGGCAAGCAGGAGCAGGTGGGATATTACGAGACAGTGACCGCAAGGTTCTATTTGCTTTCGTCGAGCCTCTAGGAGTGAGATAAAAAATGTATGTTGAGCTCTTCACGATCCTCAAAGGGCTTAAAATCTATGAGGCAAAAAAGCTTAGCAATATTTGTGTGGAATCAGATGCAAAGGAAGCTATCCGTCTCATACGAGAGTCAATGTCTTAACATTGGTCTCTTACTCAGCCTGTTGGGCAGATTAGAAGACTTGTAGGGTCAATGTCTTAACATTGGTCTCTTACTCAGCTTGTTGGGCAGATTAGAAGACTTGTAGGGCAGATTAATGTCACTTTCCAGCACATCAATAGAGAGGGAAATGTCATCGCAGATTCTCTTGCTAAGGGAGCATGCTCGTCTGGGATAGGTAAAATTGTCAACTTGAGCCAACTCTCACCGTCTATTCAACGATTGCTTAGAATGGAGTAGCTAAACTACCCATACTTTCGGATTAAAAGATAACCTCATCTCCTCCACTGGTTGCTGACTTATGTACAGTTTGTGGATTTCATTGCTTTGTTTGCCTTGAAATTTTGCCTTGAAATTGTTGATTTTGCCTTGAAATTTGAGATAAAATTGAAAAGGAATGGAAGAAATGGAGAGAAACGAAGCAAAGTGGTCGAAATGGGTTCGAGAACACACCCCGGCGCGTGTTGGAAGGATGCCGCGCACCGGGGTGCGAGGTAAGGCGTGTATAGGGGAGAAAAGGGCGCAAAAAGACGCGTCGTGCGCCTCGGCGCGTAGTGAACAGTAACCTTGCGCCGAGGCTCAAGTTTTTTGCGCCGGGGCTCAAACTTTTTGCCCATGTTCGGGTTTTTCTTGGCAGAAGCAGTTTTGTACGAGCCGAGGCGCAAGTTTTGTGCACCCCAGCGCGCGATGCAATCCCATTGGCCTTAGGCTTCGGTTTTCGACTATAAATATTAGTTTTTTCTTTTGGGAAAAGTATCACAAACATAACACAAGGGCTTCTTTACTGCTTTTGAGTAATTCTCTCAAGACGGAGTTTAGAACGAGGGTGTTAGGTGTTTTCGTGAGATTTGTGGGATTCAAGTTTGTACTTGCACTTTGATTTGAGATTAATAAAATTTCTTTTCTTTGTCGGGTGGATTAGGCACATCGCCGAACCACGTTAAATCTTGTTGTCACTTTACATCGAATTACTTTATTATTATTTCATTGTTTCCGCAATAGATCCTCCTGGGTTTCAACAAACTGGTATTAAAGCAGGTTGGATCAGATGTCAAGAATGAAGTACGAGGTAGAGAAATTCGATGGGAAGAATGACTTTGGGTTGTGGAAGATAAAGGTTCACGCCCTCCTGTGCCAACAAGGATTACAGAGAGCGTTAAAAGGCAGAGATTCCCTGCCGGAAACGCTGAAGGATGAAGAGAAGGATGAGTTCATGGCAAAGGCTTACGGTACTCTGGTGTTATCATTGGCGGATAACGTACTGAGAGAGGTCGCCATGGAAAGTACGCCAGCGGATTTATGGAAGAAGCTGGAGAGTCTATATATGACGAAGTCCCTGACAAATCGGCTGTATTTGAAACAGCTATTATACACATTAAGGATGAAGGAAGGTACATCTATTACTCAACATATTGATTTTTTCAATAAGGTGATTCTGGATCTCGCTAGTATAGATGTCAAAATTGATGATGAGGATCAAGCTTTGATTCTCTTGTGTTCTTTGCCAAAATCTTTTGAGCACTTGGTTACTACTTTGTTGTACGGGAGAGATAAGATTTCAATAGAGGATGTGAAGGCCTCATTGAATTCCAACAAGTTGAGAAAACATGTCCTGGGCAGCAACGATGGTGAAAGTAGGGAAGGATTGGTGGCAAAAGGGAGACCAAGAGAAAGGGGAAGGAGTAGGGGCCGATCGAAGTCCCGAACCAAGCCTAGAAACGGTGACAAATGTTTTAGGTGCGGTGGAAAGGGGCATTGGAATCGAAATTGTTCGGAATGAGGAAAGGCGAAGGATGCAGGTGAAACTTCTGATCAGAAACGGGATTATGTCGCAGGAATTGTTGAGGATGAGTCTGATGGTGGGCTTGATCTCAACGTTGCTGAAACTTTACTGAGCTGTGACTGGATTTTGGATAGTGGCTGCTCCTACCACATTTGCCCACGAGAAGATTGGTTTACCACATACCATAAATATGATGGTGGTAAAGTGCTTATGGGAAACGATGCTTCTTGCAGGGTTGTAGGAATTAGCTCAGTTTGTATCAAGATGCATGATGGGATAGTAAGGACCCTAATAGATGTGCGTCATGTTCCAGATCTGAAGAAAAATCTGATATCGCTAGGTACTCTGGACAAGAATGGTTGTGAGTACGAGCTCGAGATGGAGTTATGCGGGTTTCCAAAGGTGCACTGCTTATCTGAAGGGAGAAAAGCGGAACGGCCTTTACATATTGCAGGGAAACACGGTTTCTAGTACTGCAGCCGGTTTCTTCATCAGTCAATGATACTACGAGACTCTGGCATATGCGGCTTGGGCATATGAGTGAGAGAGGGATGTCTGAACTGAGCAAATGAGGTTTGCTTTGCGGAGAGAAGACTGGAGAACTGGATTTCTGCGAGTAGTGTGTGCTGGGCAAGCAACATAGGGTGAAATTTGGTACTGCAGTTTACAAGACCAAAGGTACCTTGGATTACATTCACTCAAATCTTTGGGGGCTTTCTCAGGTTCCTTCAAAGGGAGGTGCAGGGTACATGCTGAAATTTATAGATGTTTTCTCACGAAGAGTATGGGTGTACATGCTGAAGCATAAGGATGAGGTGTTTATCAACTTCAAGCAATGGAAGACCTTAGTTGAGAAACAGACAGGAAAGGAGATCAAACGCTTGAGGACTGACAACGGATTGGAGTTCTACAACAAGGAATTTCAGGAATTCTGCGAGAAGGAAGGAATTGTGAGGCATCGCATAGTTGTACATACACCGCAGCAGAATGGAGTTGCAGAACGGATGAACAAGACTATCTTGGAAAGAGCTAGATGCATGCTCTTTAACGCCGGATTGTCCAAGAATTTTTGGGCAGAAGCAATTAACACTGCTTGTTATTTGGTGAATAGATCACTATCAACCGCTTTGGACTGCAAGACACCAATGGAAGTTTGGTCCGGGTCTCCTGCTGATTACTCAAATCTGAGAGTATTTGGGTGTCCAGCCTATGCTCATGTCCGGGATGGGAAGCTTGAGCCAAGGGCTAGGAAGTGCATATTTCTAGGCTATGCAGATGAAGTCAAAGGTTATCGTTTATGGTGTAATGATGACAAGGGCTCCAAGATGATTATCAGCAGGGACGTGACATTCGATGAGTCTACAATGATGAAAAAGGTGGAGCAGCAGGAAAGCGGTCAACAGGGCATTAAGGAGAAGGTGGAGATTCATATTGATCCTCCACAAGTTTCAAAGGGGAAACAGAAGGTGGTAGATGAAGTTGGTGAGAACACATTACCACCTATTCAACAGCAGGAAAATGAACCACTACAAAATTATCGCTTGGCTCAAGATAGGGAGATGAGGCAGATCAAACCACCACAGCGGTATGTTTACTCAGATTTGGTAGCTTATGCTTTGAGTTCAGCTGAGGAGTTTGTAGGAGATGATCCAGTCTCATACAAAGAGGCAATTTCCAGGCCAGATTCTGATAAATGGGTTGCAACTATGAGTGAAGAGATGGAGTCTCTATACAAGAATAGCACATCGGAGCTTGTTGATATACCCAAAGGGCAGAAGATTGTAGGTTGCAAATGGATCTACAAGAAGAAGGAAGGGATTCCCGGTGTTGAAGATGCTAGATACAAGGTGCGATTGGTTGCTAAGGGTTTTACTCAGAGAGAGGGAGTTGACTTTCATGAAGTATTCTCCCTAGTTGTAAAACATACTTTCATTCGTGTTTTACTTGCCATGGTTGCTCTGTTTGATATGGAACTGGAGCAGATGGATGTGAAAACAACATTTTTGCATGGTGAGTTGGAGGAACAAATCTACATGAGTTAACCAGAAGGATTCGTTGTTCCCGGGAAACAAAATCAAGCATGTCTTTTGAAGAGGTCATTATATGGCCTGAAGCAGTCCCCCAGGCAGTGGTATAAAAGGTTTGATGCTTTTATTACCAAGATAGGATATACTAGAAGCAAATTTGATTGTTGTGTATATTACAAAATTTGTAGTGATAGCCTTCTTGTATATTTGCTGTTGTACGTTGATGATATGTTGATTGCCTCTAGAAACATATCTGAGATCAACCAATTAAAAACTCAGTTAAGTGAAGAATTTGAGATGAAGGATATGGGCGGTGCAAAGAAGATTTTGGGCATGGAGATCATCTGGGATAGACACGCAGGATTGTTGTACTTGTCTCAACAACATTACATTGAGAAAGTACTTGAGCGATTTGGGATAGATAAGTCCAAGCCAGTTAGTAGGCCACTTGCAGCTCATTTCAGGCTCTCATCAGATCTATCACCGAGTACTGAGGAGGAGGTGGAGCACATGTCAAATGTGCCATATGCTAGTGCAGTGGGTAGCTTGATGTACGCCATGGTGTGCACTAGGCCAGACATTTCACATGCAGTCAGTGTTGTGAGCAGGTATATGCACAAGCCAGGAAAGACTCATTGACAGGTTGTGAAATGGATCATGAGGTATCTGAGAGGCTCCGTAGGAAGATGTTTGTGGTATAGTCAATCGAATTCTATTACAAGAATTATTGGCTATGTGGATGCGGACTATGCAAGAGATTTGGATAGCAGAAGGTCCATGACGGGCTATGTGTTTTGTGTATCAAGTTGTACGGTTAGCTGGAAGGTGACTTTGCAGTCATCAGTTGCATTGTCCACAACAGAAGCTGAGTACATGGCTTTGGCTGAAGGCGTTAAAGAAGGCATTTGGCTAAAGGGGCTGATCGATGATATGGGTATGACTTCTGAGATCACTAAGGTATTTTGTGACAGTCAAAGTGCCATACACTTGTCAAAGAATCAAGCATTTCATGAGAGAACAAAACACATAGACGTGAGGTATCACTTTGTTTGGGATATGGTGTCCCAAGGAGTTATGTTGGTTGACAAAGTTGGGACTAAGGATAATCCGGCAGACATGTTGACTAAGGTTGTTCCAGGAATCAAATTCGAGCATTGCTTGGATTTGATTAATGTTTGCAGACTCAGATAACAGGCCCTATTGGGGGCAGGGACAAAGAAGATGAATAGGAAATTTCAAGTCAAGGTGGAGAATTGTTGATTTTGCCTTGAAATTTGAGGTAAAATTGACAAGGAACAAAAGAAATGGAGAGAAACGAAGCAAAGTGGTCGAAATGGGCTCGAGAACACACCCCGGTGCGTGTTGGAAGGATGCCGCGCGCCGGTGTGCGAGGTAAGGCGCGCCAAGGCGTGTACAGGGGAGAAAAGGGCGCAAAAAGACGCGTCGTGCGCCCCTGCGCATAGTGAACAGTAACCTTGTGCCGAGGCTCAAGTTTTTTGCGCCGGGGCTCAAACTTTCTGGCCATGTTCGGGTTTTTATTGGCAGAAGCAATTTTGTGCACGCTGAGGTGCAAGTTTTGTGCGCCCCAGCGCACGACACAATCCCATTGGCCTTAGGCTTCGGTTTTCGACTATAAATATTAGTTTTTTCTTTTGGGAAAAGTATCACAAACATAACACAAGGGCTTCTTTAGTGCTTTTGAGTAATTCTCTCAAGATGGAGTTTAGAACGAGGGTGTTAGGTGTTTTCGTGAGATTTGTGGGATTCAAGTTTGTACTTGCACTTTGATTTGAGATCAATAAAATTCCTTTTCTTTGTCGGGTGGATTAGGCACATCGCCGAACCACGTTAAATTTTGTTGTCACTTTACATCGAATTATTTTACTATTATTTCATTGTTTTCGCAATAAATCCTCCTGGGTTTCAACAGAGGGCTTGTAGGGCAGCCTCATAGAGCCGGTTTTTGTGCCAAACTACAACATTTACACTTGTACATAGATTCATTTTATCTTGTAAAGAAAGTTGTAATTTGTTGGGAAAAATGCAAAATTGGTCCTGTAACTTGACGCTACTGGCAAAATAGGATTTTAACTTTTCGGGCCGCAAAATTGGTACATCATCTTCAAAAATTTGGCAATTTGAGGACAAATTGGACCTGAATTTCATTTTCCTCCAGCCCGATCCATGCAGCAGCTGATTTAGCGCCACATGGCGCCTTGTCAGTAGGCTCTTCCTCCATCTGCTTGTGTGGCGGTTGATGTGGCATATTCACTTGCCATATCAACAAAATAAAATGAAAAATCAAACAAAAATTAAAAAAAAAGCATAAATTTTAAAAGATATTTATATTCATATATACACATATACATATATATAAACACATACAAATATATATAACTATAATATATATGTATATAAACACCTCCAAGCGGCTGCCACTATCTCTGTGTCGGGGGCTGGCCGATGGCCAGTAGCCAGTTTGCTTTGGAGGGACAACGCGGGGAAGGGAAAGGGAATATAAAAAGGGGCGCCTGCTGCCATGGCCTTGGGAAAAGGAAAAGGTAATTGGGGGGGGGAGTGGGTAATGGCAGCCAAATTGGGGCAATTAGATGGGGAAAAAGAAAGGGAAAGGTGTTAGGGAGAGGGGGACGGGCGTGTCGGGGCTGGGGGGAGGGGGATGTGCGGGGGTGGTTTGGGGGGAAAGGTGAGAAGGGGGCCGCTGGGCACGGTCATTGGTTTGAGCGGCCACCTCGATGATGATGGCTGGCTGACGACCATGTCAGGGGAGGGGTTGCGGGTTTGGGGAAGGGAAAAGGTAGGGTAATTATATATATGTATATATAATATATATAAAATATATATACATATATATATTTCATAGAAATAACTATTATTTTTATTTAAATTAATAGATAAATTTATTTAAATTGAATTAAATTATTTTAGACCTATTTATAAATTTAATATTATTAAGTAATTTATATTATATTGTTAAAATCATATATTTTTAAATTTTTACAATTTATTTTATTTTTAATTAGAAAAATTAATTAAATAATTTTAGATATATTTATTATTTTAATATTATTGAGTATATAATTTAAAATATTAAACTTATATTGTCCAAGAATTGATTTAGATATTATATTTTTAATTTTTTATTTATTTTATATCTTGATTAAATTCAACTAAATTTGATGAAATTATTTTAGATATCTTTATTATTTTCATAATATTTGGATTTTTTATGTTTACAAAATGAGAAATTGTGGGCTTTTCTTTTTCTAAACAATGTGTTTAATCATTTATTCTTTTCTTCTTTTTTTTTTAATTTGGTTAAATTTTTTTTTTTTAAATTGTTGAGGTCTATTTTGTTTTTTCTTTTTTTGTGTCCTAGTGTAAATTTATGGTGATATGGCAACAAAAATTGACAAAGCATATGCCATGTAGGAGAGAAGTAGATATTTAGGCCGACAAGGCGCGATGTGGCGCCAAATCAACTGCCACATGGACGGGGCTGGAGAAAAAATGAAATTCGGGCCCAATTTGTCCTCAAATTGCCAAATTTTTGAAGATGGTGTACCAATTTTGTGGCTTGAAAAGTTAAAATCCTATTTTGCCAGTATGGTCAAGTTACAGGACCAATTTTGCTTTTCTCTAATTTGCCACTTAGATTTTGTAATCTGTTTTGATGATTAATATACAGGCTAGGGTCAATGCCTTCACCCCCCCCACGTAAAAGCGGTTTAATTATTGAAAAAAAATATTCAATTCAAGTTATAAGTATCAAATAAGTTGGTTTTTTTTTTTTTTTTTTTAATTTATAAACACATCAAGAGTTCATTAGTATTCAAATCTTAACTTTGTATATGCATAAATGTGAGACAAGCTAAATGGTCAATTGGCTAGTAGCATTGCTACAAGTGTTGGATTTAAAGTTTGAATTTTAACAAATTCTAAGTACACATGTGCATATATTAATAAAAAAATAATAAATGTAAAACTATGTTGTTGGATTAATAAACTACTCAATTATAATTGAGTATTAAACTAAGTTTGGATATGATTTTTTAATTTTAACCTTGATAAGTACTAAATAAAATTTGAATTATAACATATTTTACTCGATTGATCAGTTCATTTATGGTGCTTATCGACTAGGTTGTTTTGATGATCATCATGCAACTGCATTGTTTTTTTAATTGCACTTGCATGGAATGAAAGGAATGCTATTTTTAATATCTAATCAAATATTATACATGAATTATTTTTGTATTTAGCTTATTTTGGTTATATCTATACCATGTATAAAGCACATGCTAATTTCAATTTAACCCCTTGTGAAAATAAAAAAGAGCAAAAATACCCCTAATGAAAAAAAAAAGGCAACAAATCTCCTTGTGATTTTAAAAATTATGCACACTACCTCTTCATCATGATTTGCTACAGTTTAGACCAAATTTCAATATATAAAGACTATACTACCCCTAGTTATTTCATATATTTTCAATTTTATTTATTTATTTTTTAAATATATTTTTATATACCTTCTTTCATCTCCTCCATCCTAATTTTTATTTTTAAATTTAAAAATTATTTTTAATTTTTTATTTTCATTTTTCTAATTTATTCTTTTTTTATTTATATATATATATTATATGTACAAATATATAATATCCTATAAATATAAATATAAAATATATAATATAATTCATTATAAATACATAAATATATTTATGTATATATTTATATATAATATATATTAATAAATAAACATAGAAATGTAATATATTATATTATATTATATTATATTTTATATAATAACCCCCACCCTTGCCCACGCCCAGCCCCACCATATTTTACCTGCTATGCCAGTTGCTCCAGCGAGCAGCGGCCATGGCTGCCCCTGTGAGTGGTAGCCCACTGCTCGCACAGGTGGCCTCTATGGCCGCATGCCGGAGGCCTCTATGAGGCGGCTTCCATGGCCGCTCCTGCAAGCGGCGGCCATGGCTGCCGCTCGCAGAGGTGACCTCCATGGCCAGTGTAGGAGGCCTCTGCGAGAGGTAGCCATAGCGGTATTCGCCGGCGGCCATGAGCCTTGCGGGGTGGGGAGGATTGGGTGGGTTGGGGGTGGTGGTGCTGGGCTTACATATATGTACATATAATATAATACATATGTTTGACTATATAAATATAGTTATATATAAATATATCTATATATTTAAAATATATATGTATGTATATATAAATATATAAATATATTTATATATTTTATATTTTTTATTAGATAGAAGTAGTCTGAACAATCAATTTTTTTCAATGAATCCAAAAGTTGATATTCAGGGAAAAATTAATATTTGAATAGAAAAAACCCTAGAACCAATTGCAGTTGTCGTGCGTGAATTGCACCGCAGGATAGAGGGGGGTAATTTGCTACCTTTTTAAAAGCATAAGGGGGCACTCTAAGTACTATTTCTTTTCTCATAGGGGGTTTTTTGTCCTTTTTTATTTTCACATGGGAGTAAAACCTAATTTGCCCTATAAAGCACCTATCTTCTTCTTTTTTTTTTTAATATATGTTTTAAGATAATCTCCTTAAAGTATGATCATTGTAATTTTCTAATTCTCATAACTACTTAGATAGTTACTTTTTCTTTTTTTTTTAGTACTTTTTTCTTTTTCCTTCTTAATTGTTTTTTCTTTTACTTATCACTAACATTTAAATAAATGCATTGATAATGCTAAAAATTATAGAAACATTTAAAAGAGTAAATGAGTGTGCATAGAATTTCAACACACATATTGAGTGTGCCAAAATTACTATTATAATTAAGCAGCTAGTTCTATGTTATCCTAGCCTTGATATGGTTATGCCTTTTGTTTGGCAATAGGACTAAAAAAAATAAATTGAACTGGTTGATACTTAATTTTAAGATTGATTGCAGAAATTCATTTGAATGCCCTTTGTTAAATATGTCTGGTAAATTAAGTTTGAGCATAATTTTTTATCACTCGATAAAGTTTTTGATACATATGTACACTAAGAGTTTGTTAGAATTCAAACTGTACATTTCAAACCTCAAACTTATACTTATCATGATAATTATATAATTAGACCCGATTAACTTAAATTTTAGGAAAGTTCAAATAAATTTGCACAATCATATATTCTACTCACTTTTGCTATCATTTATTTCGAACGACTCAATTTATTTATAAATTACTTTGGCAAGTCATAATTATTTATTATACTCGCTCAATTTATTAATTTACAAACTGTTTTAACAACCATTTATCTTGCTCCATTCAGTTGGTTATAAAATGCTTTAATAGATTCATTATTGTTCTACAAATTACTATGACTTATTCTGCTCGATTGAATTCACATATTGTGCATGTTTGGGTTGCTCCAACTATAATTCCTTATAAGTTCATACATATTATAAAATATTTTTAAAACCCATAAAATATTAAATAGTTAAATAAAATAAAATTATAGACATATAAAATATTAGAATCATATTTTTCATATCTAATATATTTACTGTAATTAAATGAATTTATTAAAATTTTATAAATACGTTAAATCCTTCTTATTTTTAATGTAATTCATAAGATCATAATACTTTATTTAGAAATTTATATAAACTTATTTTTAGAAAAAAATACCAAACATGTTATAAGAAAAAATATAAATCTCCAAATATATTATGAAACATATTTATAAATTCAATCAAATACTTTCTAATTTAATAAAATTAATTTTACAAAAAAATGTAAGCTCGATGAATGAATATATCTCTACACAAGATCAATTCAAATCAAGTAGCTTCATATATGTATTCTACAACCAATAAATAAATATAAAATGGGAATTAAGGAAAAGAAAACGAAAAAAACTGAATAAAAGAATCAATCAACAAAACTAATTAAGTGACGAAAAAAAGAAATAAATAAATTGAGAATAAAAGAAACAATAGCAATGTAGAGTATTTTATTCTATTATCTATCAAGAAATTAAGAGTCCCTATATATCAATTATGAAAAAGAAAACTATGTACGAAATTAAGAATCCCTATATATATATATATATATATATATATATCAATACATATCAGAAAGAAGACAATAACGAGCAAGACTGTCAAACTCAAAGCTGTACATCCCATTCTTCGGCTCTTTCCAACTCCAGCGATCTTCCGGCTTCTTCGCCGGAGCCGACGGCTGGCTTTTTCCTTCTTCTTTCGCCGCCTTCTTCACGTCATCAATCTTCACAGGCTCTTCTTGCTTGTTAGATGAAGACAGAGATGAACAGAGGCCGGCGAGGTCCCGGCGAATAGACCCGAAGAAGAGGAAGTCGAATGGTGTGATAACCCACGTCGACATGGCTGGCTGAATCGGAGAATTCCTGGAATAAAAGAAATTGAAGAAAATTTCAGGGAACTTTTGTGCGGTTTTTGGTGCTGCGTTCTGATGGAGGAAAGTAATGGGCGTGGAGAGGGTTTTTATAGGGGGGGAAAAGGAGTTCGGATTAGGGAGAAATTGCAGGTTTAATTGGATTAGGAAAAGGATAAAGAGTTTGAGATCTAGTAGAACTGTGTTTATAGACTGGGTTGTGACCCGTCAAAAATAATTATGGGAGATTATCATAATCTCTATTAGTGTAATCTTATATTTAATAGTATAGATTATATTTGATATTATAATGTATTCGAATCTTTTACCTCACGTTTGACATTAACTATTTATTGCTATATTATTTTTATTTTTCAATTATGCCCCTCCCTCAAAATTGGGTGAGTAAAAGCAAAAATGCATGAGAATGAAAGAAAGATAATGGGTTTTATTAATAATCCTGATTTCAGATTACAATTTATTCATCACAAGATATTTGACTTGATCTCTGAGTAGGCCTTTTGTTAATGGATCTGCTTACCCCATTTGAGATCAATTGTCTTATGGTATTGTGTCATCGCCTGATACAACGAAATTTATCATTATTCATACTGCTTTGACTTAGGTACTTCCACCTTGGCCAAGCACCCCTACATTTGCACATATTTGCAATCAAATTATTGAAATACCTTTTCTTTTGCACCTCTAGTTAACACAACTTAATTTAAGTCACATATATCACACTTGTGAGTTGTGTCAATTTGAAATGGAGGCAACAATTCCAAATTAACTAATCTACATAGACTATTGAAATTAACATGTCCTAATTTAACATGCTATAAACTACAACACTCAATAAGTAGAACTGGAGGCTTTATTATTATTTACTTGAACATTTTTTAGTACAGACATTACATTGAATTTGAACAATCTATTATGCACATAGCCTCTACTTAGAAAAGGCCTCCATTTTGTTCTTGCCTGTCTTATCATCAGATATATGATTGTCCTCCTCTATTCTCAACCAGATAATCAAATTTTCCAAACCCATCTCATTTCTTTTGTGTTTGAGATAGTTCTTAAAATCCTTCCAAGATGGCGGTAGCTTTTCGATGATTACGGTTACTTGAAAGGATTCACTCAAAATTATATCTTCAGCATGAATTTCGTGTAGAATAATCTACAGTTCTTGGACTAAGCTCATGACGGATTTGAAATCCACCATCTTGTAGTCTAGAAATTTGATAATTCGTCTTAAAATTCTTGGTGCAATGTGTGGAATTTTCGTGATCAGCTAAAAATCAAGTAGTTGAGGCAAGAGTGGAGCTCTCTATCTTTAAGACGAATTAGCCCCCGTACTAGTGCAAACAGCAACTGGCTATTGTCTCCTAAAATACAACGACTAATTCAAACGGTAATAGCACTACAAACCATTTGATCTCTCGAACTTTAGGCATACTAAACTCTCAGGAATATGCTCATAATGTTGTATGAAAGATGTTGCGTGACTTGTAAGATGTAATACAGGACATATCCTTTTATAGTGCCAAGGTAGAAGTCTGAAAGGTGGTCGTTAATGTTGTTGCAAATTTCCAAAGCAGCTATCATTAATACATGAAGTTGGAAGGACGCAGCCTAAATTCATTTGCTGGAGATGCGTGCAATCCAAATACATCCGCTGGAGGATTTATTATGTTGTTATCCAATTTCCAGAAAGATAAGATGGCCATTAATATCACTTGTTTTCTGGATAAGTTGAAATTAATTTCAGAAGTTTGAAGGTTATTTCTTGTCAGACCAGATTTAGTCCAAATTAAAGTTAACATTAGACTGAAGGCCCAATTTAGCCCAAGCCCAACCTAGCCCATTCCAGTCGGACGGGCGGCGGCGTCGCGCGTGCGGGTGTAGGTTGGATTGAATCCAATACCATGTAGGTCCTCTCCCCTCCAAACACTTGTAGTACCCCCAAGGAGCCCATCCCATACCTCCAACTTGAGATATACATTCAAGTCCACCTTTTACAATGTGGAATGGAGTTTCACTCATCCCATTCCTTTGGCTCATTCTAGTCTTCTAAGTTAATTTTCAAGTAGCTCACTTTGATCATTAATTTCTCATTCACTTGAAATTGATTTTGGCCAAATAAACATACTATCGTCATCTACCAACGGAGTAGTTTACAACGATCACCAATTTCTTAAAAATTAATATCTTGAGCACACTTAAAAATTTGGTCAAAGAAGACCAATTTCCAATAAAGTTTTCGACCAAAGTTGTGCAGAGTAATTTTGATAGTAAAATAGGACTGGTGAGACAAGATTTTTATACCATATGGATGACCTCCCTTGAACCTTGACCTTGCACCATTGGATCAATGCCATTTACCTTTTAATAATGTAAGGATGTATAGTTACTTTCAGTGCAAATAGAAGTTTGTATTGAATAAATTGGTTATGGTCTCCAATGTTAATAAATGATTTTTGAAGAAAAATAAACGCTCAGCAAACTGATTAATATATATTTATATTAATCATTGATTGGATCGTAATTGAACCGTAATACTATAATTATGTAATATATATATATATATTGTAACACCCTGAAATTCGATATTTCGAAAATAATGAAAAAAGACACAATTACAAGAAAAAGAGAAGTTTTGGGGTCAATTTACAATTTGAGAAGAGTGGATTGAACCAAATTTGGAAACTCTTGGGGTTGCTTGGTAATTATTTCAGGTCAAAGGGGTCAAATAAGGCATAAATTATTTCTTGGGGCTGAATTGAAGTGTCGCAATTTTTTTGGAGGACCTAATTGAAGAAGGGGATAATTTTGGGGGGCCAATTTGAAATTTGGAAAAGTTGGATTTGAAGAAAAAAAATATGGCAAATTGCATTTCTTCTTCCTTTTTCCTCCTTCTCCACCATGACCACCTTATCTCGGCGATCTCCACTCCGGCGACCACCTTTCACCAAACCAAACCGACCAAACCTTTCCTCTCACTCTTAGCTTCACTTTGATACCTCATGCATACCATTCCGTCGGCAGGATCACCAGATTCTTGAAGCTTAAAGTGGGACGGCGACGGTGCTTGGCAGGCGACGACGGACGGTGACCAAAACTCATTTTTGGGCATGTTTTTTGGTAGCTCTTGGCATGAGGAAGCTTGATATACCTTTACATTAGAGTTTGGCACGGCGGCAGAGGCTGAAAATGGTGATCGGAGACGGCGGTGAGGAAACCTATTTGGTGGCGGTTGAGCTTGATTGAGGGTGTTCTAGGCTGAGGAACTGGAAACTGATTGTGGGGTTGGATTCAGGAGCTCAAGAGGAACATTTTGGTAGTGGTGGCAAGATTTTTCGGCAGCAACAGACGACAGTGCTTCGGCGACCCCCAAACAATATTTTCAACTTGTCGCGGTGATCGTGGCGGTGTTCTTAGTTCGTGATTTTGATGCCTTGATAAGCAATTTGGGTATTAGGGAGTGTGAGGATTAAGCTTTAATTGGTTGTACCTTGTTATATGTATTATGCATATGTTGTACTTGCCTAATTTAGCTTGTACTTATGTAGTAAGGATTACGGTATATGGATATATATATATATATATATAAATCTAGTTCCCATGCAAGGAGGCATATAAGTTAGTGAGCCTGGATATTGCCATGATATGATAATTGGGATTAATTGAGTTAATTAAAAGATTTGAGCCTTAACTTGTGGATTTATGGATTTGGAATCAAGTGATAGTAATTGGGCCATTATTGCGAAATTTGGATGATATGATGAGAATGACTACGTAATTAAGGACTAGTTATTGCTTAGTCATTAGATTTAATATGAAATCAAGACTAATGTGGGAATAATCAGTCTTATTGGTCATTATTGGGTCGATAACGCCGTTTAAGTTTTAAACTATCATGTTAATATGGTTATTTAGTGAATTTGGATTAATGATAAGCATGATAGTGATGCTGGGAGTCAAATATGGATTTTGACTGTAATTATACTATTTTGGTTAGGTGAAGTGGAGTTTGGACCCCGATGACCAGTAGACGGCAGATTATGGTAGCTTTCTCTAAGACTACAAGAGGTGAGGGTTTGCCAATCTGGCACTTCATTTCATTTTTCGGTATTTGTGATAAACTCCTGTGAGGGTTACTATTTCTGAATTGATTGTATTGTTATTGAAATTCATGATCTGTTAATCTCTTTGATATTCTATTATCTGATTCGGACACCCCTGTGAGGGTTATTTCTACTGTGATTTTGTTTCCTGTTTCTTCTGCACCCAGAACATTTATCTGATATATGTTATCTGATCATTTTGTTATCTGTCTTGTTATTTATATTGTTTTGATATCTGTACTGTCCGGTACTGTTACTGTTTGCCCTATCAGCATTATTGTTATCTAGTATTAGCAATGCACTAGGGATTACCCCTTAGGCATCTGTGTCAACTGTACTTGGTACTTATACTTGTCTGTAAGTCTGATACGTCAGGGGCTATTCTCTGAGTACTTGTCTGTAAGTATGAGACGTCAAGGGCCATTCCTTGAGTATTTTGTTCTATGTAAGCTAGGGGCTATTCCATGGGTATTTAGTTTGTCAGCCATATGCTAGGGCTATTCCTAGGCATGGGCGATGTGTCAGGGCTATTCCTGAGCATCAGTGACGTGCTAGGGCTATTCCTAGGCATCTTCCGTCCATCTGTTAGCAATATGCTAAGGCTATTCCTAGGTATGGGCGATGTGTCAGGGCTATTCCTGGGCATCTACCATCTATTTGTCTGTGATGTGCTAGGGCTATTCCTGGGCATCTACCGTCTATTTGTCTATGATGTGCTAGGGCTACTCCTAGGCATCTACCGTCTGCCGGCGACTGTCATGTACCAAGCTGTCACGCTTGGATAAGACTAATTGAAATGTAAATGTCATTCGAGACTTCTATCCGACTGAAATCTGACTGACGGACTGTATTCTGCCTATTAGACTGTTCCTGACTGTTTGAACGTATCCTGTTGTATTTCTGTTAAGTGTTGATTGATGATCTGTTGAGTCGAATTCTTCCTCAACAGATCCCTATTATTTACATTACAATTATCCCTCACTAAGTCCTTTGAACTTACCGCCCCGTTTATCTTGATTTTCTCAAATAGGTATAAGTGAAGAATATGAGGTTCTAACTTGGAGTGAAGAAATACCATTCTATAATAGAATGGGTGCTCAGATGTTTAATTGACTTCACTTGAATGTTGTAATTGGAATTAGTGACATTGTGGTATGTCACGATTGATATCGATGACGTGAAGCCTGTATATGTTTTGTTAGATGTGAGAAGTTGAATCACGACTTATTTAATGTTTTGAAGAGTTGGTAAGTTTGAAATCTGCTGCTATATGTCTTTGATAAGTTTTGAAAATTTTTCTGATGGGCTTATTGACTGTATGGCTTATTCCTGGGTTTAAATTAAGATTGAACTGAGCGGTGCCTCAGCTTAGGTGCTATCTCGAGTGGGGGCGCTACATATATATATTTATATTGTATATATTACGTAAAAATTAATAAAATATCAAAATATAAAACATAATGATCTGAAATGATATTGTCTAACTTCACAATCCAAAACTTCATGATTAATATAATAATATGATCACCACAATTTAAATCTCTCAATTCTAAAACTAAACACATCAATAATTTAATGATATCGGAACCAATCCTCATCGTCTTCTCCATCCTCATCAAGGTTTTTATGGACTTGGTTGCTATTTCCAGCACTAGTACCAACACCAACAACGGAGAGAGGATATTTTCTCAATCAAAAGAGATTTTATTTTTAGATTCAAATTTAGTTCAATTTTTACAAAGATAAGAGAATGTGTATAAAGATATTAAACTATTCCAGTTGGACTAGTGTTTAATTTAATTAAAATTTATTTAAGTTCAATTTAAGTAACTATCAAATAAATTATCATTTTAAAATTATAAACACATCAAGAGTTCATTAGAGTTTAAATTTCGACTTCGTATGCATAAATTGAGACGAGTTAAATGATCAATTGGTTCAATAACATTGCCATAAATATTGAATTTAAAATTTGAATTATAACAAATTCTAAGTACAAGCGTGCATATATTAATAAAAAAATAATAAATGTGAGACAATGCTGATGGATTAATTAATTACTTGAGTTCAAATTTGAGCATATATTTTCTCATTTGAAAAAAATTATAATTCAATTCAACTACAAGAACTTCACATGTGTTTAATTTGATTATAGTTTGTTTAGGTTGGATTCAATTAGATATCAAATTAAGCTCTCAAATAATTTTTTTTAAGTTCGATATAAATTCAACTAAGCTTGAATTATAATAAGTTTTACTAGATTGGTGCTGCTATTAGAATTTGACTTCTGTTCAACTTATTTAACACTTATTTGAATTCGACTCGTTGGGTTCTCAATTAAATCAAGATCAAACATATTAGCTTGGACAATCATATAAGTTATATCTTACTCCTTTTATTGGCATAGCTCCATCAAAGGTGGCAAATAGGTGTTTTAGGTCAGACATGGCTTGGACTCAATTGTATTGGATTTAAAAATTTGTGGTTTAATATGAGTTTTAAGAATGTAGGCTGAAGATACGTTAAATTTAAAGTGGATTGAGTTGGATTAAAGATGGGCCAATGCACTTAAAAAGAATTATTTTATTTATTTAGAAAAATTAATTCAAAAGGTTATAGTAATACTAATATACCTTTTATATCTTATTTAATTTATAATTTTACAATACAATGAGATGACTTATTAGATTATATGGTTCTTTCATTAATTTTTTTTCGTAGTATGTAATTACACTAGTAATTAATTAGAGCTCGATTCTTATTTCATTTAAAAACTGATAATTTTGAAAGAAAAAAAAAATTGCTTCATTGTTCCATCAATAAGTGTATCTTAAATTTTTAATAATGAATTTGTTAATTTTCATTTTTCAAGAATTAAAAGATATAACTTGTATGTCAAATTACTTTTAGCTTGCAATATTAGCTAAACAACAAATAAAGTTTTTCAAAATATTAGACATAACTTGTATTCGTGTGACTTCAATATATTATTCAAACACTAAAATCTATATTAAAAAAAAATAATTCTATATATATGTTTAAAGTACAAGACATTTTTTAAAAGTTAAAGATTATTAATAATTCAAAAGGAACGAGACTTTGACAAAAATGATGAAATAAAAATAATATTAATTTTGTGATTATTAATTTAGTTTTTGTAAAAAAAATTATTAAATTTTTTATTTGATCCTTTCTAAGCCCACTCGAACCCACTTTAAGCTCAAAAACTAACACAATTCATTAAACTCAATCCATTTCAATTTATTTCAAAATTTTAAAATTTAACCAAAAATCATGTAAATTGAATTGGACCCATGAATTGCAGCCCACTTTACAGCTTGACATTCCCCATCCTCTCAAGGAGAAAGCCGACCCCTCACCCAACCCTGAAGCAGAGCATCATTCATTCTAGAAACGAAGGCTGTAGATTTACTTTGCTTGATTAAACATAACTTTAAACCAAATTTCTTGTTCATGCAAACTTTCAAAACCTCAATCGTTAAAACACTATTAAATAAGAAAAAATTTCATTAACACACTATGCACATTTATTAGGGTTTGTATTCAAGAACTCAAACATATAAATATGAAGATGGTATTATTGAATCAATTAATCTTTCGACAATACAGTAAAATAATATTTATTTACTGTTGCCAATAAGCACTCAAAATAATTGCCACCATTAAACATAGAGGCAAAAAGAGACAAATTCTTGGTATGAATGAATTAACAAACCTCAATGAACTTTAAATGTACGTATTTTGTGTATATATATAGAAACACTTTCTTTGTATGTATTTTATCAACAAATGAACAAATATAAAAAGCTAAACAAAATAGGGGAGTTCTAGAATCAGTCATTCTTGTAGGTGACTAACTTTAATCATAGTATAAGATTATGACACATGTACTTTATTAACTTTTCTACAACAGATAACTTGTCTATTAATGTTAAATGTAACTTATTGCTATTATTAGAATTAAATTTCTTTGTTGGCATGAAGATTCAATCTTGGGTATGATGGTTGCAGCTAAATGATAAAAAATTCTAAAGTTGGGATTTGACCTTGGGTTCCTTGGTTAATGGAGAAGTCAAGTATATAATTCTTAACTTACCTAAAAATAAATATAATTTTTAAAAAACTTTTATAATTTTAAATTAAAAAGAGAATCGATTCAAATCAATTTTTATTTGACTCATTTTTTATATAAACCCAAAAAAATTACAATAACTCCATAATTTTGTTTTGTCTGAAATTTTTAAAAAATCATTAGCCTCCATTAACAAATTTGTTAACATCGTCCAAAAAATTATGTGAAAGTTAAAAAATATCCTCCAATAATCATTCCATTATTTTTGAGGCAAAAATGCTCTTGAACCTATTTATAATATTTTTTATACTATTGTCTAATTCTAACATTATTTAAATTACTCATAAAGTTTAAATATATTTTATTTTTAATAAAATTATTTAAATATTGAATTCAAGTTGAATTAAAAATGAAAAATTAAAAACATAAACATATACAAACAATTTAATCAATTTTAATTAAACTTATTTATTAATTAAAAAATAAAAGAGGTAAGAAGTAGAAAAAAATAAAACTAAAGTAAATCATTTTTATTTTTAATAAAATTATTTAAATATTGAATTCAAATTGAATTAAAAATGAAAATTAAAAACATAAACATATATAAACAATTTAATCAATTTTAATTAAACTTATTTATTAATTAAAAAATAAAAGAGGTAAGAAATAGAAAAAAAATAAAACTAAAGTAAATCAATTTTATTTTTAATAAAATTATTTAAATATTGAATTCAAATTGAATTAAAAATGAAAATTAAAAACATAAACATATATAAACAATTTAATCAATTTTAATTAAAATTATTTATTAATTAAAAAATAAAAGAGGTAAGAAATAGAAAAAAAATAAAACTAAAGTAAATCAATTTTATTTTTAATAAAATTATTTAAATATTGAATTCAAATTGAATTAAAAATGAAAATTAAAAACATAAACATATATAAACAATTTAATCAATTTTAATTAAACTTATTTATTAATTAAAAAATAAAAGAGCTAAAAAATAGAAAAAATAAAATAAAAGTAAATCAATCTCTTGAAAGATATAATTTTATAATTATTTAATATATATATATATATGTGGTCATATATATATATGAATATATATATATTATTGTAAAAAAATGAAGAGTTTTTGTGGTATTTAATTTTAATTTTTTAGTGAGGGTTATGATATATTTTTGTGGGTCTTTTTATAAATAGATAAATTTTTGGGAGTACAATATAACAGAAAGAAGACAATAACAAGCAAGACTGTCAAACTCAAAGCTGTACATCCCATTCCTCGGCTCTCTACAACTCCAGCGATCTTCCTGCTTCTTCGCCGGCGCCGTCGGTCTTTTTCCTTCTTCTTTCGGCTTCTTCGCCGGGGCCGCCGGCTGGCTTTTTCCTTCTTCTTTCGCCGCCTTCTCCACGTCATCAATCTTCACAGGCTCTTCTTGCTTGTTAGAGGAAGACAGAGATGAACAGAGGCCGGCAATGTCCCGGCGAACAGAGCCGAAGAAGAGGAAGTCGAATGGTGTGATAACCCACGTCGACATTGCTGGCTGAATCGGAGAATTCCTCTAAACACCCACTTGCATTACTAGAATGTCTCAGTTAATTAAAAGCACAATTAATTAAAAATTAAAAACAATACTATTTGGGAATAAATAAGCAAAAAAATTTAAATATACATTTTTAACTAAATTAAAATTTTAATTTAAAAAAAAAGATAAATTTTCAAAAAAAAATAAAAATGGAAAATCAAATCCCCATGGACCCACCCACCTTCCCCCCTTCCCAGCACACACCCCCGCCGCCCCGCTCCCCCAACACCCAACTCCTCCAACCCTACGGTCCCAACCTTCCCCACCAAAAACCAAAATCAATGGTGCCATGCTACTGTAGCAGCAGCACCATGGTTGCCGCCTTGGCCAGATCTGAGTGGGGGGTGGGAGGTGCATTTTTGTATATGCTGTATATATATAAATATTTACATATTTTTTAATATATGATTTTAGGGCATTTTTGTACTGTTGTGAAGGGTTTGAGGACATTTTTATACTCTCCATAATGAACTTATAATCCAAATCATCCGAAGGGCACTTATGGAATTCACATGATATTTTTAAAGGAAATTTGAAAAAAAAACCTAATGGTTGGATTGAATTGTTAGACAGTAATAAATCTCAAGAGGGTTTTCGTAATTTTTGAAAAAGCAAGGATATTTTTGTAATTATCCTAAACTCAGGGGTGGTAGCCGTCATTCATCTTATATATTATTTTAAAATATATTTTGAGAGACTTTTTGCGGTAATTAATTTTTAATTTTTTAATAAGGGTTAAATGGTATATTTTGTGCATCTTTTCATAAATAAATAGAATTTTAGGGGAATTTTCATAAATAGATAATAATTTTTGTCCAAATTTTAACAAAAAATTGGGATGAGGACTAAAAGTATTAAAAAAATTATGAAATTTGGACAAAAATGTTCAATTCCATTAGCTCGGGACTAACAATGTATACACAGTTAAATAATAGGACTAACAAGGCAATTTTTCCCTACATTTACACATTGAATTAATCATACACTATGAATAGATCGTACATAAGGACTGTATAGGTAGCAGGTCTATGAAACCTGTTTAGCAAGTGAGAGGTTACAATAAATGAACAGTGCACATCTGTTGAAGCATATTACACGGACTAGATTTGTTATGACTAAGTTAGTCACCTACAATTTATGACTGATGCTAGACTTTCCCAACAAAAGAATCAATCAAGAAAACTAATTAAAAAAAATCAATTATGAATAAAGAAAAACGGCCAATACAGAGTACCATATTCCACCACCATCCATGAAGAAAAAACCCTAATCTATATTCAATTATCAAAAGCAAAAACTATGAAAATAAAAAATGAACATCAATCTCAAAGTAGTGGATTCCATCAAACTTCGGTGCAAACCTCGGTTCTCCCATTCTTTGGCGATCTTTCTACTTCTTCGCTGCCACAGACGGGCTATTGCTCTTCTTCACATCATTAATTTTAACGGCGCTGTCTTGCTTGTTTGAAGAAGATAGAGATGAATAAAGGTGGGCGAGGTCCTTACTAATTATCTCGGTAAGAGCAAAGTCCAATAAGGTGACAATCCATGTATTCATGGCTGGTTGAATGAGGGAATTCCTAAAATAGCAGAAGAAATTTGAAGAATATTGAGAGAATATTTCTGCGTTTGATCTGTTGTCAGTTTTGTTAGAGGAAAATTATGGGGGCAGAGTAATAGTTTTATAGGAAAAAGTCTAAAGGGTTTAAATAGAATAGGAAAAGGGAGGGAGGGGGGGGAATGCAATTTTAGTCCACTAATTATGGTCATCTAAGAAAAGAGGACATTAATAATTTGCGTTTTTCGATTTGATCCATTCTGGCAACCAAATTGGCACATTAAGGACATTTTGTCACAATTTTAGGACAAAATGCCTGAAATTACACATAATCTCATCGAAAAAATGCATGTGTGTCTCATGTGATGAAAAATTTGGGCATTTTGCGACACCTGGCATTAATTATACATGTCCACACTTATGCATGTGGCTTTCACTTGCCACGTCACAATCCGAATGGCATTAAATAGGCAATATCAACAAGAAAAAGCCACATTCGCAATTTGGGTGGCCACATTAACTAAAATTGGAGGGAAAATTACTAGGGCTCCTCCTTCCTCATCCTTAAAGACTGAAGCTTCTCTTTGTACCCAAAATTTTTCAGTGCCAGAAAATTCAAAGCAAAAATCTAGGGAACACAAAAATCTGAAATGTCTTCGAGCACATCTTCTTCTTCACCCATGTCAATAGCACATATGGATTGCTTCTGAGGTGCGAGGGTTGAGAACTTCATGGACAGAGATTAACCCAGGAATGAGGTTCCATTCATGCCCCAATCAGGTGAGGAGGAAGAATGGTCATAAGTTAAAAGCTCTAGTTCACCCAAATCTTCATCTCTTCATTTTTGTGAAGTATTTTTTTTTTTTTTTTTTTGGGTATAGATTAATAGATGCAATTTTTTCCAATGGGCTAATCCACATATGTGCAGTCGATTGAAGAATATAATACCAGGTTTGTTTCGCATAATTAACTCCATGGAAACTGAGGTTTGTAAGTTGAGGAGGAAGAACAAACTCCTGCAAAATGGCAATGGTGCCCTCTTGGGTCTGCTTTCTCATGGTTTGGGTGGAATTGGAATAGGAAAACAATGTATTAAGAAGTATTTTAAGTTACTGGCAGTGGTTATTATGTTGTACGAAAGCATGATGTTTATGTTGTAGGTAGTGATGTATAGAAATCTTTTGCTTTAATTATGGCTTTTGCGCTGATGTAATGCAGTAGCTTATGGTTTTGTTGAGGTTTTGCCTTAATGAATTTGATGGTTGATGGTATATATATTTGTTTTGGCTGTATAAACAAACAAGTAAAGTGACTAAAACTAAGTAAAGGGCATTAAAATCTAGAAGCCAACTTTTTCAACCACCAACCAATATGCATAAAATATGGAAGCCAACAGCATCCCACAATAGCTAACATGCATACAATCTGGAAAAACAACAGCATCCAACAACATGTATAAAATCTGGAAACCAACAACATCCAACAACATACATAAATTCGCAAAAGATGATTAGGTTTGAATACATAGATAAATGACAATAACAATACATCCATCTTCCTTCTTTTGTTTCATTCACAAAAAATTCACAACTTTTGACACAAAACACTGGCAACTATCTGCACAAGTCTCCAATTTCATTTCACCAAGACAAAAATACAAGTTATTTCAACGAAAAGAATCCCATCTTTACATTAGCTTCAATTAACTTTATTCTTGCCACTTTTCTTTTTCTTTCTATTGATATTGTCTATGGCAGTGTTCAAATTGCTCAAAGTGTCATATCTCTTCCTTCCTGATGTGACTTGAGATGGCTAACTCCCAACATTTTGAGAAAGCTAAAACTGTTGGTACATGCTTGGTCCAGGCACCTTGTCAGGTCGTTGAGGATTGACCACTTGTCTTTTTTGCTTTGTTTCTATGCCTTTCCTTTACATTGAGTAGCCTTGTTCCTAGCCTGAATTCACATAAAATCACAAATAAGAATCCAAACACCTCTAACAAATAACCTATTCAATGATAAATATCATACCTCAATTTTTTTCCTAGCAGATGCTATAAGTGAACCTAAATCAAACGGGTCATGGATGGGTATATCTTGAGTAGCCTTCCTCTTTGCCTATAAAATACATAAAATTGTTAATAAAAAACTTATTTGGAAAAACAACAATAAATCATAAGTATATTGCAATATCAACCTCCATTAACTTTTTCCTAGTTGTTTTCGCTGGTTGTGCGCTTAAATTATTGGCTGTAACGTCATCATTTTGCCTCATTAGCTCTTACAAAGGCCATAAATTAGTTACCAATGCATGTTATTATAACATTTAACACTATTTATTGAGAAGTCACATAATAATATGCACCTCAGTGGAGGTATTGATGCCCCTTCTTTCATCAATTCTTTTCTTTCTCCTAACCTGTAAGAACAAGACATAGAAAAAGTAGTTACTTTGATATACATATATGTCAAAAGTTAAACACAAAACATTGCTGACAAAGGAGTTATACCTCTTTAACAGTTTGTTAGCAATTTCCTTCTTTAAGAGGACAGGTTTTGAAGTTGTGCCCTTCATTTTTACAGTGACTACACTTTACAGTGAACTGTCTCCCCTTGGCTTTTATTAGGTGCTCTCCTTTTGATCTTCCCCTGCCTCTTTATTTTCCTTTGACAATCTCATCTATGTCTCTTCTTCTAGCATTAGTAGGCCTTACTTTCTTCTTGCCAAAATTTGGTGGCAAAGGAGGAATAAATAGTATCTCACCCCAAATATCTTGCCCATTTATTCCCATTATAGCTGGTTCATATACCCTCTTGTAGCTTCCACAGTATAACAATTATCCACATGATGCAAAGGATCATCTCTTTTGCTGCAAATTATACTACATGCATGCAAACATGGGATGTCTGTGAGCTCCCACCTCATGCAGCTGCAAGTCCATAGCTCCAAATCTACACATTACTAGCCCCCATAAGTATGGGTGATCTGATAGTGAGTATTATTCAATTTTCTTGGTATGCAATCTGTCAACTTCTTAATGTGTTCTTCAATTATTTCCACGACTGTAGGGAAAATGGCACATCTCCACTTGTTGGCAGCCTTATCTCTATTCTTCTGCAACCTTATCATGAGGTATTCTCTAATCTATTCAAGCATTGTTATAATTGGTTTCTCTCTTACATAAAGGATTGCACTGTTGAATGACTCACAGAAATTGTTAAAAGTCATGTCACACTTCGACATTGGCGTGAAATATGACTTGCTCCATTGTGATGGAGGCTTGTCATTGAACCATTCAGCTGTAGCTTGATCAAGAACAATAATCTCTTTCATGGCTTGCTTGAACTGGCCCATTGTTGTGCTATTGGCAGCCTTCCATAAAGCATCCTTAAACTCCAATCCTTTAAATCTAGCAGTACAGAAATTCTTCCACAAGTGCCTCACACAGAACCTGTGCTCAACAGCTGGAAACACTTCCTCAAAGGCTTAAATGAGCCTTTTTTGTTTATCAGACATGAATGTAAATTCATGCAAGCTCATTATGTGTAAATCTTGTTTCAGAAGTGTCAAGAACCAAATCCATGTGTCACCTGACTCCTTTGAAACCACATCATATGCTACATGATAAGGTTTGTTGTTGAGGTCAATCCTAACAGCTGTCAAAAGCACATCTTTATGTGTTCCAGTTAAGTGACAACCATCTACTCCTATGATATGCCTACATCTAGCCTTAAACCCATTTTTCAAAGCACCAAAATAGCAATAAAAGCGAGAAAAAAGTGTTTGACCCTCGGCTGTTTTCTGTACCCAAAATAACTATGGACCTTGGATTTGTTCTCCTCATTTCAACTGCATAGTCCCACAGTTTAGTGAACTGCAAATCAAGGTCCCCCTCAATCATTTCCAATGCCTTTCTCTTAGCCCTATGAGCTTGATCCATGAGACTCCAATTTTGACCTCCTCTATCATTTCAAGCTTAAGACTTTTTGTTGATCTCTTAGGGTCAAGCTTCAACTTGTTAACAAACCTCTCAGCTAAGTAGCTTGATTTCACATACATCAACTATTGGCTTACATTTGTGTACATGGTCATATGTTAGAATTTGGAATGTTGATCATCTTTCAACTGGTATGCATGAAGTTTCCACTCACATCACTCTTCATCACATTTGGCACACAATCTATTTTTATCATTTTTCTCAATTCTCAAGTTCCTCATACTTTACACAGCTTCAACATGTATTGCCTTTCTAAGCTCTGTCTTGTCCTTAAATTTCATTTCTAACTCAAATCTAGGTGAAAAAGGTTTCCTAGAATTGAAGACAGGTGCATCAGGTTCGGTGGCTCTCCATCAGAAGTTAGTTCATCTAATTCTACCCTACTATCCCAAGCAATATCATCTTCAGATTCACTATCATCATTACTAACCCCACTCTTATTCTCCTCACTGCCACCCACCATCTCTTCTTCATTGCTAACCTATTCAACATTAGCATCAATATTTTCTTCAAACATTAGATCATCAAGATCTAAGTCCCCACTCTCATCCTCAGTTTTGTATTCAGTGTCATCACTATTGTCACTGTCCTTGGTCTCCCCAGACTCCTCATTCAAAGCACTAAAGTTATCTAAACCCACAAAACCATAGAAACTTCCTAATACTTGTGTGTTTTGAAGAGGTATGTCAGCCACATCAGAATGTTCAAATGAAGAAGTTTCATTTTGAACATGATCAATTTGGGATGGTTTAATTTGAGATGGTAAAGCAACACCATTCTATAGCTGAGAAGGTTTATCAAAATCATCATCATCATTTTTAGACTATATCCTCATAAGTATTAGTGTCAATATCATCATCATCATTTTCAGACTCTACATCAAGGTCAATATCTATATCTAAACATAAATAATGAACCTCATCCTTATCATTTTCATTTTCCAGATTTGCAGGAGCTTCATTGCCTAACTTAGGAGGCTGGTTACACACATAATCATTTTCTACCACTACACAATCAACATATATGCAGACTTCTCTATTGTTTGCTTTAACATGACTCATGCATAATTCTTCAAATTCACTGTCATCCCTCAATAATTTAAAGCCCTTATTCAACTTTGTGTAATATCTCCTACACTTATCCAACTTTAGGTTATCACAAAATATATTAAGTGTTTTCAAGCACATTTCTTTATCAGAAAAGTAGTCATATTTAACAACATTACCCCCAACATACTTTCCTTCAGGAACTAAGATAAACTGACCTCTATACATCATTGCTACCGTCAATGAACTTGTGTTCAAATCTTCAACGTACATGCAACCAGAGCATAAATAAATAAATTAATTAATTAAATAAAATATAATAAATTAAAATACAAAGCAGAGAGCAGAAGAAAAAAAACGTTGACCCACTTGAATGGCTAAGGGTCCACATAATAATACAAAACCATTATAAGTTCAACTAACAAACATATGGGACCACAAATATAGTAATCTCAAAATCAAACATACATTTCAAGATGTCAAGATGTGTCTTTTCACATAAAGTAGGAAAAAGATTCTTCAAATAGACCCATTCTACGAAAACACAGCAGACCCATTACTTATCAAACCCATAAAGAAACAATAGAAAAAGATTCTTAACCATTGTACAAAAACACAGCAGACCCACTACTTATCAAACCCATAAAAAAACCATAGAAAATCTTTAACTCACTGCACGGAGGTGGGGGCAAACCCACGTGTCTCTGTGAATGTTTAAAAACTATTTTCCAAACTCCAATCTTCCTTCAACTAGACTGTAATTTCAAGTTTTCCAACCTCTAATCTTCATTCTCTTGCAATTTCATGGGTTGCAATGTAAACTTTTTCTATAGTGGGTAGTTCAGATTTTTGATCAAATGAACGACCTTCACTTCTTTACATTATGTCACTTTCACGTCTTTTTCACATTTAACATTTTTACTGTTTTAAAATGTTGATTTTGTTTTCTTTTTTCGTTTTTCAATTGATAGGAGGTGGCTTTTTTGCTTATGTGGTCATTTGTGTACACGTCACCAGTCTACATGCTTAAAATGCCACATAAGGTGCAAACGTGTATAATTAATGCCAGGTGTCGCAAAATGCCCCAACTTTTCATCACGTGAGACACACATGCTTTTTTCTGGTGAGATTATGTGCAATTTTCAAGCATTTTGTCCTAAAATTGCGACAAAATGTCCTTAATGTGCCAATTGGTCATCGGAGTGGGCCAAATCTGAAAATGCAAATTATTAATGTCCTTTTTTCGCAGATGACCATAATTAGTGTACTAAAATTATATTTTTCCCTAGGAAAAAGAAAAAGGAGTCCTAATTAATGGAGATCTAATACTTCTATTTTTATCAACTTATTAGTTGATTTGGATAATCCCACGTGCATTAATTAAATCAAGGGAAGAGAATATTTTTCTGAGCAAAAAAGATTTTACAGTTAGATTCAAACTCGGTTCAACTTTTAGAAAGATAACAGAATGTGTATAAAAATATTAAGCTACTCCAGTTTGACTAGTGTTTAATTTAATTAAAATTTATTTAATTCAATTCAAGTTATAAGTATCAAATAAATTATTTTTTAAAATTTATAAACACATTAAGAGTTCATTAGTATTCAAATCTTAACTTTGTATATGCATAAATGTGAGATGAGCTGAATGGTCAATTGGTTAAGTAGCATTGCTATAAGTATTGGATTTAAAGTTCGAATTTTAACAAATTCTAAGTACACATGTGCATATATCAATAAAAAAATAATAAATGTAAAATAATTGTCACTCCCCAACTTAATAAAATAAAATAAAATTTTTATACATAAATCAAATCAATAAAAGGACTACAACTTGAAAGTTGCTCCTTATCTCTTGACCTTGCTAATTCTCCTCCATATCTGAAAATGTCAACAAAAAGAGTGAGCTCGAAAGCCCAGCAAGCATTTTAAATATATTTAAGATGCAAAATATTCAAAAATAAGTTATAATTAGCATGACCATGAGACTATAACACCCAAAAATTGATAGACAAACTACCGTCATATCAAAATTCATAAAGTATTCAAAATTAGTTTCGAGCTGGCTTATTCAAAGGTTCGTATCCCACATATTTCATATCATATAGCAAAGTGTTATAGTTAACATGGCTATGCAAAACATATTCTCATATTAATGATTGTGAATATTTCAAATCTTAAATATATGTAAAACACTCACCTTGCAAATTCTTATAAAACTAAATAAAAACACTCTTCAAGAATCTTCCTCTCCTAATTCTTTCTCTTAAATAAGACACACCTTTATATATACTTGCATAAATAGGCTATTATTCCATCTTCCTCCATTATTTCATGATTAATACACCACTATTTTTCTCATTTTTAAGTGGTACCACTTCATATTCCACTTGTAACTTATAACCACAATTTCAAGAATAATAGTCCACTAATTGTCATCAATTAATTGAGTTAGTAAATATTATTATTATTATTATTATTATTATTATTATTATTATTATTATTATTATTATTATTATTATTATTATTATTATTATTATTATTATTATTATTATTATTATTATTATTATTATTATTATTATTATTATTATTATTATTATTATTATTATTATTATTATTATTATTATTATTATTATTATTATTATTATTATTATTATTATTATTATTATTATTATTATTATTATTATTATTATTATTATTATTATTATTATTATTATTATTTGGGGCATTACAACTATGTTGTTGGATTAATTATCTACTCAATTATAATTGAGTATTAAACTAAGTTTGGATATGATTTTTTTTTATTTTAACCTTGTAAGTACTAAATAAATTTTGAATTATAACATATTTTACTCGACTGATCAATTCATTTATGGTGCTTATCGACTAGGTTGTTTTGATGATCACCATGCAACTACGTTGTTTTTTTAATTGCACTTGCATGGAATGAAAGCAATGCTTGTCTTAATATCTAATCAAATATTATACATGAATTATTTTTGTATTTACCTTATTTTGGTTATATCTATACTATATATAAAGCACAGGCAAATTGCATTTTAACTCCTTGTGAAAATGAAAAAGAGCAAAAATACCCCCTATCGAAAAAAATAGGCAACAAATCTCCTTGTGATTTTAAAAATTATGCACACTGCCTCTTCATCATGATTTGTTGCAGTTTAGCCTAATTTCAATATATAAAGACTATACTACCCCTAGTTATTTCATATATTTTTAATTTTATTTATTTATTTTTTTAAATATGCTTTATATATCTTCTTTCATCTCCTTCATACTAATTTTTATTTTTAAATTTAAAATTATTTTTAATTTTTTAATTTTCTTACAAATATATAATATCCTATAAATATAAATATAAAATATATAATATAATACATTATAAATACATAAATACATTTATGTATATATTTATATATAATATATATTAATAAATAAACATAAATATAGAAATATATTATATTATATTTTATATAATAACCTCTGCCCACGACCACCCCCACCACATTTTACCTGCCATGGCCACTGCTTGCGAGAGCAGTCATGGCGAGCAACAACAATGGTTGCCCCAGTGAGTGGCAACCTGCCGCTCGCGAATACGGCCTTCATAACTAGCGCAAGAGGCCTCTGCGAGGCGACCTCCATGGCCAACCCCTATAAAAGGCGGCCATGGTTGTTGCTTGCAGGGGCGGCTGCCTCCTGCGAGGCCTCTGCGAACGGTAGCCATGGCAGCATTCGTCGGCGGCCATAAGCCTCGTGGGCTAGAGGAGGGTTGGGTAGGCTGGGGGTGGTGGTGTTGGGTTCATATATATATATACGTATATTGAACTATATAAATATAATTATATATAAATATATCTATATGTAACTATATATTTAAAAAATATATACGTATATGACATGGGATAGCCCAATTGGCCCAACCTAACAAGTATTGACCAAGGAGCGTACCACCAGGCCCATTCTGCTTTGGAGGCCCACTCATGTCGTCGACCTCAAGTACCCTTCTCCGCCAGCATGCGGAGCGACAACAATGTCGATCGACCAGATCACGAGTCGAGCATGGCACCGACGAGGGAGTTCAAATGTCATGCCCACGGTCATCTCCCCATATCCAGAGCCCACTCTGAGGTTGATCTGTCTATCGACCAGTTAGGTCGATGAGCTGCAGAGTCCTTCCCTTGCTGCATTAAATGTATTGACAGACGGCATGCCTCAGCATTAATGGCGCATGTCGCCCTAGTACTGCCTATCCCACTACTCCTGACAAGGGATGCACCACTAAAGTACTATTCTGACCATGAAAACTGGAGATAAAGCCACCTAGAATAGTACATAATTGAGAGATGACCCAAACCCCCCATGTAAGGACATGAGCCCTTTTTGCATGGTAAGGGCTTCTTGGACATATCAATCATCAGGAGAAGGCTATAAAGACCCCATTACCGGTCTCTCATAAGGTATGTTTTTCTATAAAAAAGAGCCCTCACCCTACTGCTCGTTTTATCTGGTAATATCCACACTGACTTGAGCATCGAAATGCTTTAGCCGAGGACACCTCGGCTAGCCTGATGTTTGCTCATGATAGCAGGACTCAGCCCAAATAATTTTGGAGTTCAATTACTTGACCAAAGAGGTCGACCCGCCTAAATCCCCAATCCAATCCTATATATACAGTTTTCACCTTCATCATTTGGCGCCGTCTGTGGGAAGCACTTGAGTCTGCAATAAAAAAATGGTCAACACTAGACGAGCCGCTTAAGAGAGAGAGAAAGTCAGGAAAATTGCATCTCCCCTTCCAAGACCTCAGTAAGAACCAAACACCCCAGGGCCAAACGCCTCACCAGTGCTGATGGTCACCTTGACCATGCCGCAATTGTTGCAACTGATAAGCGAGCAGTTTTTCGCACAGATTTCAGCTCAGCTTTCAACCACCCTGAACCGACACGCAATTCAAACTGCACCGGCAGCAAGCACAACCCCACAGCCCTAGCCTCCCGAGGAGAGACCACCTAGAGAAAGTCACGATCGACCAAATTCTAGGAGGCTACCTACGAGGCGTGAGGCTAACCCAGAGCACCTCCTCAAAGAAGAAAGACGTCTAGCCTACAGGAAAAAAGTCACAAACTCAGTTGATCACTGCGCACGGCCCGTTCGAGCCCAACAGTGCGATAGAGTCGAGCGCCCGAGTCCCCAAGCAGATAGAAATATGTGCCAAGCTGACCGAGAAGAGTCGGATGAGGTGTCCCACCAGGTGGAACAATTGAATAGACACCTAGAAGAGATTTCAAGGAGAAATAATGAAAGAAACCCCTACTCGGACGGACCGCAGAGGTTTCGCAGAGAAAAGGAATCATCATTCGTCTAGGAGATAATCAATGAGCGCATCACTGTCGATGCGAAGGTCCCAATCGGCCTCCCTCGATATAACGGCTCGTCAGACCCTAATAAGCATTTGATGCAATTCGAGCACATGATGCAGTTGCATGGACACAACAAAAACATCCATGCAAAGATACTGGTGACCACTTTTTAGGGTATTGTACTTGATTGGTTTGTTAAGCTTGAACCAGCATCAATTTACTCATACGATCAGTTGTGTGATAAATTCTTGCAATAGTTCTGCAGCCGAAGGAAGGCGAAACTCCCCTATACCCACTTGTATACAGTCAAGCAGAACGAGGGAGAATCCCTTCGAAATTTATTCACCAGGTTTAATATAGAGGTACTGAAGATCGATAGCCCTCGAATCGAATTTCTGATCGATGTGTTTTTCTTGGGCTTTCGACACAAGGAGTATGCCAACGCATTAGTAAGCACGCATTCCAGGTCGATGGAGGAGTTGCTCGACCTCACAAAAAGATACAGATGCAGGAGGACATGAACAGGCTTAAATGTGGCAATCCCGAGGCTGACAAGAAAAAATCCAAGGAGAAAGATGATCGAAAACATAGAGAGGGTCGTCGATCTCCCATTAAGTGATTCCATGACTATACTCTGCTTAATCTTCCAAGAAAAGAGGTGTTGTTTGCTATTGAACATGACAATCTCTCAAAAGGCCCAGAAAGTTGATTGAAACGGAGGGTATGAAAAGATCCAAAAAATACACCCACTTCCATAAGCATAAAGGAGACAACACGAAGGACTGCTTTAACCTCCATGATGAGATTGAGAGGTCAATTCAACAAGGACACCCTAAGAAATTCATGGACGAGATTGCTCGGCAGGAAAAAGGCAAAACCGATCAGACTCCCCGTAGAGAAAGGTCAGTTAGCTCGAAGAAAGAAGACAAAGGAAAGAAATTGGCCCAAGGCCCCCGCCAACCTATTTTAGGAGTCATTGACATGATAGTAAGAGGTCCCACTAAGAGGGATTCGAAGTCTGCCAGAAGACAGACCCAACGAAAGCTGGAATCGACCAAGTCTACCCTAGTCGAAACAGTTTTCTAGCTTTCAACTAGTGCCGATCCAGTCTCCTTCACTGACCCTGACTTGGCGCATCTCAAAAATAAGGGAGCTGGCCACAAAATAGACTGCCCCATGGTCGTATCGGTCAAGATTGCCAATTTCGAAGTAAGGAAGGTTCTAATCGACAATGGCAGTTCTGCCAACATCATATTCTTGTCGACCTTAAAGAGAATGAATTTAGGTCAGCTGAACTTCGAGCCAATTCATAAACTGTTGGTCGATTTTGAGGGATCAAAAATTATCCCGAAAGGGTTTATTAACTTGTCCACCTCATTTAAGGAAGCCACCGCTGGAGGACCCTCATGGTTAGCTACTTGGTCGTCAACGCCCCATTCGCTTACAACATCAACATAGGATGACTAGCTCTCAATGATTTTCGGGCAATCGTTTCGACGTCCACATGAAAATTAAATTCTCGACTCCAGTTGGTACAAGCAAGCTTATATGCAACATTAGAGAGGCTTGGCGTTGCTATATTGTTTCAATCGAATCCAACGAGCAGAAGAGCTGACCACAACTAAAAACCTCGGGAGACACCCCTATAATGGAACCCGAGGAAGGACAGGAAAGCAAGAGAAGAAAGCTAGAGGACACAAAGATCAAGCCTATCAAGGAGTTTAAAATAATCGAGTTAGAGCCAGGCAACCTTGACAAGACTACTAGAATTGGAAGTGACATAGGGTAGCACATAGAGTGTCTTATGGTTGATTTCTTGAGAAAGAATATCAACATATTTGCATGGAAGGTATCCGACCTCCAAGGAATCAACCCCAGCATCATCGTCCATCGTCTCAATATAGACCCCTCATACAAGCCAATGAAGCAAAAGATGAGGACTTTCAATGCCAAGAGAAGTTAGATCATCAAGGAGGAAATCAACAAACTTTTAGATGCAGGATAAATCATAGAAACTCAATATCCCTCTTGGCTTTGTAATGTTGTGCTCATCCCCAAGAATGAGGGCAAATGGCGCATGTGTAATGATTTTACCGATTTGAATAAAGCTTGCCCTAAAGATCCTTACTCTCTGCCTAGAATAAATTTGCTAGTCGATTCTATTGCTGGTTGTGAATTGTTGAGCATGATTGATGCCTTTCAAGGTTATTACCAAATATTTATGGCATCTAAGGACAGGGAGAATAGCTCATTTGTCGTCCCTAATGGGCTTTATTATTTCTTAGTCATACCTTTTGGGCTCAAGAATGCAAGGGAAACTTACCAAAGACTAGTAAATTTTATGTTCAACAATGAAATTGAAAAATCTATGGAAGTTTACGTCGACGACATGATCATCAAAATAGAGAAAACTAAGGATCATCTAACCAATCTCACCTATATGTTCTCCATACTTTGGGTGTTCAGAATGAAACTCAACCCTAACAAATGCACATTCGGGGTTCGATGAGGCAAGTTCCTAGGTTACATGTTTAGATATTGCCCCACCCTGAACAATCCAAGATGTGCAACGCCTGGTCGAAAGGGTCATAGCCCTCAGCAGATTCACTGCCCGATTGTCCAACAAGAGCCTACCTTTCTTCAAGGTGCTCAAAAACGTAAAGAAGTTGGGGTTTCAATGGATAGAATAGTGCGACCATGCCCTGGTCGAACTCAAATAGTACCTCTCCTGACCACCCATGCTTGCTAAATCAGAACTAGGAAAAGTCCTACACTTGTACCTAATTATGTCCATGGACTCGATCAGTTCAGTCCTAGTCTTAGCTAGGGATGGAAGTCATTGACCAATCTACTACTGCAACAAGGTGCTACAAGGCCCTGAGCACAACTACCTAGAAATCAAAAAAATTGCTCTTGCTTTGGTCACCGCAACACAAAATCTACGACCATACTTCTAGTCCCACGCGATCATAGTGCTAACAAATCAGTCGTTAAAGCGGGTGCTATCGAAGCCCAACACGTTATGAAGACTTACTAAGTAGCCATCAAATTGGGGGAATTTGATATCACATTCCAAGCCCGGACGGCCATAAAAGCACAGGTCTTAGCTGACTTCGTCGCTGAATGGCTCGACCTCCCCTATCAAACCGACAATACCTTTCTCATATGGACCTTGCATGTAGATGGGTCCGCGACGGCTTCAAGAGGTGGAATAAGTGTTTCACTTCGTTTCCCATTAGAGGAGGAATACAATTTTGCAATTAAACTGGACTACCCAGTTACCAATAACGAGGCAGAATATGAAGCCCTACTCGCGGTTATGAGGATGGCAGCAGACAGCGAAGTCCAATAGCTAGCAATAATCACAGATTCCAGCTGGTCGCAGAGCAAGTTGAAGGGAACTTCGAGGCCAAAGATTCTACGATGAGCCGATACCTGGCCGAAGTAAGAAAACTACAATAGTCGTTCAAATCGTTCAAAAACTTCACCCTCAACCAAGTACCCCCATCAGAGAATTGGCAGGCCGACGCCTTATCCAAACTCGCTAGCTCGATGAGGGGAACCAGAGATAGAACGATAACATTTTTGGTCGCAAGCAAGCCAACTATAGCCATCCTCGACCAGAACCTCATGGGTAGTGCCAAAAAATAGCTTCTTCTTGGCAGGATGTAATAAAGCTTTACCTGAGCCAAGTGAGAGTCCCTAAAGATAGAATCAAAGCGCGTAAACTTAGAGGTCAAACAGCCAAGTTTGCCCTTGTTAAGTATGATCAACTTTACAGAACATCAATCTTTGGACCACCATTAAGGTGCTTAGACACACACCAGGCTTGTGGGGTCTCACAGAAAGTCCACTCAGGCATTTTTGGAAATCATTCTGGAGGACGATCTCTGGCCCATAAAATCATCAGGTATGGGTATTTTTGGCCCACCTTATTAAAAGACGACGTCAACTTCGCTTAAAGGTGTCTGTCCTGCCAACTCCACTTGAACATACCACACCAGCCCACAACATCGATGGTAAATGTTCAAGTAGTGTGGCCATTTGATCAGTGGGGGGTCGACATAGTTAGTTCCTTGCTAAAGACATTAGGCCAAAGAAAATTCATCATTGTCACAATCCAATATCTCACTGAATAGCTCGAAGCAGAAACAGTCCCCAAAATAACCAATGCGACCATCAAGAGCTTTATGTGGAAGAACATTATCTGCCGTTTTGGCCTTCCCAAAGTCTTGATCTCAAATAACGGTACCCAATTTCAAAACAGAAGCACAAGAAATTGGTGTGAAGCTTTAGGGATCCGATAATACTTTACCTAGGTTAGGAACCCTTAGGCTAATGGCCAGACGGAGGTGACAAACAGAACTATCCTCAACCACCTCAAAGCTCGACTGGAAGGGATTGGGTCGAGCTGGGCAGATGACCTCCCTAGAGTATTGCAGGCATACAGAACCAACCCCCGAACAGCCACAGGTCACAACTTCTATAGTTTGGTCTAAGCGGTCATCCCATCTGAATTAATACAGCACATAGCCCGAGTGATCCACTCTAACCCGATCAAGAACATGTCCGAATGAAAGATCAATCTAGAAACCATCAATGAGCTTCAGTAAGAAGCCTACAACACGATGCAACGATACAAAGCAAAGATGTCAAAACATTACAACAGGGGAGTCCGTCCGCGTAACTTTAAAGTTGGAGACCTTGTTCTCAAGAAATTAGAGGTGTCGAAGAATGTTGGCAGGCTTGACCCAAAGTGGGACGGGCCCTATTTCGTGGTTAAGGGATCAAAACACAATGCTTATTAACTAGCGGACATGAACGGCAACGAACTTCCACGACCTTGGAATGTTATAAATCTAAAGAAATTTTATGTATGAAGAGATTACCAATCTCTATTTCCTTGCCTCACGTAAATGAAATTCTTAACACTTTTGCAAATACCCATTTGCATTACTAGAATGTCTTTTTCCCCATAAATCAACAAGTGAGAGGTCGACCATGTAGTCAACCTAAGTAATGGCTGCAAGCCTGACAATCAAGGCTTTTTTAGCTAAAGTCAAAAAATGAGTGTATCGTTTATAATCGACCCTGTAGTCAACCTAAGCAACGGCTCCAAGCCGGTCAATCAAAGCTTTTTTAGACAAAGTCAGAGAACAAGTGTATTGTTTATAATCGACCTAACAATCGACCAACATAATAGCCTCAAGCCTATAGATCAAGGCTTTTTAGCCAGTCAGAAGACGAGTGTATCGTTTATAATCAACCCCGCAGTCGACCAAAACAACGACCTGGAGCCGATAAATCAAGGCTTTTTAGCCAAAGTCAGAGGGCAAATGTATCGGTTATGATTTACCCCGCAGTTGACCAAAATAATAGCCTCGAGTCGATAAATTAAGGCTTTTTAGCCAAAGTTGGAGGGTGAGTGTATCGTTTAGGATCGATCCTGAAGTCCGCAAATAAGTTGATCGTTTATGATCAAGGCTTTTTAGTCGAAGTCCGCAAACAAGTTGATCGTTTAGGATCAACCCTGAAGTTGACTAATACAATGGCTTCAAGCCACCAAATGAAGACTATTTAGTCCAACTCAATATAAATGTTTGTAGTCGACACACCACTCGACTAAAGTAACTTAAAATAGCAGATTAACTTCTTACAATCGACCTCGAGGTCAAACTGACATATTCTTACAACGGGTCAACACATAGGAGACCCGACCCCGTAGTCGAAGAAAACACCAAAATAATATGACTAATCCATGCCGAAAGTAGTTTAACGCAGCTGTAAAATCGACAAGATCTTGGATTAATCCTATTGCCTTCTTTTACCAGTTGATTTCAATTGACCATACATTTCATTGAGGTTCATGTTAATTTCTTTGGAATCGAGACAATTGTTGTCCACTAACAACTAATACTTGACAAAAATGAAAGCATAAAGGTCAACATAAAATTGTGATGCACATCGATGGTCATAAAATGTAGTTCTATTAAATCCATTTTATCCGATTATAAAAAGAGAGGATGATCATAAAGTTCGATTACAAAAAAGGAGGAGGGGATTACAAAATACGCCTTGCAAGGCTGCTAGAATCTTGAGGTTTCCGACCTCAAGTGTTGTTCGACCCCTCTCCCTCCATCTGTATGGGGCTTTTTTTTTCTTGCCCCGGAAGCCAAAAGGGGCCTACTTCGTCAACCAAGAAAGAATGCTCGCCCGGTAAAAAATAGTCAGCTACATTGACTTTACCATCTCTGATGTCGAAATCGAAGTCGTTGGCAAAGTCAAACTCCGTAGTTGCAACTTCGACCCTCACTTAGTGAACAGGTACAACAACAAGAGGTGTGGGAGGCTCCTCGATTGGAGCAACCTCTTTGGGGTAGGCCTCATTAACTGCAGTAGCCTCATTGGGATAGGACCCCTCCACAGGAACGCCATCCTCGGGGTACAGGCGAAGCTGTTCTTCGAGAATATAGTTCAGGCGCTCTTTGTCCTCGGCGCTAATGTTGTACCCTAAGAACTTCAGCTGCTTCATGGCCTTGTCAAATGCATCATTTCCGTCGTCGAGAGAAAAGACGATACTGGCATCCATAAAAGCAAAAATCAGCATGAATAGTTGAACAGTCTCTCGTTGAACGTCGGCAGCATCTGACTAAAGTCTTATCGAGCAAACCTTAAGACCGCCTTATACCCCTGAGCCCGATCGTTATCATAGCATGATTGTGCCTCCACTCGGGTCTTTTTTAGGAGCTCATCGACGACGCTCTTTGCACTCACAACAGTCAGCAGCTCAACATCTTTAGCCTTAAGCTGCGCATCCCTCTCCTCGAGCTGCTTGGTCAAGCTCTCAACCTCCATCTTAGCAGACTCAAGCTCAGCTCTTCTCAACTCCACTTCTTTGTGCCCTTCTTGCATTTGTTTTGCCTGGTCGAGTGCCAGTTCCAACCTTCAAAACATATGGTAACCCAATTGCCCGACCTGTAAAGATAGCATTTTCATTAGCACATATATAATACCTTAAACCATCAAGTACTAGATATGGTTTAACCAAAGTCTTACTATATTGGCATGACACGCCAAGGCCTTCATTGCTGCGCTTTGGCTCTTCTCCATCATTTTTCACTAGTCTGACGCAAATAGACTAGCCATCAGAACCTTCATGGACAAGACTCCAATCTCCCCTATGGTCATCATTTACATAGAGTTATAGGCCGCAAGCTCTGTCCCAAATTGGCGAGATGATAATCCATTAGGTCGAACAACTCCACATCATCCCAACGACCAAATAGGTCGAATTCAGTGCCTGCCCTGGCTTTCTCCTTGCCCTTGTCACCCGCGGTCTTCTTCGCCGCTAACCCCTCCTGGGTAGTTACATGCCTCTTACCTCGACTAGCAAGGCTAGCGCTCTCGGAATATAAAAAATGCTAAAAATTAATTTGATGGTTAAAGTCCTAAATGCCGCTCTATGTATTGTGATATATTAAAATTTTGAATTATGTTAAATAGTTATATATCTAAAATAATTTATTTGTATAATTAAATTTATTTAATAATATTAAATAATAAATATATTTGTAGTTGAGTTACATATTAAATAGTATTTATTTAAATAATTAATATAACTAAAATGTAAATAAAATTTAGTTAAATTTATTAATTAATTAAAAGCAAAATAAATAAAAAAATTAAGAACTATATTAATTAAGAATAAATAAATCAATAAATTCAAATATATGTCTTTTGACTAAATTATTTATTAAGTAATAGATAAATTTTTAAATTTAATTATATTATTTATTAAAATAATAATTATAGCCAAAATAAACATACTTAAAATACTTAAATCATTTATTTAAATAATAAATATATCTAAAATAATTAATAAATTTTGGTTACATTTATTAATTAATTAAAAGCACAATTAATTAAAAATTAAAAACAATACTATTTTGGAACAAATAAGCAAAAAAATTTAAATATATTTTTAACTAAATTAAACATTTAATTTTAAAAAAAAGGATAAATTTTCAAAAAAGAAAAAAGAAAGAAAAACCAAATCCCCACGGACCCATGAACCTTCCCCCTTTCCCGCGCACGCCCTGCCCAACCCCCCCCACCCAACTCCCCCAACCCCACAGTCCCAACCTTCCCTCAACCACACCTTCACCTTCCCCACCAAAAACCAAAATCAATGGCGCCATGATGTTGCAGTAGCAGCACCATGGCGACCACCATGGCCAAATTTGGGCAGGGGCAGGAGGTGCATATATATATATATTTACATATTTTTTAATATATGATTTTAGAGCATTTTTTGTACTTTTGTGAAGGGTTTGAGGACATTTTTATACTGCCCATAATGAACTTATTATCCAAATCATTTGAAGGGCACTTACGGAATTTTGCATGCTATTTTTAAAGGAAATTTGAAAAAATCCTAACGATTGGATTGAATTTTTAGATGGTAATAAACCTCAATGGGTTTTTTGTCATTTTTGAAAAATCAAGGATATGTTATTAGTTACTCCAAACCTCAAGGGCGGTAGCCGTAATTCACCCTATATATTATTTTAAAAAATATTTTTAGAGACTTTTTGCGGAACTTAATTTTTAATTTTTTAATGAGGGTTAAATGGTATATTTTGAGGAGGAAGAACAAACTCCTACAAAATGGCAATGGTGCTCTATTGGGTCTGCTTTCTCATGGCTTGGGTGGAATTGAAATAGGAAAACAATGTATTAGGAAGTATTTTAAGTTACTGACAGTGGTTTTTATGTTGTAGGAAAGCATGGTGTTTATGTTGTAGGTAGTGATGTGTAGGAATCTTTTGTTTTAATTGTGGCTTTTGCGCTGATGTAATGCAGTGGCTTATGGTTTCGCTGAGATTTTGCCTTAATGAAATATAATGTATTTGATGGTTGATGGTATATATATATTTGTTTTTGCTGTACAAACAAATAAGTAAAGTGACTAAAACTAAGTAAAGGGCATTAAAATCTGGAAGCCAACTTCTTCAAATAACCAGCCAATATGCATAAAATTTTGAAGCCAACAACATCCAACAAACAGCCAACATGCATAAAGTTTGGAAAAACAACAGCATCCAAAAACATATATAAAATCTGGAAGCCAACAACATCCAATAACATGCATAAATTCACAAAAGATGATTAGGTTTGAATACATAGATCAATGACAGTAACTAGGGATGTAAACGGATATTAAACGGATCGGATACACTGTTTTTATATTCATATCCGGTTAACTTTTTTGGATACGGATACGGATTTGACGGATATTTAAAAATGATATCCAAATTCGTATTTTTTGGATATCGGTCAGATTCGGATATATCCGTATTCAATTATAATTATTTATATATATTCATATTTTATTAAACGTATCCATATTCGAATTATTGTTTTATATCCATATTCGATGATAATTATTTAGATATCCATTTACGAATATCCAAATATGTGAATCTATGAACCTATAACAAATACATATTTTAATTAATAGAAGGAACTATATAATTTCATTAAAATGAAAGCAATCAAACAAATAACATAATTTTTAATTAATAATTGACTTTATAATTGATTATTAGTACTTATTAGCAATAATAATGGTATTTGAGTATATTAATTATATAGCCAACCAACAATAATTATGTTGACTAACTTTATTCTTCAATTTTTTCTCTATATTACAATAATATTTTAAATTTATTCTTTTTTCTTCCCAATTCTTCAATTATAATTTATATATATAAATGTATGGATTATGAGATTTTTATTGAAAAATATAAATAATATATTATTTAATAAATATATATTCGGATCGAATATTAAATTGATCGGATACGCATTTACCATATCCATATCCATTTATAATCGGATATCCACTAATCGAATACGGATAATATCAACTTTAAATGAATGCGGATAAATTCTGTATAAACGGATACGAATGCGAACGGTAAACGAATTTTCGAATATCCATTTACAACCATAACAGTAACCATACATCCATCTTCCTTCTTTTGTTTCATTCACAAAAAATTCCCAAATTTTGACACAAAATACTGGCAACTATCTGCACAAGTCTCCAAGTTCATTTCACCAAGAAAAAAATACAAGTTCATTTCACCAAAAAGAATCCCAGCTTTACATTAGCTTCAGTTAATTTTCTTCTTGCCACTTTTCTTCTTCTTTCGACTGATATTATCTATGGCAGTGTTCAAATTGCTCAAAGTAACATATCTCTTCCTTCCTAATGTGACTTGAGATGGCTGACTCCTAATATTTTGAGAAAGCTGAAGCTGTTGGTACATGCTTGGTCCAGGCACCTTGTCAGGTTGTTGTGAGGATTGACCACTTGTCCTTTTACTTTGTTTCTATGCCTTTCCCTTACATTGAGCAGCCTTGTTCCTAGACTGAATTCACATAAAATCACAAATAAAAATCCAAACACCTCTAACAAATAACCCAAGTATTCAATGATAAATATCATACCTCAAATTTTTTCCTAGCAGTTGCTTTAAGTAAATGTAACTCAAACGGGTCATGGCTGGGTATATCTTCAGCAGTCTTCCTCTTTGCCTGTAAAATACATAAAACTATTAATGAAAACATATTTAGAAAAACAACAATACATCATAAGTATATTGAAATATCAACCTCCATTAACTTTTTCCTAGTTGTTTTCACTGTTTGTGAGCTTAAATTGCTGGCTGTAACTTCATCATTTTGCCTCATTAGCTCATGCAAAGGCCATAAATTAGTTACAAATGCATGTTATTGTAACATTTGACACTATTTATTGAGAAGTCACATAATGATATGCACCTAAGTGGAGGTATTAATGCCCCTTCTTTCATCAGTTCTTTTCCTTCTCCTAACATGTAAGAACAAGACATAGAAAAAGTAGTTACTTTGATATACATCTATGTCAAGGTTAAACACAAAACATTGCTAACAAAGGGGTTGTATCTCTTTAACAGTTTATCAGCTATTTCCTTCTTTAGAAAGATAGGCTTTGAAGTTGTGCCCTTCATTTTTACAGTGACTACACTTTACAATGAGCCGTCTCTTCTTGGATTTTATTAGGTGCTCTCCTTTTGATCTCCCCGTGCCTCTTTTTCCCCCTTTGACAATCTCATCCATGTCTCTTCTTCTAGCCTTAGTAGGCCTTCTTTTTCTTACCAAAATTTGGTGGCAAAGGAGGAATAAGCAATATCTCACCCCAAAGATCTTGCCCATTTATTCCCATTATAGCTGGTTCATATACCCTCTTGTAGCTTCAATAGTATAACAATTATCCACATAATGCAAAAGATCATCCCTTTTACTAAAAATTACACTACATGCATGCAAACATGGGATGTCTGCGACTTCCCACCTCCTACAACTGCAAGTCCATAGCTCCAAATTTACACAGTATTGGCCCCCATAAATATGGATGATCTGATAGTGAGTATCATTCGATTTTCTTGGTATGCAATCTGCCAATTTCTTAATGTTTTCTTCAATTATTTCCACCACTACAGGGCAAATGTCACCTTTCCACTTTTCGACAGCCTTATCTCTATTCTTCTGCAACCTTGTCATGAGGTATTCTCTAATCCATTCAGGCATTGTTATAATTGGTGTCTCTCTTGCATAAAGGATTACACTATTGAATGACTCACATAAATTGTTAAGAGTCATGTTAAACTTTGACATTGGTGTGAAATATGACTTGCTCCATTGTGATGGAAGCTTGTCATCGAACCACTTAGCCGCAACTTGATCAAGAACAACTATCTTTTTCATGGCTTGCTTGAACTGGCCCACTATTGTGCTATTGGCAGCCTTCCACAAAGCATCCTTAAACTCCAATCCTTTGAATATAGCATTACATAAATTCTTCCATAAATGCCTCACACAAAACTTGTGCTCAGCAGCTAGAAACACTTCGTCAAAGACTTGAATGATCCTTTTTTATTTGTTAGACATGAATGTAAATTCATGCAGGCTCATTATGTGTAAATCTTATTTTAGAAGTGTCAAGAACCAAATCCATGTGTCGCTTGACTCTTTTGAAACCACAGCATGTGCTACATGATAAGGTTTGTTGTTGGGATCAATCCCAACAACTGTCAAAAGCACATCTTTATGTGTTCCAGTTAAGTGACAACCATCTGCTCCTATAATATACCTACATCCAGCCATAAACCCTTTTTTCAAAGCACTAGAACAACAATAAAATTGGGAAAAAGTGTTTGACCCTAGATTGTCTTACATACCCATAATAACTATGGACCCTAAATTTGTTCTCCTTAATTCAGCTGCATAGTCTCATAGTTTAGTGAACTGCAAATCAGGGCCGCCCTCAATCATTTCTAATGCCTTCCTCTTAGCCCTGTGAGTTTGATCCCATGAGACTCCAACTCTAACCTCCTCCATCATTTCAAGCCTAAGACCTTCTATTGATCTCTTAAGGTCAAGCTTCAACCTGTTAACAAACCTCTCAGCTAAGTAGCTTGATTTCACCTACATCAACTGTTGGCTTACATTTGTGTACAGTGTCATATGTTAGAATTTGGAATGTTGATTCAGCCTTTAACTTGTATGCAAGAAGTTTCCACTCACATCCCTCTTCATCACATTTGGCACACAATTTATTTTTGTCATTCTACTTAATTCTCCAGTTCCTCATACTTTACACAACTTCAGCATGCATTGCCTTTCTAAGCTTTGTCTTGTCCTTATATTTCATTTCTAACTCAAATATAGGTGAAAAAAGATTCCAAGAATTGAAGGCAAGTGTAGCAGGTTTGGGTGGCTCTCCATCAGAAGCTAGTTCATCTACATCTAATTCTACCCCACTGTCCCAAGCAATATCATCTTCAGATTCACTGTCATCATCATTAACCCCACTCTTATCGTCCTCACTAATGCTCACCCCATCTTCTTCATTTCCAACCCATTCAACATCAGCATCAATATTTTCTTCAAACATTAGATCGTCAAGGTCTAAGTCCCCACTCTCATCCTTATTTTTGTACTCAGTTTCATCACTTTCATCACTATTGTCACTGTCCTCAATCTCCCCAGACTCCTCATTCAAAGCATTAAAGTCATCTAAACCCACAAAATCATAAAAAATTCCTACTTTTTGTGTATTTTGCGGAGGTATGTCAGCCACATCAGAATGTTCAAATGAAGAAAGTTCATTTTGAACATTATCAATTTGGAAAGGTTCATTTTGAGCATGATCAATTTGAGATGGTAAAGCAACATCAGGCTCTAGTTGAGAAGGTGTATCAAAATCGTCATCATCATTTTTAGACTCTATAGCCTCATCAGTATCAATGTCAGTATCATCATCATTTTCAACTTTATATCAAGGTCAATATCTATATCTGAACCTAAATAATGAACCTCATCTTTGTCATTTTCAATTTCTAGATTTGCAGGAGCTTCATTGCCTAAGTTAGAAGGCTGGTTACTCACATAATCATTTTCTACCACTACACAGTCAACATAGATGCAGACTTCTCTATTGTTTGCTTTAACATGACTCATGCATAATTCTTCAAATTCACTGTCATCCCTCAGTAATTTAAAGCCCTTATTCAGCTTTGTGTAATATCTCCTACACTTATCTAACTTCAGGTTATCATAGAATATATCAAGTGTTTTCAAGCGCATTTCTTTATCAGAAAAGTAATCATATTTAACAACATTACCTCAAACATACTTTCCTTCAAGAACTAAGATAAACTGACCTCTATACATCATTATAGTCAGTGAACTTGTGTTCAAATCTTCAACATACATACAACCAAAGCAAAAATAAATAAATAAATGAATAAATTAAAATAAAAAGCAGAGAGCAGAAGAAAAAAAAACTCGAACCACTTGAATGGCTAAGGGTCCACATAATAATACAGAACCATTATAAGCTCAACTGACAAACATATGGGACCACAAATATAGTAATCTCAAAATCAAACATACATTTCAAGATGTCAAGATGCGTCTTTTCACATAAAGTAGGAAAAAGATTCTTCAAATGGACCCATTCTCCAAAAACACAGCAAACACACTACTTATCAAACCCATAAAGAAACAATAGAAATCTTTAACTCACCGCACAAATGAGGGGGCAAAACCAATTGTCTCTGTGAACACTTAAAAACTATTTTCCAAACTCCAATCTTCCTTCAATCAGATTGTAATTTCAAGTTTTCCAACCTCTAATCTTCCTTCTCTTGCAATTTCACGGGTTGCAATGTAGGGTTTTTCAGTGGCTTTGAGAGTCTCAAGAAAATTAGGACTTTTTCGATAGTAGGTACTTCAAATTTTTAATCAAATGAACAACCTTCACTTCTTTACATTATATGTCACTTTCATGTTTTTTTTTCACATTTAACGTTTTTATTGTTTTAAAATGCTTATTTTGTTTTCTTTTTTCGTTTTTTAATTGATGGGTGAGGTGGCTTTTCTGCTTATGTGGCCATTTGTGTACACATCACTAGTCTACATGCTTAAAATGCCACATAAGGGGCGGACTCGTATAATTAATGCCAGGTGTCGCAAAATGCCCAAATTTTTCATCACGTGAGACCCGCATGCTTTTTTCTAGCGAGATTATGTGAAATTTCAAGCATTTTGTCCTAAAATTACAACAAAATGTCCTTAATGTGCCAATTTGGTCGTTAGAGTGGACCAAATCGAAAAACGCAAATTATTAATGTCCTCTTTTTGCAAATGACCATAATTAGTGGACTAAAATTGTATTTTTTCCTAGAAAAAGGAAAAAGGAGTCCTAATTAATGGAAATCTAATACTTCTATTTTCATCAACTAATTAGTTGATTTGGATAATCCCATGTGTGCATATATTAATAAAAAAATAATAAATGTAAAACTATGTTGTCGGATTATTAACTTAACTATATTGAGTATTAAACTAAGTTTGGATATGATTTTTTAATTTTAACCTTGATAAGTACTAAATAAATTCTGAATTATAACATATTTTACTCGATTGATCAATTCATTTATAGTGCTTATCGACTAGGTTGTTTTGATGATCACCATGCAACTACATTATTTTTTTAATTGCACTTGCATGGAACGAAAGGAATGCTAGCTAGTTTTAATATCTAATCAAATATTATACGTGAATTATTTTTGTGTTTAGCTTATTTTGGTTATATCTATACTATATATAAAGTACAGGCAAATTGCATTTTAACTCCTTGTGAAAATGAAAAAGAGTAAAAATATCCCTTATGAAAAAAACTAGGCAACAAATCTTCTTGAAATTTTAAAAATTATGCACACCGCCTCTTCGTCATGATTTGCTGTAGTTTAGCCCTAATTTCAATATAAAAAGACTATACCACCCCTAGTTATTTCACATATTTTTAATTTTTTTTTTAAATATATTTTTATATATCTTCTTTCATCTCCTTCATACTAATTTTTATTTTTAAATTTAAAAATTATTTTTAATTTTTTTATTTTCATTTTTCTAATTTATTCTTTTTTATTTATATATATTATATGTACAAATATATAATATCCTATAAATATAAATATATAATATATAATATAATACATTATAAATACATAAATATATTTATATATAATATATATTAATAAATAAACATAAATATAGAAATATATTATATTATATTATATTATATTTTATATAATAACCCCACCCTTACCCCCACCCCCACCACATTTTACCTACCATGGCCACTACTTGCGGGAGCAGTGGCCATGGTTGCCCCTATGAGCGGCAATCCACCACTCGCAGATGCGGCCTCATGGCCAGCACAGGAGGCCTCTGCAAGGCGACCATGGTTGTCACTTGCAGGGGTGGCCGCCTCCCGCGAGGCCTCTGCAAGTGGTAGCCATGGTGGCATTCGCCGGCGGCCATAAGCCTCACAGGGTAGGGGAGGGTTGGGGGTGCGGGTGCTGGTGCTGGTGCTGGGTTTATATATATATATATATGTGTGTGTGTGTGTGTGTGTGTATTATATATATATATACATATATTTAACTATATAAATATATTTATATATAATTATATCTATATATAACTATATATTTAAAATATATATATGTATATATAAATATATTTACATATTTTTTATTTTTTATTATATAGGAGTAGTCTGAACCATTATTGTTTTCTAATGGATTCAAAAGTTGATATTCAAGGCAAATTTGACATTTGAATAGCAAAAATCTTAGAGCCAATTGCACTTGTCGTGCGTGAATTGTACCGTGGGATGGAGGGGGATAATTTACTACCTTTTCAAAAACATAAGTGGGCATACTAGCTCTTTTTTTTTTCTCATAGGGGATTTTTTTGCCCTTTTTTTATTTTCACATGGAGGTAAAACCTAATTTGCCCTATAAAGCACCTATCTCCTTTTTTATATATGTTTTAAGATAATCTTCTTAAAGTATCATCATTGTAATTTTCTAATTCTCATAACTACTTAGGTAGTTACTTTTTCTCTTTTTTAATACTTTTTCTTTTTCCTTCTTAATTGTTTTTTCTTTTACTTATCACTAACATTTAAATAAATGCATTGATAATACTAAAAATTATAGTAACATTTAAAAGAGTAAATGAGTGTGTAGAATTTTAGCATACATATTGAGTGTGCCAAAATTACTAGTATAATTAAGCAGCTAATTCTATGTTATCCTAGCCTTGATATTGTTATGCCTTTTGTTTGGCAATAGGGCCAAAAAAATAGAAATTGAACTAGTTGATACTTGATTTTAAGATTGATTGCAGAAATTCATTTAATGCCCTTTGTTAAATATGTACGATAAATTAAGTTTGTGCATAATTTTTTATCATTCGATAAAGTTTTCGATACATATGTACACCAAGAATTTGTTAGAATTCAAACCGTACATTTCAAACCTCAAATTATACTTATCATGATAATATAATTAGACCCGATCAACTTAAATTTTATGAAAGTTTAAATAAATTTGCACAATCATATATTCTACTCACTTTTGCTATTATTTATTCCAATCGACTCAATTTATTTATAAATTACTTTGGCAAGTCATAATTATTCATTATACTCGCTTAATTTATTAATTTACAAACTGCTTTAACGACCATTTATCTTGCTCCATTCAGTTGGTTATAAAATACTTTAACAGATTCACTATTGTTCTAAAAATTACAATGACTTAGTCTGCTCGTGCGATTGAATTCACATATTGTGCATGTTTGGGTTGCTCCGACTATAATTCCTTATAATTTCATACATATTATAAAATATTTTTAAAACCCATAAAATATTAAATAGTTACATAAAATAAAATTATAGACATATAAAATATTAGAATCATATTTTTCATACCTAATAGAATTACTATAATTAAATGAATTTATTAAAATTTTATAAATACATTAAATCCTTCTTATTTTTAAAGTAATTCATAAGATCATAAGACTTTATTTAGAAATTTATATAAACTTATTTTTAGAAAAAATTACCAAACATGTTATAAGAAAAAATATAAATCCCCAAATATATTATGAAACATATCATGAAACTTATAAATTCAATCAAAAGAATCAATCAAGAAAACTAATTAAGTGTCAAAAAAAAAAGAAAAGAAAGAAATTGAGAATAAGAGAAATACTGCTAACGTAGAGTATTTTATTCTATTATCTACCAAGAAATTAAGAGTCCCTATACAGCAATTATGAAAAAGAAATCTAAGTACGAAATGAAGAATCCCTATATATATATATATATATATATCAATTACATATCAGAAAGAAGACAATAACGAGCAAGACTGTCAAACTCAAAGCTGTACATCCCATTCCTCGGCTGTCTCCAACTCCAGCGATCTTCCGGCTTCTTCGCCGGAGCCGTCGGGCTTTTTCCTTCTTCTTTCGCCGCCTTCTTCACGTCATCAATCTTCACAGGCTCTTCTTGCTTGTTAGAGGAAGACAGAGATGAACAGAGGCCGGCGATGTCCCGGCGAACAGACCCGAAGAAGAGGAAGTCGAATGGTGTGATAACCCACGTCGACATGGATGGCTGAATTGGAGAATTCCTCGAATAAAAGAAATTGGAGAAAATTTCAGGGAATTTTTGTGCGGTTTTTGGTGCTGCGTTCTGATGGAGGAAAGTTATGGGGTGGAGAGGGTTTTAAAGGGGGAGAAAAGGAGTTTGGATTACGGAGAAATTGGAGGTTTAATTGGATTAGGAAAAGGATAAGCAGATTGAGATCTAATAGAACACTGTTTATCGACTCGGTTGTGACCCGCCAAAAATAATTATGGGAGATTATCATAATTTTTGTTAATGTAATTTTATATTTAATACTATAAATTAGGCAAAATAGCAATTTTTGTCCTGCAATTTTGCTCGATTTAGTTTCTTGTCGTATAAATTGTAAAATTTCATTTAATCCTATAAGTATCAAAATATTGTCACTTTTAGTCTTTTTTTTCGTTGGAGCTAGCGAAAGTCGCCGAAAAGATGACACGGCTCAACGGGCGCGTGCCCATTTGGAGTTTTTGTCTTGTTAGCAGCTGCCATGGGTTGATGAATTGGGGGGAGGGGGGGGGGGAATTATAATTTTCGTCCTGTAACTTTTTCCATTTTGGATTTATGTCCTATGAGTCGCAAAATTTCAATTTAGTCCTATAAGTATCAAAATTATCACTTTTAGTCATTTTCTTGTTGGAGCCGGCGATAGTCGCTGGAAAAGTTGACGTGGCTCGTCAAACGCATGCCCATTTGGAGTTTTTGCCTTGTTGGCAACTAACGTGGCTTGATTAATTGAAAAAATAAATAAATAATGCCAACTATGGATCTGGCCAGGCGGTAGCCATGGTGGCGGGGGGGGGGGGGGGGGGGGGGATCGAGGAATGTACCATTTTTTCCCTTTTTTTATTTTCATTTTTACTTTATTTATTTTTTATTTAAAAATTGCAATTAAATTATTTTAACCATTTGATTTTTGTTTTTTAATTAGAAAATAATTATAAATTATACATAAATATACATTTAGATAAATATATGCCTATATATGTGTATATTTTAAAATTCAAAGTTGTGCCAACAAAGCGAGTTAAAAGAATATTGTTAATATGGTGGATTAATTATTTTTTTTAATTAGTAATTAATTATAAATTATATATAAATATTGTTTATATAAATATATGTATATATAAATATGTATCATATATATGATATATGATATATATCATAAATATCATTAATATATATCATATATTTTATTATATATCAAGTTGGCATTTTTTTTTTCCAATTAATCAAGCCACGTCAGCTGCCAACAAGGCAAAAACTTCAAATGGACACGCGCCCAACGAGTCACATCAGCTTTTTCGGTGACTTTTGCCGGGTCCAGTGAAAAAATGACTAAAAGTGACAATTTTTTTATACTTGTAGGACTAAATTGAAATTTTGCAACTTATAGAACAAAAATCCAAAATGAGTAAAGTTACAGGATGAAAACTGCAATTTATATTTTAAAAGATGAAGTCCCAAAACAAATGTACTAAGCCTTCCTCAAAGTTCAGAACTTTACAGGATATTACTCTGGAAGTTGCGCTAAAAGTTTGCTTTTGCTTTCCATCATCCAATTTGTTAGAAGTTTCTGCAATAGAGGAAGTTGCTTTTAGTTATCGATTTCTTATATTTTATCTTCACAGTAACTTCTCGTTTGTTCAATATACGTGCAGATTAAAATCCTAATATTATATCTTTGGTAGTGGATGTAGGCTTGCCAAACCACTATAAATCCTTGTATTCATTTTATTGCTTTCTTATATCTGTTTCTTTATCCTTTTGGATTTTTAAATATTACTATTAAATATTTTGAAAAGGTTTTTAAAAGGGGCAAAAGTAACTCTTGATCCCTTTTACTCTTAATTATAGCTTTTAGCCTAGTAGTAAGTGCTTGATCCTAACAATTGGTATCAGAGTGAGGTAATGGATTCAAGTCCCCAGGCTGCTGCTGAGGGGGATATTGTTGGATTTGTTATCCGCATTATCGTTTGACTCAGAGATTAACTGCTCAGCCCATGGCGCTTATAGGGTGAAGCTATCTTAAGTCAATCGTAGCTTTATACGGTGTTTTACGCTACCAAATATATAAGGAAATAAAATTGTGCCTCTACTAACAACTATAGCTTTTAGCTTAGTAGTAAGCGCTTGATCCTAACACTATTGATTAGAGGATGTCTGAAAATTGATATTATCTCGAACATGCGCCTATTCCATTCATGGATGTATGCATTGGCACTAGAGTTAGCAACATTTGTGCACATGTGCACAAAACATGATTGCTTAGGTGTCAGAAAGTGCATAGTTTATTACCAAGGAAAGAATAGCATAGGCACAATATCATACGTGGACTACGCACCAAAATGTTAATGAACTATAGGCATTTTACGTACGTATATACACTAATATTTGCAATAATATTTGCAATAAAATCGCTTAGGCAAGAATAGCATATAGGCACAATATCATACGTGGACTACGCACCAAAATGCTAATAAACTATATGCATTTTACATACGTATATTATTTGCAATAAAATCGCTTAGGCATCAAGGTATTAACTAGGCACCAAAGTGAAAAACCTTCAATTTTCAAATTCTGAAAATGATTTTGGGGAATTCCCAGTAATTTTATTATGCTATTCAAACTATATAACCGTCACTAAAAATATTAATTAGCTTGGGGATTACGAATCTCACGTCCAACCCCAAAATTTGAATAGCTTTTAACCGTAGCTACACTAGGGGCTCGGCACGGCTTCAGAGATAATTTGCTCCAACCCAATTGCCATAATCGCATGTATCAAACGGAAGGCAAATCACCATTAAAACCACTATTAGACCCTTATAATAGTAGAAATCAAACGCGACCCTAAAAAATAATAAGATATTAAGTTACTTGAATTTGACTAGCTTTCAATTTAATTAAAAATCATTTAAATTTAATTCTATTAACTATCAAATAAAATTGAGGCCTAACTAAAAAAAAAATTAAAAATTAATATATTTAACTCGATTCAATCCATTTATTGTCCCACTTAATAAAATATTATCTCAGCTATGTTTTTATGATTCCACATGCATGGTATGAAAGGGATGCATGTTTTAGTCTAATTAACTTAATTAGATGGGGTCGATGGGAGATCAAGAAAGTCCATCACTTTAAATCGATTTAAATGATCAAATCTATGTTACAGTTTATGGCAGAGAAACTTGAATTCGTACTGTCGTTCTCAAATAAAAATGGGGAAAAAAGAAGTTTTAGTATGATGAAATCTGGCACTTCTTTAGATTATCTTAATTATTTTGGTCCTTTTTTACCTTCTTTTTTTTTTCATAGACTAACAGCTAGCTCGTTGCTATTCCAACCCTAACATTGTTGTAATTTTTTAATTTTTTTTTTTTTTGGCAATAGGGCTAAAATATCAAATTAAATTAGTTGTGATTCAACTTTAAAATTAAGGATTGGAAATTCAATGCCACTACAAAAAATATATATAATATTAATCACAAATAATAAGTGACAAAGTAAAAGTTGTCATTAATAACATGTATTGAGCAACAATAGCTACAATAGCTTTAATCTTGTCACTAATGACCAATTTCTAAGTGACAAGAATTTTTATCTTGTCACAATATGATTCGATAGTGACAAAAATTAATATTTTAAGTTATCACCTTTAACAATTAGTGACACCTATCTGGTGACAATTTAGTGACAATAAAAATTGTCACTATAATTTCTGAAAAGATTTTCATTATCCCCATAAATATGTCACTAATTGTCTATGTTGACAGGTTTAACACTATTCTTATCGCTATTTAATTTGTAAAAATCATTAAAGTGACTAAATTAATTTTTTTGTCAGCTTATATACATAATTAATGACAACTTTTATATTGTCAATTAATATTTTGTTACCAATTTATCTTTTTCTTGTAGTGTGCACCTAATATGAGGAAGAGGTGGTTACTAGTATCACAACCAGTTGTTTTAATCAATCCAAATCTGTTTTAACAAATTCACTCTCTCTCTCTCTCTCTCTCTCTTATTCTGCTCAACTCAATTTGTATACAAACTATCTTAACAATCACTAATTCTGCGTGACTTAATTTGCTTCAAAGCCATCATATAAATGGAGAATTATCTTTGCAAAATATATCATTTTTGCTATGATACTCGTGAAGAGGTTGTGGGTATTGCTTTGGACAATGAAAACCAAAACAAAAGAATCATTAATCAAGAAAACTAATTAAGTGTCAAAAAAAAGAAAGAAAGAAATTGAGAATAAGAGAAATACTGCCAACGTAGAGTATTTTATTCTATTATCTACCAAGAAATTAAAAGTCCCTATATATCAATTATGAAAAAGAAATCAAAGTACGAAATTAAGAATCCCTATATATATATATATATATATATATCAATTACATATCAGAAAGAAGACAATAACGAGCAAGACGGTCAAACTCAAAGCTGTACATCCCATTCCTCGGCTCTGTACAACTCCAGCGATCTTCCGGCTCTTTCGCCGGAGCCCTCGGGCTTTTTCCTTCTTCTTTCGGTTTCTTCGCCGGAGCCGCCGGCTGGCTTTTTCCTTCTTCTTTCGCCGCCTTCTTCACGCCATCAATCTTCACAGGCTCTTCTTGCTTGTTAGAGGAAGACAGAGATGAACAGAGGCCGGCGATGTCCCGGCGAACAGACCCGAAGAAGAGGAAGTCGAATGGTGTGATAACCCACGTCGACATGGCTGGCTGAATCGGAGAATTCCTCGAATAAAAGAAATTGAAGAAAATTTCAGGGAACTTTTGTGCGGTTTTTGGTGCTGCGTTCTGATGGAGGAAAGTTATGGGGTGCAGAGGGTTTTTATATGGGGAGAAAAGGAGTTTGGATTACGGATAAATTGGAGGTTTAATTGGATTAGGAAAAGGACAAACAGATTGAGATATAATAGAACACTGTTTATCGACTCGGTTGTGGCCGGCCAAAAATAATTATGGGAGATTATAATAATCTCTATTAATGTAATTTTATAATTTAAGAACAAGGATGCATATATTAATAAAAAAATAATAAATGTGAAACTATGTTGTTGGATTAATTAACTACTTGAGTTTAATTTAGAGCATATAGTTTCTAATTTGAAAAAAATTATAATTCAATTCAACTACTGGAACTTTGTATGTCAATTTACTTTTAGCTTCCAATATTAGCTAAACAACAAATTTAAAGTTTTTCAAAATAATAGACATAATTTAAAGTTTATAATAAAGTTTTTCAAAATAATAGACATAATTTCAAGTTTATAATAAAGCTTTTCAAAATAATAGACATAATTTTTATTCGCGTGACTTCAATATGTTATTCATATACTAAATTCTATATTTAAAAAAAAAAATCTAGACAACTAATTTGTTTATATATGTGTTTAAAGTACAAGATATTTTTTAAAAGTTAAAGATTATTAATAATTCAAAAGGCACCAGACTTTGACAAAAATGATGAAATAAAAATAATATTAATTTTGTGATTATAAATTTAGTTTTTTTTTTTTTTTGTAAATGGTTAAATTTTTTATTTGATCCTTTCTAAACCCACTCGAACCTACTTTAAGCTCAAAAACTAACACAATTCATTAAACTCAATCCATTTCAATTTGTTTCAAAATTTTAAAACCTAACCAAAAATCATGTAAATTGAATTGGACCCATGAATTGCAGCCCAGTTTACAGCTTGACATCCCATACTCTCAAGGAGAAAGCCGACCCCTCACCCAACCCAGATGCAGATTATCATTCATTCTAGAAACGAAGGCCGTAGATTTACTTTGCTTGATTAAACATAACTTCTAAACCAAATTTCTTATTCATGCAAACTTGCAAAACCTCAATCGATCAACACCATTAAATAAGAAAAATTTTCATTCACACCATGCACATATGTTAAGGTTTGAATTCAAGAACTCAAACATATAAATATGAAGACAGTATTATTGAATCAATTAATCTTTCGATAATACAATAAAATAATATTTATTTACTGTTGCCAATAAGCACTCAAAATAATTGCCACCATTAAATTAGCATAGAGGCAAAAAGAGACAAATTCTTGGTATGAATGAACTAACAAAACTCAATGAACTTTAAATGTACGTATTGTGTATATATATATATATATAGAAACACTTTCCTTGTATGTATTTTATCAAGGAATGAACAAATAGAAAAAGCTAAACAAAAGAGGGGAGTTCTAGTATCAATCTTTCTTTTTTGTAGGTGACTAACCTTAGTCATAGTCTAAATTTATGACACATGTACTTTTTTAACTTTTCAACAACAAATAACTTGTCTATTAATGTTAAATGTAACTTATTGATATTATTAGAATTAAATTTCTTTGTTGACATGAAGTTCGATCTTGGGTTTGATGGTTGCAGCTAAATGATAAAAAATACTGAAGTTGGGATTTGTCCTTGGGTTCCTTGGTTAATGGAGAAGTCAAGTATAGAATTCTTAACTTATAAAAAATAAATATAATTTTGAAAAAAAACTTTTATAATTTTAAATGAAAAAGAGAATTGATTCAAATCAATTTTTATTTGGGTTAATTACATAAAACCCCTAAAATTTGACTCATTTTTTAACTAAACCCAAAAAAATAACAATAACTCCCTATTTTTGTTTTGTCTGAAATTCTTGAAAAATCATTAGCCTCCATTAACAAATTTGTTAACATCATCCAAAAAATTATGTGAAAGTTAAAAAATATCCTCCGATAATCATTCACATTATTTTTGAAGCAAAAATGCTTTTGAACCTATTCGTATTTTTTATACTATTGTGTAATTCTAACGTCATTTAAATTACTTATAAAGTTTAAATATATTTTTTTTTAGTAAAATAATTTAAATATTGAATTCAAGTTGAATTAAAAATTAAAAACATAAACATATATTAACAATTTAATCAATTTTAATTAAACTTATTTATTAATTAAAAAATAAAAGAGGTAAGAAATAGAAAAATAAAAATAAAACTAAATCAATTTTATTTTTAATAAAATTATTGAAATATTGAATTCAAGTTGAATTAAAACTGAAAATTAAAAACATAAACATATATAAACAATTTAATCAATTTTAATTAAACTTATTTATTATTAAAAAATAAAAGAGCTAAAAAATAAATAAAATAAAATAAAAGTAAATCAATCTCTTGAAAGATATAATTTTATAATTATTAATATCTATATATATATATATATGTAGTCATACACATGTGCTTAAATAGATAAATTTTGGGGGGATTTTCATACATAATAACAATTTTCGTTCAAAGTTTCACGAAAAATTAGGAGAACCAAAAGTGTTAAAAAACTTATGAAATTTGTGCCAAAAGTGGTCAACGCCATAAGCTCGGGACTAACAGTGGATACACAGTTAAACTATGGGACCAAAAAAATAATTTTTTCATATATATGTATTATGTATATATATATATGTGTGTGTGTGTGTGTGTATTTAAATATACATATATAATATAGCATATATATATCCATATATATAAATATATATTAGGGTGAATTACGGCTGCCACATATGGGTTTGAGTAATTACGAAAAGATCCTCACTTTTTCAAAAATTACAAAAATTCCACTAAAATGACAAATCTAATTGTAATATAGATGGAATTTGTGAAATGTCTGAAATATTCCTAACAGAAAGCAATTAAAAAAATAAAAAATACTAAAAATTAATTTGATGGTTAAAGTCCTAAATGCCACTCTATGTATTGTGAGATATTAAAATTTTGAATTATGTTAAATAGTTTTATATCTAAAATAATTTATTTGTATAATTAAATTTGTTTCATAATATTAAATAATAAATATATTTGTTAGTTGAGTTACATATTAAATATTATTTATTTAAATAATTAATATAACTAAAATGTTAATAAACTTTAGTTAAATTTATTAATTAGTTAAAAGCAAAATAAATATAAAATTATGAACTATATTAATTAAGAATAAATAAATAAATTTAAATATATATCTTTTTAACTAAATTACTTATAAAGTAAAATAGATACATTTTTAAATTTAATTATATTATTTATTAAAATAATAATTATTGCCAAAATAAAGATACTTAAAAATATTATTTTGGAACCAATAAGCAAAAAAAATTTAAATATATGTTTTTAAAAAAATTAAACATTTAATTTTAAAAAAAAGATAAATTTTCAAAAAAAAAAAAAAGAAAGAAAAATCAAATCCCCACGGACCCACCCACCTTCCCCCCTTCCAAGCGCCCAACCCCCCCCCCCCCCCCCGTCCCCCACCCCAACACACATACACACACACAAAACACCCAACTCCCCCAACCCCACAGTCCCAACCTTCCCCTAACCCACCTTCACCTTCCCCACCAAAAACCAAAATACAGCAGCACCATGGTGGCCTTTGCAACGGCTGCCTTGGCCAAATCTAGGCGGGGGCGGGAGGTGCATATATATATATATATATGTCATATGCATATACTATATATATGTACATATATAAATATTTATATATTTTTTAATATATGATTTTAGGGCATTTTTGTACTTTTGTGAAGATTTTGAGGACGTTTTTATACTCTCCATAATTAACTTATTATCCAAATCATCCGAAGGGCATTTATGGAATTTCACATGCTCTTTTAAAGGAAATTTGAAAAAATCCTAACGGCTAGATTGAATTGTTAGACAGTAATAAACCTCAAGGGGGGTTTTTTTATTTTTGAAAAAGCGAGGACATCTTCATAATTACTCCAAACCTCAGGAGTGATAGCCTTAATTCACCTTATATATTATTTTAAAATATATTTTTAGATACTGATGCGAAAAATAATCCATGAGAGCACCAATTAACAAAAACAAGAACACTTTTCTTATTTCTGAAGTGTATGAATATGTCTTACAACTTTTACAGAGTCTTTTATATGACTAAAGATCCCACTACCCAGGATCATAACCACCCACTAAGCTACTAAATATTTTGCTACAACTGAACTAATTAAAGATAGACACGTGTAATCCAATGCTCTTTTATATTCGCTCATCTATTGACTCGCTGGAACTAAAGTAAATTTGAGTACAACTCGGCTCATGTAAAGACATATGCCTTTTCTTCTTGGTCAATGCATTCTGGGAATCCACACTATTCAGTATTGCCGCACAGCTTAGCTCAGCCAGTTAATTCAGCTCGGCTAATTGTGACAGCTTGGCTCAGCAAATGTAATATTTGCCCCAACTCTAATTACTGCGGCCTTATGTGTGCCTTTAGCGTGGGCTATAATATCCATATCACATCTCCCCCCACCGGCGCTTTGCCAAGATGAAAGCTATGGCCAAGGTGGATGTGCTGCTGAGATGGATATTGTTGTCGAGATGGATATTATTTCCGAGATACCCTAAAGCAATGAGCGATGCATTGTCGAGATGAGAGCTATGGTTGTATTGATTTTATTTCCTTAATCGTCGAGACGAGCTGCCATGCAAAAGTTGATTTTGCTTCCTTAATTTTCGAAGCGAGCTGCCATGCAATGTTGGTTTGGTTTCCTTAATTTCCAAGATGAGCTGCCATGCAATGTTGGTTTTGTTTCCTTGATCACCGAGATGAGCTTCCATGCACACATTAATTTTGTTGCCAAGTATCAATCTTTAATTTAATTTCCATTATTGAGATGAATTTTAATTTTATTACCTTTGTCGAGAATCTCCCATGTAGTTACTTTATCTTCATTGCCGAGACGATCTCCCAAGCAATCTTTGATCTTACTATTGAGATAATTTCCCATGCAAATTCCTTGATTTCATTGCAGAAATGCTCTCCCCTGCAGTCTTTGATTTTGTTGCCAAGATTTCCCATGCAATCTTTGATCTTACTATCGTTGCCGAGATGTATTTGCCAAGACGAATGGTGCATTGTCGAGATGATAGCAAAATCAATTCTACCAAGTTGCCATACTTGCAAACTATGGCTTAATTTTGCTCCTATTCAATTCTTATCCTGTCGAGGTGTTTGGCGCCTCATTTCAGCTTTCAAGCATTTTGGCATGCTGCATCCTTTTGTATGGAAACATCAAGTGATCTTGAAATGAAATTTCCTTGTTTCTATTTTCGCATATGAAATAAGAGGTATAGGCCTGTGCACTTTATCGAAGCTGAGTTTACTCGTGTAGTTGCTCTTTTTCGTATGTTAGCTCATTCGAGTTGTTTTCTCTTAGTTTTTTTTTTTTTTTGTTAACTCATCCGAGCTGATGGACATTCGTCCTTTGTAAGTTAGCTCATCCGAGCTGATTTTACTTAGACATTCGTCCTTCGCAAGTTAGCTCATTCGAGCTGACAGACAATCATCCTTTGCAGGTTAGCTCATATGAGCTAATAGACGACATTCGTCCTTTGTAAGTTGGCTCATCTGTGCTATTAGATATTCATCCTTTGTAGGTTAGCTCATTCAAGCTGACAGGCATTTGTCTTTTGTAAGTTGGCTCATCCGAGCTGATGGACATTCGTCCTTTGTAAGTTGGCTCATTCAAGTTGATGGACATTCATCCTTTGTAAGTTAGCTTATCCGAGCTGACGGACATTCGTAGGAGCTAATTTCACTTGGACATTCATCCTTTGCAAGTTAGCTCATTCGTGCTGATGGACATTCGTCCTTTGCAAGTTAGCTCATCAAAGCTAATTTCACTTGGACATTCGTCCTTTGCAAGTTAGCTCATTCGTGCTTATGGACATTCCTCATTTCTTGGTTAGCTACGAACATTCATCCTTTACAAGTTGGCTCATTCGAGCTGACTGACATTTGTCTTTTGTAAGTTAGCTCATCTGAGCTGACGGACATTCGTCTTTTGTAAGTTGGCTCATCCAAGCTAATTGACATTCGTCCTTTGTAAGTTGGCTCATCTGAGCTAATTTCATTTGGACATTCGCCTTGGCAAGTTGGCTCATCCGAGTTGTGCAATAAAAGACTTTGAATTTGAAAAGTAACTTACAGAATCAAATAAAGCAAAACCATATTCAATAGAGCCGATCATGTAAAAGAAACTACAGAATAGAAACTACAAGTGTAAAACAAGACAAAACAAAATGATTACATGTAGAAATGCCTGAGGTTATACACATTCCACAGCCGAGCTATTTTCTTTTCCTCAGTCTCTAGCTTATATGCTCCTCCCTCAGCACTTTGATTACCTTATAAGGTCCTTCCCAATTAGGTCCCAACTTTCCTATATTTCCCAATACATCAACTCTTCTAAGCACCAAATCTCCCATCTGAAAGTTGCGAAGTTTAATCCTTCAGTTGAAGGTAGTTTGTCTCCTCTCTCTTCTCCTTTCTTTTCTCCCTCAACTCCTTCTCTTTGGCCTCACAATCCTCTTCTTCATGGATATATTTTTTTGCTTGTTGTAGGAGCTCATCATAACTATCCGCAAGCCTTATGCTCAAATACCTAAAGAAAAGACTAGGACGAAGTCCTTGAGCAAAAGCGCCACTTAACAACTCAAGAATGGCTGAAGGGGACCTCCAGAGCAGCTGTAGTGAACCATCTAACAAAGCTTCTCAGTGCTTCATTCTCTCTCTACCGAAACGAGAGCAAACTCTACGCACTATGCCTATACTGTTTGTCGCTGGTGAATTGATGAAAGAACTTTCTATCAAAATCCCCAAACGTATTAATAGACCAAGAAGGAAACTTTCCAAACCACCTCTGGGCGACGCCTCCCGAAGTAGTCAGGAAAGTCTGACATTTCACCCCATCCGAGAATTGATACAACAAAGCTAAATTCTTGAATTCACAAAGATGATCCGCAGGATCAACCGTACCTGTGTACCTAAGCATAGCAAAGGATTTGTGATTCTTTGGGAAGGGATCAAGTAAGATAGCTTCAATAAATGGAGAAGCTTTGACATTTTCCCCAACTTTTCCTCCCATCCTTCTCTTCATCTCCAGCAATTCCCTCATCATGTCCTCCATTTTGGAAACCAAGTCTGCCCGGGGCTTCTGTCTCTCCTGATCACGACCACGTCGCAATGACTCCAAACTTTCTACCACCCCCTCGAAGTCATCTGCCAATTCAGGAGGGATCTTCATCGTTGTTTCTTTCAGCAAACAACAATTGCCTCCCATCTTCGTCATCTCATCTAGCGACCTTTTCACTGGTGCTACCATTGGCTCTTGCTCCCCCATCATGAATAATCCAGGATTATTAGGGAGTGGTGGTCCAGCTACAATCGTGCCATGTGCAACTGCTCCTGATGCTGGCGTGGCCACCTGACACGGAGCATGAGTCCTCCCTACAGGCGTAGGTGCCCCAAGCACAGCTACCATTCTAGGAGTAGGTGTTGAGTTGGTCAAAACGAGAACAATGGGGAAAGGTATTTGTACCGAAATTAGAGGGATGTAGGGTGCCATCCCTGGTAGATAAGGAATGACCAAGAGATTCGGTGGTACTGGTAAAGGTTGGGCTGGCACTACTCCAACGGGTTGAGTGGAGGCAATAATACCAAACATAGACAATAGAAAATTAGCTAGCTGCTCAGTGGTCATCTGCCCCACTATTGTAGGAACTGCAACAGTTTTTCCTTCTGTAGAAGTGGTCGGCGCCACAGTTGCTGATTGTGGAACTGCAGCGGCCATGGCTACTAACTCATTCTGCATCGCCCTTAAGGTACCAGTCTCCATGTTATCTCCAGAATCACTCATTTCCTCATGCCTTAACTCTTAATCTAGATTCCCACAAACAACACCAAATTGATGCCAAAAGCAATCCATGAGAGCACCAATTGACAAAACTAGAACACTTTTCTTATTTCTGAAGTGCATGAATATGTCTTACAACTTTTTACAAAGTCATTTATATGACTAAAGATCCCACTACCCGCGATCATAACCGCCCACTAAGCCGCTAAATATTTTGCTGCAACTGAACCAATTAAAGATAGACATGTGTGACCCTATGCTCCTCTATCTTTGCTCATCTGTTGACTCGCTGGAACCAAAGTAAATCTGAGTACAGCTCGGCTCATGTAAATACCTATGCCTTTTTTTCTCGATCAATGCATTCTAAGAATCCACACTGTTCAGTATTGCCATACAGCTTAGCTCAGCCAGTTAATTCAGCTCAACCTATTGTGACAACTTGGCTTAGCAATTGTAATATTTGGCCCCAACTCTAATTACTGTGGCCCTAATGTGTGCATTTAGCTTGGGATATAATATCCATATCAGAGACTTTTTGCAGTACTTAATTTTTAACTTTTTTAATAAGGGTTAAATGATATATTTTGTGCGTCTTTTTATAAATAAATATAATTTCAGGAGAATTTTCATAAATAGATAATAGTTTTTGTCCAAATTTTAACAAAAAACTGGATTAGAACTAAAAGTGTTAAAAAAGTTATGAAATTGGGACTAAAAATGTTCAATTCCATTAACTCAAGACTAACAGTGTATACACAGTTAAATAATAGGGCTAACAAGTCAATTTTTCCCTACATTTACACATTGAATTAAACATACACTACGAATAGATCATACATAAGAGTTGTACAGGTAGAGGGTCTACGAAACCTGTTTAGCAAGTGATAGGTTACAATAAATGGACAATGTAGATCTATTGAAGCATATCGCATGGACTAGATTTGTTGTGACTAAGTTAGTTACCTACAATTCATGATTGATGCTAGACTTCCCCAACAAAAAAATAAATCAAGAAAACTAATTAAAAAAAAAATCAATTACGAATAAAGAAAAACAGCCAATACAGAGTACCATATTCCACCACTATCCAAGAAGAAAAAACCCTAATCTATAATCAATTATCAAATGCAAAAACTACAAAAATAAAAAACAAACAATAGTCTTAAAGTAGTAGATTCCATCAAACTCCAGTGCAAACCTCAGCTCTCCCATTTTTCAGTGATCTTTAGGCTTCTTCACCGCCATCGGCGGGGTATTGCTCTTCTTCACATCATCAATTTTGACAACACTGTCTTGCTTGTTCGAAAGATAGAGATGAATAAAGGCAAGCGAGCTCCTTGCTAATAAGCTCGGCAAGAACGAAGTCCAATAGAGTGACAATCCATGTATTCATGGCTGGCTGAATGGGAGAATTCCTAAAATAGCAAAAGAAATTTGAAGAATATTGAGAGAATATCTCTGTGTTTGATCTACTGTCAGTTTTCTCGAAGGAAAATTATGGGGGCGGAGTGAGGGTTTTATAGGAAAAAGTTTAAAGGGTTTAAATAGAATAGGAAAATGGGGGAAAATGAAATTGTAGTCCACTAATTATGGTCATCTGGGAAAAAAGGACATTAATAATTTACATTTTCCAATTTGGTCTACTCCGGGGACCAAATTGGCACATTAAGGACAATTTTAAGACAAAATGTCAGAAATTGCACATAATCTCGCTGGAAAAATGCATGTGTATCTCACGTGTTGAAAATTTTGGGCATTTTGCAACACCTGGCATTAATTATACACGTTCGTGCCTTATGTATGCGGCGTTTAGTTGCCACATCACAATTCGAATGGCACTAAATAGGCAACATCAACAAAGAAAAAGCCACATCCGCAATTTGGGTGGCCACATCAACTAAATTTGGAGGGAAAATTCCTAAAGCTCTTCCTTCCTCATCCTTAAAGGCTAAAGCTTCTCTCTATACCTAAAATTTTTCAGTGCCAGAAAATTCGAAGCAAAAACCCAGGGAACACGAAAATCTGAAATATCTTTGAGCACATCTTTTTCTTCACCCATGTCAATAACACTTGTGGATTGCTTCTAAAGAGCAAGGGCTCGCCTGAGAACTTCATGGACAGATATTAACCCAAGAAGGAAGTTCCATTCATGCCCAAATCAAGTGAAGATGAAGAATGGACATAGGTTAAAGCTCTATTTCATCGAAATCTTCATATCTTCATTTCTGTGAAGTATTTTTTATTTCTTTTTGGTATAGATTAACATATGCAATTTTTTCCAATGGGCTAATCCACCTATGTGTAGTCGATTGAAGAATATAATACTAGGTTTGCTTCGCAGAATTAACTCCATGGAAATTGAGGTTTGTAAGTTGATGAGGAAAAACAAACTCCGACAAAATGGCAATGGTGCTCTCTTGGGTCTGCTTTCTCATGGCTTGGCTGGAATTGAAATAGGAAAACAATGTATTAGGAAGTATTTTAAGTTGCTAGCAGTAGTTTTTATTTTGTAGGAAAGCATGGTGTTTATGTTGTAGGTAGTGATGTGTAGGAATCTTTTGCTTTAAATGTGGCTTTTGCACTCGTGTAATGCAGTGGCTTATGGTTTTGTTGAGGTTTTGCCTTAATGAAATATAATGTATCTGATGGTTGACGGTATATATATATTTGTTTTGGCTGTATAAACAAACAAGTAAAGTGACTAAAACTAAGTAAAGTGCATTAAAATCTAGAAGCCAACTTTTTCAAACAACCAGCCAATATGCATAAAATTTGGAAGCCAACAGCATCCTACAAACAGCCAACATACATTGAGCAGCCTTGTTCCTAGCCTGAATTCACATAAAATCACAAATAAATTGAATTAGTTGATACTTGATTTTAAGATTGATTGCAGAAATTCATTTGAATGCCCTTTGTTAAATATGTATGATAAATTAAGTTTGAGCATAATTTTTTATCATTCGATAAAGTTTTCGATACATATGTACACTAAGAATTTGTTAGAATTCAAATTGTACATTTCAAACCTCAAACTTATACTTATCATGATAATATAATTAGACCCAATCAACTTAAATTTTATCAATGTTCAAATAAATTTGCACAATCATATATTCTACTCACTTTTGCTATTATTTATTCTGATCGACTCAATTTATTTATGAATTACTTTGGTAGGTCATAATTATTTACTATACTCGCTCAATTTATTAATTTACAAACTGCTTTAATAACCATTTATCTTGCTCTATTCAGTTGGTTGTAAAATGCTTTAATAGATTCACTATTGTTCTACAAATTACAATGACTTGATCTGCTCGATTGAATTCACATACTATGCATGTTTGGCTTGTTCCGACTATAATTCCTTATAAGTTCATACATATTATAAAATATTTTCAAAACCCATAAAATATTAAATAATTAAATAAAATAAAATTATAGACATATAAAATATTAGAATCATATTTTTCATACCTAATAGAATTACTATAATTAAATAAATTTATTAAAATATTATAAATACGTTAAATCCTTCTTATTTTTAAAGTAATTCATAAGATCATAATACTTTATTTATAAATTTACATAAATTCATTTTTAGAAAAAATTGCCAAACATGTTATAAGAAAAAATATAAATCCCCAAATATACTATGAAACATATTATGAAACTTATAAATTCAATCAAATACTTTCTAATTTAATAAAATTAATTTTTGCAAAAAATGTAAACTTGATGATTGAATATATCTCTACACAAGATCAATTCAAATCAAGTAGCTTCATATATGTATTCTATAACCAATAAATAAATATAAAATCAGAATTAAGGAAAATAAAAAGAAAAAAATTGAACAAAAGAACTTATAGTGCCTGGACCGTCTGGTAGGATGCATCAACCTCCGATTGGGTGTATAACTGTGTTCGAAGATGCCTTTAGATGTGGCCTTAGGTTCCCATTAGGTGGTCCTATAGTTGACCTGCTTAAGGGTTTAGAAGTATGTATAACCCAACGACTGCCGAATTGTTTCTCTACTATATACAGCTTTGTCGTTCTAATGCACATATTCAAATAGCCTGCCAACTTTGAAAACTTCTCGAAACTTTTCCACCTTCTGATGTCCCAGAAGTATGATAGCACCGATAAGTTGGGTTCTTATTATCTCACTGCTCGACCCTGCCGCAAACTTCTTGTCACCCCAGCATTTTCCTACGGGCAAGAGTGGAAAAAATATTATCTGTATGTTCGAGTTGTCGGGGGTTTCAATATTCCAAGGGGGTGGTGGATGGGTCATGTTGAGATGCTGAGTAACTTAACTCCAACTTGGCCCAATACATTCATCCAGGATCTAGTCGAGTTTGGTCAGGTGGAGGCCTCGATGTTTATCAAGGAGAGAAGTTTAGTGTTAGACGGTTTATCGCTAACTCAGCTGGACTTGCCAGTGGATGATCAACTAAGTAGATTGTGTTGTCGATGATTCGTTATTTTATCTATTTTTCCTGCTCGATCCTAACCCTTTGCTTTTATGCTGTGGCAGATCGAGATGAGATCATGAATCGGTCAAGAGCAGAAGCTTTAGCGAAGGCTGAAAGAAATGAGCAACATCGTTTAGCTACACGACTCGTTGAGGGGCTGCTCCGGTCCCAGCTGCACACCCTGAGGCGATGACACCTTCTCCGTCGCCCACTCCGTTGCCCGCTCGACCCCTGGCGACCACAGGGAGCAGCCCAGCGGGTCGAGGGAAAAGACCTATGGTTAAGCAGGCGAGACCTACTCCTAAGAGGAAGCAGTCGAAAAGGGCAAGGGAAAAGCCACGGGGTCGAGCTAGCCCTCCGGATACGATCTATTTGGCTAGCGGGGGGACGAAGTGTTATTCCAGCTGCCAAAACTGCCATCTTCAAGGTTTGGGACGGAATCGAGCATAGTTGTTCATAATTCTTACTCGATGAAGACGGCGGGGTCGATAGGGGCTGCTCCGCTGAAGATGATGATGGCCAGGTTGTTTGCGTCCGACCAGAAGAAATTGATGGGACTAAGCCAGGATGTTGCGCTCAGAGCTCTAGCTTATCACTCCAACATGGTAAGGTTCTAGTCAATAAAGTTGCATTGTCGAATTTAATTTGTAGGTCATGTATTGTTCTCTTATCAAGATTTCTTTTTTTTTCAGGTTGGCCAACTAGGCTACCACTTTTATAGGAGGTCAAAGCTAGCGATTTTTGACCGCGAGCATCTATAGGAGGGTGGAGATATGGAAACGTTGAGGGCTCAGCTCGAGTTCGCATAAAGCAAGGTCAATGAGCTCAATAAAGAGGTCAGGGAGCTCAATAATGACATCCGTTTAAAGGATAGTCAGCTGGTTGCCAACATTAAAGAAAAGACCAGAATGGATGAGCTACTCAACCAGGCCAGGATGGATGTGTAACATGGCTATGAGTCTGGTTGGACAGCTGGTCGGAACTCGGATCTCCAAGAGGCTCGGGCTGAATTCTTCAGAAAACTACCATTGATGCGGTGAGAAACTGTGTAGCAGTTCATGCTATGCTCGGCATTCCAAGATGTGAACGTTGTGTTTTCTTTAGACACGCCAGGAATGTGTTCAATAAGGCGATCAAGCAACTACAGTTCCTGGGCTATTCTTTTCAACCTGAGGACAGGGATCGCATCAGCTCCATCTTGGCGAGCAATTGCAGGTATACCCTAAGGATGAAGAGGTCGATGCTAAAGATGGAGCTGCAGAGGCTCCTGCAGTCGATAGGGTTATAGAGGCTCCACCTGCCACGTCATTGATCGAAGTGCAGAAGAAGGCAGCTGTGGTAGCAAAAAAGTAGGATGAGGTGGCGAAAGAGTTTGCCTTTGTGAATGATTTTGTGTTTGAGCTTCGGGATGGCATGGTCAATGCTGTCGAATACCTTCCTCTGCTCGGGGGAGGTTTTTTGACCAACGAAGTAGGACCTTCTCGATCGGCAATTGCCTCTGTTCCCGTTGCTGTTGCAATGTCTGAGCCGAGAGCAGATAGCCCTGCGGTGGTTTCTATTCCAATTCCCTCAAGCGATGAGCTCGATCAAGAAATTGAGGAGGGCGCTCAAGGTGGGCACGATGAGGGTGCTGGATCGAGCTGATGCTCTTCTTTTGGTGTATTATTTTTTATTTATTTATTTATTTTAGCTTATTTGACGGTTGTAATTGAAAATGTTAAACTTGAATGAAGTACTCTTTTCTGTTCTTTTAACATATTTGTTTTGTCGAAACACAATTGTTCTTGAGTAAGTAATTCGGTTCAACGAAGGTTGTCCTCAAGTGTTTGAGTTACTTTTATGCTGTCAAATTTTGGTAAAATTAGTTCAATATCATCATCGAATGAACCATAATGACCTAACTAGCGCACATTTTATTTCACATTATGCATCTTCAATTTATCGACTCGAGGTCCTTTTGATCGACTATGGGGTCGATTGTAATCGATCAAATTATTTGCTTAATCTCGGTTGTGAAGCCTTGTCTTGGCGGCTGGAAGCCTGCTAGGTCGACTTCAGAGTCAACACTAAACGATGAACTCATTTACTTGGTCTCGACTGTGAAGCCTTGACATGGCGACTAGAAGCCTGCTTGGTCGATTTCGAGGTCGACACTAAATGATGAACTCATTTACTTGGTCTTGGCTGTGAAGCCTTGAGTTGGCGGCTAGAAGCCAACTTGGTCGACTACGAGGTTGACACTAAACGATCAATTTATTTATTTAGTCTTGGTTGTGAAGCCTTAACTTGGTAGCTAGAAGCCTACTTGGTCGACTATAGGGTCGACATTAAACGATCAATTTGTTTATTTGGTCTTGGCTATGAAGCCTTAACTTGGCAGCTAAAAGCCTGCTTGGTCGACTACGGGGCCAACACTAAATGATCAATTCGTGTAAGGGATGTATCATAAATTTTCATTGCTGTGAGGAAATACAACGAAGACTAGTGGCCTTTTTATACATAGAATTTCTTTAGATTTATAGCGTTCCAAGGTCGCGGTAGTTCGTTAACTCGCGTGTCTGCTAGTTGGTATGCGTTGTGTTTTGATACTTTGACCACGGAGTAAGGCCCCTCTCATTTTGGGTCGAGTTTTCCAATATTTCTTGACACTTCGACTTTCTTAAGGATGAGGTCTTCAACTTTGAAGCTATGCGGTCAAACTATTTTGTTGTAATGTTTTATCATTTTTGGTCAGTATCATTGCATTGTGTTGTAGGCTATATATCACAGCTCGTCGATGCTGATGAGGTCGAGGGCCCTTTCTGTCGCTTTTCTAATCGGGTTATAATAGATCACCTGGGTCGTGTGTTACACCAGCTCGGATAGGATTACTGCTTCGGAGCCGTAGACCAAGTTGTAAGGGCTATGACCTGTAGTTGTTCGAAGGGTGGTTCTGTAAGCCTACAGCACCCCAGAGAGGTCGTTCGCCCAGCTTGTTCCTATTCCCTCTATTCAAGCTTTGAGGTGGTTGAGGACTGTTCTGTTCGTAAGCTCCGTCTGATCATTAGCCTGGGATTTCCTACCGAAGTAAAGTGTTGGCAGATTCCAAGGCCTCGTACCAATTTCTCGTGTTCTTACTTTGAAATTGAGTCTCATTGTCTGAGATCAGGACTTTAGGCAGGCCAAAATGACAAATTATGTTCTTCCAAATGAAGCTCTTGATGGCCGCATCGGTGATCTTCGGAACTGCTTCCGCCTTGACCCATTTAGTGAAGTATTCGACCGCAATAATGATAAATTTTTATTATTTTTGGCAGAGATCCGACTATATGATCCCCTACTGGTCGAATGGCCATGTGATCTGGACGTTTACCATCAATGCTATGAGATGGTGCGACGTGTTCTAGTGAAGCTGGCAAGATGGGCACTTTCTAGCGAAGTCAACTGAATCTTTTAATAAAGTGGGCTAGAAATACCCATATCGGATAACTTTATTGGCCAAGGAATGACCTGCGGAATGATTACCACAAATGCCAGCGTGAATCTCGTGAAGGACTTAGTTTGCTTCGTCAGGTGCTAAGCATTTAAGGGGTGGTCCTGCTATCGACCTCCTGTAAAGCTGTCTGTGCTCATTAAAGGCAAATTTAGTTGTTTGCCTTCTAAGTCTGTGGGCCTCATTCCTGTTGTCGGGGATTATCCCTTAGCTTAAGTAGAGCTTGCTTAGGTCTTGCCAGGAGGGAGCTGCCTCTTTAATGCTTCCGATGAGGTTCTGGTCGCTGTATGGATAGATAGTTTGCTGGCCACCAGGAACGTTATAGTTCTTTCTTTGGTTCCTCTTGTCGAGTTGACAAATTTTGAGAGTGTGTCTACCCGCTCATTTTCTGCTCGAGGTACTTGGCTTAGGGTGAAGTTCTTGAACGACTGTTGTAACCATTTCACCTCAGTCAAGTACTGACTCATCTTGGCCTCTTTAGCTTCGAAGTTTCTTTCGACCTACTCTGCCACTAGCTGGGAATCGATGATTGCGACTAGCTGCTCGATGCCCCGAGCTACTGTCATGTTCATCCTGATGATGAGAGTTTCGTACTCTGCTTCGTTGTTGATGATCAGAAAGTCAAGTTTTATTGCAAAATCATACTCCTCAGCGAGTGGGGAGTGGAGTGAAACACCAATTCTGCCTCCCAAGGTGGTTGTTGAACCATCGATGTGTAAGGTCCAAATGGATGAGTCCTGGTCAAGCGGGTTGGGGAGGTCAAGCCTTTCGGCGATGAAATCAGCCAGAACTTGTGCTTTTATGGTCGTACGCAGTTGGAATGTGATGTCAAACTCCCCAAGCTCGATGGCCCATTTGGTGAATCTTCTTGACGTGTCTGGCTTCGATAACACCTGTTTTAACGGCTGATTCATCAACACTATAATCGCATGAGACTGAAAGTAAGACCGTAACTTCCATGCTGCTATAACGAGGGTGAGGGCAAACTTCTCGATCCTCTAGGTAATTATGCTCAGGCCCCTACAGGGCATTACTGCAACAATAAACAAATCGGTGAGTTTCATCTCTCGTCGAGGCCAACACTGAACTGATTGAGGCAGTGGACACGGCCAGCTAGAGTTGCAAAACTTTTCCCAGGTTGGGCTTGGCAAGCATGGGTGGTGAGGAAAGGTATTACTTCAATTCGATGAGAGCTTGGTCATGTTGTTCGGTCCATTGGAATCTCAATTTTTTTGCATTTCTGAGGATTTTGAAGAAAAAGAAGACTCTTATCAGCCAATTGTGCAATAAATCTGCTGAGGGCTATTATCCTGCCAACTAGGCACTGTATGTCTCGAACAGTTTGGGGTGGGGCGATGTCCAAAACTGCCTGGATATTTTGCGGGTTCGCTTCGATCCCCATCTGACTGACCATGTAGCCTAGGAACTTGCTCCTCGAACCCCGAAAGTGCACTTACTGGGGTTAAGTTTCATACCGAATGCCCTCAGTATAGAAAAGGTATGGTCGAGGTCAATTAGGTGATCCTCAGCTTTCTCTGTTTTGACAATCATGTCATCGATGTAGACCTCCATCGATTTTTCAATCTCGCTTTTGAACATAAAGTTGACTATATCTTTAATGTGTTGCCCCTGCGTTGTTAAGTCCGAAGGGCATGACTAAAAAATAGTATACCCCATTAGGGACGATGAAAGAGGTTTTGTCCCTGTCCTCGAGTGCCATAAATATTTGATAGTAGCCTTGGAAGGCATCCATCATGCTCAATAACTCACAACTGATCGTGGAATCCACTAATAAATCTATGCGAGACATGGAGTAAGGATCTTAGGGAAAGCTTTATTCAAATCAATGAAATTATTACACATACACCATTTTCCCTCATACTTAGGGATGAGTACAACATTATAAAGCCAGGAGGGGTATTGAATTTCTACAATATATCTTGCCTCTAATAGTTTGTTGACATCCTCTTCGATAATTTAGGATCTCTCAACATTAAAGGCTCTTGTCTTCTACCTCACCGATTTGTAGGAGGGGTCCACATTGAGACGATGGACAATAACACTTGGGTCAATTCCTTGGAGGTCAGAAGCTTTCCATACGAACACATTGAGGTTTCTTCGAAGAAAATCGACCATGAGGCATTCCAGACGGTGGCCCATATCGTTCCTAATCCAAATGGTCTTGTCAAGGCTTCCAGGTTCTAGTTTGATCATTTTGAACTTCCCAACGGGCTCGACCCAGGTATCTTCTAGTTTTCTTTTTGTAGATGTAGTTCCTTCCTCGGGCTTCACTATAGGGGCATCCCCCCAAGGCTTCAGCTGAGGTCGAGTCTTCTGCTCGGTGGACTCGACTGAAATAGTGTAGCAGCGCCATGCTTCCTTAACATTGCATAAAAGCTCTCATACTCCTGCTGAGGTTGGGAATTTGATCTTCATATGGTAGGTCGAGACAATGGCCTTGAAGTCGTTCAAGGCAGGTCAACCTATGATAATGTTGTAGGCGAAGGAGTGTCGACTTTAAGGTAGTTTATCATCAAGGTTCTGTAGTGAAGGGCTTGTCCAAATGACGTGGACAAGTTAATGAATCCCTTTGGGATGATCTCTAACCCCTCCCTAAATCCGACTAGCGGCGTACGGATTGGCTCGAACTTTAATTACCCTAAATTTAGTCTTTTCAAAATGGACAAAAATATGATGTTCGCAGAGCTGCCATTGTCGACCAAGATCCTCCTTACTTCGAAATTAACTATTTCGAGGGTTACCACCATGGGGCAGTCCATCTTGTGGTCGACTCCTCTGTTCTTCAGATGATCGAGGTTCGACTCAGTGAAGGAAATTGGTTATGCGCTGGTTGAGAGTTGGAAAATCATTTTGACCTGGGCTGATTTGGTCGATTCTAGTTGCCTTTGGGTCTGCTTTCTAGCAGACTTTGAGTCCCCCCCAGTGGGACCTCTCACAATCATGTCGATGACTCCTCTAACGGATGGGTGGGGCTCTTGGGCAGGTTTCTTTTCTTTATCTTCTCTTCTCGGGCTAGCCAACCTTTCTCTACGGGGAGTCCGATTAGTTTTGCCCTCTTCGCATCTGGCATACTCGTCAACGTATTGCTTGAGATGACCTTATCTGATTAGTCTCTCAATCTCGTCGTGCGGATTGAAACAGTCTTCTATGTTGTGCCCATTTTGCTTATGAAAATGGCAGTACTTCTTTGACTTTTTCATAGCTTCAGTCTCGGTCAACTTTCTAGGCCTCTTAAGGAGGTTGTCTCCTTCCTCGGGAGGTTAAGCGAAGTATAATCATAGAAGCGTTAAATGGGGGATCAAAGACCTTCCCTGAACTGGCAGTCGTCTTTCTCCTTGCTCTTCTCCTTATCGACCTCAAGATTCCCATACTTCAGTCTATTCATGTCCTCCTGAGTCATGTATCTTTCTACGAGATCGAGGAGCTCTTCCATCGACCATCCCTCACGTACCAATGCATTGGCACACTCTTTGTGTCGGAGACCCAAGAACAACATGTCGATCAGGAATTTGATCCAGGGGCTATCAATCTTCAGCATTTTCATGTTAAACCTGGTAAAAAAGTCTCGAAGGGATTCTACTTCACTGTGTGTAAGTAGGTATGTGAGAACTTTGCCTTTCTCCTGCTTGCAAACTGGTGCAGAAATTTGTCGTACAACTGATCGTATGAGTATATCGACGCCAACTCCAGCTTGACGAACCAGTCGAGTGGTATGCCCTAAAAGGTTGTCACCAGCATCTTAGTATAGATGTAATTGTTATGCCCATGCAGCCGCATCATGTGCTCGAATTGCATCAAATGCTCGTTTGGGTCCGACGAGCAATTATATCTGGGTAGGCTTATTGAGACTTTAGCGTCGACGATGATGCGTTCGTCGATAATATCCTGGACGAATGGTGAATCTCTCTCTCTCTTTGGAACCTCGGCAGTCCCTCCTGATAGTGATTTCTCTCCATGTTTCTCATCGAGACCTCTTCTAATTGCCTGTTCAAATGTTAGACTTGGTGGGATACTTCCTCTCATTCCTCCTTGTCAGCATGGGATGTGTTTTTATTTTGGTAGGGTCTTGAACGCTCGACCCTATCGTGCTGTGGGGCTCAAATAGGTTGAACATCGTGGTCGACTGAATTCGCAACCTCCTCACGGGGGATAGGCTAAGCCATTTCCTTAGGGAAACGGCTCGAGCTAACTTCATGTCTTGAGGGAGGCCTTTTGGGCTCTGGTCGGTCTTGATTTCTTTGGACAGTCTCTCCTCCGGGGGAACGGGCTGTGGAGTCTCACTAGCCGCAGGCTCTGGCTGCACGGCATGTCAATTCAAAGCCGTAGAAAGTTGAGCAAAAATCTAGGCCGATATCTGCTCGCTAATGAGCTGCATCAATTGGGGCATGGTCAGGGTGACCACATGTTATGGCTGGGCGCTCAACCCCGGGGCGACAAGTTCTTGCTGAGGTCGAGATGGAGAAAAGTCAGACCTCCCATTTTCTTCTCTTCCTGAGAGGGCTTGCCTGGTTTTAACCATTTTCGATTGCGGACTCAAAGTTTCCCATAGATGGCGCCAAATTATGAGGGTGAGAACCACTTATAACTGGATCTAGTGGTAATTTTGAAAGGTCCGACCTCTCTAATCGAGATCTTGATATAGTTGGGCTGAGTCTTGTAATCATGAGCAAACATCAGGCTAGCCGAAGTGCCCTCGGCTAAGGCACTCCGATGCTTAAGTCAGTATGGGGTCGACTAGATATAAGGAGCAGCAGAGTGTGGGCTTAGTATGTATAGAGTGGCATACCTTCAACGAAGCTGGAGGGGAGGTATTTATAGGCTTCTCCTGTTGGGGATTTGTTTGAGATGCCCTTAACATGTAGGGAGGATCCTTGTCCTTGCATGGAAGGCATTAGGTCATCTCCCATTCCTGTACTATTCCAGGTGGCTGCATCTCTAGGTTTCATAGGCAAAATAATACACTGTAGGCGCGCCTCCTGCCCAGTGCAACAGTATGGGTGGTACTAGGGAGGCGTGCACCTTTAATGCGGAGGTATGCTACCTGTCGGGGCATTTAATACAGTAGAGATTTGATTCTTCACCGATTCGACCTCCTGGTTGGTAACAGGGTCGACCTTATGATAGGTTGGTGTGCGGCGTAGAGGTGGCCGAGCGCCATGGTCGAAGAGTTGACCAACGGTCCCAGTCTGGGGCTTGGTCGAATGGCTGCCCCCATGAAGCCAAAGTATGACAAGTCGATCTGTTTAATCGACCTAGGTCATCTGAAATCGGTAGCACAATTAGGCCCTGAGGATGAGATGGGCCTAATGTTACATCCTTGAGTTTATGGTCTTTTGGTCGAGCTTATTGGGCTATCCTATATCACAAATATTTTGCAAAGCTTTTTGAAGGGACAAAAGTGTTTTAACGGATTTAGAAAAAGATCAATCCACCCCTCTCTTGATCCCTTTTACTCTCAATTATAGCTTTTAACCTAGTAGTAAACGCTTGACAATTGATATCAGAGCGAGGTCATGGGTTCGAGTCCCCAGGCTATTGTTGAGGGGGAGATTGTTGGATTTATTATCTGTATCATCATTTAACTTGGGGACTAACCGCCCAGCCTATGGCGCTTATAGGGCGCAACTACCTTAAGCCAACGTAGCCTTATAAGGTGCTTTGCGCTGGCAAGTATATAAGAAAATAAAATTGCGCCTTTGCTAACAGCTATAGCTTTTAGTCTAGTGGTAAGCGCTTGATCCTAACACTATTGATTAGAGGATGTCTGCAAAGTTGATATTATCTCGAACATACACCTATTCCATTCATGAATGTATGCATTGGCGCTAGAGTTAGCAACATTTGTGCACATGCGTACAAAACGTGATTGCCTATGTGGTAGAAAGTGCATAGTTTATTACCAAGAAAAGAATAGCATATGGACAATATCATACGTGGACTATGCACCAAAATGTTAATAAACTATAGGCATTTTACGTAGTATATGCACCAATATTTACAATAAAATCACTTAGGCAAGAATAGCATATAGGCACAATATCATACGTGGACTACACACCAAAATGTTAATAAACTATATGCATTTTACGTACGTATATACACCAATATTTGCAATAAAATCGCTTAGGCATCAAGGTATTAACTAGGCATCAAAGTGAAAACCTTCAATTTTCAAATTCTAAAAATGATTTTGGGGAATTCCTAGTAATTTTATTATGCTATTCAAACTATATAAGCATCACTAAAAATATTAATCAGCATGGAGATTAAGAATCTCAAGTCCAACGCTGAAATTTGAATAGCTTTTAACCGTAGCTATGAAAGCAAGAGTAGCATTAGAATCCATAAATCAAAACTTCAAAAGCTTGAAAATAGCTAAGCTACTCAAGCAATCAAGGATCTAGACATACTATAGATCTGGATTAGGAAGAAGAATTACCTCTTGTAGCTCAAAACAAGGAGTAAATCAAGTATGTCTCTCGGATCCAAAAACTGTCTAGAATCGGCACAGTGGAAAGGCGGCAACCTTTGCCCTAATTAAACTGCTCCAAAACTCACAAAATTAAATCTGAAACACCTCCACACATTTAGGAAGCTACTGTGAAAAAATCGAAGTAAAAACCCTTCTGGATCACTCCAGAAAAATTCGCCAATCTGGAGCTACTAAAGGTGGATCTCCAAAATTTAGCAAGTCAAATGCCTTGCCTCTATTGATATGATCCACACTCCAATCAATCTTCCAATTTTCCCTCACTAGAAGCTGGAGTTAGAGAGGAGAAAATGAGGTAGAGGAGGCCAATTTTCAAGTTGGGAAGAAGAAGGATTGCAAAGCTCAACACATGCATGGAAAGAGAGAGTTTTGGAGGGAATGCAAAGAATCTAATCTTCACACTTTCAGCAATGTGATGATCGAATTTGCTCATCCTCTATATCTATATATAAAGGGTGGAAGGTGTGATGCTAGTTGGCATCGCACCTTCCTCACAGTGACCGCCCATGTGGCATGCCAAATTGGCAAATTCAAATTCAAGTCTTACTTGAATTTCATGTGCATTTCAATTATATTTGGAATCTAAATCCAAATTAATTAAGATGATAATTTAAATGAACACTTCATTTAAATTTTCCCTCCAAAAAGCATTCTTCCCATTAATTAAACTAAACAATTCAATTTAATTAGTTAACCTTTGATTTAACTCTTAAATCAAAAAAGCTTAACTCTTAAGCTTAAACTAGTCAATTCAACTCTTTAAGTCAACTTGACCAATTGATGGTCAACATGAAACGAAATAATTAACTCCTTAATTATTGGTCTAATTTAACTCCTTAAATTAGTTGATTAATTTAATGCTTAAACTAATCAAACCAAAATTGACCGTTAAATTGGATTCTTGAAAATCAGTCACTAAAGGGTGAGTTTTTCTATGATTTAGAAAATTGCTCTACCAATTTTGGAAGCTAATTGATTTTTGTGTGTGATCCAGTAGGTTCTACTATTCATTGGACATTGGCTCACAACTCTTTGTGACTTTTGAATATCTTATATTCATTTTAGTTTAAAACTCCTTTTAAACTAATCAACTCAATTCAATTAATCTTATTAATCAAAGAGCACCCAATCTCCATGGTCGATGTCCAACCTCAAGCCCATGGAGCCCAACTAATTGGCGGAAATGAATATTCTAGAGAACCATCATAGCTTTATGCGTACCATGCAAATATGGTTCTTCCGTCTCCTATCTCCCAAAAGAGGCCTAGGGCAAGAAATTTGTCAGCTTCCTAATAGCCTCGATACTATGTCTCTATTCTTAATGTTTGAATCCCTTGTGTGACCTCATCTTTGGAAAACTCCTTTTCCAAAGTTGTCACACCACCTTGTGCAAAGATTTCTTGGAATTGATTATTATAGAATACATAGGAGATGTACTCGCCCTTCACAAAAGCGAGCAGTCAGGTTCCATCTAGATCTCACAAACCTCCAGGTCAAGTAGCACATACCAAGCTCAACCCAAAAGATCCGCTAAGTGGTCAAGGAAGAGTCAAAGCATGAGGACCGGACACAAGGTTACCATGGATCCTCAAGTCAGAGGACTAATAATATGCACTAGCATAAGTTGGAGAACTTGCCACTACCGACTCGCCACTACGGCCATCTAGTGGATTCTCCAGAGGGTCTTCAGTGCCTTGTTCTCTAACAAGCACTCACTAACATGCACCTATATCTCACACGGTTGCTCATGGAACGAACCAACTCTTGTATTTATGCATCGTCAGTGCAAGTCTATCCGGATCTTAGATGCCCTGTCTCATAAGATCCTATGACTTGAAAGGTTTGAGATCACGACTGTGTAAGACTTATTCCATCATCACCACCCAATGAACAGACCAAGTCCCTAGTCTTATGTGATCTAAAGGTTTCATCCAAATGCCAGTGAAGTAATAAGAATCATAAGATTAAGATGGCTATATAAAGAATATCATTCAATCAAGATTCTTTTACAAGGAAATAGCTTTTACAAGGCTAATCTGATTGGCTTGCCGGGCACTATTCCAACAAGCTACACTAGGGGCTCAACACGGCCTCAGAGATAATTTGTTCCGACCCAATTTCCATAATCACATGTATCAAATGGAAGGCAAATCACCATTAAAACTACTATTAGACCCTTATAATAGTAGAAATCAAACACAGCCTAAAAAATGATAAGATATTAAGTTACTTGAATTTGACTAGCTTTCAATTTAATTAAAAATATTTAAATTTAATTCAATTAACTATTAAATAAAATTGAGGCCTAACTAAAAAAATTTAAAAATTAATATATTTAACTCGATTCAATCCATTTATTGTCCCACTTAATAAAATATTATTCTCAGCTATGTTTTTATGATTCGACATGCATGGTATGAAAGGAAATCATGTTTTAGTCTAACCAACTTAATTAGATAGGGTCGATGGGAGATCAAGAAAGTCCATCACTTTAAATCGATTTAAATGATCGAATCTAGGTTACAGTTTATGGTATAGAAACTTGAATTCATACTATTGTTCTCAAATAAAAAAAGGGGGGGATAAGAAGTTTTAGTATAATAAAATTTTGCACTTCTTCAGATTTGTTATTTATCTTAATTATTTTGGTCCTTTTTTACCTTCTTTTTTTTCATAGACTAACAACTAGCTCGTTGCTATTCCAACCCTAACATTGTTGTAATTTTATATCTTTTTTGGCAATAGGGCTAAAATATTAAATTAAATCAGTTGTGATTCAACTTTAAAATTAAGGATTGGAAATTCAATGCCACTACAAAAAAAAAAACATATAATATTAGTTGTTATACTCCTAAAATTTGGTATTTTGAAAAATAAGAAATTAGAGAATCAAATTTTTGATTGGTCGTATTTTAGGGCTCGAAAATAAAAAGAAATGGACTTAATTGTAGGAATTTTGAAAGTTTTGACGTCAATTCATAATTTTTGAAAACTTAATTGAACTAGAATTGAAAACTTTTGGGGTTGCATGGCAATTACTTTGGGTCAAATGGGGGACTATGATATATTTTCTAGTCCTTGGGCTTGATTGAGAGCTGGTTTAAGTTTGGGGCCAGTTCGTAATTAAGAAAAGAGGATTTATATAAATATATAGAAATTTCATTTCAACCCCATTTTTCCTTTTTTTCACTGTGGTACCCCTTTCCCCTCTCTCCGACGAATCATCGGCAACACTTCGAAAAACTAAAAATCACTCCAACCATCTTTTTCCCCCTGACCTCAACATTATTTTCATACCACATGCACACACAATCTCCGATGAGCCACCCAAAAACGTGAAGGCCAAAACGGGCGACAATGAGCTTCTCGGGCGCCGACATTCCAGCAACTTTTCATGGTGGACCAAGGTAGAGTCTTGATGGGTTGAGCTGGGTGAACAAGTTGGTAACATCAATATCGTGAAACAACGACTTGTGGAGTTGGAATGGGTGTGGTGGCGCACGGCAGTGTTGAGGTGGTCAGTTGAGCTTTCCGGCCAATTGGCCCTCAATTCGGCAGCAATTGTAAAAATTAACTTGGGCATTTGATTTCTGGAGCTGAGAGATTTTGATTGGTGGTGGCGTTGCTCATCTCCGACAACAGCGCTGAAACAATCTCTTTAGCTCGTTGCAACAATCGTGCGGTGTTCTTGGTTCGTGATTTTGGGGCCTCGATAATCAGATTGTGGGTAGAGGGGATTGGAATGGAATATGCTTACATATATATACATATGTTGTATTATTAATTTCAAAAGCCTCGTATTATGCCAAGAATGGAGCATTAATATAAGAATTATATATATATTACTATGCATGGATCATAGTATAGCTTAGTGGGCCTGAATTATGTATTAATGTATAATAAGTTTGGATTAATTGAGTTAATTAAGTTATTAAACTATGATTTTCTAAAATTGGACCCTAAGTAATGACAACTAGGTTATTTGAGGTAATATGGGACTAAGATTCGAAACATGCATGTGTCCTTATAAGCTTAATGAACTTGGATTGTATTGTTTTATATTAATTTTGGGATTAATTGAGTTAATCAAGAGAGAAAATCCTATTTCATGAAATTGAGACCTAAGTGGCAATGGTTGGATTAATTATGATGATTGAATTATTATTGTTGGTTTGGAATAATGTAATGAGTATAATTATGTAACTAAGGACCAGATTACATTCCTTTACTAGAATCAATATAAACCCCGTAACTATTTTTGGTGATAGAGGCTTGATTAACACCTATTGACTGAGAAATTAGTAATTTTAGGCTATTGATGGCAAGATTGTAATTAATGGAGATTATTAGGATTTTGATTTGTAGATTTATTCCTTGGTTAGGTGACGAGGAAGTGGATCCGGTGGACCAGTAGAGTTTTGATTGTGGATTTCATTTTTCGAGACTATGGAAGTGAGAGTCTACCATTTTAGCCTATATATATATTCTTGTGGAATGACCCCTGTATGGGTCCAACTTGATTGTGTATTGTACTTGCTCTTGATTGTTGAAATTGTACTTGCTTGAGTACTCGTTTTTGTTATTGGAATCGTTCCAGCTTATGTGTTTGATTGTTATCTGTTAATTGACACATGTACCCCTGTGAGGGTTATTTCTTGTTATACTCTGCTGTGAGTTCGTACTTGTTCGTTTTGGTGCCCTGAACTCCCAATTGTTATTTGTTATCGTACTTGTTCCTAATCATTACTTGTTATTGACTTGTTATCCGTTATCTTTCTGTTATATGTACGGAGATATGCCTGGGCCGAGTACCAATCCCAACAGAATGCTGGGATATACTTGTACATGTTAGCGGTGCGTTAGGGGCTTTTCCTGGGTATCGGCAATACCGCTAGAGGTGTTTCCCTGGGTATGAACAGTGAGTCAAGAGCCTTTCCCTGAGCATCTGTACCCAGCAATGAGTGAGGGGCATTTCCTGGAGCATTTGCAACCTATTGTATACCAAGTTGTCACACTTTGGTAAAAGCACTTGTTTAGCTAGTATAAGGAGAATCATATATGCATGTTTCGTTCTGACCTATTGGAACGCATATGATGGGGCTTGTTTCGTTTTGACTATACCCCGATTGTTTGCATCCTACTCGTGGAGCAATAAAGACGGTGTAGCTTCCTATTTTAAGTCGGATTGTTGTCCGGGCCGAACAAGTCGTCTGCATTTCCTCCCGAACTATGATCGATTGAGACGCTCTATACCTCCCAAGCAGAATCGATTGAGATGATACCGGGCCCTCGAGTCGACAGTTACAACCCCGAGCTAGCACCTACTTTAAGCCTTGAATCTATTAATGCTCATCTGTTGAACTTGTAATTGTCTTTTTCTTGATATGTTCTATACTGAATGTTAATTTACGATTTGTTAGGTTGATTCTTCCTTGACAAATCCCTATTGTTCCTAAGTTTATCCCTCACAAAGTCTTTGGACTTACCCCCCGTATTTCTCAGATAAGGTTAAGTGATGAATGCGGACTTCTGGCTTGAACTGGAGTATATTATGTATTGTAATAGATCAGGCATTTAAATGTATATATGGAATAATCTGAATGTTAAGCATGGACTTGAGACGTTGGGATATGTCATGACTGATGTTGAGGACTTCAGGCCTGTACATGTTATGCTAAATGTAAGAAATTGAATCATGGAACATCTTTAATGGGTTTGTCGAGCCAAACAAGTTTGAAATTTCCGTTGCTTTTGATAAGTTAAGTTTGAAATCTTCAGGTCTATTGCTTGTTTATATATTAAGATTTAATTCTGAATTGAGTGGCGCATCAGCTAAGGGCTATCCCGAATGGGGGTGCTACATTAGTTACAAAGTAAAAGTTGTCATTAATAACATGTATTGAGCGACAACAGCTTTTATCTTGTCACTAATGACCAAGTTTTAAGTAATAAGAATTTTTATCTTGTCACAATATGATTCGATAGTGACAAAAATTAATGTTTTAAGTTATCACCATTAACAATTAGTGACACATCTATAGTGATAACTTAGTGACAATAAAAAATATCACCATAATTTGTGACAAGATTTTCATTGTCACCATAAGTATGTCACTAATTGTCTATGTTGACAACTTTAACACTATTCTAGTCACTATTTAATTTGTAAAAATCATTGAGATGACCAAACTAAATTTTTTGTCACCTGATATACATAATTAATGACAATTTTTGCATTGTCACTTAATATTTTGTCACCAATTTATCTTTTCCTTGTAGTGTGTCCTTGATATTAGGAAGAGGTGGTTATTAGTATCACGAAGAGGCTATTAGGAATATCTATCTTAGAAAATATTTATACTATTTAAAAAGAGAAGGTTCCTTTATATAGCTATACCAAATTTAAAAGTGGCAATTTTCATACCACTACACCAAATTATGTTTTGTCTAAAATAACTCTGATTATATCTGTACATTTTTTTATATTTAAAATTAGATAACTCCTGACTTTTTCCTTATCTCTGCACCATAAGTGACGTATCCACTCATTTTCTAACTTCCCATAATCCATAATCCCCTTTCAAATACTCTTCATTCTTCAATCAATCTTTTGTATTCGTTGGGGTGCTTGCTTTCATATATTATATTTTATATTTCTTGATTGCAGCAATAAAGAAAGCAATAAGTGCTAAACTTGGACTCTATTGTTGGCAATACAATACAATGGCTCAAGAAATATATTCTCATCTTTAACACATGGCACTAATGGCTTGAGACTTTTGAAGGGCTAGTTTGGTTTAAATTTTAAATTATCTCATGATTATTTGTTATGTGATATTTTATGTAATTTTTTATCATTATGATATAATTTGATTAACATGATAATAAACCCATGAGGGAGCCAAGTTAGTTTATCACGCGAGTTGCACATATAAACATAGGCTATTGGTATTCATATGGGCCTAAGTATTTATTGTCACTCCTATCAAACGAATGATAAAATAGGACAAAAATATGTTATCCCACCTTATCATCCAAACCAAACTAGTCTGAAGAAATTAAGCAATCATGAAAAAAATGCCAAAAAGGGAAAATATTACTAGAACTTTCTTATTTTTTTTATTTTTGATAAATATTGTCTCAATTTAACCAATCCTTTTCATGTTGCAGATGGGATTTGATACAAGATGGGAATATGGCAAGAGGAGATATGAATAGGTTGAAGGCCTATGAGAAAGCAATGAGGACTTGACAAGATGGATAGACAAAAATGTGGATGCCAAGAAAATTAAGATTTTTTTCAAGTTGTTTCTAAATGAATAATGCATAACATAGTTTGTATATAACGTTCTTTCTTCGCTTAAATTATACATTATTTCTTCTCAGTTTTATTTGTTTCTGAGATCAGTTATTGTTAGTCTGTCCTATAATATATTATTTTTGCTTCTCTAAGTATAAGCAATACTTTTGAACTTTGAAACATGTTATCTTTCATGTAGCACCAGCGATCAATTCAGTGAGAGTTATACTTCCTCCGTATCATGAACATATTAGCATAGTAGATACTTCATGGAGAACCAGAAAGCACTTAAAAATGGATTTGCATATTAATTATACTAGTTCATTGCCTAATTTTCTTTTCAATTATCTTTCTATATTACTATGAGATTTTTTTTTTTTTCAAATTTCTAAGATTGATATATAGAAAAAGATGTGGATGCGCGAGTGGCTCACGTGCAAGGGTCGCCAGTATTAGAATAAAGGAAGGGCTCCTCTTTTTAACTTTCACTTGAAGATAGAACTCTTAGAAACATTCATATAAAATCAAAACTCTAGGGCTAATAACAATTTACCCCCTTGTGAAATATGAAATGTGCAGAACACCCCCCCTATGAAAAAAAAATATTCAAAAAACCCGCCTGTTATTTTTTAAATCATGCACACTGCCTCCTTTTCTATATTTTTGCTCTCTATTTACTATTGTAAAGACAAAATTACCCTCAAATAAAATTAAAATTAAATTACTTTTTATTTTTATTTTATCTATTGTTCTTATTTTTTGTTTTTCTTTAAATTTTTGTTAATTTCTCCTTAGCCATTTGATTCTTGAAAATGAATGGTTCAGATTAATCTCTAAAATTTATATAAAAAAGTATATTTATATACATATATATTACATAAATATTAGGAGTGTTCAAATCCAATCCAATCCAAAAAAAAAATCAACGAACCGATTCAAGAAATCAAAAATCGATCAAAACCAAATTATTTGGATTGAATTGAATTTTTTTTTTAAAATCGATTGGTTTGGACCGATTTTTTATTTTAATATAAAAAAATGGATCCAATCCAAATCAAATCAAAATTTATATACTAATTATATAAAATATATATATCTTAATTGTAAAATACATAACTAAATTAATAAGCTAAACCTAAAAAAAAAATTTCACTTTAAAAAATAAAGTACATATGAATAATTATTGTGGACTTATAACTTTATAGGTGTTTGTTCTTACACAAATAAACTTAATTCCACAAGATTAGTGATATGATTACTAAATGAAATTTAGAAATTGATTGATTAAATTAGTTTAATTATTAATATTAACTTATCGACTATTTCAATCAAAAATTTAAATTGAAAAACCGAATTAACCAATTCAATCCAAACCGATTTAAAATGGATTGAACTAAATCGGATTTATAATAAAAATCTGATTGATTCAAACCGAACTGCGAACACCCTAATAAATATAATATAAATATTATACAAATATAATATATATATACATACACATTATATTACCCCCACCCTTACCATTTCCACCCCTGCCCGCCATAAATTTTCATGGCAACCAGAATTTTGTCAAAACTTGGACAGATCTATCCAGATCTGACCAATTCCAATCACCGACCGCCATGGCCGGTCGCATCTGGCCATGGCGGCTGACGGCCTTTTATTTTTTTCATTTTTTTTGAAAAATTTATATATTTATATATACACACACATACACTTTCGACACACATATATATCATATATCATGTATATATATGGCCATCTTTTTTGCGGCGGTGGCGATGGCCGCCATGACCGCCTTTTTTGCAGCAGCGGCCATGGCCAGCCACCTTTTTCGCAGCGGCCATGGCAAGGGTCGGACATCTTGCCATGGCAGCCTCAGGGTGTGGTGGGGTGGGGTGGGGTGCTGGTAGGGGTGAGAGATTTAGGGTTTAGGCTGTAATATGTATAGATGTATATATATATATATATATGTGTGTGTGTCCCAACTTGACTCACATCAGATCAGGTTCGGGTTGACCTAATTTTTATTAGGTCAACTCACCAACTCAAATCCACTCAATCCAACATGCCAACCTGATTTAAAATAATTTTCCAACTTTATTTAAAATAATTATTTCAAACATTTGTTTTTATATTTAGAATTTTTTTGGTATTTTTATTTTTCAATTTTATCTATTCTAAATTATTAATAAATTAAAACAGGAGTAAGGAATTCTCATCACAAATTCACAATAGCAGCTCTCCTAAAAAATTTAATTGAACCACATAATTTATTGATTTTAGGACTTTTATTTCATTTCATTGTAGTATCTATCAGCATTATAAAAATATTAAAATCACAAAGTAACTTATTTTTAAAAATAGCATACTTTATCAAGTTTTATTCACCCACTCTCTTTAATTTTTGTATCAATCAAATTGTCTCTCTCAACTTCTTAAAATGACTTTATTCTTTTACTTTATATTGATTCTATTAAGCAGCACATTAATTAATAAAAATATATTATCAAACAAATAAGTAAACAAGTATTTTAATTGGACACATAATTTATCATAAAAACTTGCTTGAGTCTTTCGAATTTTTTATAACCTCTCAATCGAAAGAATTATTGTTTATTTATATATGCAAAATATTGCATTACATAAGGCCTAAGAAAAATTTGTAGGACAATTCAGTAGTTAAAGCAGTATTTTGTCAACTCTTTGCATAATAACTTTCCTATCCGTTTGGATACCCAAAAGTAACCATTAGAAGCAGTATAAAATTATAATCATAGAAGCAGTATAAAATTATAACCATCCATCCTATATGTTTGTGAAAATAAATAAGACCGAAAAATACTAAAGTAGTAATTTTGATATATGTAAAGTTCAAATTTTTAAGTTTTATTTTGTTATTTTATATTTTTACTCCTAAAAAATTTAGATTTTATTTGTTCAATTCGAGTTGGTCCAGATGGCCTTGGGTTGTCGTGTGACCTAAAATCAAATTTCGAATTGTTCGTATAACTTGAAATTCAACTCAATCCAACTCAACTCATTTTCTTCAAGTTCTTATTCGTGTCAACCTTTTTGGACCCGAACCCAAAATGAGTCGACCCAAACCCAATTTTTTTGTATCGAATTCGTATCAAGTTATCGTGTATTGTTAGAAATTGCCACCCCTAATTGGGCTATCAATTAAATCAAGGTCAAACATACTTTTTTAAAAGATTCTTGGACAATCATATAAGTTATATCTTACTCCTTTTATTGGCATAGCTCCATCAAAGGTGGCACATAGGTGTTTTAGAATAGACATGGCTTGGACTCAATTGTATTGGATTTAAAAATTTGTGGTTTAATATGAGTTTTAAGAATGTAGGCTGAAGATACGTTAAATTTAAAGTGGATTGAGTTAGATTAAAGATGGGCCAATGCACCTAAAAAGAATTATTTTATTTATTTAGAAAAATTAATTCAAAAGGTCATACTTTTTATATCTTATTTAATTTATAATTTTACAATATAACGAGATGACTTATTAGGTTATATGGTTCTTTCATTATTTTTTTTCGTAGTATGTAGTTACACTAGTAATTAATTAGAGCTCGATTCTTATTTCATTAAAAAACTGATAATTTTGAAAGAAAAAAATTGCTTCATTGTTCCATCAATAAGTGTATCTTAAATTTTTAATAATGAATTTGTTAGTTTTCATTTTTCAAGAATTAAAAGATATAACTTTTATGTCAATTTACTTTTAGCTTGCAATATTAGCTAAACAACAAATTTAAAGTTTTTCACAATAATAGACAATTTTCATTTGCGTGAATTCAATATATTATTCAGATAGTAAAATCTATATTTAAAAAAAAAATTCTAGACAACTAATTTGTATATATATATATATATATATATGTTTAAAGTGCAAGATATTTTTTAAAAGTTAAAGATTATTAATATTTCAAAAGGCATGAGACTTCGACAAAAATGATGAAATAAAAATAATATTAATTTCGTGATTATAAATTTAGTTTTTTTTAAAAAAAATTGTTAAATTTTTTATTTGATCCTTTCTAAACCCACTTTAAGCTCAAAAACTAATACAATTCATTAAACTCAATCCATTTCAATTTGTTTCAAAATTTTAAAACCTAACATAAAATCATGTAAATTGAATTGGACCCATGAATTGCAGCCCACTTTACAGCTTGACATCCCCATACTCTCAAGGAGAAAGCCGACCCCTCACCCAACCCTGAAGCAGATTATCATTCATTCTAGAAACGAAGGCTGTAGATTTACTTTGCTTGATTAAACATAACTTCTAAACCAAATTTCTTATTCATGCAAACTTGCACAACCTCAATCGATCAACACTATTAAATAAGAAAAAATTTCATTTACACACCATGCACATCTGTTAGGGTTTGTATTCAAGAACTCAAACCTAAAAATATGAAGATAGTATTATTGAATCAATTAATCTTTCGACAATACAATAAAATAATATTTTTTACTGTTTCCAATAAGCACTCAAAATAATTGCCACCATTAAATTAACATAGAGGCAAAAGGAGACAAATTCTTGGTATGAATGAACTAACAAACCTCAATGAACTTTAAATATACGTATTGTGTATATATATATAGAAACACTTTCTTTGTACGTATTTTATCAAGGAATGAACAAATATAAAAAGCTAAACAAAAGAATCAATCAAGAAAACTAATTAAAAAAAAAAAATCAATTACGAATGAAGAAAAACTGCCAATACAGAGTACCATATTCCACCACTATCCACAAAGAAAAAACCCTAATCTATAATCAATTATCAAAAGCAAAAACTACGAAAATCAAAAACGAACAACAGTCTCAAAGTAGTGGATTCCATCAAACTCCGGTGCAAACCTCGGCTCTCCCATTCTCCGGCTATCTTCCGGCTCCTTCACCGCCGCCGGCCGGCGATTGCTCTTCTTCACATTATCAACTTTAACGGCGCCGTCTTGCTTGTTCGAAGAAGATAGAGATGAATAAAGGCGGGCGAGGTCCTTGCTAATAAGCTCGGCAAGAGCGAAGTCCAATGGGGTGACAATCCACGTATTCATGGCTAGCTGAATGGGAGAATTCCTAAAACGGCAGAAGAAATTTGAAGAATATTGAGAGAATATCTCTGCGTTTGATCTGCTGTCAGTTTTGTTGGAGGAAAATTAGGGGGGCGGAGTAAGGGTTTTATAGGAAAAAGTCTGAAGGGTTTAAATAGAATAGGAAAAGGAAAAAGCAGTCCTAATTAATGGAGATCTAATACTTCTATTTTTCTCAACTAATTAGTTGATTTGGATAATCCCATCTGCATTAATTAAATGAAGAGAAGAGGATATTTTTCTGAGCAAAAAAGAGTTTATAGTTAGATTCAAACTCAGTTCAACTTTTAGAAAGATAACAGAATGTGTATAAGAGTATTAAGCTACTACTACAGCTTGATTAGTGTTTAATTTAATTAAAATTTATTTAAATTCAATTCACATAACTATCAAATAAATTATTTTTTAAAATTTATAAACACATTTACAGTTCATTAAAGTTCAAATCTTGACTTTGTATGTATAAACTAGCATATGTCCGGTGCGATGCACCCAAAAAAAAAATTAATATTGAAATAATTTAGTTTATAATAATATTTATTTTACTTTATGTGATTAAAACATGAATTGTAATTATTTTTAACATTTAACGAAAGAAAATCTATTACTAATTAAATAAAATAATATTTTATTTTAAAAATATTATATTTGAAGATAATTAAACTTAAATAAGTTAAAAAAATATCAAGAATTAATTGCTAACTGTAAGTTCATAAACTATATAGAAATTTATAAAATGATAAAATTTAAAATAAAAAAAATTAAGAAAATAAAAATAGTGCAGATTATATTTCTAAATACACTTTTTAAATTATACATACACTTATATATTTTGATATGATAAATAAGCAAATACTTTTTTTAAAAATATAAATTTTTTTTGTATGATTTCTTAATAGTTTAGAAGTTACCGTTACATTTTCATGACATTAATTTGAAATTTTTAAATGTTAAATATTTTTTGTTAGAGTAACATATAACTTCTTTGTACTTTATCTATGAAAGTAACTTACATTAGATTATTAATTGTTGATAACTAATTCAATAAGTAGTTTGTAATATAAAATTTTATAAGTTAAAATTTCTCTTAATATTCCATATAACTCTGATAAGCAAAATTTATTTATTTTTATTTATATATGCGGTTATTCTATTATTTTTGAAATTACCAATTAACATATATTATGTACATCAATAATGTAATAAGTAAATTTCTAACATTCAATTCAAAATAAAATATCAATATCTCATATGTTTCTTTTATAGGTATATAAAAATGTAGAAATAATTAAATGGATATTTACTTTCAGTCATACTTTTTTGATCTCACATTATTAATTCATATAAAAATATTTTTATAAATTATTATAAGCAAAAATATTAAAATAAATGTACGCGATGTAAGTATAAAATAGAGTAATTATATATATTAAAAAATATAAATGACGTGATTGTTAAGTATTTAAATTTTAATTTTGAAGTATATTTAATATAAATTATGTAAAAATTATATATATGTATGTATATATATCTTTAAATTATAAGTTGTCTGAAAAATAATTATTAATTAATAAATAAAAGAATTTATTTGATCAAATGATTGAAAATCTTTTATTATTTAATAATCTTTTATTAAAAGTAATTAAATATTGTATTATTTCAACTAAAATAAAGTGATTATATCTATATAAATATAAAAGAATTTATTAAATATGAAAAATTGGTTGTTGTCTTGAAATGACTTAGTTATCAAGTACTTTTTTGGATAAATTTTAAGTTTTTTTTTTATTAAAATGTATAATTAAATTAAAAAGATCTAACTCTTTATATGAAAAAAAATAAGTTAATATTTATTAGAGCTCGTATTTATTAGATTATTTCATTACTTCGTAAATCCATTTAATTTTTTATAGTTAATATTATTATTAAAGTGAATATAAATTACTAAATACGAAATACATCAATTGTGAAAAAGTATTTACTTAGCAATGAAATTTTGATTTTTAGCTGTAGATACATAATTTTTTATAAATAATTTTTTATTGAATAAAAATAAAATAATTTTCTTATAAAAATATTATGATAAGTAATGATTCAACCAATCGAAATAAACTTATCAAAACACATAATATTATATACAAAAAATAAAAAATTCATTTTTATATGCACATAACTAGAAATGAGTAAATCAAGTGCTAATAAATTTAATGAATATTTTATAGAAAAATATATAGTATTTCTTCATTCATTTGATAAGAAAATTGAAATAATTTGACTACTTAATAAAATTATATTATTTTTAAATATTTCAGAACATGACATTATTTGAGGCACATTACTCAAATATGAAGTATATATAATTTTTATATCTAGATAAATCGAGAGAGCAACAACTAAAATAATAATAAAATAAAATTTCAATATCAAAGATAAATTCTTATATGAACATACAAAAATATTTGAAAATAGTATTAAAAACAAATACATAAAATATAATCCATTGAAATAAAAAAAAAAGTACTACATTCTAATGTTGTTAAGTAATATAAAAATTACAACGCTAAGTTGGCCATAAGAACTTTAATTTTAAATAAATATTGAGAAAATAATAAAGTGATAACATTGACAAAATATATAAATATATTATAAAAGCATCTAATTAATTCAAAATAAAAACAAAACAAAAATAATATAAAAATATGTTATAAAAAATATTTTAAAAAATTCTACAAAAGAACTTTAAATTAATTTAAAAATATTGTTATATTATGCTAATTAGGGAAAGAGGTCCTACAACAAAAATATATAATTGTGGAAATAAAATATAAAAAGAATAATTGTAGAACAACAATATTTATCTATTAATAAAATAAAATATTTATCTATTAATCTTGTGATAAATTAAATTTGAAATATAAAATTTTATGAGAAGAGTACTTAATATGGTGCCGATAAAATATTTTTAAAATTATAAACTTATTTAATGAGATAAAATATGATAATAGATATTTTTTAAATTATTTTATGATATAGAAATCTATATTACAATTTTGGATAAACACAATATGATATTTTAGTTGAATAGATAAGTTGATCATATTAAAATAAAATATAAAAGTAAATAAACAGCCAATGAAATTAAAATTTTTGATTAAATTAAAAAACTCAAAATTTTAAAAATTTGACATGTGAACAAAATTGCACAATTAGAATCAAAATTATACAATTAGATAAATACAAAATTGTGCTATATATAATAGTATAGATGTGAGACGAGTTGAATGGTCAATTGATTCAATTGCATTGCCAAAAGTGTTGGATTTAAAGTTCGAATATTAATAAATTTCTAAGTATACGCATGTATATATTAATAAAAATATAATAAATGTTAAACTATGTTGTTTGATTAATTAACTACTCAATTATAATTGAGTACTAAACTAACTTTAAATATGATTTTTTTCAACCTTGATAAATACTCAATAAATTTTGAATTATAACACATTTTACTCGACTCAATTTATTTACGGTGCTTACCGACTAGGTTGTTTTGATCATGATCGCCATACAACTACGTTGATTTTCTAATTGCACTTGCATGGAACAAAAGGAATGGTAGTTTTAATGTCTAATCAAATGTTATACATGAATTATTTTTGTATTTAGCTTATTTTGGTTATATCTATACTATACATAAAACACCTACCTCCTTTTTTTGATATATGTTTTAAGGTAAAAAAAATTTTAAAATACCCTTATTGTAATTATTCAATTCTCATAACTATTTAGGTAGTTACTTTTTCCCCTTCTTAATATTTTTTCGGTTTCCTTCTTCTTCTTTTTTATCTTTTACTTATCACTAACATTTAAATAAATTCATTGATAATACTAAAAACTAGTAACATTAAAAGAGTAAATGGTTGTATATAGAATTTTAGCACACGCATTGAGTGTGCCAAAATTATTGGTATAATATTGAGCAGCTAGTTCTATGTTATCCTAGCCTTGATATTGTTATATCTTTTGTTTGGTAATAGGGCTAAAAAAAATAAATTGAACTAGTTGATACTTGATTTTAAGATTGATTGCATAAATTCATTTGAATGCCCTTTGTTAAATATGTATGATAAATTAAGTTAATTTGGCAATTGTTTTTATCATTCAATAAAGTTTTCGACACATATGTATACCAAGAATTTGTTAGGAATGAAACCAAAAATCTCAAACCTCAAATTTATAGGTATCATGATAATATATCATTGAACTAATTAGCCAATCAACTTAAATTTTATAAGAGCTCAAATAAATTTGCACAAATCATAATTATTTATTATACTCGCTCAATTTATTAATTTACAAACTGCTTTAACAACCATTTATCTTGCTCCATTCAGTTGGTCATAAAATGCATTAACAGATTCGCTATTGTTCTACAAATCACAATGACTGATTCTGCTCGATTGAATTCACATATTGTGCAAGTTTGGGTTGCTCCGACTATAATTCCTTATATGTTCACACATATCATAAAATATTTTTAAAACCTATAAAATATTAAATACTTAAATAAAATAAAATTATAGATGTATAAAATATTAGAATCATATTTTTCGTACCTAACAGAATTACTATAATTAAATGAATTTATTAAAGTTTTATAAATACATTAAATCCTTCTTAAAAGTAATTTATAAGATCATAATACTTTATTTAGAAATTTATATAAATTTATTTTCAGAAAAATTTACCAAACATGTTATAAGAAGAAATATAAATCCTCAAATATATTATTATGAAACATATAAATTCAACAAAATACTTTCTAATTTAATAAAATTATTTTTTACAAAAAATGTAAACTTGATGGAACGAATATATCTCTACACAAGACCAATTCAAAATAAAGTAGCTTCATATATGTATTTTACAACCAATAAACAAATATAAAACCCGGGGGGGGGGGGGGGGGGGGACACAACAAAAGAATCAATCAAGAAAACTAATTAAGTGAAGAAAAAAAGAAATAAATAAATTGAGAATAAAAGAAACAATGACAATGTAGAGTATTTTATTCTATTATCTGCCAAGAAATTAAGAGTCTCTATATATCAATTATGAAAAAGAAAACTATGTACGAAATTAAGAATCCCTATATATATATATATATATATCAATTACATATCAGAAAGAAGACAATAACGAGCAAGACTGTCAAACTCAAAGCTGTACATCCCATTCCTCGGCTCTTTCCAACTCCAGCGATCTTCCGGCTTCTTCGCCGGAGCCGTCGGGCTTTTTCCTTCTTCTTTCGCCGCCTTCCTAACGTCATCAATCTTCACAGGCTCCTCTTGCTTGTTAGACGAAGACAGAGATGAACAGAGGCCGGCGAGGTCCCGGCGAATAGACCCGAAGAAGAGGAAGTCGAATGGTGTGATAACCCACGCCGACATGGCTGGCTGAATCGGAGAATTCCTCGAATAAAAGAAATTGGAGAAAGTTTCAGGGAATTTTTGTGCGGTTTTTGGTGCTGCGTTCTGATGGAGGAAAGTAATGGGCGTGGAGACCGTTTTATAGGAGGAGAAAAGAAGTTTGGATTACGGAGAAATTGAAGGTTTAATTGCATTAGGAAAAGGATAAAGAGATTGAGATCTAATAGAACTGTGTTTATTGACTCGGTTGTGACCCGCCAAAAATAATTATGGGAGATTATCGTAATCTCTATTAATGTAATCTTATATTTAATACCATAGATTATATTTGGCATTACAATGTATTCAATCTTTTACCTCACATTTGATATTAGCTATTTATTGTTATACTGTTTTTATTTTCCAATCATGCCCCCACACTCAGAAGCTTGTTTGATACATAAGATTCATACTATTGGTTAGAGGATGTCTGAAAAGTTGATATTATCTCAAACTTGTGTCTATTCCATTTATGGATGTATGCATTGGCGCTAGAGTTAGCAATATTTATGCACATGCGTACAAAATGTGATTGTCTAAGTGCGAGAAACTGCATAGTTTATTACTAAGAAAAGAATAGCATAGGCGCAATATCATACCAGGACTACGCACCAAAATGTTAATAAACTATAGGCATATTGCGTGCATATATACACCAATATTTGCAATAAAATCGCTTCGGCAAGAATAGCATATAGGAGCAATATCATACGTGGACTATGCACCAAAATATTAATATGCTATATGCATTTTACATATGTATATACACCAATATTTGCAATAAAATTGCTTAGACATCAAAGTATTAACTAGGCACCAAAATGAAAAACCTTCAATTTTCAAATTCTAAAAATGATTTTGGGGAATTCCTAGTAATTTCATTATGCTATTCAAACTATTTAATCGTCACTAAAAATATTAATCAGCATTGAGATTACGAATCTCAAGCCCAACCCAGAAATTTGAATAGCTTTTAACCTTAGCTACACTAGGGGCTTGGCACGGCCTCAAAGATATCTTGCTCCGACCCAATTGCCATAATCACATGTATCAAACGGAAGGCAAATCACCATTAAAACCGCTATTAGACCCTTATAATAGTAGAAATCAAACGCGGCCGTCCTAAAAAATAATAAGATATTAAGTTACTTGAATTTGACTAGCTTTCAATTTAATTAAAAACCATTTAAATTTAATTCAATTAACTATCAAATAAAATTGAGGCCTAACTAAAAAAAATTAAAAATTAATATATTTGACTCAATTCAATCCATTTATTGTCCCACTTAATAAAATATTATTCTCAGCTGTGTTTTTATTATTCGACATGCATGGAATGAAAGGGATGCATGTTTTAGTCCAATCAACTTAATTAGATGGGGTCGATTGTAGATCAAGAAAGTCCACCACTTTAAATCGATTTAAATGATCGAATCTATGTTACAGTTTATGATAGATAAACTTGAATTCATATTGTCATTCTCAAATAAAAATGGGGGGTGGGGGGGGAAGAAGTTTTAGTATGATGAAATCTTACACTTCTTTAGATTTTTTATTTATCTTAATTATTTTGGTTCTATTTTGCCCTCTCTCTTTTTTTCCGTAGACTAACAGCTAGCTCGAAGCTATTCCAACCCAAACATTGTTGTAATTTTATTATTTTTTTATTTTTTTTTGGCAATAGGGCTAAAATATCAAAATAAATCAGTTGAGATTCAACTTTAAAATTAAGGATTGGAAATTCAAGGCCACTACAAAAAAAAATATATGATATCAGTTGCAAAATAATAAGTGACAAAGTAAAGTTGTCATTAATAATATGCATTAAGCGACAACAGCTTTTATGTTGTCACTAATGACCAATTTTTAAGTGACAAGAATTTTTATCTTGTCACAATATGATTCGATAGTGATAAAAACTAATATTTTAAGTTATCACCATTAACAATTAGTGACGCCTCTCTAGTGACAACTTAGTGACAATAAAAATTGTCACTATAATTTTTTATAATATTTTCATTGTCACCATAAGTATGTCACTAATTGTCTATGTTGACAACTTTAACACTATTCTTGTAACTATTTAGTTTGTAAAAATCATTAAGGTGACCAAACTAAATTTTTTGTCACTTGATATACATAATTAATGACAACTTTTGCATTTTCACTTAATATTTTTGTCATCAATTTATCTTTTTCTTGTAGTGTGCCCCTAATATCAGGAGTGGCGGTGGTTACTAGTATCACGAAGAGGCTATTAGGGATCTCTATCTTAGAAAATATTTACACTGTTAAAAAAGAGAAGGTTCCTTTATATAGCTATACCAAATTTAAAAGTGGCAATTTTCATACCACTACACCAAAAGATAACTCCTGACTTATTCCGTATCTCTGCACCAAAAGTAACTCATCCACTCATTTTCTAACTCCCCATAATTCATAATTGCCTTTCAAATATTCTTCATTCTTCAATCAATTTTTTGTATACGTTGGGGTGCTTGCTTTCATATATTATATTTTATATTTCTTGATTGCAACAATAAAGAAAACAGTAAGTGCTAAACTTGGACTCTATTGTTGGCAATGCAATACAATGGCTCAAGAAATATATTCTCATCTTTAACACATGGCACTAATGGCTTTAGACTTGATGGTCTAGTTTGGTTAAATTTTTAAATTATCTTATGATTATTTATCATGTGATAATTTATATAATTTTTTTATCATTATGATATAATTTGATTAACATGATTAATAAATCCATGGGGGAGGCAAGTTGGTTTATCATGCGAGTTGCACATATAAACATAGGCTTTTGGTATTCATATGGGCCTGAGTATTTATTGTCACTCCTATCAAACGAATGATAAAATAGGACAAAAACACGTTATCCCACCTTATCATCCAAACCAAAATAGTCTGAAGAAATTAAGCAGTCATGAGAAAAATGCCAAAAAGGGAAAATATTACTAGAATTTTTTTATTTTTGATAAATATTGTCTCAATTTAACCAATCCTTTTCATGTTGCAGATGGGATTTGATACAAGACGGGAATATGGCGGGAGGAGATATGAATAGGTTGAAGGCCTATGAGAAAGCAATGAGGACTTGACAAGATGGATAGACAAAAATGTGGATGCCAAGAAAATTAAGATTTTTTTCAAGGTGTTTCTAAATGGATAATGCATAACATAGTTTGTACATAACGTTCTTTCTTTGCTTAAAATACACATTATTTCTTCTCAGTTTTATTTGTTTCTAAGATCAGTTATTGTTAGTCTTATTTGTTCTTCTCTAAGTATAAGCAATGCTTTTGAACTTTGAAACATGTTATCTTTCATGTAGCACCAATGATCAATTCAGTGAGAGCTATACTTCCTCCGTATCATGAACATATTAGCATAGTAGATACTTCATGGAGGACCAGAAAGCATTTAAAAATGAATTTGCATATTAATTATACTCGTTCATTGCCTAATTTTCTTTTCAATTATCTTTCTATATTACGATGAGATTTTTTTTGTCATATTTCTAAAATTGATATATAGATAAAGATGTGGATGTGCGAGTGGCTCACGTGCAAGGGTCGCTAGTATTAGTATAAAGGAAGAGCTCCTCTTTTTAACTTTCAACTTGAAGATAGAAGTCTTAGAAACAATATTCATATAAAATCAAAACTCCAATATCCATAGTGGATCTTAAAAATTCATTCAAATTCAGTTTTGTTAAATAAGATAACTCAAGTTTGAGCATATTTTATCAATTGATTAATTTAATTAGGTTAAACTCGATAAATCTTCAAAAAGAATAAAATAAAATAAAATAATGAAACATGCATGAAAAATCAAGGTATTCAAACTTTTAACTTGGCTTAATTAACTATCAAATCATGTTCAAATATAATTTTTTAAACTCAAAAAAAATTCAAACCGAGTTTGAACATTAATAACAATTGTACTAGCTTCCATAACCACTTGTTTTACTCATTCCAAATCTGTTTTAAAAATTCAGAATCTTTTGTTCTGCTCAACTCAATTTGTCTACAAACTATCTTAACAATCACTAATTGTGCATGACTTAATTTGCTTCAAAGCCATATAAATGGAGAATTATCTTTACAAAATATATCATTTTTGCTATGATACTCGTGAAGAGGTTGTGGATATTGCTTTCGACAATGAAAACTAAACAAAAGAATCATTAATCAAGAAAACTAATTAAGGGACAAAAAAATAAATAAATAAATTGAGAATAAAAGAAACAATGGCAATGTAGAGTATTTTATTCTATTATCTACCAAGAAATTAAGAGTCCCTATATATATCAATTATGAAAAAGAAAACTATGTACGAAATTAAGAATCCCTATATATATATATATATATATATATACATCAATTACATATCAGAAAGAAGACAATAACGAGCAAGACTGTCAAACTCAAAGCTGTACATCCCATTCCTCGGCTCTTTCCAACTCCAGCGATCTTCCGGCTTCTTCGCCGGAGCCGTCGGGATTTTTCCTTCTTCTTTCGGCTTCTTCGCCGGAGCCGCCGGCTGGCTTTTTCCTTCTTCTTTCGCCGCCTTCTTCACGTCATCAATCTTCACAGGCTCCTCTTGCTTGTTAGACGACGAAGACAGAGATGAACAGAGGCCGGCGATGTCCCGGCGAACAGACCCGAAGAAGAGGAAGTCGAATGGTGTGATGACCCACGTCGACATGGCTGGCTGACTCAGAGAATTCCTCGAATAAAAGAAATTGAAGAAAATTTCAGGGAACTTTTGTGCGGTTTTTGGTGCTGCGTTCTGATGGAGGAAAGTAATGGGCGTGGAGAGGGTTTTTTTTATAGGGGGAGAAAAGGAGTTTGGATTACGGAGAAATTGGAGGTTTAATTGGATTAGGAAAAGGATAAAAAGATTGAGATCTAATAGAACTGTGTTTATCGACTTGGTTGTGACCCGCCAAAAATAATTATGGGAGATTATAATAATTTCTATTAATGTAATCTCATAATTTAAGTACAAGCATACATATATTAATAAAAATAATAATAAATGTGAGACTATGTTGTTGGATTAATTAACTACTCAATTATAATTAAATATTAAACTAAATTTGGATATGATTTTTTTAACCTTGATAAATACTAAATAAATTTTGAATTATAACATATTTTATTCGACTCAATTCATTTTATCGACTAGATTGTTTTGATGATTGCCATGCAACTACATAGTTTTTCTAATTGCCCTTGCATGGAACAAAAAGAATGCAAGTTTTAATATCTAATCAAATATTATACATGAATTGCTTTTGTATTTAGCTTATTTTGGTTATATTTATACTCTATATAAAGCACCTACCTCCTTTTTGATATATGTTTTAAGATAATCTTCTTAGAATATTCTCATTACTATTTAAGTAGTTACTTTTTCTTTTTTCTTCTTAATTTTTTTCTTTTGCTTATCACTAATATTTAAATAAATGCATTGATAATACTGTAACACCCAATTTGGCATTTTAGAAAGTAAGAATTAAAAATTTAAAACATTAATTTGACAAGAATTTTGGGCTCAAAATATGGATATGAAGGACTTAATTGTAAGAATCTTGAAAATTTTGGGGTTATTGCGTAAATAAGGAAAACTTGATTGAACAACATTTAAGAGTTTTGGGGATCTTAATAGAATTATTCTTACTCAACGGGTCAATGTGAGGCACTAAGTAGTTTGAGGGATGAATTGAAAGTTGATTTAGACTTCTGGGGATCTAGATGAAAACAAAAGAAAAGTCTTGCGGGTCCATTTAGAATTTTTGGAAGCCCATCTATAAATAGCAAAATTCATCTGTTTAATTCTCCCATGCACACCACAGCCTTCCTCTCTGGCAATCCCCCACTAGTAGCCAACGAACCTCAAAACCAACTACACCATCATCTTCCTTTCAGCTCAGGGAACAAGTCAGTACTAAGAACAACCAAATCTGACAGGCGGAACGTCGAAAAAATCAAAGCCGAAATGAGCTCGCAATGGTGGTGGTAGGTAGCTCATCTCCGGCGAGTGTTGGATGTGACTCAAGTGTGAGTTTCGACGGGCTTTGCTGGAGGGACCTGTAGGTACTCTCAATTTTGAAAACGAACCATCGGAGCGAGCAGAATCAGAGTGGAATCATGCGACGGCAAAGCTGCACTTAATTTCATCAAATTGAATGGCAAGGTGGTTGTGGGTGTTGAAATTGATTTTGGGGTTTGATACAGAGCAACAAGGCGCACCTCTTGGCGGTGGTGAAATCGAGTTTCAGTGGCGGTGCATGGCAAAGGTCCAGCAGCCGGTGGCAACGATTCGATGGATTCTGGGCAGAACCTTCGCCTCATCACAGTGATCATGTCTGTGGCATTGGTTCGTGATTTTGTAGCTTCGATAATCAGATCTTCGGTAATAATTAGGAATTTGGATTTAAGCTTTGTACCGTTTATTTTCTTCTGGATCTTGTATTGTGGCAAGAAATGAGGAATTAATACATGAATCGTATATATACACACCATGCATGGATATATACATGTGCCTAGTGGACCTGGATATATTATATTATAAGATAACCTTGGTTAATTAAGTTTATTAAGTGAGAAAACCCTAATTTTGTGAAATTGAGACCTAAGCAATAAAATTGGGTTATTTAAGATTATCGGACCGTTATTATTGATTTGGGATAATATTTTGAGGTTAATTATATAATTAAGGACTGAAGTATATCCCTTTACTAGAACCGATACGAAACTCATGATTATTCCCATATTAACAACCTAATGAGTTGTACCTAATGATAGTACTGATCAAACCCTAAAACTACCATATTAAGTGGATAGCTATCAATATTCGGCTATTAATAGCAAGACTGTAATTATTGGAGATTATTAAGGATTTTGATTGTGGCTTTATTCCTTTTGTTAGGTGATGAAGAAGTGAGTCACATGGACCTATAGTAGGCTGATTGTGGATTGCATTTATGAGACTATGAAGGTAAGGGTCTGCCATTCTGGCCTTGTTATATATATCAATTCTTGTGGAATGACCCTAGTGAGGGTTTTTTGTTTCTATACTTGCTCTTATTTATTGAAATCATATTTTCTTGAGATCTGCTTGTTATTTGTTAATTGACTCGTAAACCCCTGTGAGGGTTTAACCTATTGGTTATTTCTTGGGTATTTGTTTTGTATGCCCTGTGAGGATCTACCAATCTGGTTTTTGCTTTATAAACCCCTATAAGGGTTCAGCATGCTTTCTTCTGGGAAATATATGAACTTCGATCGTTGAATTCATCATGGTTTTGGTTACTTGTTTCGCATACCCCTATGAGGGTTTGTTTCATTAATTCTTGCTTCTGATATTGTTTAGTACAATCTGTGGCCTTATCGGCATACTTGAATTCATTATGTATTTCAGCTGGTTGGCCTTGTTGGCATTCTTGGATCTATCATGTATGTTGGTTATTTAACCTTGTCGGAATACTTGAATTCATTCTGTATTTCAGCCGATTGGCCTTGTTGGCATTCTTGAATCTATCATGTATATCAGTTATTTGGCCTTGATGGCATAATTGATTATTGATTGTATCAGCTAAGTTCCAATCCCAATGGATGCTTGGATTATTATTACAGAATGGCCTTGCTAGCTAGTGTATTGTATACATTATTGTTCCAAACACGTACCTTGTTATATTCATATTGATTGATTAAAAGTTAAATTCTTATCTGTTGGCATTATATCAATTCAACTCATGGGGATGCCCTTGGGAAGTTCAACCCGAAGGGACACCAAGGGAAGTTGGACCCGGGGCTAGGTCCGAAAAGACAGTCGGGCGGAACGAACCGACGGTAACAGATCTCTCGGCTAGTACCCACCTACAATCCTGACTAAACAAGGAGCTGGAGGTAGCGAACTGTGAATGATGGGATCCGGCGTACGATCAACCATGCCATATAGCAGGTTGTTACACGCCGAGCTGAGTGCTCGAGCAATGGAGCGATAAGGAAATCTTGTTTATGCTATACCGTGTCGGTATTAGTTGTTACATGTTGATTTGGGAGTAATAATGTAACATCCCGAAATTTCATGGTTATAGAATTTCAAATTTTATTATTTTCCATATTTGATGAAATTTAATTAGTCTTTCATATTATTATTTTATTTAAATTTCTTGGGACTAATTTGTAATTTTTGAAGACTTAATTGAATAAATAAGAAAAGTTGGGGTTTTGCATGGTATTTTTCTAGTCAACTAGGACCTATATGCTATTTTAATTATTTAAGGACTTAATTGATTTAACTTAACATAGACTAAGGACTATGTTGCAATTATTAAAAATTGGATTTTATAAAAATTTGCAAATCCTTCTTCTTCTTCCTTTCTTCTCTCCACCCGCGACCATCAACCAACCCACGGCGAGCTTCCACCAGCAGCCATTTTCACCAACCAAACCAACCATCTCTTTCTCCTCCTCACCAACTCCACGACAACACCACCATACCCAGTTGAAACCCCCTCCGGCAAGCCACTACAAGAGAGGCCGAAAGGAAATCTACGGTAGGGTTGGTAGGTTTGTGGTTTTTCAACGGCCAAATTCAAATCTAAGGCTATAGTTTGGAAGAGATAAGAGAGAGGATCGCGATGGTGGGTTTGCATAAGAGATCGGTGTGGTGGAGGTGACAAAAATCGGAGAGAAACAAGTGGCAATGACTTCGGGGTGGATTTTGAGGCAGTTCCTGATGTCAAAGCTTAAATCTAATTGGATATTTGGAATTAGAAGGTTGGAAAGCTTCTCGGGGTAGTGATCGCAAGATTTTCTAGAGGTGGCAGACGGCGACATTCGGTCGGTTGGCAGTGGTGCTCCGGCGAACCCCAAAATAGTTTCTTCTCCCCGTTCCGACGATCACAGTGGTGCTCTTGATTCATGATTTTGAGGCCTAGATAAGCAATTTGGGTAATATAGGGTTAAGAATTAAGCTTTAGTTGGTTGTACTTTGTTATATATATAATGCATATGTTGTACTTTCCTAATTTAGCTTATGTCTATGCTAAGAATAGGATTTGGGATGTATTGATATATATATATATATGTATATGTGTGATTGTGATTGTGATTGAGATCCCTAAGCAAGGAGTACGTATAAGTTGTGGACCCGGATATTGTTATGATGGAATTAATTGAGTTAATTAAAGGATTTGAACCTTAACTTGTGGATTTATGGATTTAGAACCAAGCGATAGTAATTGGACCATTATTGTGAATTTTGGATGATATGACGAGAATGATTATGTAATTAAGAACTAGTCATTGCTTAGTTATTATACTTGATATGAAACCAAGATTAATTTGGATATAATCGATCTTATTGGTTGTTATTAGATCGGTATAGCCATTTTTTAAACTATCATGTTAATATGATTATTTGGTGAATTCGGATTAATGATAACCATGATAGTGATGCTGGGAGTCAAATATGGATTTTGATTGTAATTATACTATTTTGGTTAGGTGAAGTAAAAGTGGGTTTCGCAGACCCGTAGACGACAGACTGTGATAGTTTTCTCTGATACTACAAGAGATGAGGCTCTGCCTTTCTGGCCTTGATTCTATTTGTTCTAGTGGAATGACCCCTGTGAGGGTTCAACGTGCTTATGTACCATACTTGTTCTTGTTATTGAAACCCGTAAATTGTTTGAGATCTTGTTTGTTGTCTATTACTTGTTTCGTAAACCCCTGTGAGGGTTTGTTTTATTAGTTCTTACTTCTAATATTTTTCAGTACAATCCATGGCCTTGCCAGCACTCTTGTGATCTGTTACAACTTTAGTTGGCCATGTTGACTTATCTGAATTGTTTATTGATATCGTATGGCCTTGTCGGCATATTTGATTATTGAATTTATTTATAGATACTTTTACGCAAAATCTATTTGGGTCGAGTGTCAATCCCAGTGGAATGCTTGGATTACTATTCTAGATTTGTGGCATTGTATTGGTGATAAAAATAGTGTTATTAGCTTACTTGGTTTGCGATCTTGACTTTGGGCAGTCGGGGGTTGACAGTGGCCTAAAGCTTGATCGACGAGGATCGATCCTATCGATTCGTGTGGTTGCGATCTTGTCCTCGGGGGAGGCTTGATCGGCAAGGATTGGTTTTACCAATTTGTGCTGCAGCGGTTTGGCGAGTTGGCTACTCATCGAGGCGACATAAGGGGGTAGGCCGTTTTACGGTCAGATCAAGGTGATATAAGGGGGCAGGCCATTTTACGGTCATATCGTTTATACAAGATTAAGGAGATATAAGAGGGTAGGCCATTTTACGGTCGTATCGTTTATACAAGATTAAGGAAATATAAGGGGATATGCCGTTTTACGATCGTATCGTTTATACACAATCGAAAAATATAAAGGGAAAGGCCGTTACACATTCGTACATGTGAAATATGTTTGTACCACTGGTTCTATAAAATGTTCTTATCTAGTCTGTTATAAAGCTGAACAAAATCCTGGATTTTGAAACCTGAGTGTTTCATGAAATAATTTGTTACTGAGTTCTTTAAAACTAATCATGTCTACGAGTTTTGATATTTTCTATATAATGTATTTAAACATGAAATGACTCTTCGCCGGTATGGGACGGCATTAAGTCATCTCATAAAGTGTGGTACAAGAAATACTAGGATCTGGTTTTAGTTCGTAGATTCTGTAAACTCTTTCAAATCTTCAAAATCCAGTTATCATAACTTGTATTTTTAGTTATTTGGATTCAGAATGAATATTCTTCTTATACTTGTGTATTGTATTCCATTTCATTCTAATTCCTCCTATACGTGCAGATGCTTGCCTCACTGAGTCATTCGAACTCACCCTCTTTGTGTTTTTTTTTTTTTGTTCTTTGGCCAGATTGAAGTGTAGAATACACCCTAAGCCTGGGCTACGTTTTGGTATAGTGTAAATATTGTTATCATGGCATCTATAATGGTAAGATTGCGAGATGTTATAGTTGTAATGTAAAAGGAGGCATAGGTTAAAAGTTAGTATCTTTTCTACTGCGAAGTATAACAGGTTAGAGTTCCTGATGAACGATGTATATATATAAGTTAAATTATGTGCCTTTGAGAAACTTTGACTTGTTATAAGAACTTTGGTTTTGTTTGTCATTTTCAACATGATTAGCTTGAATTTTAAACTATGAAATTTCTTTGGTTGACAATTGTGGAGGGTCTAATTGGTTTTTAAAAAAAAAATTGATTGGAGTAGTACCTCGATCCGAAGCAAGCACCTCCCAGATGGGGCGCTACAAATAAGGTTGGAATGACCAACAGTCTATTAAAATTATTATCATGTGTATTATATTACATTGTTGATTTGATCCGAAAAGTCGTGCTTGTTATCGAAATTGTTTATTAATTATCGCATCTTGACAGCTTTCCCTTGATTCTCGTCGTTTTCTTTCCCCTCACTGAGTCCATCTTACTTACATTGTTATTATTCTTTTATTTCCTTCCCAGACAGGTACAAAAATGGAAGGAGGGCTTATGACTTAGCCCAATGGGACTATTCGTAAAAGTATTGATGGATATATATACACATAGGTCCACCTAGTGGCTAAGCTTTGACTTAGATATGTTGCGATATGTCAAGTTTGAACTTAAGATTTGTGGTATGTATATGTTGTATTTCATGGGATGACATTTTGAGCTTGTATTTAATTGCGGCTTAACTGAGATTTTTGAGATACTGAAGGAACTTGGGTCATGAAGGATAATGATATCCTAGAGGCATGTTTATGTTTTGTTAAGTGTTAAGAAATTAACTATGGCATGTAATAGGGTCCCTCGATAGTGCTGCTTTAAGATTGGATTATGTTGTTTTCTTTGAGTGTTATTGAAAATTTTATGGGCCTATTGGATATGATGTTTGCATGCTATAGGATTGAACTAGGTGGCATCCCGACTAGTGGACTATTCCGGGTGGGGTGCTACAAATACTAAAAATTATAGTAACATTTTTAAAAGAGTAAATGAAGGTGTATAGAATTTTAGTGTATTGAGTGTATCAAAATTACTAGTATAATATTAAGCAGCTAGTTCTATGTTATCCGAGCCTTGATATTGTTATGCCTTTTGTTTGGCAATAGGGCTAAAAAAATTGAACTAATTAATGGAGATGTAACACTTCTATTTTTATCAACTAATTAGTTGATTTGGATAATCCCACCTGCATTAATTAAATGAAGGGAAGAGGATATTTTTCTGATAAAAAAGGATTTTATAATTAGATTCAAACTCAGTTCAACTTTTAGAAAGATAACAGAACCTGTATAAAAATATTAAGCTACTCTAGCTTGACTACTGTTTAATTTAATTAAAATTTATTTAAATTCAATTTACATAACTATCAAATAAATAATTTTTTTAAATTTATAAACACATCTATAATTCATTAAAGTTCAATTTGACTTTGTACGTATAAACCAGCATGTGCCCGGTGCGATGCACCCAAAAAAAAAATTAATATTGAAATAATTTATTTTATAATATTTATTTTACTTCATGTGATTAAAACATGAATTGTAATTATTTTTAGCATTTAACAAAAGAAAATCTATTACTAATTAAATAAAATCAAATTTAATTTTAAAAATATTATGTTTGAAGATAATTTATACTTAAATAAGTTTTAAATAAATATCAAGAATTAATTGCTAACTCTAAGTTTATAAATTATGTAGAAATTTATAAAATGATAAAATTTAAAATAAATAAATAAAAGAATTAAGAAAATAAAAATAGCGCAGATTATTTTTCTAAATACACTTTTTAAATTATATATATACACTTATATTTTGATATGATAAATAAGCAAATGATTTTTTTTTAAATATAAAGTTTTTTTGCATGATTTCTTAATAGTTTGGAAGTTACCATTACATTTTCATGACATTTGAAAATTTTAAATGACAAATATTTTTTGTTAGAGTAAACATATAACTTCTTTGTACTTTATCTATGAAAATAACTTACATTACATTATTAATTATTTGATAACTAATTCAATAAGTAGTTTGTAACATACAATTTTATAAGTTAAAATTTCTCTTAATATTTCATATGACTCTTATAAGTAAAATTTATTTATTTTTATTTATATATGTAGTTATTCTATTATTTTTGAAATTACCAATGAACATATATTATGTACATCAATAATGTAATAAATAAATTTCTAACATTCATTTCAAAATAAAATATCAATATCTCATATGTTTCTTCTATAGGTATATAAAAATGTAAAAATAATTAAGTGGATACTTACTTTCGGTCATACTTTTTTGATCTCACATTATTAATTCATATAAAAATATTTTTATAAATTATTATAAGCAAAAATATTAAAATAAATGTACGCGATTTAAATATAAAATAGAGTAATTAAATATATTAAAAAATATAAATGGTGTGATTGTTAAATATTTAAATTTTAATTTTGAAGTATATTTAAAATAAATTATGTAAAAGTTATATATGTGTGTGTGTGTGTGTGTGTGTGTATATATATATATTTATATATTTAAATTCTAAGTTGTCTAGAAAATAATTATTTAATTAATAAATGAAAGAATTTATTTGATCAAATGATTGAATATCTTTTATTTATTTAATAATTTTTTTATTAAAAATAATTAATATTATATCATTTCAACTAAAACAAAGTGATTATATCTATATAAATATAAAAGAATTTATTAAGTATGAAAAATTGGTTGTTGTTTTGAAATGACTTAGTTATCAACTATCTTTTTGGATAATTTTAAGTTTTTTTGGATTAAAATATATAATTAAATGAAAAAGATCTAACTCTTTAAATGAAAAAATAAGCTAATATTTATTAGAGCTCGTATTTATTAGATAATTTCATTACTTCGTAGATCCATTTAATTTTTTATCATTAATATTATTAAAATGAATATAATTTACTAAAAATGAAATACATCAATTTTGAAAAAGTATTTACTTAGCAATGAAATTTTTACTTTTTAACTATATATACATAACTTTTTATAAGTAATTTTCTTATTGAATAAAAATAAAATAATTTTCTTATAAAAATATTATCATAAGTAATGATTCAACCAATCGAAATAAACTTATCAAAACACAAAATATTATATACAAAAAATGAAAAATTCTTTTTCATATGCACATAACCAGAAATGGGTAAATCAAGTGCTAATAAATTTAGTGAATATTTTATAGAAAAATATATAGTATTTCTTCATTCATTTGATAAGAAAATTGAAATAATTTAACAACCTAATAAAATTATATTATTTTTAAATATTTCAGAACATGACATTATTTGAAGCACATTACTCAATTATGAAGTATATATAATTTTTTTATCTAGATAAATTGAGAGAGCTACAACTAAAATAATAGTAAAATAAAAATTCAACATCAAAGATAAATTCTCATATGAACATACAGAAATATTTGAAAATAGTATTGAAAACAAACACATAAAGTATAATTGATTCAAATAAAAAAGTATTGTATGCTGATGTTGTTAAGTAATATAAAAATTACAATCCCAAGTTGGCCATATGAACTTTAATTTTAAATAAATATTGAGAAAATAATAAAGTGATAACATTGATAAAATATTTAAATATATTAGAAAAACATCTAATTAATTCAAAATAAAAACAAAACAAAAATAATATAAGAATGTGTTTTAAAAAATATTAAAAAAAATTCTACAAAAGAACTTTAAATTAATTAAAAAATATTATTATATTATGCTAATTAGGGAAAGAGGTCCTACAACAAAAATATATAATTGTGGCAATAAAATATAAAAAGAATAATTGTAGAACAACAATATTTATCTATTAATAAAATAAAATATTTATCTATTAATCTTGTGATAAATTAAATTTGTAAGATAAAATTTTATGAGAAGAGTACTTAATATGGTGCTTATAAAATATTTTTAAAATTATAAACTTATTTAATGAGATAAAAATATGATAATAGATATTTTTTAATTATCTTATGATATAGAAATCTATATTACAGTTTTGGATAAACACAATATGATATTTTAGTTGAATAGATAAGTTGATCATATTAAAATAAAATATAAAAGTAAATAAACAGCCAATGTAATTAAAATTTTTGATTAAATTAAAAAACTCAAAATTCTAAAAATTTGACATGTGAACAAAATTGCACAATTAGAATCAAAATTATACAATTAGATAAACACAAAACTGTGATGTATATAATAGTATAGATGTGAGACGAGTTGAATGGTCAATTGATTCAGTAGCATTGCCAAAAGTGTTGGATTTAAAGTTCGAATATTAACAAATTCTAAGTATACATGTATATATATTAATAAAAATATAATAAATATTAAACTATGTTGTTTGATTAATTAACTACTCAATTATAATTGAGTATTAAACTAACTTTAAATGTGATTTTTTCAACCTTGATAAATACTCAATAAATTTTGAATTATAACACATTTTACTCGACTCAATTTATTGACGGTGCTTACCGACTAGGTTGTTTTGATCATGATCGCCATACAACTACGTTGATTTTCTAATTGCACTTGCATGGAACAAAAGGAATGGTAATTTTAATGTCTAATCAAATGTTATACATGAATTATTTTTGTATTTAGCTTATTTTGATTATATCTATACTATACATAAAACATCTACCTCCTTTTTTTTATATACGTTTTAAGATAAATTTTTTTAAAATACCCTTATTGTAATTATTCAATTCTCATAACTATTTAGGTAGTTACTTTTTCCCCTTTTTAATATTTTTTTCTGTTTCCTTCTTTTTTTTTTCTTTTTCTTTTACTTATCACTAACATTTAAATAAATTCATTGATAATACTAAAAACTAGTAACATTTAAAAGAATAAATGATTGTATATAAAATTTTAACACACACATTGAGTGTGCCAAAATTATTGGTATAATATTGAGCAGCTAGTTCTATGTTATCCTAGCCTTGATATTGTTATATCTTTTGTTTGGTAACAAGGCTAAAAAAAATAAATTGAACTAGTCGATACTTGATTTTAAGATTGATTGCAGAAATTCATTTGAATGCCCTTTGTTAAATATGTATGATAAATTAAGTTAATTTGGCAATTGCTTTTTATCATTCATTAAAGTTTTTCGACACATATGTATACCAAGAATTTGTTAGGATTGAAACCGTAAATCTAAAACCTCAAATTTATAGGTATCATGATAATATCATTGAACTAATTAGCCAATCAACTTAAATTTTATAAGAGCTCAAATAAATTTGCACAAATCATAATTATTTATTATACTTGCTCAATTTATTAATTTACAAACTGCTTTAACAACCATTTATCTTGCTCCATTCAGTTGGTGATAAAATGCATTAACAGATTCACTATTGTTCTACAAATCACAATGACTTATTTTGCTCGATTGAATTCACATATTGTGCATGTTTGGGTTGCTCCAACTATAATTCCTTATAAGTTCACACATATCATAAAACATTTTTAAAACCTACAAAATATTAAATACTTAAATAAAATAAAATTATAGATATATAAAATATTAGAATCATATTTTTCGTACCTAATAGAATTACTATAATTAAATGAATTTATTAAAATTTTATAAATACATTAAATCCTTCTTATAAAGTAATTTATAAGATCATAATACTTTATTTAGCAATTTATATAAATTTATTTTTAAAAAAATTTACCAAACATGTTATAAGAAAAAATATAAATCCTCAAATATATTATTATGAAACATATAAATTCAACAAAATACTTTCTAATTTTTTACAACAAATGTAAACTCGATGGAACAAATATATCTCTACACAAGATCAATTCAAATCAAGTAGCTTCATATGTGTATTTTACAACCAATAAACAAATATAAAATAGGGGGGAAAAAAACCTAAACAAAAGAATCAATCAACAAAACTAATTAAGTGACGAAAAAAAGAAATAAATAAATTGAGAATAAAAGAAACAATGGCAATGTAGAGTATTTTATTCTATTATCTACCAAGAAATTAACAGAGTCTGTATATCAATTATGAAAAAGAAAACTATGTACGAAATTAAGAATCCCTATATATATATATATATATCAATTACATATCAGAAAGAAGACAATAACGAGCAAGACTGTCAAACTCAAAGCTGTACATCCCATCCCTCGACTCTGACCAACTACAGCGATCTTCCTGCTTCTTCGCCGGAGCCGTCGGGCTTTTTCCTTCTTCTTTCGGCTTCTTCGCCGGAGCCGAGGGCTGGCTTTTTCCTTCTTCTTTCGCCGCCTTCTTCACGTCATCAATCTTCACAGACTCTTCTTGCTTGTTAGATGAAGACAGAGATGAACAGAGGCCCGCGAGATCCCGGCGAATAGACCCGAAGAAGAGGAAGTCGAATGGTGTGATAACCCACGTCGACATGGCTGGCTGAATCGGAGAATTCCTAGAATAAAAGAAATTGAAGAAAATTTCGGGGAACTTTTGTGCGGTTTTTGGTGCTGCGTTCTGATGGAGGAAAGCAATGGGGTGGAGTGGGTTTTATAGGGGGAGAAAAGGAGTTTGGATTACGGAGAAATTGGAGGTTTAATTGCATTAGGAAAAGGATAAAGAGATTGAGATCTAATAGAACTATGTTTATCAACTCAGTTGTGACCCGCCAAAAATAATTATGGGAGATTATCATAATCTCTATTAATGTAATCTTATATTTAATACTATAGATTATATTTGGCATTACAATGTATTCAAATCTTTTAAAATTCATATTTGATATTAGCTATTTATTGCTATGGCTATGTTCTTCTACATTTTCTCAAAAAAAATTTCAACCCCCAAAAGAATTTTAAAATGGAGGCACATTCTCCAATCTTTTTCCTAAAAAACTCAAGTTTTATACCTAAAAACGTCCCTCTCAATTCACCCAAAAGAATCCTATACCCTAAAAATCACACCTACCTCCTCACTTTTCTCACTCTACCTTTTACAGCACTCATTCATTTATCTCTCTTACTTCCTTCATTCATATATATATATATATATATATATACACACACACACACACACGCATACATACATACATACATACATACATATATATATTAAAATTTTACTAGGTAAAAAAATTCTAAAACTTATGTTTACAAATTTAATTAAACTAATTGTCAAAAAAATAAATTTAATTTAATTAAGTATTATTTATGTTATTACTAAATAATTTATTTATTGAATAACATATTAAATTAATTAAATTTATTTATTAATTAAATAATGTATTAGTTATATTTAATATATTAATTAAAATTATATTTATTCGTTTAATAAATAACTTAAGATGTTTTAATTTGATATAATAAATAAATTAATCTTCTTCAAAAAAATATTCTTCATTAAATATTAATCTTCACATTTATTTAAAATTATAATAAAAAATTTGATTATAGAGTGATACTTATGTAATAATCTATTAAGTTTAATAAATTAATATTGATATGCTTAAAGTAATTGTAGAGAGAATTAATTAAATTTATGTAAGTAATTACTTACTAACTAACGTATTAATTAAATAATGAGTTAAAATAATTAAATAACTTATTAAATTAATTTAATTTATTTATTTAAATAATTTATTATTTATATATTAATTATATTTCATATTTCACGTATAATATTATTTATTTTTTAAGATGATGTAATTTTATATAATATAATATTATTATTTTTTTTAATTTGATGAAATGTTATTAAGCCTTATATATATAAATTATTAAAAAATTATTTATTTTAATAAATAACTATGTTTTATTTAAAAATAAATTATAAGTAATAAATAGTAATTAGTTTATAATTAATGTATAGTAATTAATTTTTTTTATAATTTGATATTAATAATTATGATATAAGCTAATTTTTTTATAATTAAAATATAATTATGATTTCATGAATAATTAATATTTATTAAAATAATCAAATAATACATCATTTACTAATATTAAATTTATAAAAATATAAATTTCAAAATAAATAACCAATTAAATTAATTACACTCATATTCCAATCATTACAAATATATATATATATGTATACACACACATCATCCAAGTATAAAAATACATACATATAATACATAAAGAAATCACTTTTAACCTACAAACCCAACAAAAAAAACAACTGATTTGACATTTACAGTAAAATTTGTCTCTTCCCAAAACATAAAGAAACAAATAAGTCATTCTCTTATCATTTTCTATATTTCCCCAAAATAAAAAGAAACACATGGCATTCTCTAAATTTTCTCCCAAAAATCCATTGCCCCAAAAAATTTTCTACAAAATGGCCAAAACATAAAAGAACAGACCCTATATTTTTTTATTTTCCAATTATGCCCCCAAACTCAAAAGCTCATTTGATACATAAGATCCATACTATTGATTAGAGGATGTATGAAAAGTTGATATTATCCCAAACCTACGCCTATTCCATTCATGGATGTATGTAATGGTGCCAGAGTTAGCAACATTCGTGCACATGCATACAAAACGTGATTGCCTAGATGCTAGAAAATGCATAGTTTATTACCAAGAGAAGAATAGCATAGGAGCGATATTATATGTGGACTACGCACCAAAATGTTAATAAAGTATAAGCATTTTACACACATATATACACCAATATTTGCAATAAGATCACTTAGGCATCAAGTTATTAACTAGACACTAAAGTGAAAAGCCTTTAATTTTTAAATTCTAAAAACAATTTTGGGAAGTTCCAAGTAATTTTATTATGCAATTGAAACGATATAATCGACACTAAAAAAGTTAATCAGCATGGATGCCACGAATCACAAGCACAACCCCAAAATTTGAATAGCTTTTAATCGTAGCTACAATACGGGCTCGACATAGCCTCGAAGATAATTTGTTCCGATCCAATTGCCATAATCAATGTGTCAAATGGAAGACAAATCACCACTACAACTGCAATTAGACCCTAATAGTAGAAATCAAATGTGGCCCTAAAAAATAAGAAGATATTAAGTTACTGGAATTTGACTAGTTTCCAATTTAATTAAAATCATTTAAGTTTAATTCAATTAACTATCAAATAAAATTGAGGCTAATTTTTTCGCTTATATAAATACTAAAAAAAAAATTAATATATTTAACTCGATTCAATCCATTTATTGTTCCACTTAATATAATATTATTCTCAGCTTTGTTTCTATGATTCAACATGCATGGAATGAAAGGGATGCATGCTTTAGTCTAATCGACTTAACTAGATCGGGTCGATGGGAGATCAAGAAAGTCCATCACTTTAAATCCATTTAAATGATTGAATCTATGTTACAATTTATGGTAGCGAAACTTGAATTTATACTATCGTTCTCAAATAAAAAGGGGGGGGAAAAGAAGTTTTAGTATGATGAAATCTGGCACTTGTTTAGATTTTTTATTTGTCTTATTTTGGTCCTTTTTTCCTTTTATTTTCATAGACTAACAGCTAGCTCGATGTTATTCCAAACACTAACATTGTTGTAAATTTTATTTTATTTTATTTTTTTTTGGACAGTAGGGCTAAAATATCAAATTAAATCAGTTGTAACTCAACTTTAAAATTAAGAATTGGAAATTTAATGCCCCTAATATAGGAAGAGGTGGTTACTAGTATCACGAAGAGGCTATCTTAGAAAATATTTATACTATTTAAAAAGAGAAGGCTCTTTTATATAGCTACACCAAATTTAAAAGTGGCAATTTTCATACCACTACACTAAATTATGTTTCGTTTAAAATAATCCTGATTATATATGTACATTTTTTTTATTTAAAATTAGATAACTCCTGACTTATTCCATATCTCTACACCATATGTAACTCCTCCACTCATTTTCTAACTCCCCATAATTTATAACTCCCTTTCAAACATTCTTCATTCTTCAATCAATCTTTTGTATTCGTTGGGGTGCTTGCTTTCATATATTATATTTTATATTTCTTGATTGCGGCAATAAAGAAAGCAGTAAGTGCTAAACTTGGACTCTGTTGTTGGCAGTGCAACACAATTGCTCAAGAAAGATATTCCCGTCTTCAACGCATGGCACTAATGGCTTTAGATTTAAGGAAATTAAGCAATCAGGAGAAAAATGCCAAAAAAAGAAAATATTACTGGAATTTTTTTTGTTTTAATAAATATTGTCTCAATTTAACCAATCCTTTTGATGTTGAGATAGGATTTGATACAAGATGGGAATGTGGCGAGAGGAGATATGGATAGGTTGAAGGCCTATGAGAAAGCAATGAGGACTTGACAAGACGGATAGACAAAAATTTAGATGCCAAGAAAATAAAAAATTTCTTTTAAGGTGTTTCTGAATGAATAATGCATAACATAGTTCGTATATTAACGTTCTTTCTTCACTTAAATTACACATTATTTCTTCTCAGTTTTATTTGTTTCTGAGATCAGTTATTGTTTGTTTTTGTCCTATAATATGTTGTTTTTGCTTCTTTAAGTGTAAGCAATGGCTTTGAAGTTTTATTTCATGTAGCACCAACGATCAGTTCAGTGAGAGTTGTACTTACTTCATGTGATGAACATATTAGCATGGTAGATACTTCATGGAGGACCAGAAAGCACCTAAAAATGGATTTGCATATTAATTATACTAGGTCATTGCCAAATTTTCTTTTCAATTATCTTTCTATATTACGATGACAATTTTTTTTTTTCATATTTCTAAGATTGATATATAAAGATGTGGATGCATGTGGGAATCCCGTGCAAAGGTCGCTAATATTAGAATAAAGGAAGGACTCCTCTTTTTAACTTTCAACTTGAAGATAGAAGTCTTAGAAACATTCATATAAAATCAAAACTCCAATATCCATAGTGGATCTTAAAAATTCATTCAAATTCAGTTTTGTTAAATAAGATAACTCGAGTTTGAGCATATTTTATCAATTGATTAATTTAATTAGGTTAAACTCGATATAATCTTCAAAAAGAATAAAATAAAATAATGAAACATGCATGAAAAATCAAGGTATTCAAACTTTTAACTTGGCTTAATTAATTATCAAATCATGTTCAAATATAATTTTTTAAACTCAAAAAAAAATCAAACCGAGTTTGAACATTAATACCAATTGTACTAGCTTCCATAACCACTTGTTTTACTCATTCCAAATCTGTTTTAACAAATTCACAATCTCTTGTTCTGCTCAACTCAATTTGTCTACAAACTATCTTAACAATCACTAATTGTGAATGGAGAATTATCTTTACAAAATATATCATTTTTGCTATGATACTCATGAAGAGGTTGTGGATATTGCTTTCGACAATGAAAACTAAACAAAAGAATCATTAATCAAGAAAACTAATTAAGTGACCTAAAAAAGGAATAAATAAATTGAGAATAAAAGAAACAATGGCAATGGAGAGCATTTTATTCTATTATCTACCAAGAAATTAAGAGTCCCTATATATCAATTATGAAAAAGAGAACTATGTACGAAATTAAGTATATATATATATAAAAATTACATATCAGAAAGAAGACCATAACGAACAAGATCCTCAAAGCTGTACATCCCATCCCTCGACTCTGACCAACTACAGCGATCTTCCTGCTTCTTCGCCGGAGCCGTCGGGCTTTTTCCTTCTTCTTTCGGCTTCTTCGCCGGAGCCGAGGGCTGGCTTTTTCCTTCTTCTTTCGCCGCCTTCTTCACGTCATCAATCTTCACAGACTCATCTTGCTTGTTAGATGAAGACAGAGATGAACAGAGGCCCGCGAGATCCCGGCGAATAGACCCGAAGAAGAGGAAGTCGAATGGTGTGATAACCCACGTCGACATGGCTGGCTGAATTGGAGAATTCCTCGAATGAAAGAAATTGAAGAAAATTTCAGGGAACTTTTGTGCGGTTTTTGCTGCTGAGTTCTGATGGAGGAAAGTTATGGGCGTTGAGAGGGCTTTATAGGGGAAGAAAAGGAGTTTGCATTACGGAGAAATTGGAGGTTTAATTGGATTAGGAAAACGATGAAGAGATTGAGATCTAAAAAAACTGTGTTTATCGACTCGGTTGTTTCGCGGTTCCCTATATAACTGCTCTATTTGAAATTTAAAGAATATACAAATTCGATTTGATTTCTAAAAAATAATAATAAAATATTTAGTTACTTGAATTTGAATGGTCACTGGTGTTCGATTTAATTAAAACTCATGTAAATTTAATTCGATTAACAATCAGATAAAATTGAGGCATAAATTTTTTAACTTGATAAATTTCAAAAGAATTTAGAAATTAACTTATTTAACTCAAATCAATCCCTTTATTGCCCACTTAATATGATATTGTGCTCATCTTTATTTTTATGATTCGACATGCATGGGATGCATGTTCTACTCTAATCAACTTTGCTAGATGGGATCCATGGTAGATTTAAGAAAGTCAATCGCTTTAAATCGATTTAAATGGTCGAATCTACGTTCGAATTTTATGGTAGATAAAATTGATTCGCCCTGCTGTGTTCAAATGAAAAGGTATAATAAAAAATCAAAAGAAGAAAAAGAAGTAGTAGCTAGTAGTAGTAGAAGAAGAAGAAATTTTTCAATATGATAAAAACTCTTACATTTTTAGATTTTTTGTATATAATATTTTGGTCCTTTTTTTCTTTTTCTCGTAGGCTAGCAGCTAGCTCAATGTTATTCTAACCCTAATGTTGTTGTAATTTTATTTTTTAAAATTAGTTGACATTCAATTTTAAAATTAATCATAAATTCATTTCAATTCAATTTGTTAGATATGATAACTCAATTTGAGCATATATTTTGAATTGATATTTTTAAAGCTCCAGTTAAACCAGACAAGATTTGCAAAATTAAAATAAAATAACGAAACACACATGTAATATGGAGTTATTCAGACTTAACTCGGCTTAATTAACTATCAATTCAAGTTCAAAGGCAATTTTTCAAACTCAATAAAAGTTCCAACAAGTTTGGACAATCACATTTGTACTAGCTTCGACAACCATTCTACTCAATCCAATTCATTTACAAACTAGTTTAACAAGTTCACAATCACTTGTTCTACTCAATCCAATTTGTTTAAAAACTATTATAACAGTCACTAATTCTTATCGGCTTAATTCGATTCCAAGCAATTTACATGGAGAACTTTATTTATAAAATATACCATATCTGTTGTTGCTAAGATACTCGTAAAGAAATTGAGGATATTGTTTTGGACAAGCCAAAGATAACAGTAAAGGGTTGTTCCCCTACGGTGCTACAATCCCTGACAGATGATATTAGCCTCGACCTGGACAATATGTTAACTGTTGCCAATGAACACTTAGAACAATTGCCACCTTAAAAGGAGGAAGAGGAAAGGGAAAAAGAACCAAAAAAGAAAAAAGAGGCAGTCAGAAGAGAGGTTTAACTGATACAAAAGCAGCAAAGAAAATGGACCCTTGGGGGTAACAGAGCAATGGTTCAAACAGAATTACACCACAATGCTTCGATAAAACTCAATGCAAATATCCTCAAGTCTCATGCAAATCCTATTTCCCAGCATTCCACTACAATTATGCCATTACAGCGAAGTCGGAACTAAAGAATTCCTGTATTTGATGTCCAGGTAGGTATATTACTAAATATTTTTCAAAAAAAAATTATTTTATTTCTGTATTTTCTGTCGACCAGGGCTGACAGTGCAAAAAATCCAGAACTGAAAAGGCAGAGAGTCAGCAGTGGGAATTATTGGGAAAGTCGGGCAGATCGGTTAGTATGGAAGAACGATGAAACAAGGAAAATGGGTTCGGGGAAAGGAGTCAGTCGATCAAGCTTATCAGATGAAGAGGTGGAAGCAATATTCTTCCAGAATAGTGATTCAATCCCAGAGTTTCAGACATCACAAATACAAAATAAGTTGCATTTATATGCAAGAACAAACGCTGCTATGAAGGGCAAACACTATGGTGGGAAGTGAAAAACCACGCCTACTTCCCTAGTAAAGGGCCAGGGCAGGAGACATCCATAATCCATCCTCCCACAACAGCGCCAGAAAGTAAAACTCAACTCATCTCAAATGCATGATCAACGAGAGGATAAGTAATACTAGTGAACCAAGCGTATCAGATGATATCAGTCCAATTATGGCACATTCCAAACATCAAACTTGACAGTGAATATAATCCTTCAAAATGCTCACGAATTACTGCACTGTCAAATAAGGCTAAGAGTAAAGACTCCAAAAAGTAAAACATAATCGTAATAATAACGATCTACTTATAGTTCAAAACTTCAAATTAGTCTGACACCCCATGTACGCAAATATCAAAAGAACAAAACCACAATTCAAATGACTCCACTTAATCAAACAAGCTGAAGCCCATGTCTTCATCACTCTCCTCCTTGGGCTCCTCCTGAAAATTTACAGAAACATTGTCAATTCACTTTGTCAAACTATTAATACCTAAAAAAGTACACTTAGATCACGTTAAATATTCAGTTATGCTCCTTTTTGACCTTGGATTTCAGTGGGGAAACTAGAGCCGTGGCAAAAATTAGTTCACGAATATCAAAATATACTTGACAAATTTTTGAAGTTGAAATGCAAGAACATTTTGTTTTCATTTATTTTTCTGTTCCTGTATATTTACCATCACTGAATCATATACAGACACTAAAAGTTTTCCTTTAAAACAGACTCTAAACCAATAAACATCTCTTAAAATTAGATTTGTTCAAAGATTTGCTGCACTATTTCCTCTAAACCCAAATAACTATTATACTTAGTAGTAGTTTCCTCACTCAACTCCAAGGCCAACATAAGCAAATCATAGCTAGAACCATGAAAAATAAACAGCAAGTAATATTTGCACCTTCTTCTCCTCAGCAGCAGGGGCGGCTGCGGCAGGGGCTCCACCCGATGCACCTCCGGCAGGAGCAGCAACTGCGACGGCAGCGCCGCCACCACCAGCGCCAACGTTCACAATAAGATCCTCAACATTCCTTTTCTCACAAAGCTTAGCAAAAAGACTCGGCCAATACGATTCCACCGTCAAATTCGCCGCCTTCACCAGCGCCGCAATTTTCTCCGCCTAAAAAACCAAAAAAAAAAATTAAAAAAAAAAAGGGGGACAAATTGTCATCGCAAAGATGCGTCCGTGGACGCGAACTGTGTGAAATTAAATAAGAAGAAGTATTACAGTAATGGCGATGCCATCGTCGTGCAGAATCAAGGCAGCGTATGTGCAAGCGAGCTCGCTGACTGACATTTTTTTCCCTTCAGAGACAAGAAATGATTGCAATTGAGAGTTCGCCGGGGGCTGATGCTGCTGTTGCTGCTGCTTAACGTGGGGTTAGGGTTTACAGTTTTTGCTCATATATATACTCTAACCTGACAAACCTTCGAGCTTGCTGGCCCAATAGACCCTAAGAAAAAACCAAAGCATAAATCCAGATACAGTAAAGCCCCAAAAGCAAATGCAGAGAGACCCAAATCAAGGCCCGTCAGTTCACTTGAAAAGCCCAATGAAGGAGGCTCTTAATTTGGATACTTAAGACGCATGCTACTGCCTTTATCTGATAAATCCCAAACCTAATTTTCTTTAAATCTCATTGAAAAAGAACAAAATTCATTGGCTAGAAGAATTTCTATTTTGTTATGTTCGAAAAAGGGGTAAGCGTCATACATGTAAATTATATATTTCATATACTATTCAGCAAGAACTCATAATCTAAATTTGCATTGATTTTTATTTATAATTTATACTATATGAAAAAAAAAATTAGTTTTTTTACACATTTAGAATTGGAGTTATACCATGCTACATCTAATTTTAAACAATCAATTATACTCTAAAATTTTAATATAATTTCATAGTTTCAAAAATGCCTCAACGAATATGAAAAACATGCGCAGTATGGGTTCAAGTATAAATTTATAATGGAAAATTTATGAGATATATAGATAATTACATTCCACATTTTTAAAATTTTGATGTAGAATTTATTTGTCATATACACATTTATATTAATCGATAATTAATACTATATTTCATTCAGTATAATTATTAAAATTATGTTATTAGTTTAGGATTAAATACACTTTGTCTCCTTGAACTATGCTGATAGTTGCAAACAACCTATCAAATGTAACAAAAAGTCCCCTCAATTTAACATCAATGGATGAAAAAGATGAGAGAGAAAACTTATGTGTATATTTTATTTAGTATTTCAAAAATACCCTGTAGTCACTAAACCCAAAAATTATGCATTTGATAGTTTCTTTACTTGAGAAAAAAAACAATTTTAGACAAAAAAGAAAGAAAAATTATTTATCTCATGAACTTGATCTAGTAAAAACAAAACCCACTTTCTTTTATTCATTCATGCACTTTCAAATCAAATTTTATCAAAAATCATCTTCATTGCAGTATGGGTAAAAAATCATAATCTAATTTTTTTTGTCGGTGGTTCGAATTTTTCAGGTATTTTGAATTTTCTAACAAAAAGTATTTTGGATTTTTATATCTTTAACAGCAAATAGGATTTTCTTTCTGAATGTTACAATAATTAATAGATGGGTTTATATTTATATTCTAGTATATATATCATAGAGTTTATGGATTTTATAAATTACAAAAAAGAATTAGGATTTTCATCCACAAAAAAGTACGGTCTTTTTTTTATGCATTTCACAAAAATTATTTCATGGGTTTAGTATTATGTTTTGGCGTGTGTATATATGTGTGTGTGTGTGTGTGTGTGTGTGTTATAGGGGGTTTAGGAATGGTAGAAATTGGGTCATTTATAATTGTATGCATTGGGAATATTTGTAGAAATAAAGTTGGTGAAAAAAGAAAAAATTCTCTCTTTGTAAAAAGTTGAAGACAATAAAATGATTGAATCCCTTTACAATCCAGCAAGTCAATAGTATTGGGGTAGTCAATCCTCTGGTTATAAAGATAAAAATTCGAAATACTTTTTGCTAGAAAATCCAAAATACTTGAAAAAATTCGAACTGCCAACAAAAAAAGTAGATTATAATTTTGATTTTTCATCCATACTAAAATGAAAGATAATTTTCTATAAGATTTGGTTTGAAAGTGCATGGAGGGGGGGGGGGGATGTTGTTTTTCTAAATCAAGTTCCCTTTTTTTTTTTTTTTTGTGGCCAAAATCATTTTTCCTCAAGCAAAGAAACTATCAAATGCATAATTTTTGGGTTTAATGGTTAGAAGGTATTTTTGAAATATTGAGTAAAATATATACAAAAATTTTCTCTCTCCTCTTTTTCATCCATTGGTATTAAATTGAACGGGCTTTTTGTTGCATTTGATAGTTTAGGGAGGTAAAGTTTATTCAACCCATTAGTTTATTCACATTATATAATATATATATATATATATTTACCAATATAATTTACATCAATACTACAGCTTAAATTCATGCACACAGTGACAACATACATGACAACTAGCACATATAAAGATTAATACGCACAATTCACATAATTCATTCTATTAGATATGATTTGAACTTTAAATTACATATGACTTGAAAGCTAATTGTCGTCTTTATATTGGTAATTACATCAAAATTGACTTGATAATTAAGTATCCAGTCGATTGTAGTAACCACTCATTTCAAAATTAAGTATCAAGTGGCCAATCGACCCATAAGTGTAGCCTTTAAACTTATATATGTAGAATTTGAATTTGAATCTAGGGGCACTTATTTAAAAGTACCAAAAACATTTTCAAAGTTTGTGATCAGTCCCCACTTGATTTTTGTTATAATGAACTCCCTAGTTTTGTTAAAATTTTAGAGATCACTCCCTACTCATATGATTTGACAAAAATGCCCTTAAGTATAATATTTTTCATTCATTTTTTCTCACTTCTTTTTCATCCGGACAAGCAAACAGTAAACCCTATCATACGCTCATTACCAGAAATAGAAAGAACAAAAAAAACGCAACAAGCTCCATGGCGGGAACGAGAATAACGTCAGAGCCAAAAACCACCAACCCGATAGCTACATTGTCTTCTTCTCTTTTTATTTTCATCATTTTCGGGTTTCATCTTCTTCTCAGTTGCTTCTGAGTTTCTTATATTTTTCCGACAATGTCAACCAGTAGTGAAGCAAATGTGTTCAATCAAGTGTTGGGGAGCTGCCACTACAAAGACCAGCTCCATATAATGTCAATTAAAGATAGTATGACCTTAATGGATATGTACATTAATCTCGCAAGAAAATGGAGTGAAATCAACGCTGAGCACTTCAATTTGCAATATATAGCTCTACATCAAAGACTGTACGTGAGTTTAACTGATGACGACGATGTCATGAATATGGTCTTACTGCATTTGACATTGAAGATAAACATTGTTGACATCCTGGTAAACCGAAAGGATGAATCAAGCAGCAGAGAAAAGAAGAGCAGTGATGTTTTAAGGTAATACTTCTACAGAATATAAAATGTACTGCAGTTTGTAAAGTTTTGTACTTGAAGTGTTCTGAAATTGCACTCTGTTTATTTGAAAATCTTTCTGTACTTGGAGCGTTCTACATTATACTTCATTGCAATTAACATTGTACTTCATCTCACAAAACTTATACTCTATTGTGTAAGTTTTATACTTCAAGTGTTCTACTAATGGATTATCTAAAATTGTACTGCAACTTGTAGCGGTTTATACTTGAAGTGTTCCCAAATTGTACATAATCTATATAAAATTATACTTTTGGTTTTCTGAAATTATACTTCATTTTACGAAAATTGTATTGAAGTTGCTGGGTTTTATACTTCAATTGTTCGAAAATTATACTTTATTTTATACAAATTTGTACTCCAATTATCTGAAATTGTACTTCATTTCACCAAAATTGTACTCTATTATTTAAGTTTTATACTTCAAAGTGTTCTACTAATTGATTATCCAAAGTTATACTGTTATTGCTAGTGGTTTATACCTGAAATGTTCAAAAATTGTACTTCTTTTTATCTAAAATTGTACTTCAATTTTTTGAGATTATACTTTATTTTACAAAATCTTTACTCTATTCATTGAAGGTCTATACTTTAAGTGTTATATTTATCGATTATCCAAAATATATTGCAGTTTTTAGGGCTTTATACTTCAAGAGTTTGAAATTGTACCTCACTTTATCTAAAATTGTACTTTTATTTTCTGAAATTCTACTTTCTTTTGTACTTCATTTTACAGAAAACTATACTCTATTCATTGAAGTTCTATACTTCAAGTGTTCCTAAATTGCACTTCATTTTATCTAAACTTGTACTTCAATTATCTAAATCTATTATTTGACTTTGAAGTTTTCTACTAATAAATTATCCAATTTGTAATGCAATTGCTAAGGTTTTATATTTCAGGTGTTCTGAAATTGTTCTTTACTTTATCAAAAATTCTACTTCTGTTTTTTAAAATTATACATCATTTTACTTAAATATGTACTCTTGTCATTGAAATTCTATACTTCAGATGTTCTCAAATTGTACTTCATTTTATCTAAACTTGCACTTCAATTATCTGAATCTATTATGTAAGTTTTATACTTCAAGTGTTCTACTAATTGATTATACAAAATTGTACTGCATTAGCTAAGGATTTATACTTCAATGTTCTGAAATTGTACTTCTTTTTATATAAAATGGTACTTCTATTTTCTGAAATTATACTTCATTTCATCTAAAAGTGTACTTCTATTTTTTGAAATTATACTTTATTTTATACATAATTTTACCTAAACTTATACTCCAGTCGTTGAAGTTCTATACTTCAAGTGTCCAAAATTGTACTTCATTTTATCTAAACTTGTACTTCAATTATCTGAATCTATTATTTAATTTTGAAGCATCTACTAATGGATTATCCAAAAATTATACTGCAATAGCTAAAGTTTCATACTTCAGGAGTTCTGAAATTGTACTTCACTTTATCTGAAATTGTACTTCGATTTTCTGAACTTATACTTCAGTTTTTACATACTTTCACCTAAATTTGTATTTTTTTCATTGAAGTTCTATACTTTAGGTGTTCTAGAATTGTACTTTACTTTGTCTAAAACTGTACTTCTATTTTCTGAAATTATACTTCATTTTATACGTCATTTTACCTAAACTTGTACTCTATTCATTGAAGTTCTATACTTCAAGTGTTGAAGTTGCACTTCATTTTATCAGAACTTATACTTCAATTATCTGAACCTATTATTTAATTTTGAAGCGTCTACTAATGAATTATCCAAAAATTATACTGCAATTGCTAAGGTTTTATACTTCAGTTGTTCTTAAATTGTACTTCACTTTATCTAAAATTGTACTTCAATTTTTTGAAATTATACTTCAGTTTTTACATAATTTCACCTAAATCTGTATTCTTTTCAATGAAGTTCTATACTTCAGATGTTCTGAAATTGTACTTGAATTTGTCAAAAATTGTACTTCTATTTTCTGAAATTATACTTCATTTTATACATCATTTTACCTAAACCTGTACTCCATTCATTGAAATTCTATACTTCAAGTATCCGAAATTGTACTTCATTTTATCTAAACTTGTATTTCAATTATCTGAACCTATTATTTAATTTTGAAGCGTCTACTAATGGATTATCCAAAAATTATACTAAGGTTTTATACTTCAGGTGTTCTGAAATTATACTTCACTTCTTTTACTTTTGTTTCTTAAAATTATACTTCATTTTATACATCATTTTACCTAAATCTGTACTCTTTTCATTCAAGTCATGTACTTCAGGTGTTCTCAAATTGTACTTCATTTTATCTTAACTTATACTTCAATTTTTTGAATCTCTTAGTTAACTTTACAGTGTTCTACTAATGGATTATCCAAAAATCATACTCCAATTGCTAAGGTTTTATACTTCATACGTTCTAAAATTGTACTTCTTTTTATATAAAATTATACTTAAGCTTTTACGTAAAATTGTTCTCCATTATTTAAGTTTATAAAGTTCTATTAATTTTGCACTTCATTTTACCTAAAGTTCTATACTTAAAGTGTTGTACTTATTGATTATCAAAAATTGTACTGCAATTGCTTGCGTTTTATACTTCTATTGTTCTGAAATTGTACTTCATTTATTTGAAATTATACCACAATGCTGAATTATTCTACATATTGTGCTTTATTTTACCTAAAATTGTACTTCATTTGTCAACCTCAAGAGATGCAGTCAAGGAGGAAATTGGTTCGACCAATGCATCGCACAATGAATTGGCTTTAATTAGCAACTCAATTGATGCATGGAGGAATTGCATATATGGAGAGGGTCAAACATTTAAGGATGCTCAGGAGTTCAGAATTATGCTTAAGAATTATGCAGTGTCTACTTTGCGGTCATTTAAATACAAGAAAAATGGCAACAAAAAAACCATAGCCATTTGCAGTGATGATAATTACAAATGGAGAATCTATGCATCAAGACATGAGGCTGATAAATTATTTGGCATTCGAAAATGCAATCTAGAGCACACATGTGGTGAGGCTAATCTTCGGACAATGGGACATCCTAAAGCCGATTCCGCTTAGGTTGCTAACGTAGTGAAGGATAAATTGAGATCAGAGCCATGTTATCGGCCTTCTACCATATTGAAAGATATCCACAGAGAATACGGTGTGGAACTTAGGTACCATAAAGCATGGATGGGTAAGGAATTAGCTATGCATGACATCCATGGAGCTGAGAAGGGATCTTATGATAAGTTGAGGTGGTACTGTGATGCTGTGAATAGGACAAACCCTGGAAGTATTGCAAACTGTGAGATTGACCCAATCAGTTGAAAATTTCATCGGCTATTTATACGTTTCAGTGCCTGCCTTCTTGGTTTTCTCAGGGGATACAGGCCATTAATATTCTTGGATGGCACCCATATAAAAAATAAATAGAAAGGAGTCTTACTCAGAGCTGTTAGTAAGGATGCTAATGATGACTTATTCACGTTAGCATATGCAGTTGTTGACTCTGAAAATGATATTAATTGGGAGTAGTTCTGCTTTAAGCTAAGAAGTGTCTTAGATTCTGAATATCTGCCTGGCTTATCAAGGTTTACTTTCTTCTCCGATCGACATCCAGGTCTTCTTAAGGCCCTCCCCATGATATTTCCCGGTGGCCACCATGCATATTGCTTGAGACATTTAGTGGATAACTTTAAGAAATAGGCAAGCATACTTTATCTTTGTTTGTGAAATAATTATGTGAAATAAAGTCTAATTCATAACATTTAGCACATTACTGTTCTATTATTATAAATTCAAGTATTAAGGAAGTACCCTCTATATAACAAGAAACATTGGTGTTCTGTTTTTATGAAAGCTGCATATGCGCCTATAAGGCAGGAGTATACCCGACATATAGACAGCTTATTGGAGTCAATGCCGCTTGCCAGAGACTTTATTATGCAGTTTGACCCACCATGTTGGGCAAATTCCTTATTCAGTGGAGATCGATGGGGGGTAATAAACAATAACCAAGCAGAAAGTTGGAATAATTGGGTTAAATCAGCCCGATTTATGCCAGTTGCAGTCATGGTTGATCACATACGCATGCAAATAATGGTTATGATGCATGATAGATGAGAAGAATCTCATAAGATGGTTGGTCAATTATGTCCCAAGCAAGAGAAAAAGTTGGCAATCAATCATATGCGTTCTCGTATTATGTCAATTTTGTCTAGCGGTTGGACCTTTGAGGTGATTGAGCAAGATAAATCGTATGCTGTAGATTTACATAGCAGGGTTTGTTCGTGCAGAGCATGGCAAATTGATAAAATACCATGCAGACATGCTTGTGCTTGTATCGAGTCAAAGTCACTTTCACCGTATGACTTCACCGATCAATACTATCGAGTTGAGATGTATCAACAAGCATACCAAGCAGTGATAAACCCCATTCCTACATTTGATATGCATATGTTCCCTCTAGATGATGATGATGCCATTCACGCACCTGATTGCCGATCTCAACCTGGGCATAGAATGACACAGAGGGTTCCATCACAGATTGAGAAACGTGTAATTAAGTGTAAAAAGTGGTAGAACAGGGCATAATCGTCGAACTTGCAAAGAATCAGTAAACTAGTAGAATTTTATACCTCAATCTGGGACAATTGTACTTGATTTCTTCACATTGCACCTCATTTAGGCAATGAGACAGGTGATTTAGAGTGAAATTAGCATTATTTCATGTTGTCCGAGATATAGTAGAATTTTGTACCTCAATCTGGGATAATTGTACTTGATTTCTTCACATTTGCACCTCATTTGGGCAATGAGGCAGTTGATTTAGCGTGAAATTAGCATTCTTGCATGTTGTCCGAGACATAGTAGAATTTTGTACCTCAATCTGGGATAATTGTACTTGATTTCTTCACACTTGCACCTCACTTGGGCAATGAGGCAACATGAAATTAGCATTCTTGCATATTGTCCGAGACATAGTAGAATTTTGTACCTCAATCTATGATAATTGTACTTGATTTCTTCACATTTGCACCTCACTTAGGCAATGAGGCAGGTGATTTAGCGTGAAATTAGCATTCTTGCATGTTGTCCGAGACATAGTAGAATTTTGTACCTCAATCTGGGATAATTGTACTTGATTTCTTCACATTTGCACCTCACTTGGGCAATGAGGCAGATGATTTAGAGTAAAATTAGCATTCTTGCATGGACATAGTAGAATTTTGCACCTCAATCTGGGATAATTGTACTTGATTTCTTCACATTTGCACCTCACTTGGGCAATGAGGCTGGTGATTCAGTGTGAAATTAGCATTCTTGCATGTTGTCCGAGACATAGTAGAATTTTGTACCTCAATGTAGGATAATTGTACTTGATTTCTTCACATTTGCACATCACTTGGACAACTTTGTACTTAATATTTTAATATATTTACTAATATTTTTGAATTAAAATTTGTTCAAAGATTTGCTTTTTAAGTCTTGGTAATTAATAACCAAACTATTGAAATATGTGTCCAATGTTTATCATATGAATAAAATAAAGTGTAAAATTTTTAAGTTGTTAATCATTAATGTTCAACGGATGAATGTTATCAATCGCAGTAATAAAAGAATACTTATGCTTTCAAAGATGTAAACAAATGAGAATTTGATGATGATATCCACCATATCACGCATACAAATTCGTACTTCACCAAATCCGATAATCTCAAATTATTGTACTTGCCCATCATTACAATTATTGGAGAATAATTATTCAATTGCAAAAAGTGTACTTCAAAAAAACAAACTTTATACTTAGTTTTTTCCGAGTTTGTATTTCATTTCTCCATAATTGTACTGAGTTTGTACTCTGTTTCCCTGAATTGTACTCAAAATCCTAGCCCTGTTTCAATTGAATTTAAGTGTTCTTCAACGAAACACATTTTATAATTTCTTTGTTCTGGGTTTCTACTTCATTGCCCTCAAAATGCACTCAAATCCACCGCTCAGTTTCAATTAAATTGAAGTATACTTCAACGAAGGACATTTTATACTCTGTTTATTCTGAGTTTGTACTTTGTTTCCCTTGAATTGTACTCAAATTCCCTACCATGTTTCAATTGAATTTAAGTGTTCTTCAACGAAACACATTTTATACTTTCTTTGTTCTGGGTTTCTACTTCATTGCCCTCAAAATGCACTCAAATCCGCCACCCAATTTCAATTGAATTGAAGTGTACTTCAACGAAGGACATTTTATACTCTGTTTATTCTGAGTTTGTACTTTGTTTCCCTTGAATTGTACTCAAAATCCCTGCCCTGTTTCAATTGAATTTAAGTGTTCTTTAGCGAAACACATTTATACTTTCTTTGTTCTGGGTTTCTACTTCATTGCCCTCAAAATGCACTCAAATCCGCCGCCTAGTTTCAATTGAATTGAAGTGTACTTCAACGAAGGACATTTTATACTCTGTTTATTCTGAGTTTGTACTTTGTTTCCCTTGAATTGTACTCAAATTCCCTGCCCTGTTTCAATTGAATTTAAGTGTTTTTCAACGAAACACATTTTATACTTTCTTTGTTCTGGGTTTGTACTTCATTGCCCTCAAAATGCACTCAAATCCGTCGCCCAGTTTCAATTGAATTGAAGTGTACTACAACGAAACACATTTTATACTCTGTTTATTCCGAGTTTGTACTTCGTTTCCCCTGAATTGTATTCAAATTCCCTGCCCTGTTTCAATTGAATTTAAGTTATAAATAATTAATGGAAAATTACACTTACATACAAAATAATATTATAAACAAAGTATGCTTCAATTTACACATGGATTTACATACAAGTGATTCAAATCCTGGCATTTTCATGACTTAATATTGTATATGTCATATTCGCACGATATTTATCAATTTCAATTGTTCTAGCATCCCTCCAGAACTCGGGGGTGTCTCTAGCAAAACATTCTGCCCAAAGGTATACATAGACACCACAATCCATTATACCCACTTGCTGTCTCCTTTATTTGTTCGTCCACACGACTCCCCAATGAAAGCTTCGTGTATCGAGAATAGAATGAAGCCTACAAAAATATTGATCAGTTGTTGACTCCCAACTTTATGAGAAATCATAGGGAAAGGAAACAAACTTACAATGGCAATAGCTATCGGTTTGTATCTGGCGGCCATTATTGAATTCATGTATAAGAAAGAACGAGTCGAGGTGTCAAGGACAACCAAGAACCAGTGTTGGCGCCAGCAAATCGGTAGGATTATGTAACAACACTGGTTTAAAACATCAACCGTGAGCTCTTCCAAATTTGTACAGGTGAAGGTGTTAAGTTTAAGCTTCAACTCCACAAATTCTTCATCCATAATATCCTTGATGTTGCGTCCCTCTAGTTGGTGCTAATATATCACCCTATGAAGTATAAAATAAATGGTTAGACTCATTGGAAACGTGAACTAAATTAAGTTAGGAAACAACCACATACATGCGCTATTGAGGATGTAAACCACACCTTGTGGTGACACTTCTTGTCGAAAGATGGGCTACATAATATCGACATGTAGCAGTCCACTATGTCACCGGTAAATTCTCCTCCAAACAAGAGCTCACAAAAGTTTCTTCCATCCAGAAACTGTCTTGCTCCCTCCCAAACAGTCACCCTACACAATTGTTAATTGTTAGTTCAGATACCAATTTATCCAACAGAAAAATAATAAGCAAATTTTGTTACCTCAAATTATCTCTTCTGACAAAGTTGTCGATGACTTCTCACTCTTCTACTAGAATAAGAGCAAGACCTCTATAATCAGTCCTTCCTTTATAGGGATCAGCCACTTGAGTCTTTGGGTTGGTTGGTTCATCTGCCACCTGGGGTACAAAACTCAAGCACATTAGGTATAAAGTGTCAACTATTGAAGTAGAAAAGATAAGCATATGAAGTACAGATATCACCAACATGGAGTACAAAACTCAAGCACATTAGGTGTAAAGTTTCAACTATTGAAGTAGAAAAGATAAGCACATGAAGTACAGATACCACCAACATGGAGTACAGAACTCAAGCACATTAGGTGTAAAGTTTCAACTATTGAAGTAGAAAAAATAAGCACATGAAGTACAGATACCACCAACATAGAGTACAGAACTCAAGCACATTAGGTGTAAAGTTTCAACTATTGAAGTAGAAAAGATAAGCACATGAAGTACAGATACCACCAACATGGAGTACAGAACTCAAGCACATTAGGTATAACGTGTCAACTATTGAAGTAGAAAAAATAAGCACATAAAGTACAAATACCACCAACATGGAGTACAGAACTCAAGCACATTAGGTATAAAGTGTCAACTATTGAAGTAGAAAAGATAAGCACATGAAGTACAGATACCACCAACATGGAGTACAGAACTCAAGCACATTAGGTATAAAGTGTCAACTATTGAAATAGAAAAGATAAGCACATAAAGTACAGATACCACCTACATGGAGTACAGAACTCAAGCACATTAGTTATAAAGTGTCAACTATTGAAGTAGAAAAGATAAGCAAATGAAGTACAGATATCACCAACATGGAGTACAAAACTCAAGCACATTAGGTATAAAGTGTCAACTATTGAAATAGAAAAGATCAGCACTTGAAGTACAAATATCCCAACACGGAGTACAAAACACTAGCACATAAGGTATAAAGTATCAACTATTGAAGTATAAAGATCAGTACATGAAGTACAAATATCGCCAACATTAAGTGCAAAAAATTAGCACATTAAGTATAAATATCACCAATTTGGAGTACAAAAGATTAGCACATAAGTACAAGTATCACCAAAATGAAGTATAGGATATCATCCATTAAGTGAAAATATCAACCAATCAAGTATAAGATAGCATAACATTTATTACAACAGACAGTTTACAAATGAAATGCAAATAGCAAAAAATAAAACATTAAGTAGTGTACAACACCTTCTTCTCTTCTTGTTCTTTGTTTTTTCGTGCACGAAGACGAGCACGATAGGTCTTGGTCACTTGTCTTGCTCTTTTGGCTGGTGTAGTGCTCGGGAGGCTGACAAAATCTAGAGATTTCTATTTTGGCTTCTTGTCTTCTCTATTGCGCACATTTGTCATAATCGAGGACATGGCATTTGCCACTTCAATCTCAGATTCCTCGAACTCAACCGCTTGAATTGGTATATAATGTTCTGTCTTCAAAGGTATGGGGGAATCTAAAGGATCATGACGGAGTTTGGTTCGACTTTCTTCATCCACAATGTCTTCAGAATCATCCCCTTCTTTCTGTGCATCTGTACCAAATCAAGTCCCCCCTCATGCACATACTCACCAGTTTCCTGCTCAAGCTCCACCCCATCAGTCTCTTCCTCAGCTAGATGCTCCTCTTCACCCTGCTCCTTCATTGCCATGTATTCGAATGAAGCAATTTTTTCTTTCAATGATTTAATTTCTTCACCTTTTGCTGCAATAATTGTTTCATATATTGTATGATCACAGACATGGACTTCACTGATGGCAATACTAGCAGCCTCTGATTTCTTGATCAAAACTGCCAATTCTGACTCCTCTGGAGCAGGGTTGAGGGCTACAACCTATTACAATGGAAATAATTATCAAATTCAAATTATTATACAAAAAACTAATAATGAATTATTACAATTATTACCATATCTGATGTAACTTGCTTCAATTTATTCTCTGTGTGCTCCACATTTTGTGGGAGTTTGCTATCCTTCCACCGGTAAAAGCATGGAAACTTAAACAAACTCACTAGTGAAGCCAGTGACGGGATGCGTTCATAAACCCATGCCTGTTATTCATAAATCAAAAAATTATACTCACTTGAATATAAATATAATCAATGTTATTAGAAAAATGAAGCAAACACTTACCATCGAGCCGACTGTACACCCATCAATGTACTTCTTTGTTCTTTCTCCACCTACTCCTAAATGATTCTTTATATCTTGGACAAGAAAATTGTATGCAGCTATGCCCCATGCATACAGACCTACTCTAGACAAATTGTCCAAGTATGGTAGGAGAAATCGTGGAGTCCAACAATTAGATGTTGGAAACAGAATACAATTAAAAACAAAAAGTATGTACAACCAACAAAAATTATCCAAGTCCTCCACACTATCCTTATATACATACTCCTCAAGTTTTTTTGCTATTTCAGATCTAGTTATTCTGCAGCTTTCCAAAAAAAAGGTGGTCAGAGGTTGAAGACTTCATCTTCAATGTTATATCAACAATTGCCCCACATGTGGCAACCCTAAAACCAGTGAAAATTCAACTGCAGAAAAAGGAACCTCAACCCCCTCTGCAAAATGAAATGAGAGTTTTTTTGGGTCAAACCTCCTAAGTATAGCTTCAAGCCAAATGAAGCTTAAACTTAACTTAGGCATGTCCATCAATCCATGTATATATAGAAATGGTTCTTCAATGCATCAAAATGTTTGGACCCCATCTTGAACTTCACAAGCTCCAATTTACTCTAAAAATATTGGGGGGAGCAACGAGAGCAGACCTCACAATGCCTTGGCTTTGCTGCAATGAGAAAAATAAATAGTATATAAACAGATAATAAACTAACCCTTTTAGATAGAGTGTACTAAAAACTTGAATGTTTTCTACTAAACATGCTTCTAAAATGTACTTCAGAAACACATAGTATATACTACACTTTCAGTTATTCTATACTTCATGCTTAAATTTTTTATACTACAGTTGCTTCTGAAATGTACTGCAGATACACAGATTTAGGGGTGGGCGGGGGTCGGGTACCCCCCCTTGGTGCGAGTACCCGAGGGCTCGGGTATCATTTTTTGATACCCGATCCCGACCCCCATTTTATGGGGGTACCCCCAAAACCCCCACTAAATTTTTATTTTATATTTTTAATAAATAAAAATTAAAATTTTGTTAATTCATTATTTATTTTTATTATGAATCAATTGATAGCACTACAATTCATTATTCACAAATTCTAAATTCCACCTAATATATAATTTTAAAACTTAAATATAAACATTAATATCAAATATATGATATACATCATATATTAACACTTCAATTAAATGTATAATACTTAATAATATAATTATTTTTTTAAAATAAAATGGGGGTACTCAATATAATTTTAAAACTTAAATATAAACATTAATGTATAATATATGATATACATCATATATTGGCACTTCAATTAAATATATAATACTTAATAATATAAAAAAAAATTTAATAGGGTATTAGGTACCCCACCACAATACCCGACCCCCAAATTTTCGGGTACCTCCATAAATACCCGTTCGAGTTGGGGGACTAAAAATACCCGACCCGAATGGGAAATACAGGATAGAGACGGGTCGGGTATGGGGGTACCCGAACCCGATGCCAACCCCTACACAGATTATATACTAGAGTTTCATTTAATGTATACTGCAAACTTAAAGGTTTTATACTTCAGTTGCTTCTAAAATGTACTGCAGATGCAAAGATTATATACTACATTTTCAGTTAATGTATAATACAGGCTTGAATGTTTATGTACTAAGATGCTTCTAAAATGTACTGCAACTCAACAGATTATATACTACACTTATGCCTAAAGTGTACTGTTAGGTTGAATGTTTTATACTATATTTGCTTCTAAAATCTACTGCACCTACAGAGATTTTATACTACACTTTTGCCTAAAGTGTACTCCAGATGCTCCTAAAATGTACTGCAGCTATACAGATTATATACTACCTTTTGCCTAATGTGTACTGCAAGCTTGAATGCTTTATACTACATACATTTGTTTCTAAAATGTACTACAGCAACACAGATTATATACCACACTTATGCCTAAAGTGTACTGGCAGTTTGAATATTTTATACTACATTTGCTTCTAAAATCTACTGCACCTACAGAGATTTTATACTACACTTTTGTCTAAAGTGTACTCCAGATGCTCCTAAAATTTACTGCAGCTATACAGATTATATACTACATTTTGCCTAATGTGTACTGCAAGCTTGAATGTTTTATACTACATACATTTGTTTCTAAAATGTACTGCAGCAACACATATTATATACTACACTTATGCCTAAAGTGTACTGCCAGTTTGAATATTTTATACAACATTTGTTTCTAAAATGCACTGCAGCTCTGCAAATTACTACTCTTATGCCTAAAGTGCACTGCCAGTTTGAATGTTTTATACTGCATTTGCTTCTAAAATGTACTGCAACAACACATATTATATACTACACTTATGCCTAAAGTGTATTACCAGTTTGAATACTTTATACTACATTTGCTTCTAAAATGTGTTGCACCTACACATATTACATACTACACTTTTGCCTAATGTGTACTGCAGGTGCTCCTAAAATGTACTGCAGCTATACAGATTATATACTACCCTTTTGCCTAAAGTGTACTGCCAACTTGAATGCTTTATACTACATACATTTGTTTCTAAAGTATACTACAGCAACACAGATTATATACTCCACTTATGCCTAAAGTGTAATGCCAGTTTGATTATATACTACACTTATGCCTAAAGTGTACTACTGCCAGTTTGAATGTTTTATACTGCATTTGCTTCTAAAATGCACTGCAGGAACACATATTATATACTACACTTATGCCTAAAGTGTATTGTCAGTTTGAATATTTTATACTACATTTGCTTCTAAAATGTGGTGCAGCTACACAGATTATATACTACAATTTTACCTAATGTGTACTGCAGATGCTCCTAAAATGTACTGCAGCTATACATATTATACACTATAATACCTTTTTGCCCAATGTATACTGCAAGTTTGAATGTTTTATACGATATTTGCCTATAAAATGTATTGCGGTTATCCAGATTATATACTACACTTTTGCTAATGTGTACTGCATGCTTGGATGTTCTGTACTACAGATAACACACTACCACATTCAGAGAGTTTTATAGTATAATTTCACCATATAATTTCAGTTAAAAAAAAGTATAAACCCCTAAAAGGTGAAGTGCAACTTTCATGCCCTTCAAATACAAATCAGAAACTTCCCATCCCACAACAGAAATCATATATATATCAAAGGGGTTCAAGTGTTTAACGACTAAAAAAGGAATAAAAACCCTAAACATGAGAAAATAAACAAGAAATGAGTGTAACACTGAAAAATTATAGACATTTTAAATTTCAAATGCAGAAAACATACCTTTGTTTCTTTTCATCACTTCTTTTTGTACTTTGCTTCTTGTTGCATCTGTTTTTCCTTCCATTGTCACAAAAAAATGGCAAAAATTTTGGTGCGTTTTTTTCTTTTTTCACTTTTTCTTCTTCTTCTCGCATCAATGGCAGATGAACGATTTCGCATCCTTTTCTTTTGGCGCTTAGAGAAGTCGATTTCAAGCAAAAATAAAAAAAGGAAAGCGTTCTTCTTCAAGAGATAACGCATTTCCCAAGTATTTTTGTTGTTTTTTCCAACTGCAAGGATATATAGGTCTTTCTCAAATATATAGAGTGATTCCTAACTTTTGTGAAAAAATTGGGAGTTTAGTGTGTAAATATTTAAATGGGAACTGAACACTAAATTGAAAGTAGGTTTAGGAATTTTTTTTAATTAACTCTTGAATCTAACTAATTCTTAATATGTTTTTACAAAATAGAATTTAGGGGGGGTAAAAATGAAAAGAAAAGGACAGAGATGCCTGTATTGTCTCTTCTATTTGTTTATATGCTTATTATTTGATCAACTAAATAACAGCGTCATCTTTATTATACGTCATTCAAAATGATAACGCGTTAGCAGATCTATTTTTATTTTTTTTTTCCCTTTTTCCTTTCAAAACGTTCATTTTAACACATGGATTAATGCCTCTTGTTTGAGGATCTTTTCCATGCATACTGCATTAAATGCGTTCCAATGTTCCTAGAAAATACTTGAAGGTGCCATGCTACTGGAAACATTCAATTCAACACATTTGTCTAATGTTTAGCGTGTTAATAAAACATGACCAAACAAATCTTCATGACTAAGAACAACAACCGAGAGCAAGATATTGGTTTAGCCACATCTCCACAATGCTCCAAAACAAACAAGTGAGTTCTAATGTTTTTTTATCAGAATGACATTTTTCACTCTTTGCAGACCTCATAGATGAATCAAATCATATATGCCTCCTAAACAATCTTGCAACACAGAAGCTATAGTAGATTTGCAGAATTCATAATCAGGCGCTGCCAGACCTTGCCTGCAATTAAAACCATCCATTATTATAACAACTTAGGACATCATCAGATTTAGATTCTCCCAAGAATCAAAGTAAACGAAAATTGAAAGTAGAAGCATGTGAGGAGAACGAAGTTTTACGTTCTTTGGCATTACCCGATGAGGAGATGGAGACCTCAAATTTGACCTTGATCTTGACCTTGACCTAGGTCTGCATATTTAAGCAAATAACGAAAGATAGTTCATGATGATATGAGCTTTAACAGCTGAGGAATAATGTGAGAAAAAAAAGAAGCTTGCATTTTGTAATTGCATTGGAATAAAATCTTGCCCCAACCATACCTGGAAGGTTTAACAGGAGATGCCGATGGGGATCTAGAAGCAGATCGATCTAGTGACTTGCTGCGTAAAGAAAAATTTTATCGTATCAGCTTCTGGAATGAGATCTTGAAGCTAAGCCCAATCTCCTGCTGTAAGTTCAACCAGAGGAATATAGACTCCAAACTAAGAAAATTAGCAGAGTGCATACGCTACCTTCTCCTCCTGGGGCTTCTGCTTCTACTGCGACTCCTACTTCGGCTTCTTGATGGACTGCCCTTGTATTCCTTTACCTAAATTTGATGGTGTGCCGAGACACCACCCAGAAAGAGGAAATTGAACCCACTGCTTCTTAAGAAAATCCCATCCACAAAGAAAGCAATAAAATTTCCTCTACCAATTGCTATAATGTGGTAAGCAGGGAGTTATGGCTTCATTTATCATAAGGCTCAATTCAATGCAAAAAACATATACGGGCAAAAATGAACGACAATAAGGTTCTGACAAGAAACTATGAAGGTATAATAACAACAAAGGCAATAGATAAAAGGATATAGAAAATATAGAAGGTACCCGTATATAAGTTCTGGTCCAAGGATTTCTGAACTCACTATCATCAAGTTTACGAATCTGGATGATTCAAAAATGTGTTAGCTGGTTAGATCAAATAAAAACCACCAAAAGCTTCAGAACCTCGGCAGCACAAGCACATTACAAACTTACAGCATATTTCATGTCTTCATAATTGGTATAATCCACTAGGCCATAAGTTCCTACATTTGATTTATATATATGAACAACAAACAAACATCAGCGTCAAGAAAGACTGAGGAGCTATTCCAGGCAGTTCATAAGCATAAGTTGGCATAATGACCATGGCCGAAATCAAGGCAATGGTCAAAACTTCCACAAAATTAAATTGGCAAGGGAAACACTTGAATACTACTGAAAATACATATGTATGGGTAGAAGTAGGAATTTAAAAACACAAAAAAAAGGGCACATATATAAACATGTTTTTCGGCTGACAGGTCCAAGTAATACCTTCACTGTCACGAGAAACTTCAGCAAAACAGACATCCCCAGCTTTCCGCATATGATCCTGAAACATTGTTCACGAGTTACAACCCAATCTAGCAGAAAAGACACAAATATCTTGGTTACAGGATATTCTACTTCACTAACCTTCAAATCTTGCCAAGAAGCTGAAGAGGGGAGTCCACGAACAACAACTACAAACAAAACCACAACCAGATACAACATTCAAAAAAGATCATGCAAAAGGAAAAAGAGTACTCAAAGCAGCCAAGCTCAGAAGCATCTTTAAGTAAACTGGCACCACCTCGATATTCTGAATGGCGAGAAACACCAAATCGGCCAGCGCCAGCGCCGCCGCCGCCGCCACCCCCCCCCCCCCCCAAAACCACCGCGGCGATCACTTGAAGATGATGGACCTCTGCCGCCATGTGCAAGCTCAACCTAAATTCAGTACAGACAACCATTAGAAAGAAAGAGAGGAAACCCCAAAATGATTTGAGGAAGAAACAACACATAAAAACATAAACATGTTCAAGTGTTCAACTTTTATTGACTATTCTCACCCTCAATCGACAACCATCAAAGTTATAGCCATCTCTACCCCTGATAGCATCTTCTGCATCCCGAGCATTCTCAAACTACACATAAGTAATAGTAAATCAATCAGCAATTACATCTCAATTTTCCAAGAACCAAATAAAAACATGCACACATGGAGGCACAATTGATCCATTCATTTATACACATCACTATACATTTGTCTTGAATTTATTATCACATACAGCAAAAGCTCAGTAAACGGAAGTAGAAAAATACCTCCACAAAACAATAGCAAGGAGGACGAGGTGGAATCTTCAATTCAATATCCAATATGCGACCATACTACAAGAAAAGAACATAATTTTTAAAAAGCAAACTTAAATAAATCTTCAACCGAACAGAAATACACATTTGTAACAGGGTGAGAATAATACCAAGAAACACAGCATCCACATTCTACCTAAAAGACTTCTTGTACAACGTGAGGGAAAAAGGATTATAAAAAATGCCCATCACATTTAACATAAATTTCTATCAAACAGGATTCTTGGACAAAGTGAGGAAGAAAGGTTTGCTACTGGTTGGGAAGTCTCCCAGAGAAAAATAAAAATATATAAATTAAAAAGAAAGTTATAAATAGCAGGGAATAACTTTCCTCTGCGAGAATGATTAAGTAGTCCCAAGTCCGAGAAGAACAGTCCAAGTCAAACAGTGTTCTTGTTTAAATAGGTCCCAAGAGGGGAAATATTTTTCTTACATGCAAATTTGACAGTCTTTTTTTTTTTTTTTCTTTTTTTATACTGGATTGCATTCTAAAGAAGGCGTACATATGATTTGAAGGAACCCATTTAAACAAGAACACTATTTAAACAAGTGTTTCCTCAAACCAGGAAAGGTTTGCTACTGGTTGTGAAGTCTCCAAGAGAAATTTGAAAAAACATAAATTAAAAAGTAAGTTACAGATAGCAAATAGTAAGTTTCCCCCGCGAGAATGATTAAGTAGTACCAAGTCCAAGAAGAATAGTACAAGTCAAAGAGTGTTCTTGTTTAAATAGGTCCCAAGAACATGCCGTTGAAACCCAACTAAACCAAGACAAATGGAATAGATACAGGACGTGCAACTCAAACCTTGTAAAATAAGTCTTCAACTTCCGATTCTCTAATATCAGCAGGAAGGTTGCCAACATAGATTGTGCGAGAGAAACGGCCACTCATTCTTGGTTCTTGAGGAAGAAGTCAACAGTATACGCTGCAGATAGGAAATATTTCAGAATGGAGAACCAATTTAAGCAGTTAAATGGTGCCAGCTTTATTATTCCTATACATCTTCTGTTGCCATCTGCATTATTTGGCAAGAAGGAAAAAAAATCAAATAAGAACAAAAACTTATGAAGCAAACCAAGAGAGCATCCTTGAGGTGAGCGGTGCTCCACAAGCTCCATTGCTCATATGCTCCAAGATACTCCAAAGCTATTATTTATTTGAATTAAAATATGATCTCCTCATCCTCTCTAAAATTTTGCCAGATGAATAGCTCTTCAGAGAGCGAGCAAGAACTTCCAATTATATAAATATACCAAAGACTCCACCCTGAATTGTCCCACTCCCATTCTACATCCCTACGTATGATTGCATAGCTCATATTTGTCCAAGCGCTTGACATCTATCATAAACAAAGCATTTGTGTCATGAGATGAGGCAACATGGTCATATACTTATGCATTCACCTTATTCAGATTTCTTTACACTGCGGAAAAAATGATCCTGGAAAACATGTTACATATCAAGGGTCCAATGTTGACAGTCTTTTCCCATTGCCAAGGTACATATACCATTAGGTGGGAAAATGTGCTAATTATGCTTGTTAAATATACATACATATAGAGGGCCTCAAACATTTAAGGACAAAAGGTGTCTGTCAGACCAACTAGCACACCAAATTCTATTGACTTGAGGTTTTAACATTTATATCTTGTTACGTGCCAGGAATACAAAAGCAGATGCATGAAGACAAATTAACCAACCAACGAGCACAGGGAAGAGCCTTGCAAGACCAAAAGCAAAGCTACAGTATGATTACAGAAGGAACTAGTGGAAACTTCATTACCAAAGCTTTACCATGGACTATTCACAGTACAATGTAGGCAGTCCCGTCAAATACAAGTGTCATGGAACAGAATATCATAAGGTGATACATGTAATTGAATGCCAGTGCAATGAACATTCTAGCCACATATCATGGCCATTGCTACAGTCCCTTGATGTATTTAGTAAAAGGTGGTTAGCGACCAGGAATTTGAATTCATATAAGAGTAGTTAAAAACTTGAATTCATTTATATCTAATCCTAATCATGAAGACAATTCATGCTACCAGGCCAGGAGCAGTGTTTGTTGCTTCTTCAGAGTCAAATTTAGCACCCAGCATCAGTGGTTTTAATGCATACAAAATAAAGATACGCACAATTTCTTTAAATCTAATATAAATCTCGAAACTCCGGCTCACATCCAACATCTCGCACTCCAAGGGAAGCATCAAAAGCAAGCGCCTATATGCACTGTGTAATGGATTTAATGATTGACACCAAAAATATAAACAGACATACGTGTATATACATATAAGTTTGTATAAAAGACACTTCCTTATGTTTGGCCTTAAAAGTAAAAGGATAAGAGATTTTATTGATGTTTTTCACGACACTCAAATTTGAAAAGTATTTCATACATTTTTCATCTCCAAAATGAAAAAGAAAACTTCGATATAACTTGGTTTTCAATGCTTTTGCCTTCCATTTTTGTCCGCTAAACCCTAGATCTATAATCGAAAATAGACAAGTTTAGGCGGATACCATTTACATGTATTTCGGAGCTTCGAATTGAAAATTCGAGGAAGGTCCGCAATTGAAATTCTAAAATCATTACTCACAATTAGAGTACCAATGCCCCATTTTTCAATTCCAGCAGAAATATAGTCATACAAAATCGCTTAAAAACCCTAACTAGCAAAACCAATGATCTCCACATATACATGCTACAAAACATACCAGAGAAGAAAATCAGCTCAGCTGCGAACTCCTTGCGCAAATCAACTTTCTGAAGCGGAGAATCCAACGCCCCGTCCAGGTAGGGCTTCTTCAACTCAAAGTTCGACTCTGGAACATGATTATACGTATTCAATACTTAGCAAATCGAGCTTTGTCCGTCAATTTTACCAGTGAATATGTAGGGTTAGGGTTCTAAGAACTTGAAAGTTGAAACCGACTAACCGAGCGAGCCTAATTCGTACCTGTTTGGGCGGCGCTTCCACAGTTCGTTCACCTGCACTTCGCTGCTTTAGGGCTCAGCATACGACACTGGGTAATTATTATATTCTCACTTTCAAGTTTTGTTAGAGCTTAGAATAGTCCTCAGGTTTGCCAAATTACAAATAGCTCCCCCATCTTTTCCATATTCGCATTATATGGCACTTTTTCTCCGTAATTTGTCGTCTTACCTTCTTGGGTTAGTTGATAAATTACTGAATCACTCCTACTCGGAAAGAAATCTTTTTCCTTATCGAGAAAGAGCGACGCTACTTCAATCAATTTAATAATAAATTTTTCACCTTTGCCTCATTTAGTTACATTTTAGCTTTTAAGTATGCTCTTGGATTTAGTTACATTTTAGCTTTTAAGTATGCTCTTGGTTTTATTTTTAAGCGAAAATACATAGTAAAAAATTAGTTAAAAAAAGTATTTTTGAAAATGAGTTGTGTCTGGATGTGTCGTTCTAACTTATAGGTTTATATAGTTGTGAAAATGTGATGTATTTGGATGTTTGGTATTTTTTATATTAAAAGGAATAAAGTTTTTTAATTTGAATTGATGATGTGATGTGTAATTGTTTGAAAAAATAATATTATAATTCGAATTTGATTTTGATTTTGAATTTATAATATTTTTGTGGTGAATGTTGTTTGATAAGTATTGGGAATGTAAAAAGTAGATATAGGTAATAATAGGGGGTGAAAAATGTATGAAAATGGAAAAAGAATGTAAAAAGTAATGTTTTGAAAATGAAAATGTATGAGAAAATTGCGTAGAAGTTGATAGTTTTATATTTTCATTTTGAGGAGAAAATGAAAATGGAGTTTGAAAATGAAAACAAACGGGCAAGAGGTTGTTCATGAGATGCTTTTCAAGATGTATTATACCTAAAATAAGTTATTTAATTTTGTAAATAATATAAAATTGTGAAATTATAAATATTAGTGATATCAATTTTGTATTAATATGGAGAATTTAAATGAATTTATTAATATTTTAAAATAAATTATGGTCCTCTTTTGTTATTTTCTATATGATGAATTTATAAAACATTTAATATTTTATTTTAAAGTTTTATGAAGTACTCTTCAAAGATATGGCAAAAAATTACCTATACTCAAGGATACCCATGGGTAGGGGTGCTTATGAGTCTCATAAGTTGGCTCGATTATAGCTATTCAAACTCGAGTTTTTCGAACTCTATCTCGAGTTTTACTTTAGTTACTTGGCTCATGAGCTTTTTCCTATTTTTAAATATTTTTATATATCAATTAAATAATTAATATATATTAATAATTTAATATTTTATCAATAATTATAATATATTACAATTTAAATCATTATAATAATTATTATAATATATATTACAATTTAATATATACTTTATTAATAATTATAATTTAAATTATTTTATTAATTATTATTAAATAATTATGAATATTAATAATTTAATATTTTTATTTGATTTAAATTTTTTTGGTGAGCTTGAGCTCAAGCTCGCAATTTTTATTGAGTTCAACTCATTTACACCCCCATCAATGGGTACCCAAAAAAATACAGATAATAGGCCTCATTTTCTCTACCCAATAAAATGCGGGTAATTTTACCTGCTACCTAATTATCCATCGTTTTTTAACCAACTCGCGGGTGCCAATGGGTAACCCATGAATAGTCATATATATTTTTAGTTTAATTTTTCTGTAATTTTTACAACTACTTTGAAAGGTATAACACTTTTTTTTTTTATATTAATGATATCAACAATATTTAAATGGTGTTTAAACTTTTAGTTCAAAAAACTTTTGCCATATAATGAAATTTAAATTTAAACTTTGAAATATAATATAACTTAAATTTAGTATATTTTTAAACATTTAAGCTGTATTTTTCAAACTAAAACATTCGGCATGCTTTAAAATACTTATTCAATATAATATTTAAAATTTATAGCCTATTTTATTTATTTTGTTTAAGTAATATTTAAATAATATTATGTAAATTGAAAAGTAAATATTATTTTTTCTTTAAATATAAAAAATAAAAATTTATTGTGGGTACTCGTGGGTTACCCATTATTTATAGTCACAGGTAATGAATCCACTATCTCGTACCCAATAAAAAATTAGTAAAATTACCTAAACCATTGTTATCTGCTATTGAGTTACCCACGAAAACCATTTACCGTGTCTAACTCTTTGTTATATTTATGCAACATACTCTTTGATATTTTATATGCCGATAATCATTTAATTTATAAAAGTATTTTTAAAACATTTATAAAACTCAACAAAACAACTTCCAACGACAAAACTATGACTAAAGTTTAAGTTTATTAATTTAGATAAAGGCAATTTAAAGTTTTTTTTTGCCGCGTGCTTTTAAAATTTTATTTTATTTTTAGTTTAAATTTAGATGGTGTTTGGCTAAGCTTATTTTAAACATCTTATAAGCTCGTACATCTTATAAGATCTTAAAAATAGGTTATGGTCTCCTTATTTTTTTTAAAAGAGCTTATAGCTTAACATCTTATTTTAAAATCTTATAAGCTCCTTTTTTAAAAAAATTACCAGACACTTTTTATCAACTTATAAACTTTTAAACATCTTATAAGATGTTTTAAAGAGCTTATAAGCTCACCCAAACACCCTCTTAGAAAACGCAAAACCAACTTCCCAATTACACTGAGCATACCCCAACAAAAGAAAAAAGGGAAAACATACCATTATGAAATCTTTAATTGAGTTTCATATTTTTAAAATTTTAATTGTTTTTTTGTAAGTTCAAAATTTATATTAAAAAAAAATGGAAATGATAGCATAAAAACCTTGTTAATCGTGACGACAAAAATCTCCATTACTATAAATAATGGATCTAAGCCTCGTGATGTTGAAGCTTTGCTTGGTTAAATTTAATTTCCATCAATTTCATAAGTTGTTCACAATTTTTTATTTTCCTTATGACAAAGGCAATTATGGTTGTTGTCGAAGCAAGAAAAGGACCATTAGCCACATTTCGCGTGATTAATTTTGTTTTAGGCCCAATAGAAAGCATGTGGTCTTTATCAATGGTCACGATTAAAAGTTGTTTGACAAGTTGGGTCCACTTGGAAAAGTCTTTTCTCCTTAATTTGTAATTTGATATGTCAATGTAATTAGGCTCCGTCAAATTAAGTTTTAGTGGTCCACTAATTAAATATTTTTATGTTGGTATGTCTAGTTAATCAACTCTAATGGAGTGAGCATAATGCATTACAATTGCTTTTCCTAATACAAAATTTGTATGAGTTGTTATTTTAATATTTTATTTATTTTACGATAAAAGAATAGTATGATGATTATTAAATCATAAATTCAAATAAAAAAAGGTATATCATTATTTGAATTTTAACGATAGTAAATTTGTATTTATGAGGTAGACAACCTCATGTCCTCATTTTATACGCGATAGTTTATAAAGTCTTGTATAATTTAATCTCTCATTCTTGTGAGTTTGTTTGTTGCAAGTTCAAGTTTCATAAAAATAGATGAAAAATCACATATGATCATATCGATATTATTTTCCAACTATTGCAAGGTCATTTATTTACATTATTTAATGAAAAGAAAATATTAGACGAGGATCAAAATGGTAAACAAGGAAAATATTATTAATTGAAATTAAAAAAAAATAACGTGTTTATGATGAACGTTATAAATTAAAACTCATTAGTAAACAACATTAAGTTTTCAATGACCTTCTATAAATAACTACTTTCTTTAATTAACTTTATACTAATTATTAAATCCAACGATATTAGAATAATTATTTCAATTTTTTGTTTAATTTTTGAAACCAATGTCAAATCACTACGTTTAAAAATATTGTAAAATTTGGGCAAATTTATATGTCAAAATTAAATAATTTAAAGCGAGAATTAATTTAATGACATTTTAACTAGTAGAATGATTCTATTCATATTGGAAAAAGGATGCAGATGTGTAAATAAAATAACTAGAGTTTTAAAATATTGTAAAATTTGGGCAAATTTATATGTCAAAATTAAATAATTTAAAGCGAGAATTAATTTAATGACATTTTAACTAGTAGAATGATTCTATTCATATTGGAAAAAGGATGCAGATGTGTAAATAAAATAACTAGAGTCTATTTTTAGTGTTCCCCGATAGACACATAGAGCTATAACTTGAGTTTCAAAGCTAGAGCTATAACTTGAGTGACTATAAATAGAAATACCTAGAACCCAACTAAATATAAGGAAAAAAAGAAGAAGCGTACAAATATTTGTTTGAGCACTACACAACACATTTTCACTTCACTTATCATTTCATAAAAAGAGTTTTAAGTCAAATTGGTTCATCATTCTGGTTAATTGGAGTGATGTCTTTAATCGAGAAGAGTTTTTGTATATTGGGAGACTATTTCTCAGTGACTTCGGTACCATAGAGGGATAAATAAAGCTTTAAAGACACTATTGGAACAACAAACATCGGCTCAAGGTTTTCCATTATTGCATTTTAACATATTCAAGTAGAATCTCTTACTCTCTTATTTTATTTGGTATTATTATATGTAAAGACAGTCTAAGTATTAAATTTTAAGCTTTGCACATCTATAATATTTCATATGATTTTTATATGTTTTGATTATTAAATTTCTAATTTTTGTATACAAATATACACACATCATATTATTTCCTAGCAAATATATGTTGTGAAAAGATAAATATTAAAATAGTTACCGATATATCTTCTCATTCTTCTTCTCAGGCACTTTCTTGCTTTTTTCTCTTTTTAATTTTCTCTCCAATTTCTGAAATGCTCTTTATCTCTCCACTTTTTCCCCCCGTTAACTCTATCATATATTATCATTATAAATTCAAATAAATCATTAAATATAAAGATATAAATATGTATATTATCTTATAAAATAAAAAGATATAAATATGTATATTATCTTATGAAATAATAATAATTTTCAACTTATTATTCATAATTTAAGCATTGATGTGCTTTTGGCGTATCAAACATGTTTATCTAATATTTCTATGGTCCCGTTTAAGGATCTCTGTCTCTAATTTCAGTAAAATGATAACTCTATTTATTTATTTTTACATTAATTTTCGTTTATTAATCGTAGATTGTTATTTGTAGTATTTCTGACAACTACGCAACAAAGTACGCCGGCTTTGTGGATTGCCTCGCCGCCCACAAGTCTTGTTTTCTGGGGCAGCACGCAATTCCACGGCGCACCGGAGACTGCTAACTTGTTGCGTGTTTGAATAGTCCGGTCATGGCCTATTGATTTGTTGCATGGTTGAATCTTTATATTTTAACTAGGGGTAGGCATCGGGTTCGAGTACCCCCATACCCGATCCGTCCCGATCGAGAAATATCCGATTGGATTGGGTATTTTTAATCCCCCAACCCGATCGGATATTTATAGGGATATCTGAAATTTTGGGGGTCGGGTATCGGGTATTGGGGTGGGGTACTTGATACCCGATCGGGTACCCCCATTCTATTAATAAAAAAAAAAATTATATTATTAGAATTATATATTTAATTAAAGTGCTAATATATGATGTATATCATATATTATACATTAATGTTTATATTTAAGTTTTAAAATTATATTGAGTACCCCCATTTTATTTTTAAAAAATTAATTGTAGTATTAAGTATTATATATTTAATTGAAGTGTTAACATGTATATCATATATTAGATATTAATGTTTATATTTAAGTTTTAAAATTATATATTAGGGGAGATTTAAAACTTATGAATAATGAATTATAGTGTTATCAATTGATTTACAACAAAAAAAAATAATGAATTAACAAAATTTTAATTTTTATTTATTAAAAATATAAAAAAAAAATTAGTGGAGGTTTTGGGGGTACCCAACCCGATGGGGGTACCCCCATAAAATGGGGGTCGGGACTCGGGTATCAAAAAATGATACCCGAGCCCTCAGGTGCGGGTACCCCCCCCGCCCACCCCTAATTTTAACCACATCATAATATGCACATTACTTACATATATATTAATATATAGGTAATTGTGGATATATATAATGTAATTTATAGATATTCATTCTGCCCACGAATTATTGTTGGTTTGTGTGAAGTTTCTATATCATCGTATTTTAAAAAATAATTAAATTATTTAATGTTATTATTTTTGTGAAATAGGATTGTTGACTTAGCTCATTTCTAAGATAGATTTGAATATTATCAAGTTGTGTTATTTATTGGAAACGACAATCATATACTATTTCTCATATCACTATGAATGAAATATTTTCGGTAATAACAAATCTTATCTCATATTAAATAAATTAAGAATTTTTAATCAATTTATAAGTTTTTCTTTTTGAAAAATTACATACTGCACACGAATACATATGATTAGTTTGAATTTGAACTTTAAACTTCATATATATATATATATATACACCGACCAAATTGATCACTCTATAATTTAAAGTTGGTTGACTGGCTCCAACTCTTTTACTTACATTGTTTTATTTTCATAAGACAACATCTTTATCGTGCATGTCGATGAATAGTATTATCATAAAATTAAACATTGCATGTTTGAAGACGAATCTTTTTCATCATAAATTACATATTCATTAGAAATAAATAAGGAACACATTTTTTTATACATTTTCAATACAATTTAGTAAGGATCCGTTTGGTTTCATTTTCAAAGCCAATTTATATATTTTTTACTATTTTAAAAATAAAGCACATAACTTTTTACATATTTTTACTCAATATTATTTTTAATTTTATTTTCAAAATATACATTACCCAATAATCTATATATTTTTTCCCAATAACTCTCTCTCTCTCTCTCTCTCCACTTACAACCTACTAAAACCAACATAATCATTACTTTTCCAACAATTTATTTAAATACAAACTTAGTTTCACTTATTTCCACTCACTATTGTAAACATAAATTTCTTTTTTTGCAATAAATAAAATTACAAGACAAGAAAAAATGTACCAATAAAATAAAATAAAAATCTATCAATTGTGAATTCAATCTCTAATATAATCTTCTAATTTTTTCCTTCCAAATATGATTTTAAATTAAATGAGCTCCGCAAAGAATGATTTGATCACCCTTAAATTTGATTTGAAGAAATAACGCCAATTCGAGAATTTTGCACTTTAATATCAAATCAAACACCAAAATATATAAACTCCGCGAATAACGCCTTGAATGTCGTGGATCTCCTTGAATTTAATTTGAATAAAATAATGCCAATTTGAGGGTTTCGCACCTTAATCTCGAATCAAACGCCAAAATATTATAAGTTCCGCGAAGAATGTCTTGAACGCCGTGGATCTCCTTAAATTTGATTGAGAGAATGGTTGGACTCTTTCAAATTTCCTCTCACTTGTTGGAATTTTTGTTGTGTATTGAATGAGCCTCGATCACCCCCTTTATATAGATGCTTGGTGGGAGACTTTCAGATTGACTTGAACTTCTTTGAGGGTTATCTCTTTGATAAGATAATATCAAATATCAAGAGATAATATCAAATGCGAAGAGATAATATCAAATATCAACATATAGTATCAAATATATTTGATTTGATTGGTCCATAGGTAGAGACACTTTATATTTGACACTTATCAATATTTGATTTAAGCATAAAATAAATACTAGAGTATTAATTAAAATTAACTATTTATCTTTTGAAATTAAATTTAACAAATTCCAAGATAAATAGAAAATTTTGAATTAAAAAACTATAATATTATTTTATACATGTCACTCTTTAATTGGGCAAAAATTTATATGTCTACAAATGCCCCCACTTCAAGACTTGGCGAAAGATGCGCCACTCATTCACGCAAGAGGCAAGACTTGAAGTATTTGAGAAGTATTCTTTCTTTTCCCAATTCACATATGTTTGTGACAATAAGATATTTCAAGCATTTCCCAAGCCATGGTGCCTAATAAAAGGGTTAAATCATAACATAAATAAAAGTAAATATCCTTTTGAGATGAGTGCCATACACAGTTTATACTCATGCGAGCCAGGAGTAACATGTAGTTTAGGCTCGTACGTTAAGGAGCATATTTAACTTGAATAGACATTTTATACTCGTGTCAAGGAATACACTTGAATTTAGTTGACAATTTATATTCATGTCAAGGAGTTTACTTGAGTTTGATTTATAAACAGTTTACACTCTTGTCAAGAAGTACATGGAGAGAATTTGAATATTTAGATAATTTATGCTCATACCTAGGAGCCTTATTGAAAGTTTAAGCTCGTATCAAGGAGCACATGAGGAGACTTTGAATATCTAGATAGTTTATGCTCGTACTGAGGAGCCTTATTGAAAGTTTAAACTCTTATCAAGGAGCATGTGAGAAGACTTTAACTTAATAGACAGTTTATACTCTTATCAAGGAGTACATGAGGAGAATTTGAATATTTAGATAGTTTATGCTCGTACATGTGAGCCTTGTTGAAAGTTTAAGCTCATATCAAGGAGCATATGGGGAAGCTTTAAATTTTTAGATAGTTTATGCTCGTACCTAGGAGCCTTATTAACAGTTTAAACTCTTATCAAGAAACACATGAAGAGACTTTAATTTGAGAATTTTAGATAATTTGTGCTCGTATCTAGGAGCATTATAGACAGTTTAGACTCTTATCAAGGAGCATTTGAAATTTGAAGATTTGAGCTTTGGACTTAAAAATTGAAAGATTTGAATATTTGATTTAGATACTTAAAAAATTGAGTATTGGACTTGGAGACTTAGAGACTTGAGCCTTTGACTTGAAGACTTGAAAACTTGAAAATTCGAATTAAGATACTTGGGGATTTGAGAATATTAGATAGTTTATAATCTTATCAAGGAGCATTTGTAATTTGAAGATGAAAATTAATTGCCCCTAACATCTTCATCATCATCGGCATCACTTGAGTCTTCTTGTTCATTAAAATTCATACTCATTTCAATATTATTTGCAAGCATTGCCAAATCTTCAAAGATTTTTGGTTTGATTCCTTAATATATGTAGCAAAGACTCCAATTCATTCCTTGGATACACATTTCAATTGTTGAATCCTCCGACAATTGATATTTGCAGTTAAGACTTAAATTTCTCCAGGGATTGATGTATTTAATGACTGGCTTTTTTTTCCACTGGCGAGAGTTGATGAGTTCAATCATGCTGATTATCCATTGAGTGCTATAGAAATGATTGAGTAACTCTTGTTTTAGTTGCCCCCAACTATCGATGGAGCCTGCCTCCAAGTCAGTATACCAATCAAAAGCACCGTCCTTTAATGACTGAACAAATTGCTTGACTAAATAATCTCCATATGTCCTAGCATTATTGCAAGTCTCAATGAAATGAGCCACGTGTTGCTTTGGGTTGCCCTTGCCACTGAATTGTTGAAACTTTGGGGCTAATAACCAATTGGCATCTTCAAGTTGTCAATTCTTTGAGTATATAGCTTGGAGTAAGTCATAGACGACTTAGAACTTCCATCAAGCTTGTCTTTGATAGTTCCCATGATAAACTCCTTTAATGGGTTAATGGGAACTAGTCCATGAGTGGAAACTTCTAGTTTTTCATTGCGGCCTCTTCATTTTTAGCTAGTTGTCTCCTTATAGATATTTCGCCTTTGTCTTGAGTTTCAATTTGTTTCTCCAACATGTAGCTTGCATAAAGATTGTCCACTTTGCTCATCAATTTGGAGATTTGAAAGTCTTGCTCTTGGACATGCTTCGTGAGTCCTTCAATAGCCTTTGTCAAATTTGCAATTTGTTTCTCCAAGGTTATAGCACTTGTCGCCATCACCGTCGCCGTGTTTGAGGAATTTTATGTTGAGCGGGGAATGGATGATGCAGATTCTTCCTTTGAGTCTCCACCATTTTCACTTATATTAATAAAATGCGGCAACATCTTTTCCACAACAAGCGAAGGACCACCTCCAAAGATGATTGTAGCTTCTTGAGCATGCTTCAATCTTGATGAAAGGAAGAGATCGTCCCACTAGGCGTGCCAAAAATTTGAAAACACAAATATCTTTTTCTATAATAAATAAAATTACAAGACAAGAAAAATTATACAAATAAAATAAAATAAAAATCTATCAATTGCAGATTCAGTCTCAATATAATCCTTTGATTCTTCCATTCTAAATATGATCTTGAATTTAATGAGCTCCACAAAAAACGCTTTGAACGCCATGAATCTTCTTAAATTTGATTTGAAGAAATAACGCCAATTTGAGAACTTTGCACCTTAATATCAAATCAAATGCCAAAATATATGAGCTCCGCGAAGAACGCCTTAAACGTCGTGGATCTCCTTAAATTTAATTTGAATAAAATAATGCCAATTTGAGGGCTCCGCACCTTAATCTCGAATCAAACGCCAAAATATGATGAGTTCGCGAAGAACGTCTTGAACGCCGTAGATATCCTTAAATTTGATTGAGAGAATTGTTGGACTCTTTCAAAGTTCCTCTCACTTGGTGAAATTTTTGTTGTATATTAAATAAGCCTCGGTCACCTCCTTTATATAGATGCTTGGTAGGAGACTTATAGATTGACTTGAACTTTTTTGAGGGTTATCTCTTTGATAAGATAATACCAAATATGAAGAGATAATATCAAGTGTGAAGAGATAATATCAAATATCAACATATAGTATCAAATATCTTTAATTTGATTGGTCCATAGGTATAGACACTTTATCTTTTATACTTATCATTATTTGATTTGAGCATAAAATAAATATTAGATTATTAATTAAAATTAACTATTTATCTTTTGAAATTAAATTTAATAAATTCCAAGATAAATAGAAAATTTTGAATTAAAAAACTAGCATATTATTTTATATGTGTCACTATTTAATTGGGCAAAAATTAATATGTCTACAACTACTTTTCAACATTTTGAAAATTATAGAAATGAAAATTGAAAATGAAAATAAAACCAAACCGCCCTAAATAACCCAAAAATTAAAAACCAATAGCATCTGCTTTCAAAGTTTGAACTCTTGAATCCAAGAACCCGTAATAGAACTCTACCAAACATGCCCTTATTCGCAAACTCGTGGCAGCTAGTTTAGGACAATGTACAAGCCGAGCAGCGTGTGGTTATAGCTGTATGGTTATCACCGTAGCCCTAGCGCGAGGCCCTTCTCAAAGAGAATCACGTCAGCGGATAAAGACTCATTTGGCATCAAATTTCATTAATTTATTTCTCCCAGTGCCTACAGCCAAGTTACACGTGGCACCTCCTAGTGACGTTTACCTGCACGCAGAAAATAGTACTAGCAAAATTCATGCACCTACTCATTGGTGATAATGCCATGGCTCGTGATTCTTCTATGGCGCATTAGCTATTATTATTATTTTTTAAATACCCCTAATATTTCCTTTTCAAATATTGGATAAAATCCATATATTTTGAATTTGTTGTATAACATTGATATGCTTGGGGGTTACAACAATCAAAATACAAAAATGAACACAACAAATAAAATTTATTGTAATATACTATCTCTTATTTTTATATGCAGTAAATATTTTAAGTCTATTATTTTATTGAACAAATGGATTTTTCTTCATCTTCTTATTAAATCTAAATGCTCAATAATCAATTTGGATGTCGGAAAAAATTTACTATGATATTCTTAGTACATTTAATGATAGTTCATATTGCATGTCGAAATCTAATGTCTTACTTAGATATTTAATCCAACGAACTTTTACATTTAAATATGTCAAGCGGTCAATTGACTTAATGATATTATTCTAGTATTTATATATAAATAAAATATTCAAAATTCAAATATTAATGAACTCTTGGTATATCTAAATGCGTATTTAATTAAAAAATAAAATACTTCTATAGGTTATTAAGGAATGCGTTTTAAAAATAGAGTAAAAATATATATTAAGTGAAAATGTATATAAAATTATGTATTTCAATCTTTTTTTTTAGAGAACATTACAAATAGTCAATAGAATCCAATTATCAAATCAATAAGATTATCCTTACAATAAGTCAATATAATAAATCCTTACAATAAGTTAATAGAATTCAATTATCATATCAATTAAATGAAAGTACAAACTTTACAACCAGATGCACACATAAAGTGCTCAAAGGAACCCATTCAAATTTGAACACGAGATATCTCACATAATAGAGGAGATTGATGTCACTGGGCTACAAATCATTAGACTGTATTTTAATTTTAAAATAGTAGAAAATGTGAAAATAGAGTTTGAAAATAAATCCAAACGAGACCTAAAATTTGTAGTTCATGTAATATTTGACCAACATTGAGTTTCGGAATTAAATTTCCAAACGTTCTATTTTAATTAACAATGAGTTTTGAATTTTGCTAATTTATTACAATTAGCTATATAGCAAATGTATTAGAGGTTACTATAGGACAAAAAGTGCAACCCTTTTTAGCAAATGAACGTTTTATCTATTTATTTTCAATGTAATAACACATACATCAGACAACATTTAATTTTAAATCTTTAGTTGTATGAGTTCTAAAATTTATCTTGTCAACATGTTTCTTGCCTCGTTTCATATTCATGCCTTGTGCTCGTTGTTAGCATAAGATATTCTATCACCACATATTATTCCTGTTCTTGAACCTTTGCATTTTCACATTGAAAATAAAAATAAATATAATGAAAAATGAAGATTAAATTAATAAAATTTACCATTAAATTATGATATCTCAAAACACAACTTATGTGTATCGCTATTCACAAATAAAGTAAATCATAAAATGTAATATTAAATTATGATATCTCAAAACATAATTTATGCATATCGTTATTTACAAGCCAAGTAAATAATAAAATATAATATTAAATTATGATATTATAAAAAAATAATGTTACATTTAAAAATAAAAAAAATACCTGCATATTTCACGCTTGAGTAATTAAATATTCAAATATCTCAAACCATACTTAATTAACGCCCCCAAAGCAAATGCCATTCAAATTAATTCCTTTAACTAACCTTCAAAAGTTAGACGCAACATGAAAAAATCATCTCATTTGTTTTAAATATATATACCTTTTATTTATTTTAATCATATTAAACTACGATACATTAATAAATTTTTTTTCTTAAACCCTAACTTAATTCAATGAACAATGTAATACAACTAATTTTTAGCATTATTTTATAAATAAATAATATAAAAATATATTTTAAATTTTAATAACAAAATTATGTGACACTCAAATCTAGCAATAAAATTCCATAACAAACATGACATTGGCATCAAATATCATTCATACATACAGAAATGTCATCAACCTCAATGAGATAGATGATCATGCAATTATTGCCAAAATTATTCCACCATAATTACCAAAAATCTATTACTTACAAAAAGACAAAAAGAAAAGGAAAAATAAAAATATGGGCTCTAAATTCTGATCACATAGTAGGTAGGGTCCCCCCCTGTCCCCACCAGTTCTTTTCATCATAGTTTTTTGGGACATTGTGAACAAAGTCCGAAGAATAAACAATTAAGAAAAGAAAAAGCAAATAATAAGAGTTTCAGTAAATATTATGTATATTTATATTTGTTATTTGTTAAATAAATAAAAAAGTCTTATTTCCTCTTTCTCTCTCTATGGATAAACATTGTGATGCTGGTACTATTTTCCATTTCTCTCACTATATATCTTCTCTCCTTGCAGACTCAGTAAAATATTCTTGAAAATAGAATAAAATAACAGGAAAAAAGAAAAAGCTTTGCTCTGGTTTTGCCTCCCCCTTTTCTTTTTTCCGTTCTTGTTTTTGATATTTTCTTAGCTCAAGATCTTCCAGTTTATTTGCTCAATGGAGACCATTTAGAGCTCTAACCATCGGGTAAAAAGCTAGTCCTTTTTTGGTTTATTTTTAACTTCTAAAAATTGAAAATTCCGAGCGTTGATCCATGGGACTGAAGAATTAAATTCTGGGTTTTTGTCTTTTTGTTGTTTTTGACAGACCCGTGTAGAAAATAAAAGAAATAAAGAAGCAGAAGTTGTAAAAGAAAGAATCTTGCGAAGGTTTTTTGATCATGGCGGTGGTGGAAAATGCCGGGGTTAACGCGGTGGCGTCATCGAATCGGGACGGCCAACAAAACGACGTCGCTGCGGATCACCATCACCACCAACAGTCAACAAAAGCCGCCGCTAATATCCAAAAGTCAACCGATCAGAATTACCACCTGATGCAGCAGAAAATATCCAACGGCCATCATCAGCTGCAGCAGCACTCCGTCAATGGAAATGGGGTCTCGCAGGGGAGGGAGATGAATGGAGATGATGATCGAGGGGAGGGTTTTAAGAGGGAGATGAGAGATTTAGAGGAAATGCTCTCGAAATTGAACCCAATGGCGGAGGAATTTGTGCCGCCGTCGCTCGCCTCAGTCGCTGGCGGCGGGCTCCACAGGCTGGTGGTAGCGCCCCCACATGCAGCTGCTGCTGCGGCGGCAGGGCATTTTGGGTATAATGCCAACGGTTTTGTAATTCAACAGCTCGTTAATTCAGGTGTTCCAACTGAAAATTCTTTTAGAAGGGTTAGTATTTTATCTGATAATTATCTTTTTTAAGCTTAATTATATTCTACTAGTCTTTCCCTTTTTGTTGTTTTGTTGGATTCTTGTTGGTTTGGTTGATAGAGAGGAAGAAGTATGGATATTTTGACATTTTAAAACCTGCTTGTTACCAAAATTGGGTTAACTACAGTATTGTAAGGAGTAATCTGGCTTGATTTGGACATTTTGAAATTTATTTTTTTGGGTAAAGAGAAAAAAAAATTCAGAGCTTCTTTTATGATGAAATATTTCTTTTTCCATTCTTCTTTTCTGTAATAGGAGTTCAGGTGGGTATTTGGTTATGCTAATGGTTTTCTAATATGCAGAAGAAAAATGGCTATGCTCAAGGAAAGAGGAGGATGAATAGTCGAACAAGCCAAGCTCAAAGAGAAGATGTGATTAGGAGGACAGTCTATGTTTCTGACATTGATCATCAGGTTAAGAGAGTCTAGTGTTCGGTTATTGTGTTATTTAGTTCTTAATTCATTTTGACGATGGTAACCATGTAAAAATTTGGCCTTTCCTGGATAAATGCAGGTTACCGAAGAGCAACTTGCGGCGCTGTTCATTAGTTGCGGACAGGTATATACGTCAGCACTCAGCTTCAGAGGTAAAGCTGCATTTACCTCTAAATGATATTTCTTAAAGTGTTCTTTCCATGCTTCTGTTGATGAAGGTAGTGGATTGTCGCATTTGTGGTGACCCTAATTCTGTACTACGTTTTGCCTTCGTTGAATTCACTGATGAAGGTATGTTGACAACCTACATTTGGTTGTGTATCTTAAGAAATCCTGGGATTGTGAACCATATTGCATTGTCTCTCATGCGACTTGCAGAAGGGGCGAGGAATGCTTTGAGCTTGGCCGGAACTATGCTCGGCTATTATCCAGTGAGAGTACTGCCTTCCAAAACTGCAATTGCACCTGTTAATCCAACATTCTTGCCAAGGGTGAGACATTTGCTATCTTTTTAACACTACTTGTTCCAAGAATGAATCACTAATTTGTTTCCATACTATGACGCTAGTCTGAGGATGAAAGGGAGATGTGTGCAAGAACGATTTATTGTACAAATATCGACAAAAAGGTAGCTTTGGAATCAACAATCCTTTTTGACATATTACTAACGACCATTTATTAGACACATAAGTATGATTAATTTATTGGTTTGATACAGGTCACTCAAGCGGACGTCAAACTCTTCTTTGAGTCCCTTTGTGGCGAGGTTTGTAGATTCTGATATGATAACTTTGAGAAACTATTTTCTTGAAATTTCTAACCCACCTTGCTGACATGTATCCACTGAATCAGGTTCATCGCTTGAGGTTGCTAGGTGACTACCATCATTCAACTCGTATAGCTTTTGTGGAGTTTGTAATGGTGAGAAAAACAGTTTCTCACAAATTCTGTTGAGTTCTTTTGACTTAGTGATGTCAAGTGTCAACTAATAATTATCTCTTCTTCTTTTTATTACTTTGGGTTTTGCTAAGTTACTTTTGGCCTATGAAATTTTTTATTAGTTTTTGTAAGCTGTGATGTTTATGATGTGTATCTTTGCGCTGATCGTAGCTTGTTGGCTAGCTTATATTGTCCTTTGTGGCACTGAAAAGTGAGCGTTCTAATTATAACTTCTTTTATGACTGCTAGATGTCACCTTTATTGCGTCTGCAATTAAGCTGGTTGTTAACCTGTTCTGTTTTCAGAGAGATCTCTTAGATGAAACAGTACTTTTGATCTAAGTGAGTCATTCTTTTTCACTAGTATGCTCAATCACACTCGAAAGAAAGATAATCCATATGTGAGTGTAGCTTTCACTGGATCAAGGTGATAGATGTGCAATTTCCGTCCTTTACCTGGAGAGTGACCACTAGAGTTAACATTCAAATACAATGTTCATTTCAATTAATTTTCTCACTGAAAAAGTTACTGAGAAAGTGAAAACCTTACACTTTCACCCATTTTTCTGTTAGATATGTTGCCTGTATATTTGACTTTTGGGTAGGTTATGTTACTAGGCATGCTAGTTGATTTATTAAAAAGTACTTGCCCGACATGCATGATCTTCTTGATGTGGCCCACATCTTAACTTAATCAACATATATCACGGCGACAACTTATTTGGAGTTTGGAAATTAGTTAGCTTATATATATGGGCTGTTACGGGAGTTGCTTTATTGCATATGCAACAAAATGGAAGTGCAACTATATGGTTTGTCCACTTTCTTTCTTTGGCATAACCTGTTTGGCCGGTTATGTTTTTAAGACAGAGGGGCTGTATGTTATAAGTGAAAAATTGAAAACATTAGTGTCTTTTTTTTTTTTTTTAATTTTATTTGCTTTCTTTTTATACTAACCTTCATGGCTCCTGAAGGACAGCCACAATGATTTAATTTAAGGAGCGGTGCAGACCTTTTTAATTTTAAAAGTCTTGTTCTTTTATCATTACTTGATAGAAACGAATTAACAAGCTGACGGTATTGAGATACAACTACATGTTGACATTATACTATACTAAAGATGGTAAAGAATCTGATAGATGAGAGTACTGCATGTGTTGAGGAAAAAACTTCCGCATACTAAAGATGGTAAAGAATCTGATAGATGAGAGTACTGCATGTGTTGAGGAAAAACTTCCGCAAACCTACTTTCAGCGGATTTTGTTCTACCCCTATCCCATTTAGGGATATGACTATGAATGACACTTTGGGCCGAAGAATTTCAGTAAAGAGAGCAACTTGCCACTAAAAGAATGTACACTTGTTGAGGAAGAAGAATATATTCTAACTCATACCTGTTTAGCATGAAAAATTGTACTAGTTTAAGCTCCTCTGGGGATATTTTTCATTCAACTCATGACTGCCTCGAATTAACAAGACTTTATAGAATTAGTTAGTGCTCTGAAAGTTTGCCTTTGATATATGCTCCTCTGATATTGGAAATTAATTGAAAGGGTTTTCGGAATTAATGATTCACTAACACATCTTATCTCTGACAGAAAGAAGATAAAAGTGAATGCAGTTGCTGTCTCTATTATTGTCTGAGTATATTCTTTTTCACTTAGAGTTTTATTCTTACTTCTATTTCTGTTTAATGACTTGAGAAGACCATTAGTTAATTAACTAGGATTTAAGTTCTTTAACAATTTCTTATATTTTTCATTTTCCTTATTGTGTTTGCCAACTTATAGAAAATCTTTCCAGTGTGAAAACTGAATGATTTTGATAGTTTTTGGCATGCTTTCAACTTAAGCACGTGTCTCATTTGTCTGCGCGTTACCTGTTTCATCACCTTAGCTTAAGATTTTACAGTAAGCAAGTATGCTTGCATCATTAACCTTAACTTTTGAATTTACACATGTTTCCTGTCATTTCTTCTTTGGTTCCTTGGAAATTTTAGTGTGCCCACGAGATGGCTTTAGGGTTGTTTCTTTGTCGTTCTGTTTATTCTTTTTTAGTTTTGTGTATGGTTATCTGAAGAGGGTTTCAATTTACTCTGCTTACCCCTGGGTTGAAGTTCTCTTCCGCATGCCGGCTTCTTTTATCTTTTGTCGTTGAAGTTGATTTATGATAGAATCCCAGAATTTTCTCTGCTCTCTTGTGCTTTGGCTTGCAAAGTTGTTAAATTGAGGAATTTAGTTGACTATGGAATTCTTAATCAATACGCCTTTTTCCTTATTTCATCACCTCCACACACCCCCCCCCCCCCCCCCCCCCTTTTTCCTTATATAATTTTTTGTTTTTCTGCATTTAATGCTTGCTGGAACTGTAATTGGAATCAAGATTTCAACTGAAAACGATTTTCCCTTTGGCAGGCTGAAAGTGCGATTGCAGCTCTGAACTGCAGTGGTGCAGTCTTAGGATCGCTACCTATAAGGTTCGATTTCTTTCGTTGTTCTTGCATTTGTTTGTTTAAGGCTGTAAGCTTATTACTATTTACTCATAAACGTAATTTTCACTTTTCCCAGGGTAAGCCCATCAAAGACTCCTGTCCGACCCCGTGCACCTCGCCAATCCATGCACTAAAAAGCTCTTACTGGAGTTTCTCTTGAGCTGATCTTCTGATAATCTGATCTATTTTCTCTATATATAGATACAAAGAAACTGCTACTTTTAAGGTACTTTGTGGCGTCTTATGTTTCTATCTTTTTCTAGTCTTCATCGGATACTTATGCTTGACTGTTAAGCTTGTAGAGTATGACCATTTTCGAGGCTTGAACTGTTAATTTGACGCTCCTAATTATGTTGACCTCGTTTGGCAGTGCCTCAAAGTGCTATACAGTTTCATGCTTCTGACCTTGAAGGGAAAACTTAGTTTATAGTTTTTCCTGTTTTCAGTAACCAATTATCTTGGATCCCCTTCTTTTCTTCATGTTTTGCATTTACGTTGCCTATCACAAAGAAATGTTGGTGTATTTTGTGTGTTTTAAGGTCATAATATTTGGTACAATAGAAATGGGATGTCAGACGAAGAAGTAAGGAAAAACATTCTGGTCTCTTGTTTGGTCCGGTCTAGGATGACACCTGAATCACTTACCTTCATAATGGAAAGGATTTTATTTTAATTACTACTTTCATGGGACAATCGGATATTCCATAGCAACGGGGATTTCTGCAGTCACGTGTAAGGAGGGGTTATGACTTATGATGTTGGCTTCTCTGCTATCGTTTCGTTAACAAAAGCAAAAACAAGAAACCCACAAAAAAAAAAAAAAAGGAATTTTCGTTATCCATGGACCATGGTTTTCTAGTTAAACTTTTCATAACCTTCTTAGCCTACACAATGTTAGATATGAAGGCAAGCAAGCAATCCACGCTAGAGAAAGACTTCCAACATGCCCGAGAGATATCCCTTTCATTGTCTTCAAATAAAGAAGAAAGGAAAAATTCATTTTGAATCAAATATAATTCAGTATTTCAAAAATATTCCGTGGTTCCTCGCACGCGAGCACCATTATGATATGAAATCTTCCAATAAGTTGTCTACGAGATCTTGTTTGGGACGAAATTCACACTCACGACTTGGAATATAATCTCAAGACACTGATTAAGATTGTTGAGAAATTTCAATTAAAACACATCAATACATGAATTAGTAAGGAATGAGCTGCCAAAATCATTAGTTGAGTAAAATTTTGACAAAAATACTATTGGACACAAGTTAGTTCTCACCGCTACATGATTGGCAGTGTTAATAGTATTTTACCAATGTGAATAACAAATTTTGATGAGTTTATGAAATATTACACAACTCGACGAGAATTTAAATATTGCTGGACTCAAGTCAAATTTAAACTATAATAATTCAACCCATATATAGAGATACAAATTTTAATACAGCTTAAAATTTAAATAATCCTACATCAGAAATTAAAAATAAAAATAAAAATTGAGGACAAGGATGGAGAATTTATTGTTTTCTTAATGATACTAAAATCTATACATCTTCCTCACCACATATATCATAAATCTCCTCAATTAATCTCCACATCAATCACTTTCCTCTCCACTTTCCCCTTGGGAACAGACACATAAAGTACCCCATTCTTCAGCTCCGCCCTCACTTTATCCTTCTCGCAGTTATCCGGCAGCCGCAGCCGAGTATCATACGAACTACGACTCCTCCTCTTCGACCACGAATCGTTCTTCTCTTCTTCCGCCTTCTGTTCGCCTTTGATCACAAGTACATCGTCCTCCACGGACACTTTGACGTCGTCCTTGGAGAGTCCGGGCATGTCGAATCTCATTTTCATATCATTTTCTTCCTCTTTAATGTCCCATGGGGCTCGAATCTCCGCCGTTGTTCCTGGAAATGTCATCGCGTCGAGCATCTGCCGCATTGTCCTCATCGGAGATAAGGGATCAAGCAAACCTGTCAATATGGATTCAACTTCTGTTAGAAATAGGATACAAACGAATCAAAGTCGGCTCGCAAGTCGAGTCTATGTTAACTTTGAGTCGGCTGTTGGATTACAAAGCTAGTTAGAACTTGGCATTACTTACCAAGAGGAGAGATATCCACAGCCAACCTCCGTGGCCGCCGTTCCACCGCGGTGCCCTGGTTTTCTCCACCGCTGGCACGGTGGACATCGACGGATGCATCTTTATTTTCTCCGCTGGCCTGAGCTCTGACGAGGGACGACGACGGCCTTAATCTCCTCACACCAGATACATTTGGGAAAAACACAGAAAAAGGCCCAACACAAGCTCCGTTTGTTGTCCCAGCAACATTGCTTAACGCCAAAGGGGAACACAGTAAAGTCTTAGCCGCCATTAACAAAGAATTACAAACAGATTAATATTGAGAATTAAAGAAGACAGACAATTGTGTGTATAATGAAGAACTACTTTTACGGCTGATTTGGGTTCTGACATTGGTTTGGCTTTTATAGAGATAACAAAGGGTACTCTGGAGGAATCATGAACGTTAGAGAGAAACTGTCATTTCAATCTAGTATTTGGTTCGCACTTTTTCACCATGGTTGGTTCTGTAGTTTTCTGCTACATTCTCGAATGATCTTGCTGCATCACACTATGTTGGAGGAGTTGGGGTTTTTTTTTGGGCTTTTTATTCTCGTTGTAGTGTGTAAGAAGTGCTGTTCATTTTGGGGCCTGTATATTAAGACTATGTGGCCCAGATACAACTAAAAGGAATTGAAAAAGGCCGAAAACACACCTAATAAACCCTGTTGAGAGTGGGATTCGAACCCACGCCCTTTCGGACCAGAACCTTAATCTGGCGCCTTAGACCAACTCGGCCATCTCAACTTATTGAGAGTGATTTTAAGTATTCCATTTTTTCTTTTGCTCATTCCAGCGTGAATGAGTCAAAAGCAAAATTGTTTATTTTCTATTGAATAATGATTCGAGCAAATCTTGAATGAATCCCTTGATAACTTGATGCAATCAAGCAAATCTCCTTTGGATGCAGAAATTGATGGGCATTATTAATAAAAGCAATCATTTGAGCTCGAACGAACTTAACAGTTAGATGGCTATTATCGGCAAATAATTTTCATCACCAGAAAATAATATCTGATATGGTTTATATCCACTTCTAGATAAATGGGCTTTTGAATTCCCAAATTGTAACTAATTAAGGACCATGTTGATTAAGACACCAGCGGCCCTTATGTCAAGATGTCCCATTGGAGAAATGTGTAATAATTTCAAAATTTTGTTGAGGAAATCAGCTCTACGATGTTGTGAACAATTTTGCATCAGCGTTTGTCCATCTTGAGAATCAATTTCAGATGACCCCACTCGAAAAGTATTGCTATATCAGACAAAATGCCTTTGGTACGATTGATTGAGAATATAGATAATAATGAAAATTTAAATAGACGGAGATAAAATGAGATTATATAATTTATTAGTTTATTTGATATTGAAAATTAACTTTACAATTAGCTGTTATTAGAATCTACCATAATCTCCAATGCATGTATAATATGTAGGATTAGTTAAGTAAATAATAAGATTGTCCTTGAATAGAACCCTCATCCTTTCCATTGACTTTCACAAGAGAAAGAAAAGAAAAAAAGAGAGAGAGAAAAAAAGAAGAAGGACAATTAAGAAAGCAAAATTGTAGTGAGGGGATGAGATTACATAATTGTATCCCCCAAACCACTACTTGAATAGCACATAATCGTATGAACAATGATGGGCTTTGGATTCATTGTGGGTCGGTTCGCTTTTTTTTTTTGTCCATTAAACAACACATTAGGTGAGATTAAAAGACTATGTTGGGGCTAATTACCCATTTTCATCTTGTGTTCCATTTTCTGTCAATTGTTTGGAGACATTAAGGGCTTGTTCTTCTACGATTTGGGAAAATTTTTTCCAACCCCTCAAAAAATTTCAAAATGGAGGCACATTCCCCAATTTTTCTTCCAAAACACTATAATTTTTTTACTTAAAAAACACTCACAATTCACCCCCAAAAATCTTACACCCTAAAAAGGACACCCCTTTATTTTCTCACTTAATCTTTCACATCACTTATTTATTTATCACTCTTATTTCGCTCATGTATATATACACACATTATGAAAATATTAAAATTTTACTACTTAAAAAATTCTAAAATTTATGTTTACAAAATTAATTAAAATAATCATTGAGAAAATTAATTAAATTTAATAAATAATTTATTTACTAAATAACATATTAGATTAATTAAATTACTTACTAATTAAATAATGTATTAGCTATATTTAATATTAATGTATTAATTAAATATTATATTTATTCATTTAATAAATAATTTAAAATATTTAATTTGATATAATGAATAAATTAATCATCTTCAAAAAATTAATCTTCATTAGATATTAATATTCACATTTATTTAAAATTATTATAAAAATTAATTGTAGTGTGATATTTATTTAATAATCTATTAAGTTTAATAAATTAATATTAATAAAATTAAAATAATTTTCAAGAAAATTAATTAAAATTAAGTAAAAATCTTTTTGATTGTTACTAAGTAATTTATTTATTAAATAATATATTAATTAAATAATGAGTTAAAGTAAATAAATAACTTATTAAATTAATTTATTTAATTATTTAAATAACTTATTATGTATATATTAATTATGTTTCAAACTTCACTTAAAATTAAATATTACGCTTATTTTTTTAATAAACAATTTAAGATGATTTAGTTTCATATAATATAAATTTATTTATTTTTTTAATTTGATGAATCGTTATTAAGTTTCATATATATATATATATATATTATTATTTAAATAAATACCTAAGTTTAATTTATACATAAATTGTAAATAATAAATAGTTGAATAACTATGTTTGATACGGGATTGCTCAATAGGCCCAACCCAACATTATCTAACCAGGATAGCACTGCGGTATTTGGTGGCCCGATCACAGATAGGCCCAACCAATCGACTACGTCTCGACTAGCAAGACCCTGCCCACTGCAATGAGCACAGATGTTCACCTTGTCGACCAGATCATGGTCGACCATAACCAGAGTACACCCCGAATTTCATTCGACCGTGATAAGGCTACACCATATCGACTGGAGCCTCGGGAGGCGCCCTGCTGAAATACCCGCTTCGACCAGGGAGGTCGAACCGTGGCTACAGCCCCCTCCCAGCCGCATTGAATGCTCCACCAAGCAGTGTGCCCCTACATTAATGGCGCATGCTACCACTGTTAGAAATAGTGCCCGGCAAGCCAATGATTTTGGCTTTGTAAAACTATTTTCTAAAGAGACAATTTTGATTGAATGATATCTTACATATGGCCACATTCATCTTATGCATTATATTACTTCACTGGCATTTGGATGAAGTCCTTAGATCACACATGACTACGGGACTTGGTCAGTTCACTGGGTGGTGATCATGGAACAAGTCTTACACGGTCGTGATCTTAAATATTCCAAGTCATAGGATCTTACGAGACGGGACATCTAAGATCCGGACAGACTTGCACTAACGATGCATAAATCCAAGGAGTTGGATATTGCTCCGTTCCATGAGCAACTGTATATGATACGGGTGCATGTTAGTGGGTGTTTGTTAGAGAACAAGGCACTGAAGACCCACCGGAGACTCCACTAGGTAGCCGTAGTGGCAAGCTCTCCTGCTTACGCTAGTGCATATAAATTAGTCCTTTGACCTGAGGATCCATTGTAACCTTGTGTCCGGTCCTCATGCTTTGACTTATCCCTGGTCACCCAGCGGGCCGTTCGGGGTATGATTGGGTATGAGCTACTTGGCATGGAGTTTTATGAGATCCAAGATGGAATCCGACTCCTCGCTTTTGTGAAGGGCGAGTACATCTCCTATGCATTCTATAATGATCATATTCCAGAAATCCTTGCGCAAGGTGGTATGACAGTTTGGGAAAAGAGTTTTCCAAAAGATAAGGTCGTACATCGGAATTGAACATTTAGAATAGAAGCATAGAATCGAGGCTATTAGGGAGCCGACAAATATCTTGCCCTAGGCCTCTTTCATGGAGATAGGAGACGGAATGACCGTATTTGCATGGAACGCGTAGAGCTTTAAAAGGTTCATACAGAGACATTCATTTCGACCAATTAGTTGGGCTCCATGGGCTTGAGGTTGGACATCGACCATGGAGATTAGGTACTCTTCAATTGATAGAGATCGATTGAATCGAGTAGACTAGTTTAAAAGGAGTTTTAAACTAGAATGAATATTTGTTATTCAAAAGTCACAAGGAGTTGTGAGCCTATGTCCGATGAATGGTTGAATCCAATGGGTCACACACAAAAGCCTTGAACTTTTCTAAGTGGTGAAAGAAGAATTTCTAAGTGTTAGAAAAATACGTCCCTCTTAAGGGACCGATTTTGAGAGAGAGATTTCAAGATCAATTATGGCTTGATTGATTTAAGTGTTAAATTGATCAACTAATTTAAGGAGTTAAATTAGGCAAATAATTAAAGAGTTGATTATTTGAGCCACATTGATAGTTGAATAATTGAAGTTGACTTTAAGAGTTAAGTTAACTAAAGAAAACTTAAAGAGTTAAGTTTGCTTGATTTAATTGTTAAATCAAGTTGAATTAATTAAATTAATTGGATTAATTTAATTAATAGGAGAATATATTATTGGAGGGAAGAATTCAAATATGATTTGAATTAATTGGAATTGGATTCCAATTAAGCAAGTTGGCAAGACCACATGATAATGGAATTACCAACTTACAATTATGCCCTTGGAATTTTCGGTCCCCCCCTTAGCATGGGTGGCATCACACCTCTCACACATCTATATAAGGGGAGGTGGAGTGGCCGAAAATCAGTCCAGATTCATTAGCCAAAATTCTGAATTTTGCAAGCTAAATCCTTCCTCCAAAATTCTCTCAAAAGTTAGTAGAGATCTAACTTCCATCCATTCTCTCTCTCACTCAAAAACCTCCTTCTTCACCAAACAACTCCAGATCTGCTCCAGCTAAAGATCTGGATGTTCTAGGATTGCTTTAAGGTGTGTGGACTTGCATTGGAGGTGACCACAAGTGAGGCCACTCAATTCCAGAAAAGGTTTCTGCAGAACAATCCACTTCACGATTTTCTCCTGGATCGATCTGATGGAGATTTGAGCCAATTTTTTCACACACGATCGGAATTCGAGTTAGCTTTCTGGAGAATTTTTCCTCATTTCATTTGGAGGTTGTAATTGGAAGATATTCTCCTTTTTCTCCACTGTGCCAGAAACTGCCGGAAATCTGTGATAGAAAGAATCATCCATCATCTCCTTGGATTTTGAGCGATTCAGGTTGGTATCCTCTGATTAATCCATTTATGTTGTATGATATATGCCTGGGGATGTTGCTTTGGATCGAGATTTTCTATTTAATTTTGAATTTGTTTGGCTTATCTCGGCCATAGCACTTTCAACCACAGTACTACCTTTTCTCAGCTGTGTTAGAATAGTACGCGCCACCTAGAATAGTACACAGATGAGAGAAGACCCAAACAGATGAGAGAAGACCTAAAGACCCTCAAGTGAGTACAACAGTTCTTCATGCTTGGCAAGGGTATCTCAGACTTATCAAACACCTAGAGAAGGCTATAAATACCCCATCCATTGCCTTTAGCAAGGTATGCCATATCCTCCTTTGAGCCCTCACCTTTCTGTTCGATTATCTAGTCAATTCTATATTGACTTGAGCATCGAAGAGCCTTAGCCGAGGGCACCTCGGCTAGCCTGACGTTTGTTAGTGATTGCAGGACTCGACCCCAGCATCTTAGAAGCTTATTCAACCATCCCTTGGTCAATATTACTGGATCCCAGCCCAATACATCGATATTGATTCTAACCCTCATTATTTGGCACTATTTGTGGGAAGCTTGAGTCTGCGATAGAGAAAATGGTTAACACCAGGCGAGCCACTTTGGAGAGAAAAGAGAACAGGAGGTCGCCAATACCTCATCCTCGACCTCCGTTAGAACCAGATATGCCTGGGCCCAGCGCCCAACCAGAATAGGTGGTCACCCTGACCATACCTCAATTGATGCAGCTCATAAGCGAACAAATATTTGCTCAAATCTTTGCCTAATTCTCAGCTACCTTGAACCTTCACACTACCCCGCCGGGGCTGGCAGCTAGCGCCACGCCCTAGCCTACTTAGCGTGAGGAAAGACCCACTAGGGAAGATAGGGGCTGGCTAGAGGCTCAGCGACCACCAACTCGACTAGAAGACAGCCCAGGGCATTTTCCAAGAGAGGAGGTTTGACAACATCCTCGTGAAAAAGTGGCAGACTCCATCGACTAAGGTGCTCGACCCATTCGAGCCCAGTAGCACGATAGGTTCGAGCAGGGAGGTAACATACAAATAGAAATCTCCTAGTTCGATCGAGAAAAATGTGAAGAAGTTTTCCACCAGGGGCAACAGCTCAACATGTGGCTTGAGGAGATCTCGAGAAATACTGAACGTAATCCCTACCATGAAGGAGCACCGAAGTCTCGACAAAAGAGAGAATCACCGTTTATCCAGGACATTATTGACGAGCTCATCGCTGTCGATGTCAAGGTCCCTACCGGGCTACCTAGGTACGATGGCTTGTTAGACCTAAATGAACACCTGTTGCAGTTCGAACACATGATGTAATTACATGGGCATAATGAATATATCCATGCAAAGATGCTTGTAACCACCTTCCAGAGCATTACACTCGACTAGTTTGTGAAGCTAGAACCGGCGTCCATTTACTCGTATGACTAGTTGTGCGACAAGTTTCTGCACCAATTCTGAAGAAAGGTGAAGCTCCCCCACACCCATTTGCATACAGTTAAACAGAACGAGGGGGAATCGCTTTGTGACTTTTTCACGAGATTCAACATTGAAGTTTTGAAAATTGATAGTCCACAAATTGAATTCCTGATCGTTTTGTGCTTTTCTTAGGCCTTTGAAACAAAGAATGCACCAATGCTTTGGGGCGAGAATGGCCCAGATCGATGGAAGAACTACTCAACCTCGTGGATAGGTATATGGCTTAAGAGGACATGGACATGTTGAAATATGGTAATCCTAAGGCTGAGAAGAGAAAAACCAAAGAGAAAGGCGACTGCCAGAACAGAGATGGACATTGATCCCCCATCAAGCGCTTCCACAATATACGCCACTCAATCTTTTGAGAAAAGATGTGTTATTTGCCATTCACATGACAACCTCCTGAAGAAGCTAAGAAAGTTGACTAAAACTGAGCCTATGAAGAAATCTAATAAATACTGTCATTTTCACAAGCAGAGAGGCTACGACATGGAGAACTATTTCAACCTCCATGATGAGATCAAGTGGTTGATTTGATAGGGCTACCTGAAGAAATTTATCGACAAGAGTGCACAACAAAAAGCAGGCAAAATCAATCAAATTCCCCATAGAGAAAGGTCGGTTAGTCCAAGGAAAGAAGATAAAGGAAAAAAAACCTGCCCATGATCCCCGCCCACCCATTAGAGGAGTAATCAACACCATTGCAAGAGGCCCAACCGGGGGGGATTCCAAATCAACGAGGAGGCAACACCAGTGCAGGCTGGAGTCGACCAAATCATCTTCAGTCAAAACTATTTTTCAGTTATCAACTAGTGTAGAGCCAATTTCCTTTTCAGATGCTGACCTCTTGCACATCGAGAATCATGGAGTAGACAGCAAGTTGGACTGCCCCTAGTTATTTCTATCGAGATTGCAAACTTTGAAGTAAGGAAGATCCTAGTCGACAATGGCAGTTTTACGAATATCATATTCTTGTCGACCTTGCAGAGAATGAGTGGGGCAAGCTGAAGCTTGAGCCTGTCTGCACGCACTTTAGGGGGTCAGAAATCATCCCCGAGGGATCCATCAATCTATCTACTTCATTTGGGGAAGCCCCCCGAAGGAGAACCTTTATGATCAACTATCTGGTCATCGTTGCTCCTTTTGCATACAATGCCATAATCGGATGACCAACTCTAAATGAATTTCGTGCTGCGGTTTCAACCTACCACATAAAGGTGAAGTTTCTGACCACCGCCGGCATGGGAGAACTCTTGTGTAATATTAAGGAAGCATGGCGTTGCTACACAATTTCGGTAGAGGCTACTGAACAAAAAACTCGACCAAAACTGAAACCCTTAAGGGACACCCCAGTAGCAGAGCCCAAGGAGGGCAATAGAATAGAAAGTGCAAGCTCAAGAAGACTAGAGTTGAGCCTGTTACGGAGTTTAAAACAATTGAGTTTGAGCTTGGAAACACCGACAAGACCACCGAGATTAGTACTGACATGGGCTAGAACATGGAGTGCCTCATGGTCGATTTCCTCAGACAAAATATTGATGTTTTTGTGTGTAAAGCCTCCGAGCTCCAGGGAATCGACCCCAGTGTCATCGTCCACTGGCTGAATGTGGACCCCTTATACAAGCTAGTAAAGCAGAAGACCATGACCTTCAATGTTGAACGATGCCAAATCATCGAGGATGAGGTAATGAACAAGCTCTTAGAGGCAGGATACATTGTAGAAATTCAATACCCAAGTTGGCTTTGTATTGTAGTTCTTGTCCTAAGAATGAGGGTAAGTGGCACATGTGTAATGATTTCACTGATTTGAATAATGCTTGCCCTAAAGATCCTTATCTCCTGCTTCGTATAGATTTATTAGTAGATTCTACTACTGGTTGTGAATTACTGAGCATGATGGATGCATTTCAGGAGTATTATCAAATTTTTATGGCCCCCGAGGATAGGGACAGGACATCCTTTGTTGTCCCCAACGGGATATATTATTTTCTGGTCATGCCCTTTGGGCTAAAAAATGCAGGCGCGGCATATCAAAGACTAATGAGCTTTATGTTCAAGAATGAGATCGGAAAATCCATGGAGGTTTATGTCGACGACATGATCGTTAAGACAAAAAAAAGAAAAAAAACCTTCTGATCGACCTCAACCACACATTTTCAATACTTAGAGCGTTTGACATGAAGCTCAACCCCAATAGTACACCTTCGGAGTGCGAGGAGGCAAGTTTTTGGGATACATGGTCAACCAGCGAGGCATCGAAGTGAACCCACAAAAAATTCAAGCAGTTTTGGACATCACACCCCCTCAAATAGTCAGAGACGTGCAGCGTCTGGTCGGAAGGATCATAGCTCTAAGGAGGATCATTGCTTGATTAGCTGACAAAAGTTTACCCTTCTTTAAGATCCTGAGAAACGCGAAGAAGTCGGGTTTTCAATGGTCAGAGCAATGTGACTGGCCTTGGTTGAGCTAAAATATTATCTCTCCTCTATACCCATGTTGGCTAAACCCAAACTGGGAGAAATTTTACAACTGTACTTAGTAGTCTCGTCAGAATTAATCAGCTCCGTCCTGGTTTTGACCAGAGACGGGACCTATCTACCTGTCTATTACTGTAGCAAGGCACTACAGGGCCCTGAGCACAACTATCTTGAGATCGAGAAGTTCGCCCTCGCCCTGGTCACAGTAGCCAAAAAGTTAAGGCCTTACTTCCAATCCCATACGATTGTAGTCTTGAAAAATTAGCCATTGAAGCAAGTATTGTCAAAACTGAATACGTCTGGAAGACTAACCAAGTGGGCAATCGAACTCGGGGAATTTGACATCATGTTCCAACCCCGATCTGCTATAAAAGCACAAGTTTTGGCTGATTTTGTGGTTGAGAGACTTGACCTACCTGATAAGCACAACCATAGCACTCCCATGTGGACCTTGCACATCTATGGATCGGCAACCTCATCAGGAGGAGGGGTAGGTGTTTCACTTCGCTCTCTACTCACAGAGGAATATGATTTTGTAATCAAACTCGACTACCCGATGACCAACAACGAAGCAGAGTATGAGACCCTCCTTGCCGTCATGAGGATGGCAGTAGACTGTGGAGTCGAGCAACTGGCGGCTATCACTGACTCCCAACTAGTCGTAGAACAGGTCAAAGGAAACTTTGAAGCCAAGGAATCTACGATGAGCAAATACTTGATCGAGGTGAAAATGCTACAACAGGTATTTAAGAAATTCACTCTTAGCCAGGCACCTTGATTAGAGAACGAGCGAGCAAATGCCCTATCCAAGTTCGTGAGCTCGACGAAGGGGACAAGAGACATAACAATAACATTTCTGGTTGCTAACAAGCTTATCATAAGCATTCTCGACCAAAACTTAGTGGGAAGTGTCGAAGAAGTACTTTTTCTTGGCAAGACTTGATAAAATTGTACTTGAGACAAGGGACGATCCCCGAGGACAAGGGCAAGACACGTAGACTCAGGGGTAATACAACTAAGTTCGCCCTCGATGAGCATAGATAGCTCTATAAAAGGTCTATCTCTGGACCACCATCGAGGTGCTTAACACCAGACCAAGCTCGGGAGGTCCTACACAAGGTCCACGTGGAAATTTGCAGCAATCATTCTGGGGATGATCCCTAGCCCATAAAATCATCCGATATGGCTATTTCAGGCCAACTTTACTGAAAGATGTGATCGACTTCGCCAAGAAATGCCTCTCTTGCCAGCTCTACTTGAACATCCCGCACCAGCCTGCGACGTCAATGGTGAATGTCCAAGTCACATGGCCATTCGACTAGTGGGGGATCGACATCGTTGGTTCTTTCCCAAAGATAACGGGTCAAAAAGAATTCATGATCATCGCAGTCGAATATTTCAAGAAATAGGTTGAAGCAGAGGCAGTACCAAAATCACCGACGTAGCCATTAAGAGTTTCATATGAAAAAACATCATCTGTCATTTTGGTCTGCCCAAGGTCCTAATATCAGACAACAGAACCTAGTTTCAGAGCAGAAGCACAAGGAATTGGTGTGAAAACTTAGGGATTCACCATCACTTTACCTCGGTGGGGAACCCCCAAACTAATGGACAAACAGAAGTCACGAACAGAACTGTGCTTGACCACCTCAAGGCTTGACTCGAAGGGATAGGTGCAAGCTAGGCAGACGACTTCTTTGGCATGCTATGGGCATACAAAACTACTCCTCGAACAGCCACTGGCTAGAGCCCTTACTGTTTGGTCTACGAATCAGAGGCAGTCATCCCAACTGAGCTAATATAGCATACCACTCGAGTAATACATTTCAATCCAATTAGAAATAACTCAAAAAGAGAGACCAACAAGGCTACAACATAATGCAAAGGGTATAGATCAAAGATGGCACAACACTATAACAAAACAGTTCGTCCAAGAAGCTTCAAAGTAGGTGACCTTGTCCTCAAAAAGGTCAAAGTGTTAAAGAACGTAGGAAAGCTTGATGGCACTGTACTCAATGACTAAGGTAGCAAAGCACAATGCCTATCGACTCACAGACATGAACGGCAGTGAGCTACCTCAATCATGGAACGCAATGAACTTGAGGAAATTCCATGTGTAAAGAGACTCACAGTCTCTATTATACTACAATACCCCTTCAAAGTAATAAAACTGTGCTACTTTTTGCAATTACCTGCTCAAACCAATTCGCGAAGGCCCTTGGCCCAAGTCAACTAATGAGCCAATCGTTCAAAGTCAACCCTGCAGTCGACAACAGTGCCAAACCGCAATAGCGAAGGCCTCTAGCCCAACCCTGTAGTTGACAACAACGTTAAACCATATTAGTGAAGGCTTCTGGCCCAAATTCATGAACAAGCTACTCACTCAAAGTTGACCTCAGAGTCGACAACATCGTTAAACCATATTAGCGAAGGCCTTTGGCCCAAATTCATAAATGAGCTACTCGCTCGAAGTTGAACTCGGAGTCGACAACATCGTTAAACCATATTAGCGAAGGCCTTTGGCCCAAATTCATAAATGAGCTACTCGTTCGAAGTTGACCTCACAGTCGACAACATCGTTAAACTATATTAGCAAAGGCCTTTGGCCCAAATTCATAAATGAGCTACTCGTTCGAAGTCAACCCCATAGTCGACAATAGCGTTAAACTATATTAGCGAAGGCCTCTGGCCCAAATTCATAAATGAGCTACCGCTCGAAGTCGACCCCATAGTCGAGATAATGTTAAATCGTGATGTCGGAAGCTTTTAGCCCAAATCAGTAAATGATCATTTCACTTAACGTTGACCTTGCAGTCGATGCCGATAACCAAACCACACAAATACAAGCTTCTAGCACAAAGTTATGAGCAACACGTGCGTCTGAAAGCCGACCTCCTAGTTGATAGTGATGCTGAACTACTCGATGTTGTACACAAATTGTGTAACGAGGCGTAAGGCGAATTGCTAGTTCAAAGTCGACCTCCGGGATGACCTAAAGACGTATAATGGCTTTTTGGCTTGGATCAACAAGCGCAAAGTCGACCACACAGTTGGAAATAGAATTACGAAGAATAAGCAGTACACTAATCACATCGAATCTAAGTTGACTAGTAAGTTGACGATAAAGGTGCGAATGATATTTTGGGGTTGCTCCCTTATTTTCACGAGGGACAAATTCTAAGTTGAGCACGAACTCGAGTAAATTTCATTCCTTCTTGAGCGAATCATTTTTAAACAATTACTAAACATTTTTCATACTACCGATTGCTTAACGTGTGTTGGTACGTTTGACAATAACGAACAAAATGCTAAGAACAAAACAAATCGAGCACAAATTAATGACCAAGAATAGTCATTCATTTAATAATAACATCCGATTACCAAAAAAAGAAAGAGGGGTGGATGACAAAAGTAGGCGCTTCACAGGGCAACCTAACATTTGTAAAATGCAAAAGTACAATGAGCTCAAAGCTCACCTGGAACCAACTCCCTCACCACTAGCAGTCAACGTGCCCTCGTCAATCGCCTGGTTGAGCTCGTCGCTGGAAGGGACGGGGATGATGACAGGAAGGCTCTGAACTTTCTACTCGAGCACATTAGCAGGAGAGGGTCGAGAAGGACCTGCCTCGTCGACCAAAAATGCGTGCCCACTCTTGGGGAAGAAATAAGCCATGTTGACCTTGCCATCCCTGATGTCAAAAGCAAAATTGTTGTCAAAGTCGAACTCCATAGTTACTACCTCACACCTAACCAAATGGCCAGGCACCAGTGCAGCAACAAGCTCCTCGATGGGGGCGACCTCAATAAGGTTAGGCCCTTTGGTAGGAGCATCCTCATTTGGATTCAGGTACGCACGGAGTTGCTCGTCGACGATCGAGTTCAGGCGCTCCCTATCATCTGATTGAATAGAATACCCAAGATACTCTAGCTACTTGATGGCATTATCGAAGGCATCCTTAGTGTCATCGAGGGAGAAGACAACACTGGCTTCTTGGAATGCTAAGGTCAACATAAACTGCTGCACCGCCTCTCGACGCACAGTGGGCAGTGCCCTCGTGAACTCACCCGGAGCATAATGCAGGGCACTATTGTAGCCATGGGCTGAACCAGTGTCATAGTGGGTCTGCGCTTCCACTCTGACCTTCTTTAATAACTCCTCGACCGAGCTCTTCTCAGCCACCATGGCCAGTAATTGCACATCCTTCGCCTCGAGCTGCGCATCTCTCTCCTCCAGCTATTTGGTCAGCCTCTCGACCTCCATCTTAGCAGACTCGATCTGAGCTTTAGCAACATCCATATCATCACGCTCTTCCTGTAGCCAATCACGGTCATTGAGCACTAGCTCAGAACTTTGATGGAGATGGTACCACAATTAGCTAACCTGAAAAGCACACAACTATCAACTCACGAACAATTGAAACGAGCAAAAGTGAAAATAACTCGACCACAAACATATCATATTTGAATGATACGCCAAGGCTTTCAGGACCCCCATTGGCTCAGATCCATCATCTTTTGCTGTTCGAAAGCGAACAAACTTGCCATCATCACCTTTAGCGGCAGGGAACCAGTTGACCTCGCTATCATCACGGACATTGAATTGTGGACCACCATTTTAGTCCCGAATTTAGGAGACGGGAGGTTGGTCAATTGGAACAGTGCTTCATCATCCCGACGTCCAAAAAGGTCATAGCTTTTCGGGGCAGCAGATGCTCCAACCTTGCCCTTACCCTTATATGTGGCAATGTTCTTCTGTGCGGGCCCGACCCGCTTGGATGCAAGCCTTTTCCACCGAGCATAACCGTTGCTTAACACTTTGCCTGACACAAGGTAACTGTCGCTTTAAATGCGCCAAAACCCTAGTGGACTCCTCGAGACTCTCATCGAGCGAATACAGTTTCCAGTTTCTTTTAGCTACTCCCGTTTCTCTCTCGTCGAAACTCTCAATCAGGACTCGAGAGTGGGGGGGACTCATGATACGGGATAGCCCAACAGGCCCAACTCAACATTACTCGACAAGGATAACACTGCGGTATACGACGGCCCGATCACAGATAGGCCCAACTAATCGATTGGGTCTCGACTAGCAAGACCTTGCCCACTACAATGAGCATAGGCATTCACCTCATCGACCAAATCATGGTCCACTGTAACCAAAGCACACCCCGAATTTCATCCGACCGCAATGAGGTTACACTCTATCGATTAGAGCCTAGGGAGGCGCCCTACAGAAATACCCGCTTCGACCAGAGAGGTTGACTGTGGCTACAGCTCTCCCCAGCTGCATTGAATGCTCCACCAGGCGGTGTGCCCTTGAATTAATGGCGCATGCCACCACAGTACTACATTTTCTCAGCTGTGCCAGAATAGTACGTGCCACATGGAACAGTACATAGATGGGAGAAGACCTAAAGACCCTCAAGTGAATACAACAGTCCTTCATGCTTGGCAAGGGCATCTCAGACTTATCAGCCACCTGGAGAAGGCTATAAATACCCCATTCATTGCCTTTAGCAAGGTATGCCATATCCTACTTTGATCCCTCACTATACTATCGATTATCTAGTCAATTTTATACTGACTTGAGTGTTGGAGAGCCTTAGCCTAGATACCTGACGTTTGCTAGTGATTGCAGGACTCGACCCCAACATCTTAGAAGCTTATCCTTCGACCATCCCCTGATCGATATTACTGGATCCCAACCCAATACACCAATACGTGATTCTGACCCTCATCAATATTTTAAGAATAAACAATAATTAGTTTATAATTAATGTACAATAATTAAAAAATTTTATGTAAGCTGATATCAACAATTATGATATAATTATGATATTAGCCGATTTTTATAATTAAGATATAATTATAAATTCATAAATAATTAATATTTATTAATAAATTCATAAAATATAAAATTTAAAATAAAGCACAAATTAAATTTATTACACATCATTTTATTACAACAATATATCAATTCTTAAATATACACACACCCACATCATCCAACTATAAATAGTATACATATATAATATATTACATAAAAAAATCACTTTCATCATACAAACCCAACAAAAAAGCAACTGATTTGATAGCAACAGTAAAGTTTGTCTCCCCCAAAATATAAAAAAACAAACAACTTATTTTTAAATTATTTTCCATATTTCTCCCAAAAAAAAAAAAAAAAAAAAACGCTTGGCACATTCTCCACATTTTCTACCAAAAACCCATTCCCCCAAATTTTTTTTCTAGAAAATGGTCAAAACACAAGAAAATAGGCCGTAAGAATATATAAACTTGGAGTAGCTACATGCACTTTTTTTTTTAATAAAAAGATTAGAGTAGCTAAAGTTGAAAGAATGAAATCATAAACTTCAGAATCCTATCAAAGTTCCAATTAGATTGAAAGGTAGTAGAAATAACATATTCACAACTACTGCAGATGAATTTAAATAAATCTTTATAAGAAGTTATGAATTAAACTGATTAAACTGTTGTTAGATTTCCACATCAGCTTGGTAAATGAGTGGTGGTATTTGTATATGGTCTTAAACAATCCTCATCCGTTGAGCTAATTTTTAGGGTGAATTGGGCTCAAGGTCCATTCTTTGACATGGTATCAGTTAGGGCTGTAAATGAATATTTAAAAATTTATTTATCATTCGCATTCATATCGATTTATACAAAATATTATCCGCATCCGTTTAAAGCGGATTTCATTTGAATTCGATTATTAGTAGATATTTGATTGTAAATGGATACATATATGATAAATGTATATTCGATCCGTTTAATATCCACTCTAAATATATATTCATTAAATAATATATTATTTATATTTTCAATAAAAATCTCATAATCCATCTATGTTTATATATAAATTATAATTTGAAGAATTCGAAAGAAAAAATAATAAGTTTAAAAATTATTATAATATAGAGAAAAAAAATTAAAGAATGAAGTTAATCAACATAAATTATTTTTGGTGACTTTATAACTAGTATACTTAAATATAATTATTAATATTAATTAGTGCTAATAATTAATTATAAAGTCAATTATTAATTAAAAATTATGTTATTTGTTTGATTGCTTCATTATCAATGAAATTGCATAGTTCCTTCTATTAATTAAAAATATTTGTTGGCATCAAAATTTTATTGGATAAATCACCATTTAATAGTCCAATTAAATTGGCTATTGATTTGGGTCTCAAATTAAAGTCCATAATAAATTTGGGCTTTATAAAATGAGCCAATTCAAAATGAATTTTAAAATATCTTATTTGTTTTGGATTAGTTAATTGGGCCAAAATAAATTGTAATATGACCCATTAGTTAATTAAGTCCATCTCAAGTGGTATCCAAGCCTGAAGGGAGACTTAAGCTTCAAGTCATCAAACCCTAATTTGTGCCTATAAAAAGAGGTGCTGGGAGACATACTACATATCAAGAAATTCAAGCATCAAGCTCTCAAATCCGAGCTTTTGCCACGAAGAAGTGCTACAACCAAAAATGTTCTACATCTCCGTCAAAAGCATTAAATTCTAAAAACCTCGATATCAAAACAAATACTTGATCTCAAGGAAGTTCGTGATTTCATCCGCAAATCTAAGAGGGAATTTCGCATCCGATTCAAGAACAAGTATCAAGCCCTTAAATCAAATTCCAAGGAGAAGAATAAGAGGATTAGTCTTCAATTACGGAGATATTTTCAGAGATTGTAACCACTTTTTATTTTCAATAAATATTGAATTTGTCCGTATTTTTCTTGTCTTGTAATTCTTTTTGTAGACACGAAATTTGTGTGAACGAATTTCTTGCATGCCCAGTGGGACAAATTTGTGGATGAGATCATGCTAAATTTATGGTATGTCTCCCAGAAATTTGTCTTGATGAGATAAGTGGAGCTTGAATTTCTTGATGCATGGTATGTCTCCAAGCGCCCCTTTTTATAGGCACAAATTAGGATTTGATGACTTGAGCTTGAGTCTCCCTTTGGGTTTGGATACCACTTGAGATGAGTTTAATTAACTAATGGGCCATATTTAAAATTTATTTTGGTCAGATTAGTTAACCCAAAATAAATAAGATGTTTAAAGTTTATTTTGGATTGACCCATTTTATAAAGCCTAAATTTATTATGGACTTTAATTTGGGACCCAAATCAATAGGCAATTTACTTGGGTTATCAAATGATGATTTATCTCAATAAAAATTTCAACGCCAATAGATGCCCCCACTTCAAAATTCGGCGAACAACATACCAAAATGCGACTCTGAGACGAGATTTGAAGTACTTTTCTTGAATCTTCAAAATGAAATTGACTAGATATCTTCGTGTCTCCAAAATCAGAATTGTAATTTTAAACAAGTTGGAGACCCACCTTCCATTTCTTTTCTTCATTGCAAGGCCACGTAATTGACTTGAAAGACAAAATCTTCAAGTTGCTCAAACAACCACATAATTAATCAACAGGCCCGTATAATTATCCTATTTCACCAGATACATTTGACATCTTCAAACTTTTCTCTTCACGTATCCTTTTGTGTGTATGGCCCCTCTTTTTTTTTTTTTTGAAAAATAATAAAAGAAATGGTCCCACCATCCTTGGCCTTTTATGCTCCAGCCATAAGAGAAAATCTTCAAGCCTTCCGGCAATTTGGCAAACAGCAAACAGTAGCAATTTGCATAATAGCCAACAATAGGAATAGATACACGAGCAACTTTGGCAATTTCATAGCTGATTTCTTTCCTATAACCAAAGAAATAATTTGTTAACTTCCTTTCAATAACATTAGTAGTCGGCCGAAGAAAGAAAAATCAAAAGGTAACAACAGCTTGTAGAATCTTCATTCTTCCATTCGTCCACCTTTCTTTAAACCACACAGCCTCCAGAATGGACGATGGTCATTAGTATAATGTCTCCTTATTTTAGAAGAAAGAATCTTTAGCTTGCCAAGTCCACCATGCAGCAAAAGCAATCATAATCCTTATGTGTGTCATCATGGAAATCAATGATCCTACTTCCATCTTTACACCTTTTTTCTTCTCCAATCTTTCAAAGAAAAGGAAATTTACCAACTTTAACCCAACATTAGTGCTTATATATATGAACCTCTTGCAGCTTTCATTTATCAAAGAGCAAATAGCAAACAATGGTATGTATAACTTTCTTGCAGCTACAGTTTGGGGAAGAAACATAGTTAATAGAATGATTTAGGTTTGCTGTCATTCCTGTCGTGTGTTTATGGTTTGATAGATGTCGAGAACTGGTAGGATTCTTAGCTTATGTCTTGTATCAACACCTTTCAAACTCATGCACACCGTATGTTTGATATATTGACACATCCAACAACTTTGTTTTCTACGCTGCACTGAACTGCTAGAAAACTTATCTTTTGAGAATTTCTAATCAAAATTGTAGCTACTACAACTTGAGAATTCTCTATAGAAAATTTGACAGATCGAGAACTTTGCTACAACGAGCTTAGGAGTTGGTACGAATAACTTTTCAAAGTGTAGGTGTTGTTTTCTTCTTCTTCCTTTTTTGGCTATCTTCAATTTCTTCATACAAAAATTTGAGACTCCCCCTTCCCTCTTACCATTTTTGTGTAAAATTTCAGAAAGTTTTTGAAGATAGACATTAAGGATCATAGTGAACCAATCTCGTGCATTGTGATTCATTATAAGGAGGAGACCTTCAAGATCAAAAGTACCACCTTATGTGCATATAAACCAATCGTGGATGCCCAATCCTCCAAGGTTCGATCAAATCACTCCATGCATGTTCCTGAATGGTCCTAAGAGGCAACTAAGGAGACGATTGATCAGCATTTTGGTGTTTCTGCTCGTCCCAAGGTCTTGCTGTTGAAATCATCACTTCATGACATTGGAGCCATGCATGTAGAACTCTCACTTCCAAACCACCATCTCAGCGTCAATAGAGGCTCGTGGATAACCCAAACATTTAAGTTCGGTGAGGTCTCCTTTCACACCGACCATTGGGAGTAGACATAGGACGTGCTGGGCCATCATGCTGACACTCTTCGTCAAGCCAAGATCTATGTAGCTGTTCATGCCACCTTTTTCACGTTCATCTGCCACTGCTATAGAGGACGTGTTGAGTCATCTTGCTAACACTCTTCACCAAGCCAGAATCTATATAGCTATTCATGCATCCATTTCACTTTCGCTGTAATAAGAACACTTATCGTAGCTATTCATGTCTTCTTTTTTGTGTTTGTCTGCAGCTGCTATAGAGGACAGGCTGCATCATCTTGCCGACACTCTTCACCAAGCTAGGATCTATGCAACTGTTCATACCTCCCTTTTCACGTTCATCTGCACAAGGAGCTGTTGGAGCTCACGCCTACCAATTTTATTTCTCACGAAACCGCATGTGACTTGTTGCAGCATGCCATATACTTCTTACAGATTCCAATGGCGTACTTGCTGTGTGATTGTAGAGAATATGTTTAGATAGCCTGAGAACACCTTTGATGCTCTATCATGACCACCCCCTCAAAATAAAAATTCTTTGAACTACATGATGACTTGATCCTCTTGATGGGGTACGTAGGCAGCTTGGAATTCATTTTTCTAAGTTCAGTCTTGTCTTTAAACAAGTTTGGTTTGTCTTAAAGATAACCAATTTGTTTGTAAGTTTGAGCTAGTTCATAATTGTTCAATCATTGAAAGCATGTGGTTGATCTTTGCTTAGTTCGTGTTAATGAGAAAAGTATAGAAAATAGGGCATAAAAAAAAGGAAGCAAAAGATTGAAAAAAACTTTTTATTGCATATGAATGTTCTTTTACATCAATTAAAAAAAAAATTGTGTGAACAAATTTTTGTCACCCCAAATCATGATGCATGGAGTTGGTTCACTACAATCTTTGATATCCACCTTCATGGCTTTGCTAAAATTTTGAGTAAAAAAACAAGTTATATCCATTATATATTAATGAAAGCATAATGTTTTGCTCAAAAAAAGGGGGTGTAGCAAAAAAGGGGAGAAATCTTGAATTTTTATTGAGGAAAGCAAAGAAAGAAAGAAAACAACAAGGCTTACATTTTGTAGTATATTATGTACTAATGGATGAATTTCTTGAATCAAATTCTCGAGCCAAATAGCACCCGAAGCAGAATATTTGATGCACAGCCATTTACTTTGGGATTAAGGAAAAAAAAAGGAATAGAAGAAGAAGAAAAAGAAGAAGAAGAGGAGGAGGAGACCAAGATGCTGTGTAAAAAAAAAAAAATGGAAAGAATGTTGTTTTATACTTTAAAATCTCATACAATACATGATAAGTGCACAAGAAGAAGTGACATTATATTGCATGGTGAAAATAGTAGGTGCGTCAATATGTCAACCACATGGTGTGCGCAAACTTGAAGAGCGCTGGTATAGAACATAAAAGAGGATTCTTACCAAGTTCTCAACAAACACAGATCAAAATAGCAGCAACAATACTTGTTATTCAATTGAATATACCTCTGCTCGACCTCTGTTTTCCCTCTACTTCTTTGATAGATGAAATCTTCAAGAATTGCATATTTATTGGTGCTAATGCCAGATTGAAGTAGGTAAGTTTCCTTCCCATTGAAAGCTTGGAGGAGGGGAGATACGATCATAAATTTCCATGAATAGATGCAGTTAGAAGATTGTTCTGCAACAAAAATGGAAAGCTAAGCTTCCTTCACACAGCAATAGAACATGGTGTAATCAGTGGTACTGGCCAGCAAGGAAAATTTTCTTTTCTGGCAGATTGCATTGCGTTAGCTCTTTGATTTCTTGCCAAGCTTGGGAGATCACTTGGAAGCAATCCCATGTTGTTAGATTATGGAAACCAAGTAACGTGGAAATATGTAAAAAAAAAAGGAAAGGAAAGAAGACTAGAAAACAGCGAAAAGAAAGGAAGAAGACCGACGACGATACTGGCGTGGCGGTGTGAGGCGTGAAATTGGCTTCTGTTTGTTGCTGCAAATCTGTTGATTCTCAAGTCGAGGATTGGATGATTTCACTTTCCAATTGTTTAAAGATTGTGGAAGCGGGCCCCATTCGTTTTTCCCAAAAAAAGAAAAAGAAAAAAAATGGAATGAGGAAAGGACAAAATCCCGCGGCATTACGTGATGTTGTCTTCTGTTATGCACCAGACAAGTCCCAGTTGGTTTCTTCTTCAAGATAGGAATAAATGTGGTGGGCCATGATACATAATGGGGTTGCCAATTGATTAACGTGTGCTGTAGGTTGCTAGTGCAATGGATTCTTAACCAAATACATTTGCATTTCAATTTAATTGGATGTTGAATGAGCTTTGGAATTTTTGGTGAAATAGAAATTGCTAAATACCAATTTAAATTTTCGGAGCTTTTCACTCTCATTTATGGCTCAAACAAAATTATGGGATTAATTACTTCAAATCTTGTCTCACATCCACATTTGGCATGTTGTTTGACTAGTCTTGAAGTGGGGGCATCTGTTTACATCAAAATTTTATTGGGATAAATTATCATTTGATAGCCCAATTAAATTGGCTATTGATTTAGGTCCCAAATTAAAGTTCATAATAAATTTGAGCTTTATAAAATGAGCCAATCCAAAATGAATTATAATTTATTTATTTTTTATTTTGGATGAGCTAATTGGACCAAACGACGTAAAGCCCATTAGCAAATTAAGCTCATCTGAAGTGGTATTCAAGCCCAATGGGAGACTTAAGTTTCAAGTCATCAAACCCTAATTTGTACCTATAAAAAAGAGTGCTGGGAGACATACCACAGATCAAGAAATTCATCAAGAAATTCAAGCATCAAGCTCCCAAGTCCGAGCTCTTGCCGCGAAGAAGTGCTGTAACTACAAGAGTTCCACATCTTCTTCAAAAGAAGCTAAATTCTGAAGACCTTGATATCAAAATAAATACTTGATTTCAAGGAAGTTCATGATTTCATCCAGGAGGGAATTACACATCCGATTCAAGAACAAGCGTCAAGCCCTTGAATCAAATTTCAAGGAGAAGAATAAGAGGATTAGTCTTTAATTATGGAGATATTTTCAGAGATTGTAACCACTTTTTATTTTCAATAAATATTGAATTTGTCCGTATTTTTCTTGTCTTGTAATTTTTTTTGCAAACTCAAAATTTGTCACACAAATTTTTGGCACGCCCAGTGGGACCATCTCTGCCTCTTATATCTTTCTCCTATGTCAAAGTTCCAGTTGTCATTTTTGAACTCTCCATGGCATCTAAGAAGAACCAAGTCACTATTATGAATCAAACAAACGTTATGGATATTATTGCTGCGGCCGGTTAATCCTCTATTGGGGGTAAGATTGTTGATACAACTCCATCGGATGGCTCGAACTCAACAAATCCTATGGAGATTAAGTCCAAATCATCTCTTTTTGCTGCGTTGCTTGTAATGATAACTGAAACAACCATAGTAGATAAACAACTTGCTCAGATGGCTCAAGCCATAGTTGATCTTCAAAAGATTGTGGAAGACAAAGACCTCTCCAGATTGCCCAATTAATGAACAAGTTGGAGCATTCAGATGTTGGAGAGTCTAGCCAGAATCGATCATCCTCTTCAAATCATGTTGAAAATAAGAAGCAAATAGATGAGACGCCACCCAAGCAAGACTCAGTGCAAAAATCTAATCACTCTACGACATCTGTTGATGCGCTGTCTGTGCAACAATTGCAAGAGATGATAACTAACACTATCAGAGCACAGTATGGTGGACCTTCGCAAAATTCGCTCGTGTACTCAAAATTATACACTAAGAGAGTTGACGCATTAAGGATGCCGATAGGTTACCAGCAGCCAAAGCTCAAACAGTTTGATGGAAAAGGCAATCCAAAGCAACATATTGCCAATTTTGTGGAAACATGCAATAATGCAAGAACTGATGGTGACCTCTTCGTAAAGCAGTTCGTGAGATCACTCAAGGGAAATGCATTCTATTGGTACGTTGATTTGGAGCTTGAGTCTATTGACAGTTGGGCAGAAATGGAGAGAGAATTTCTGAACCGCTTCTACAGCACCCGTCGCATTGTAAGTATGATCGAGCTTACCAATGCAAAGCAGTAGAAGAACGAGCTAATCGTTGACTACATCAACCGTTGGTGTGTACTAAACTTGAATTGCAAGGATAGATTATCAAAAGTTTCGGCAGTAGAGATGTGCATCCAGAGGATGCATTGGGGGTTTCTTTATATCCTCCAAGGAATCAAGCCACGAAGTTTTGAGGAATTGGCCATTCATGCTCATGACATGGAGTTGAGCATTGCAAATCATAAACCTACTTTTTCGAAAGATGATCAAAAGAAAGACAGAAAATACTCAAAAAAAAATGAGAAGTTCACCAAAGCTTCCATGTAGGAGTCAATGGCAATTAATGCAGCTCCTGTCAAGATTTCTGCAAGCGGCAACAAAGGAGAAAAGCCTAATCAACTTGTGCCAACTGAAAGGCGTTGACGTATGTTGAAAGAACTATAGGAAAAAGAGTACCCATTCCTTGACTCTAACGTCCCGCAAATCTTTGACGAGTTATTGGCAAGAAAGATGATTAAGCTACCCGAGCTGAAACGTCCTAATGAAGTTGGGAAGGTGAATGACCCAAAATACTAGAAGTATTATTGAGTTGTTAGTCATCCCATAGAAAAGTGTTTTGTGGTTAACAAGAAAATCATGGCATTGGCTAAGGATGGAAAAATCATCCTTGATACCAAAGACGCGACGGATGCGAATGTTGCTTGTATCACAGTTGTTATAAATGCCGCTTGCAGCCAGAAGGACATTCTTCCCCCACTCATGGGGGCATCAAAGTTGCTCCAATTTGGAAGTATAGACCCAGTCCTGTTCGAAAACTTTGTCCACTGATAAAAAAGAAAAGTCAGATGCAAGTTCTATTTCTGAAGTTAAAGATAAAGGTGAGTGGATTCTTGTAACACGTCGGCGGAGGCAAAGGCAACGTGTTCACCAGCTTCATCCATCTTTCTTAAAGAGAAAACTTCTCAACAGATGCAACATTCATGATAGGACATCTCAACGTCTCACCAAGTGCCCTCAACCAAAGTTAACGAGAGATATGAAAGCTTCTCGTGTTAAGCCGAGAAAATTGAGAAAAAATCATTGGGAACCTATTACTCTATGAGATTTTTTTCCCATGAGATTTTTTTAGCAAAAGGTCAAAACAACATTTACTACATCTGGTGAAGTGAAGAGCCAAAATTCTGACTCATGTTGTGTGGTCATTGCATTTACAGATGAAGATTTGTTGCTGGGATCAAAGCCCCATAATCGGCCACTTTTTGTTTCTGGATTCATGCAAGATCATAAAGTCAACTGCATGCTTATTGATGAGGGATCAGCTGTTAACATCATGCCAAAGTCTACTATGAAACAATTGGAAATCACAGTTGAGGACTTATCTCGCAGTCGCTTGACCATTCAAGGTTTCAACCAAGGAAGTCAGCGAGCCATTGGAATGATCCGACTAGATCTTACTAGCGGAGAATTAAAAGCGGATACTTTGTTTCATGTCATCGATGCAAGGACTTCTAACAACTTGCTGCTAAGAAGACCATGGCTTCATGAAAATGGAGTGGTTCCCTCTACCCTTCATCAATACTTCAAGTATTCGAGAAATGGTGAGATAATGAAGGTTGATGCAGATATGAAACCATTTACTGAGGCAGAATCATACTTTGCGGATGCCAAATTGTATCTAGACCCGAGCTCAGTGCAGGAAACATTGCCTTCAAAATCTCTCGTCAATCATCCTATAAAGGGAGAGCATGCTAAATCTATAACTCTAGAGCCCGATGTTGAAAAGTCCAATAAGTTGGTTGCTGATGAAACTTCGACAAGTAAAGTCATCGAATCCAAAGGGATGGCCAATTTGCCAATATTTGGGTATATCCTTCGATCACGTCAGAAAGAAAGATAAAAGTCACCTAAAATGTACATTCCATCCTTGCACAATAAAACAGAACAAATAAAAGGGGTAGGATTTGATGACCACGAAGTTATGAGAAATGAGTTAATCATGCCCATCGTCAATTTGAACTCAAATACCTCGGCTGAATTTTCTCCTAGAGGAACTCAATTTCAAAAGTTTCATGGGATGTTTGATCCAAAAGCCTACGACCTCTTGGCTAAGTCAGGATATGACTTTTCCAATCCGTCTGAGTTAGGGAAGTTGAAACCTGAGTTGACCGGAGAAAAGGTCCATAGCCTCAACAAAGCACAACAAAAAATACGGAGCCAAGGGTTTCGTGTTGATCAGCCAAAGGACGGCTTGGGATTTGCACCAAGTGAGATAATTAGAATACGTGTAACAAAAAAAGATAAGTGTGTTAGTGTCCAACATATTGCAGCTGACGAAGATGGAAATAATAGAGGTCAAAAGTCAAGTGATAGTCGCGTCTCTGTATTCAATTGGCTAAGCACTCACACCAGCTGTCCATCTATCTTTGAAAGACTTGGTCAGAATCCACCACTTCGCAGAGGACCTCATACAAGTCATCGACCACAAGGTTTAGTCTTCAATCGACTTGGAAATAATGCTGCAGAGAAATCAAGGAAAAGAAATAACTGTGATAAGTCCGACATGGTGGACTTGAGAACTGAAGGTCAGATTATTTGCTAACCTCAACCGAGTGAAGCCAAATCCTCGATTCTGGTCATCAGTGTGGACAGACCAGTAAAGGTGATGAGATGTACTACAAAACATTCATCTGAAGAAAATAGTGGACACAAAGATGAAATGGAGATTATCCTAAGCTCTAATTATACAAGTGCTGTAGAAGAACCGAGCCCTCAGTACCTTGGGGGATTCAACAGGTTGATGGTAGATGGCTTTGTGCGAGCCACAAGCTATCCTGGGTGGAGGACGACGCTTATCCCCATTGTGAAAACAGACGGAGTTGTATAATGGAGAGTTGCATTTCAAAAGGTAGACGTCGTAGACACTATACAGTCTGATGATGATGAAGACAATAAGCATCACTCATGTTATCATATTGCTATTAGTGAAGAGTCTGATTCAGAAATCTTTGAAGATGAGATCCAAGAAGCTCTCCCACAACTTGAAGATGGTGGGCAGGCAATTGTGGATGAACTTAAAGAATTGAATCTTAGCACAACGAGGAGCCACACCCTATATTCGTAAGTTCTCTTTTAAGTAATAAAGAGGAAGAGCAGTACTTAAGAACCTTGAGCGAGTATAGAGATATCTCTGCTTGGACATATAAAGAGAAGTCGGGATTGGATCCCAAAGTTGCAATCCATCACCTCGGCATAAAGCATGGGGTGCGTCCAGTGAACAGTCACAATGAATTTTCTGCCCAGAGCTTGTCCCTCGAATTGAAGCTGAAGTAAACAAGCTCATTGATGCTGGGTTCATTAGGGAAGTTAAGTATCCGATGTGGATATCTAGCATTGTGCCTGTAAATAAGAAAGATGGGCAAATACGCATTTGTGTCGACTTTCGAAACTTAAATAAAGCATGCCCAAAAGATGATTTTTCGTTACCTATCATCGAGTTCATGGTTGATGCAACTACTGGTTATGAGGCTTTGTTTTTCATGAATAGATCATCGGGATACAACCAAATCAGGATGTCGCCACAAGATGAGGAGTGTACGGCTTTTCGCGCTCCAAAAGGTATCTACTGTTATAAAGTGATGCCTTTTGGGTTAAAGAATGCAGGTGCTACTTACCAGCGTGCTATGCAGAACATCTTTGATGGCATGCTGCACAAAAGAGTTGAATGCTATGTCGGTGATTTAGTTGTCAAAAGTAAGAGAAAAAGTGATTACTTGGCAGATCTTCGAGTGGTATTCGATCGGTTGTGAAAATATAACTTGAAGATGAATCCCTTTAAATGTGCATTTGGTGTTACATCAAGTAAGTTTCTTGGCTTTATAGTCCGTCATCGAGGCATTGAGGTCGATCTCGCAAAGATAGATGTTATCCAGAAAATGCCTGCACTACGGAACTTAAAGGAACTGCGGAGCTTGCAAGGTAGTTTTGCATTCATAAGAAGACTCATATCAAACCTCGCTGGGAGGTGCCAACCATTCAATCATTTTATGAAGAAAGACGCCCCTTTCGAATGGGATAAAGGATGTAAGAATGCTTTTGAAAGTATAAAAAAATGCCTCTTGGATCCACCAGTGTTGGGAGCTCCTGTACCTGGAAGGCCGCTTATATTGTATATTGCAGCACAAGACAGGTCGATTGGCACTCTTATGGCTCAAGAAAATAAAAAGGGTAAAGAAAAGGCACTATACTACCTGAGCAGATCCCTGACTGGAAATGAACTGAAATATTCCCCGATTGAGAAGATCTGCTTAGCATTATTCTACGCCATTAAGAAGTTGAAGCACTATTTTAAAGCATACTCCATACGACTCATCTCTCGCGCTGATCCAGTTAAGTTTGTTATGTCAAGACCTGTGCTCTCTAGGAGATTGGCGAAGTGATCTATCATATTCAACCAATACGAGATCACCTATGTGCCACAAAAAGCCGTTAAAGGGCAAGCTCTGGCAAATTTCTTGGCTGACCATCCTATCCCTGCAGAATGGGAGTTATCTGATGATCTCCCTGATGAAGATGTTTTCTATGTTGAAGTTCTCCCGACATGGACAATGCTCTTCGATGGAGCAACCAGATCTGATGGATCGAGGGCAGGGATTGTCTTCGTTTCGCTAAAAAGGCAAGTATTAACATATTCCATTGTGTTGGGTGAGTTGTGCTCCAACAACGTTGCTGAGTACCAAGCTTTGATCATTGGGCTTCAAATGGCCGTAGAAATGGAAATTATGGAAATTGAGATCTATGGTGACTCAAAATTAATCATCAATCAGCTTTTGAAAGAATATGAAGTCAAGAAAGAAGATCCCGTGCTCTTCTTTCAGCAAGCCTCAAACTTATTGAAGAAATTTGAGAGTGTCAGCTTAAACCACGTACCGAGAAAGGAGAATAGGATGGCTGATGCATTGGCTAACCTGGCAACTACTCTAGCCCTGTCTGAAGGATAAACAACAGACATTCCTGTCTGCAACCGGTGGGTTGTTCCACTTTTTGCTGAATCCAATCAGGAAGATTCAAATGCTATATCAATATCAATTGAGGATGATCATGATTGGAGGAATCCATTTGTTGATTACTTAAAGCATAGAAAGTTACTGAATGATCCCCGCCATAAGACAGAGGTACGAATGAGATCGTCTCGTTTTATCTTATACAAAGATACTTTGTACTGTCGGTCTTTTGAAGGTAGTTACCAACGTTGCTTAAGTGGTAAAGAAACAGTAGAAGCCATGACTGAAGCACATTATGTGGTTTGTGGCGCTCACCAGTTCGGCCCTAAGCTCCATTTTCGGATCAAAATGATGGGTTACTATTGGCCGACGATGGTCAAAGATTGTTTGCAATATGCCAAGAGGTGTGAAGCTTGCCAACTAGATGCAAATTTCATACACCAACCTCTGGAGCCTCTACATCCTACTGTTGTTTCATGGCTGTTTGACACTTGAGGTCTCAATGTTGTAGGGCCTATTACTCCAAAGTCATCTGCTGGTCATGCTTATTATTGGCAACCACTGATTACTTCTCTAAATGGGCGGAGGCGATCCCTCTTAGAGAGGTAAAGAAGGAAAAAATAGTTGGGTTCATCCATTCGAACCTTATTTTTCAATATGGGGTACCTCGCTACATTATCACTGACAATGGGAAGCCATTCTATAGAAAGTTGATGGATAAGTTAAGTGCGCAGTTTGGTTTCAAGCAGCATAACTCCTCTATGTACAATGCGGTGGCAAATGGTTTGGCTAAAGCATTCAATAAGACCCTGTGCAACCTCCTGAAAAAAGTAGTGTCAAAGTCAAAGAGGGACTGGCACGAGAGAGTTGAAGAAGCGCTGTGGGCATATAAAACGACACACAGAACCGCTATTGAAGCCACTCCATATTCATTGGTGTACGGAGTTGAAGCTGTTTTCCTCCTTGAAAGTCAGATACCTTCACTCCATATCGCAATTCAAGAAGGACTGACCATTGAAGATAATGCTCGCCTTAGACTTGAAGAATTGGAAGCATTTGATGAAAAAAGACTTGTAGCTCAACAGCAACTTGAGTGCTACCAAGCTCGCACGATGAGAGCATTTAATAAGAAAGTCTGCATTCAATCATTTTAAGTTGGGGATCTGATCCTGGCAGTAAGAAGGCCGATTATTATCACCCAGCGAATGGGAAACAAGTTTACATCAAAGTGGGATGGTCCTTATGTGGTGAAAGAGGCTTATACGAATGGTGCCTATAAGTTGGTGGATAAAGATGGACTGCGCATTGGCCCTATAAATGGCAAGTTTTTGAAGCGCTATTATCCATGAAGAAGTATGCTCATTGACGCACGAGCCTAAATTGCATGTTACTTCTGACTCGTATGAGTATAAATTGTGTACGATACCCACTAATGGTAGTGTATGTGGATAAACTACTAACTTACTCCACTGAAAGCATTTCATGTGGCTAAAATGTAGAAATACTTCACCTCAACCAGGGTGGCTAAGCTATGGATACTCCTGGCCCGCATGAGTATAAACTGTGTACGCCCCCCCTTCTCAAAATAAAAATTCTTTGAACTACGTGATGACTTGATCCCCTTAATGGGGTACGTAGGCAGCTTGGAATTTATTTTCTAAGTTTAATCACGTCTTTAAACAAGTTTGGTTTGTCTTAAATATAGCCAATTTGTTTGTAAGTTTGAGCCAGTTCGTAATTATTCAATCATTGAAAGCATGTGGTTGATCTTTGCTTAGTTATTATCAATAAGAAAAGTGCAGAAAATAGAGCATATAAAAAAATGTGTAGCAAAAAGATTGATGAAAAGAAAAGAGCTTTTATTGCATGTGAATGTTCTTTTACATCAACTGAAAAAAGGAAGAACGCTAAGAAGCTAAATGCTGAAGCAAACAAGTTAAAGGCGACTAAATCATGGCGAGATTCTTCAAGTAATGCCTCCATCATCTTCAAAGCTTCAACCTCTTTATCAGTAAAAAATGGAGTGCTCTCAAGCTTCGAGACCTCTTCCCTCTTGATTGCTACTTCTTTTTGAACAGTGGATAGGTTTTCTTCTGCTTTATGGAGTGATAAACTCGAAAGCTCTTCCTTGTTGTTCAACTCTGCAAGTCGTGCCTTCAATTCTTCTTGCTGCTTGGTGATTCGAAGAAGTTCTGCTTTTAGACTATTCGCCTCTTCATCTCGTTCAGTCTCTGTTGCCTTAACCTCAAAAAGATCTTGTGCAAGAAGAATTGTTTTCTCATAACCCTCTTGTGTTTCTCTCTGGATAGAGTCCAACTTAACTTTTGTGTAGTTGGAAGCGCCCTCAAAGAAAGACTTTAGATGACTCTCCAAGGATGGTGTATCTTTCATATATGTCCTCATCTCCACAATCAAATCGTCAATCGTTGGCTTTATCCCTGAAAGCTGCTCAAATGAAGTTCTCATAATCTTCTAACATATTCGTTCCCAGTAAAATTTGATCAATATCTACTCAGCTTCAGTTTTTATAGTTGTAGGACAAATTTCAGAAACTTCAGCACATAGGAGCGGCCAGGATGAAGCCTCAAATGTCTTTTTGGGTTCTTTACGCATGTCCTTCTCAACAGGCAACCTTTCTGAAATAAAATAGGCAATACCATTTAAATACTTGCAAAAGGTTTCAATTTTAGAAAAAGAGATAATTGATGCATTGTTACCAGAGGGATGGGAAGTGGCATCTTCTCCACATAAGCCAAGAGGCTCGACTTCAGTTATTGAGCCCATGTTGCCTTCAGAAACGATGGGGATTCCTTTATGAAGGTTGGCAAGCTGAAAGGAAAACAAAACAAAACAAAAAGGATATAAGATAGGTGAAAGAGCAGTAATGTAACTGAATAAAATAATGATAATGATTGTGTGTACATATTCTGCTAATTCCTCTAAAGGCAATGAAGAACTCGGAGCATCTACAAAAAATGTTGAATTCACACTAATATTGTCTAAGTCAAGAACTTTCAATCTTTTTCTAAATTGGTTTTGGTTGCTAGATTCATCATTAGAGAACGACAAGGCAGAAATCACTTCATTTTCTTCAGTTGGACTAGCTGTAGGGACAAGCTTGGGGGTCGAGTCCACTTGAGGAGTTTGTTGCCTTTTAGAAAGCACTTTTGCTGGTCCTAGGTCAATAGCCAAATCTCGAGGAGGTGGGACAACTTCGCCATCCTTGGAACCTTGTATTGAAGTCCTTTGACACTTTTTAGGATTCATATCAGATACGTCTATAATAGCCCGAGCTAAAGACATATATCAGACTTGAGGTGATTACCCAACAAATATTATAGCTGAAGCCAAATGGTAGGGCTCAACTAAACCCAAGGATATGCCCGAGCTGAAGTCAAAGGAAGAGTGGAGCTGCCCCAGCCTTGTCTTGGCCCCCTCCCCGTGGTGCCAAGTGCGACCAAAAAAGGAGGGATGTGGGATACATGTGGCGCCATCTCATTGATTCAATTGTAACAAGTTAATTAGTGTTTTAGTGGGTAGTTATGAACCCAAGTAGTGGGATGTTTGGTCAGATAAAAGGTATTGGTAAAAAAATTGTAGGTCATATTGGATATTGAGATATCTTTTTTCCAGAAAAAGAGAATTGTTCTTATTTTTGTTGACTGGTGCTTTTACAGATTATTTTTGTGCATCGATATCTGTTGTTTGGTTAAGTTTGAGAATGATTTTTGTGTTTTCCCCCGAATAAACCTTCCAATGTTCAGCCCACCAGTCTACATATTCTTTCGTAACTAAAGGCGATGAGGAGGCACTGCTTCGTATGATTAGCTTGGATGATGTACCCAACAAAGTGCAATATTGCCAAAGTTGAATGAGTTCAACCAACTCACAAGTAAGAATCTCTTTCTTTATGTGGCCAGGAATATCTTGACAAAAACCATGTTGCTGGCTGAATTGATGGGGATTGTAAGCTTCAACGATACGTATTGCTCCGCTCCGAAATGTCAAATGGCTAGGCCACAGAGCCATGAAAAGATCTTTGTAGGTATTGGATATGCCCGCATCATCTGTCATTGAGGTTTGCCCTTGTGTGCGCAAGTTTTGAAGCCTTGAGGGATTAACGTTGTGGAATAATTCGCGTGCCTCAGTGAGTTCAGAGTGTTTGGCCATATTCTCTCATGCATATTTCACCATCTGAGCTCCAACTGATTTAAGTTTGGATGGAAAATGTGTTTGAAGATATCGCCTGATCCAGTTGTATACATAATGAATAGGGAAGGTGACGGTGGAGTCGCTCAAACTCCTTGAGGTGGATATCTCTCTCAAACTGCGGTAGATGCTTGCTAATATAGGAACTGCTAAAGAAAAAAAATCGCCATGAGCCATTTTACTTGCGACTTTGAAAACAGAAGCACGTACCATATCAACTTTACGATATGGTAAAGTAAAGCTGCATAACCAATATGAAAGAAAAGCAGCCAAATAACTCTCGCCCCTGATTTTCTCTTTGATCTCCAACTGCAGAAATGGCTCATCATACTCCTTAGTGCGTGATAAAAGAGATGTGTTGATATTCCCACCAAGGATTACGCGATGGCTTTGGCTTGACAAGCCTCTTTCTGGATGATCTTGAAGGTGGCTGTGCATATCTAGTCGAGCCTCTAAACCAAAACCCAATCCAGTCAGAAATAGATACACCATTGGAGTCCTTTGGAAGCATGTGGTATGCTGCGACTAGGTACTTCTAGCTTCGCTGCAAAGAAGGCTGGCAGGTGCCGGCATCAAGCAACTCCTTGGCAAATGGAACAACTTCGTCATAGAAATCTCCACGTATCGGCAATCCACAAAGTCCACGAAGGTCCCATAAAGAAATCGACAGTTCTCCAATAGCAGTATGCAATGTGTTTGTAGAATGGCATCATAGCTCGAGGAATCCTTAGAGGACATTCTTGTTGCAAACGTACGTGAAAAGAGAGGCATGAACAACTGCATAGGTCTTGGATTGACGAGGAGTGTCTGCATGATGGCCCAGCACGTCCTCTGCCCACTCCCAATAGGCAGTGTGAAAAGATACATCGTCAAACTTAGACGCTGGAAGTCTCCACAAGCCTCTATTGGTGTTGAGATAGTGGTTTGGAAGTAAGAGTTCTGCATGCATGGCTCCGATGTCATGAAGTGATGATTTCAACAGCAAGACCTTAGAACAAGCGGAAGCACCAGAACGCTAATCAATCGTCTCCTTAGTTGTCTCCTCGGACCATTCAGCAACATGCATGGAGTGGTTTGATCAAGCGAGCATCCACAACCATTTCATACACACAGAAAGTCATGCTTTTGGCTTTGGGGAAGTCTTTGTCACATCGAATCACGATGCATGGAGTTGGTTCACTATAGTCTTTGATATCTATCTTCGGCCTTGTTGTAAAGGAAAGGTATTTTTCATTTAGTATCTTAATGATGGAGAAGTAACATGAAAAGAGAAGACGAGTTGTTTTGCTCCAAAAGAAAGAGGATTATACCAACATTCTACCTTTCACGGATTCAAGTTAGTAGGAGATGATTGCAATAGTGATCCAGTAATTCTTTGATGGCTTTAAAACCTACAGAAAATTAACAAAAAAAGAAAAGGAATCAGGAATGAAATAAAATTCTCTTCTTGCACAAATTTGCTAACAGGAGTTGTGCAGATTTGTAAACATGGCCTTGTGAAACTATGATGAATGATATAGGCCAATTATCAACAAGAAACACATATCATCATACCCATTTGACAGAAGCCAGCGATCTAAGTCGAAGAGAATTCACTGTTATGTGAAGAAGACTCTGCATTGAGAGCTTTTATAGAGTGTTCATTCTTCTTCAAGATTCTTGAAAAAGAGTAATGCAGGAATTGATATCTGGTATTTTTTTTCTTCTTGATCATCCCAGATTGGCTTCCCAAAATAGAGAAAATATTGCCCATGAGTCTGAGCTTCCACATGGAAACTTCCGCAATTTGATGATTGAGTTTAGAATTGAAAAAAAAAAGAAGAAGAAGAAGAGGAGGTTCTGCTTGGAAAGAAACAAAATTGAATGAGAAGAAGATAGCTAAGTTGTTCTCTCTGATTCAAGGAAAGCAACGACCAGCTAATGAAATTTCTCTCAACTGTTTACAGTGATCTTTTTTGGCTAACGATGGAAGTTCTGATTTGGGATTTTGCCTTACGCTGGAGAAGGAAACAGATGGAAATTTTGCTGATTTGCTGTTACTTTGCTGGTTTGTTGTATAGTGGAAAAGAAAAGAAAACAGACTCTCTAAATATGGGCGGTCCTGTAGTAAGGTATATGCTGGAAAAAAAGAAAAAAAAAAAAAGAGAGAAGAAGAAAATTTTGGAGAAAAAAAAGGATGAAACCCGCCGCTGGCGGGGTCATGCAGAATGTTCTGTATGGCATATTGATTTGGCAAATAAGACAATGGAATTGGGGTTTCTTTATTCAAAGATTTAAATTGACGTGGGCCCGTGCATCAAAGTGAAAGAAAAAGTTGATTTTCCAATTGTTAAAAAAAAAAAAACGAAGAAGCTGCTTGGTTGTTTCCATATTGCACCTCTTGGCTTATTTCCAGAATCTGCTATGGTTCACTCTTTTAATGCTACTTGGTCAAAGGTAGTCTAAATTTGACTACAAAATCACATATGACCACCGTATTTGATTTTAAAAAAAAATAAAAATGATGATGATGAGGATGATTAAGAAAAATTAAAATCAAGTACTTCAAATTTCGCCTTATATTTGCACTTGGCATATTCTTCCTCGAGTTTTGACGTGGGAGCATTTGTTGGCATCAAAATTTTATTAGAATAAATCACAATTTAATAACTCAATTAAATCAGCTATTGATTTGAGTCTCAAATTAAAGTTCATAATAAATTTGGGCTTTATTAAATGGGTCAATTCAAAATGAATTTTAAAATATCTTATTTGTTTTGGATTAACTAATTGGGTCAAAATAAATTTTAATATGGTCAATTAGTTAATTAAGTCTATCTCAAGTGGTATCCAAGCCCAAAGGGAGACTCAAGCTTCAAGTTATCAAACCCTAATTTGTGCCTATAAAAAGGGGTGCTGGGATACATACCACACATCAAGAAATTCAAGCATCAAGCTCTCAAATCCGAGCTCTTGCCCCGAAGAAGTGCTACAACCACAAGGGTTCTACATCTTCTTCAGCATTAAATTCTGAAGACCTTGATATCAAAACAAATACTTGATCTCAAGGAAGTTCGTGATTTCCTCCGTAAATCTAAAAGGGAATTACGCATCCGATTCAAGAACAGGCATCAAGCCCTTGAATCAAATTCCAAGGAGAAGAATCAGAGGATTAATCTTCAATTATGGAGATATTTTCAGATATTGTTACCACTTTTTATTTTCAATAAATATTGAATTTGTTCGTATTTTTCTTGTCTTGTAATTCTTTTTGCAGACACGAAATTTGTGTGAACAATATTTATTCGTTATAGGCTAATGGATTCACATATTTCGATATTCGTAAACTAATATTCAAATAATTATCATCGAATATAAATATTCAAAAAATAATTTGAATATGAATAATTTTAATCAAATATGGATGCATTTCAATAATTATAATCGAATTCGATATACAAATATATCCAAATTCAACTAATATTTGATGGATATAAATTCAGATATCATGCATATATATCCGTTGAATTCGTCTCCATATTCGAATATTTGAAAAATTGATCGGATAAGAATATAAAAACACTATATCCGATCCATTTTTTATATTGGACTATTCAGTGTTGTTGGGCTATTCATTTCATATTATTTCAAGCTCTAATTATTCATCCCTTTACGTACGCGCGGAGTGTTAAATTCACACATCAAGAAAGTAAATGAATAGTAATCTTATATATGGTATTAAACAATCTTCAATTCTTGAGTTAGATTTTGTAGTGAATAATGCTTAAAGTTTGTTCTTTGACAACTCTCACTTGATGTAATTATGTTTCCACAATGGAGAACAAAAACAGTACATCATTCTTTTGGACAAAATTTACTATTCCATCTATCTTAAAATAAAGGGTCTAGTTTGTTTCAACACAAAGTTTAAAATGAGATTTAAAAAATATATGATTTTTGGTGATCTAATATTATCATTTAAAAGTAATAGTTGAAAGTTTCTTATTTAGGTACTTGAACAAAACAGTAAATTTCGGGAACTTAAATATTTTGTAACACAAGCACGTAACAAAGAAACAAGACATGAGTCCCACACACACTTCAATCACACACTATCTTTAAGAAAAAGTCTACTGTCTCAACTAGATATTTTCCCAAAAGATCAACAGGGCATTGTCCCACCAGCAACATCAACAAGATTGCCACAGTTAGTATGGACAGAACAATCATATCTTAAACTGAAAACATTCGAATTCTAATGTAGACAAGCATATTAATACATCTTACGAGCAAACAACCACTAAAATGTCATCATAAAACAACCAATTTCAAGAACTGAAACAAAAGAAACAATCATTTGTCCTTAGTTTCTTTTCCTCATCCGCAGTCTAATTGAGCCACTGGATTGCAACTTCCGACGGTGGAGCCGCTGCAAGAGTTGGGCTATTGCAGACACTGCCATCAGAGTGTGAAAACAGTGTCCTCTGAAGAACCCCAGATGGGGATGAAACGGTGGTAGCCGGTGTGCTGCTGACGGAATTATAGGGCGAAGCTGGATTGGATGAGGCCCCAACGGCCAGTGATCCCGGCTGGAGAGCCTCCCCCAACGGCCCTCCTTGTGCAAATTGCTCCCAAGAAATGGGGCTTAACCACGTTGAAACTTTTGCCTCGTGATGAATATTTCTCATTTCTTCGTCGAGGACTTCTCCAGCAGCCATAGCCATCGATAAATCAAGTGAAGGTGAGAGATCTCCCTTGGAGGATTCGACATCCCCGTTGCTTGTTCTATTAATATTGTCCATTGACCAAGCATCAATGAAATAAGTTGGGGCCTCAATTTCTGGGGCAGGAAAATTTGGATAAGAAAACATATTCAATGGCTGATGATGATGATTCACATAATCTTGATGAAATATTGGTCCACTAGAGCTATAAACAGAAATCCCATCATTTGCCAATCCCATATTTGCTTCCATTAAATGCTGCCATGGCTGTTGTTCGGCGCTGTTTCTTCCGGCCATCGGTGCTTCCATCATTAAGCCCAAATCCCTTGAATACACAACCAAAACATGAGTAAAAATTCAAGATTTTGAGCAAATATCTTCAAACCACAAGCCAAAATCAATACACGACCAAAAACATGAGCAAAAATTCAAGATTTTTAGCAAATCCCTTCAACCCATAAGCTAATATCAATATATAAGCAAGCATTCAATATGTTAGGCGAACCCCTTCATTCCACGAGCCAAAATCAACGCTCAACCAAAAACATAAGCAAAAATTCAAGATTTTAAGCAAATCCCTGCAATCCACAATCCAAAATCAATACCACAAACAAAACACAAAGCAAAAAGTTCGAGATCTTGAGCAAATCCCTTCAATCCACAAGCAGAAGTTAAAGATTCTAAGCAAGATACCGCCGACATATAAAACCACAAACAAAATCTACCTATCAGTGGTTCCCTTATAAGAAGGTATAGAGATGCTAAGATCAGTTTTAGCATTGAACAACAGAAGGGGCTCATTTGCTGCAACAAACTCAGCAGTAGAGTTAGATTGAACTGTGGGAAGAGATCTGCTTTGCTCAAGACGAGTTTTCTTGTGATTTTCACCATTATTTTTAACTTCCACAGGCTTTCTTGAACGGGGACGGCCTCTATGAAGGTGGCGCTCACAGTATTTCTGGTGAGCCGCCACCTCTCTTGAGCACCTCCATTTCTTGCCATCTGTCCTTTTACATCTCCCAGGCTCTGGATCTCCGTTTTTGGAGCTTCTAACATTATATATTGCTTCAAAAATCCAAGAAGGTTCAAGTGAGCAAAGGCCAAAAAACCCAGTACTGAGAAAGAAAGAAATACTAATAGAGGTAAACAGAAGGTAATTTTACAAGAAGGAGAAGAGTCTGGAGGAAAATTTCTCGAGAAAAGAAGATCAGGAGGCACAGGCACAGAGGAAATCATGTATTTATATATCATAGCTTGTCTTTCAAGTTCTTTCCATTGAGCAGATGTAAAAGGAAACCCCACAGTCGCCGCCATTCCTGCAGCTGAAACAGTTCAAAACAAGAAAAGAAAAGGAAAAACAGTCAGAATTGCAGTGACCTTTCTCTTTCTGACATTTAAAGAGAAAAAATGGAGGGGAAAAAATGTAAAAGGAAGGAAGGAAATTTAATTTTACCTGGGGATTTGTAGGAAGGGAAAATGCCAAAAGGCTGCAAATTATTAGTAGTACTCTTTGCAAAATTTTCACCACCAGAAGAAGATGAGTATGTATTGCCCACCGCCTCGTTAGCTCCGCCGCCATTGTTAGTGGGCCCCACAACTCCACCACCACCACCACCGCTAACGCGGCCGCCGTCATCACCATCATTAGTACGAGCAGATGGGCGGTCCAGATTCTTTCCTTGATGCTGATGATGATTGCTGCCCATCATGCAAATCTTGGAAGGGAATTCTTCAGTACTGATTTCAAACTTCATCGAACTACCAAACTCACCATCTGATTTTGATGATGATTTCTTGTCTGAAACGCTAAACCCACTACTAGAATTAGCCCCCTTTTCCATTACAACTTTTTTCCTTAAACAGAAAATCCAACTTTTTCACCGAAATAATCACTGACCAAAATAGCAAAGGTATGACTGAAATTTGAAGAAACCACCACAGTTTACTGACCGACCCCTCTCAAAACAAGAAATGACATCAAACCACAACCAAATTTCTCCAAAAGAAAATTCTTCTTTCGTGATAAAAGGGTACTTCTTTTACTGGGATTTCAAGAAACAATACTAAAGAGAGCTTTGCTTTGCTTTATCTTTGTCCACTGCGTGTCTGTGTGTGTGTGTGTGTGTGTGTGCGTGTGTGAAAAAGAGAAAGAGAAAAGGGAATTTTTATTAGGAAGTGGTATGGGGTCTGAGCTTGGAATTTAGTTATTGTTTTGCCGCCATTCTCGGCCTTTGCTCTGCTTCCATACTTCCAAACATTCGCACCCTTGACTATGCAAGGAAATTAAAAAAATATGAAATTAAAAAACTTTTTTCGTCTTCTCCCTATCTCTCTTAATTAATACATTGTTTGTCCCGCTTGACCACCGTACTGCCACTATTTTAATTATTTATTTATTCGAGGAGAAATTATGATTATGTTTGGTTACATTTTGCCAAATCAAATTTATGAGTTATTTTTTTGTCAAAATAACAAATACTAATTCTCATAATGCCCTTTTAAATCAACTTATTTATTATAAAAGAAATTTATATACATACATATATGTATCATAATATTTTATCATTATTTTTATAATTAAAAATTATATTCAATCATCATATATACATATTATATTTTATTATTATTTTTTAATAAACAAATATTATTTAATTTAATTTAATTTTCACACCAAAAATTCAACAAAAAAAATATTAATTTAACTGCTACAATAGAAATTATCTTCTCTCAAAATATAAATAAACATGTCAAAACATAAAAAAATATATCACATTCTTTAACACAAATTTTACATTCCCCAACCCATTCTCAAAATTCATTCTTTCAAAATATACAATTTATATCCAAATATTACTTATGTGTTTGGATTAGGCATCCTTTTTTTATTACATGTAAAATAGTAAAAACAGAGTATGTGTCCATTCAATGAATTTTATGTTGTCTATTTAATATAAAAATATCTGTTTTGTTCCTTGTGTTGGACATTGGAGGAAGAGACTAAAAAGTTAATACGATTCAATTTCAGATTTATTTAAATACAATGAATAAAGACGTAGTTCAAGAATTGACGTGTATTCAAATTATAAGAGGTAATATCTATTGATATGTTCGTATATATTGATGAAATTATTGTTATTGCAATTAAATAAGTAATACCAAACATGCGCCTAACAAAATTACAAGTGGCCAAAGTTGTACTTAAAAGTAATAGTAATATGTTGGCACACGATGACAGCATTGCCGATGTAATTAATTAATAAAACATTCAAAAAACCCTTACATTTTTTATGTAATTCTCAAAAATTGAGATAATGAAAATAATTTTACTAGTTCTCGAAGGATTATAAAAATAATATAAATTGAGGTCCATATATCTATAGAGTATTTGAAAGAAAGAAATAAATATAAATAACATATTTTATAAATTATTTGTTGTGTAAATGATTTGGTGAAACTAAAAAATAAAAATATATCGATAGAGAAAGATTACGTCTTTACTAAGGACACCTCAATATAAGAAAGGATGGGCCAAAAGTATAAAAAATATTATGAGATAAAATATTAATATTACCATATATAAATCAATAATTAATAGTTTAACTAAATATGTGTCCAATTTAATGATACGATATGAGGGGTCTGGTATTCTTTGTCCCAATTCTTGAGACTTCAAAATCAATAAGGTGGATGGCATTTATTTATGTTGCTTTATATCTATTTATTTATAGTGATCTAAGAGTGATAAGCATGCAAGCACATAATAATGCGATGCAACTATGATACAAAATCTTGGTTGTAATAAAATGATTGTGAATGTCATCAAAACATTATTTATTGGCGTAGATTTTAATGCTACTCGGTCTAAATATCTTATAGTCCTCATTTATATTTTGTTCATATAATTTAAATAAAAATTTATGTTTCAAAAATACAACTTATAGAAATATAAATAATTTTAAGTATTTTTTTTATGGATAAATTATTAAGTATTGCTTTTTGAAAGAAATGAACTCAAGAATTTGTATTATTAGAAAATTTGAGGAAATAAAACTTTGAGAAATTTTTACATTTTTAACATTAAAAGTTTTGTTAAGTAAACTTTGAAACAAGATTTCAAGAACAAAAACCCCTAAGTGCAATTTAGTTTTCTCATATCCCAACTTCAATTAATTGTGAAATATTTATTTATGAATGGGACAAACTCTTCTACTAAATTCTTGGGCTCTTTTTTCTTTTTCTTTTTCTTTTTAAATATATATATTAAAAAAAATCAAATTTCAACAAAAAAAAGCCGACATCAACAAAAGAAAAGCATCTCCCCATTGAGTTTTTGATTATTTTTATTTAAATAATACTTAATTTAGTAATTTATCAATTAAAAAATATATATTTTTAAGGAAAAAAGAAAAAGAATACTATTTCACCAATACTATCTCAATTTGTAAGACCTCTAATTGGTCCTTATAACAAAAAGTTATCAAAGCCATTATAGAATTTCACATAGTTGAAATTGAACTACGTATTTGAAAAAAATTGAATGTGATGATTACAAAAGTTAGAGACAACAAAAGTAATCTTGAAATGACAAAGAAAAAGAATAATATGGTACCTACGCATGTAACATAATCATGAGTTTTTGATTGGAACAAAAGTTCATCATTCTTCATCTTATTTGTTGATGGTTTCCTATAATTTATAAACAAATTTCTAGTTCTAAGTTGGATTATAATATAATATAAAAGATATGGATAGCTTTTTATGCAACCAAATTAACATGAAGGAAATTTCTTTTACATGATTTTAAAATATATAGTTAAAACTCAAAAAAAAAATTTAAACACACGCACATATATTTAATAAAACATTTTGTAAAATATTTTATGACTTATAAAGTATAGTAACATGCTTGTAAATTTAAAAAAAAAAAAAAATTAGCAATGTCAAATAGTTTATAAAATAGTTTGTAAATTACAAAATTTATGTATTGATGTATTGTAAAAATGATTTATTTTGCTCTGAATGTTTAAAATTTTTATTTATAAATAAAAGTTAACATGTGATAAATTTTTAAAGGAACTCCTAAAATATGTAAAATTAAAATATTTAAAAATAAATTTATCCAAAACTCATTTAAAATCTTGGATTTTGATTTCTGAGTAACAAATTATCCACAAGCGAAACATGGGATATGAAAGAAGTCAGAAGAAAATAGAGATGGGTCTATCGTCCACTCACCTACTCATCACCGTCGGATTGAGATGAACGGACCACCATCTCCTTTAATTCAATGATTATAATTAAATAAGGTATACTACATTCAATATAATTAAGAGAGAGAGAGAGAGAGAGAGAGAGAGAGAGACGAAGACGAGTCTATAATGCACCGATCCACTCATCACCATATGACTAAAAAGAATGAATCATTTTATTGGATCTAGCATTTTGTATCCAACCCAATTAAGATGAATATATAGTGCCTTAATTCACTTATCTCCATTGGATTAAAAAGAATGAATATTTTTTTAATATATATTCTATTTAATTTAATTATTATTATTAAACTAAGTGTATTGCACTCGTTCTAATTATAAATATGATGAGGAGGTGGAGAGCATGGGAAATAACTAGTAAGGCATGGAAAGGACAAGTGGGAAAGCATTAATGATGGGGAGGCAAGAATTAAAGGTGGGGGGAAGGACAACTGTATAATGGAGATAGAATGAGATATCAAGTCACTATCAAATACACACCAAGACAAGAAGTACCTCCAAATTACGCCATACCCTTTCAACCCTCAACTCAACAAAACAATCCAACAAATGATTCATCTCTTCATGTTCATCCTTACTTGGTATAATTTAATTTGAATTAACAGATATAAATAGAAAAATTATAAATTCAAACATAAATTTATTTATAGTAGCAATCGTGAATTTATTTATAATTCAAAAAAAAAAAAAATCTATTTGACACTTTAATAAAGTTATGATGGCAAGATCGTCATTTAAATAATAATTATGACGAATGAATATTTTATCATAACTAAGCACCTCTATTTATAATCACGCTCAATGAGAATTGATGTTTAGCTTCTTTTTTTTAATAAAAGAGTTCTTTAGTCGTTAAGTTATGTTAAAGTGTGATATGGGATAACCCAAGTTCCTAAGCCCAAACCTAGGCCCAAACCAAGTCGGCCTAGTCAGGTGCCCAGGGCCCATAAACTTAATTGACCTCGCTCTACCAGGCCAGCCTAGAGACACGCTGCCAAGCCCAGCCAGACGCCCAAGACCCATGGAACTCCTCGACCTCAGCCAACCGTATCGGGTCGAGTCGGAGGTCAAGAATAGTACAGTACCCTGTCACCACATTAAATGCCATGACGGACACCACGGCTCCACATTAATGGCGCATGCCATCTCCCCTCACCGCCTCATACAGCAGGCGCCGCTACAGTGTACTATCTTATCCTTAAAACCTGGAAGGACAGTTAGCTGGAAATATTCAAATAAGGGAAATGACTAATTACCCCTGGCACAAGGCTAAGGGCCCCTGGGGGTACCGGGGGGCTTCCCGAAAATTTCTTCGAATGGAGAATGATATAAATACCATCAATCTAACCTTCTAAAGGTACGCACTCATATACACTCAAAAGCCCTCACTCCGCTGCTCGATTCTTGAGGTTGATTTCTACTGACTTGAGCATTGGAGGGCCTAAGCTGAGGGCCTCTCGGCTAGCCTAACGTTTACTGTGATTGCAGGATTCTTCCCTAATCAAGCAGGAACCCGAACTTCTCAGGGCGAGTTCCCCCTATATCCTAACCCGAACACCTGTCCAACGAATTGAACCCTCATCAAAGTGGATCAAGAATAATTATAGATTTTTAAATTAAATAATATAATACTTTTCACCATATATTTTTTTAAAAATTAATATTAATCACTTGATTAGATTTGTCGGCTGAAATTATAAGAGATACTTTTACCATCTTTTTATTTAATTTAATACAATTTTTTTTAATATAAAGTAGTATTTTGTTTTATTTTTCAACTTCATTTTTTATTTCATTCTCTTTAAAATCAAACATTTAGCCCAACATATATTTTTTCTTAAAATATTATAACAAAATCCTATAATTTCAAATCATTTATATCTTCAATTTAGTATGTTAATAGAAGTATATATTTAATTATTTTCACGTAAAAATATTATATGTGATGATGAATAGATCTGTCGCCTGACATAGAGGATCAATCGTTTGAAGGCATCGTCCTACCGACATGCATTTGGTGGGATTTTGTCATGAAATGACACATCAAATTGTGAGATAGGGGGTATAACTTATAAACTATATCTCAAACCTTCAACTCCTTTCGATGTGGGATAATTAGATATCATCATAGCCCCTCAATTAAGTAGCCTAGGAAGAAGCATATAATTGTCTTTCCACAAACAACATTATATGATAATGACCAGATATATTGCCTTACATGGAGGGCCAACGGTTTTGTGGTATTGTTTAGACGGTACACATTTGTTGGAGGTTTTGAATTTTGAAAGGCTTTGATGAGCGGAAATAGTTTATAAAACATCTCAAACCTTCGACTCCTTCCCATATAGAACAATTAGATATCATTAATATGATATGAAAATGTTGATTTTGCATGAAATTTGGGATACAAATGACGAGAAATGAAAGAAACGAAGTGGAGTAGGCTTGGAGCGACCAAGCGCTGCAGCACCAGAAAGCCAGCGCTGTGCCCCGTAGTGTCGGGCTTACAGCTGCAAGCACCGCAGCACCGGACATCCAGCAGTCGGCACCGCGAACTGGCGCATGGGCCAAGAACTCTTTTCACGGGTATTTAAGCAGTTTTCTCTCAGGATAATTAGGAAAAGACATAACACTAGGGTTTTTAGACTACTTTTTAGTTAGATTCATGAAACGGAGTTTAGAACAAGGGTGTTAGGTGTTCTTGTGAGATTTGTGGATTCAAGTTTGTACTTGTTACTTGATTTGAGATCAATAGATTTCTTTTATTTGTCGGGTGGATTAGGCACATCATCGAACCACATTAAATTCTATTGTCATATTTCATGGAATTACTTTATTATTATTTCATAGTTTTTACAATAGATTCTCCTGTGTTTCAACAAATTAGTATTGGAGCAGGTTGAATCAGATGTTAGGTATGACGTACAAGGTAGAGAAATTCGATGAGAAGAACGACTTTGGGTTGTGGAAGATGAAAGCTCACGCCCTCCTGTGTCAATAAGGTTTATAGAGAGTGTTAAAGGATAGAGATTCCTTGCCAGAGACGCTTACAGACGAAGAGAAAGACGAATTTATGGCGAAGGCTTATGGTACTTTGGTGTTATCATAGGCAAGTAATGTACTGAGAGAGGTCGCCACAGAAAGTACGCCAACGAACTTATGGAAGAAGCTGGAGAGTTTATATATGATGAAGTCCCTAACAAATCGACTGTATTTAAAACAACGGTTATACACATTGAGTATGAAGAAAGGTACATCTATCACTAAGCATATTAATTTTTTGGGTAAATTGCAAGCACCCCCCTGGGATAGAAGAAATGGGCAAAAAACACCCTTGTGAAAAAATAATATACAAAAAACACCCTCATATTTTGAAAAATCATGCGACAAACACCCCTGAAATTGTTGGCCTTCCTCACGCACCTGTGTGTGCGACTGGGTGTGGGTTTTTGTGTGTGAGAAGCCGATTATACCCTAACTTATAAGCCGTTGGATTTTATACTTAAGAATCAATGGTCCAGATTAAATCCAGTATATTTTTTTGAAAAAATATTAAAAAATATTATTTTATATATAATATAATATATATATGTATAATATATAATTTATAAATACATTGCCCCCTACCCCCACCACCAGCTGCCAGCCCCTCCCCCCCCCAACACCATCGACTGCCATGGCTGCCGGCAGCCACGAGCAGCCGGCCCCCAATAGCCAAATTGCTACCGGCGAAAAGAAAAAGGAAAAAAGAAAAAAGAAAAAGCAGGCCGCAAAGCTGCCATGGCAGCCGGCGCCCGGCAGCCAAATGGTTGCCACCAGAAAAAAAAAAAAAATGGCGGCCCAGCTACATAGCTGCCATGGCCAATCGGCAAGTGGCCAGGCCATGGCAACCGGCGAAAACAAAAGAAAAAAAAGAAAAATGTCAGCAGCCATTTTGCCATGGCGGCAAGTGGCCGGATCTGGCCAAATCCGGCCAATACCATGGCTGCCATAGCAGCCTGTTAGGGTTTGGGGAATGAGGGGTTGGGGTTTGGGGGTTTGGGGGGGGGGGGGGAAGGGCCTTGGGAAGGGTATATAGTATAGATATTTGTTATATATAATTTATATATATGTTTTAGATAAATTTATATATGTATATGTATATTATACATATAAGTATAAAATAAAAAGTATATGTGTATATATTTATAGATAAATTTATATATTTTATATATAACTACAAATAAAAAATTTATTGTATATTTTTACAAATATTAAATATTATTTAATTTGTAATGAACTAAAGAAAAGTTCATTAAAATTTATATATATGTATACATATATTATAGGTATAAATAAAAATATATATGCATATATTTATACATGAATTTATAAATAAAAATATATATTATAATCCTTATAAATATTAAATATTATTCAATTTGGATCAAATAAAAATTATACACATAAATTTATATATATGTATACATTTATTATATGTATAAATAAAAATATATATATGTATATATTTATACATGGATTTATAAATAAAATATATGTTATATATTATTTTTATAAATATTAAATATATATTATATATATTTTATAAATATTAAATATTATTTAATATGTTATATATATTATATGTTATAAAATATATAGTTTAAAAATAAGTTATATATATTATATTATAAAAATATGTTATAATCTTTTTATAAATATTAAATATTATTTAATTTGGAATGGATAAAAAATAATTAAAAATTGTTAAAAATAATAAGTAAAATAAAAATAAAAGTGACGTAAATTTTAATTTTACTTAAGGGCAAGTCTGTGTTTTTACTACTCAATGGGCATCAAACAAGAAGAAGTAGGTGGTGAGCATGATTTTAAAAAATATAAGGAGTTTTTTTGTACATTTTTTTTTTGACAAGGGGGTATTATGCCCATTTCGAATATCACAGGGAGTAAATTGCAATTAGCCCTAATTTTTCCAATAAGGTCATTCTGGATCTTGCAAGTATAGATGTTAAAATTGAAGATAAAGACCAAGCATTAATTCTCTTGTGTTCTCTGCCAAAATCTTTTGAGCACTTGGTTACTACTTTGTTGTACGAGAGGGATACGATTTCAATGGAGGATGTAGAGGCCTGATTGAATTCCAACGAATTGAGAAAACATGTCATGGATAGCAATGATAGTGAAAGTAGGGAAGAATTGGTAGCGAAAAGGAGACCGAGAGAAAGGAGAAGAAGTAGAGATCGATCGAAGTCCCGGACCAAGCCTAGAAACGGTAAGAAGTGTCTTAGATGCGGTGGAAAGGGGCATTGGAAACGAAATTGTCCGGAACGAGGAAAGGCGAAGGATGCAGTTGAAACTTCTGATCATAAACAGAATGATGTCGCATGAATTATTGAGGATTAGTCTGATGGTGGGCTAGTTCTCAACGTTGCCGAAATTTTATTAAGCTCTGAATGGATTTTGGATAGTGGTTGTTCCTACCATATGTGCCCACAAGAAGATTGATTGACCATTTTTCAAAAATATAATGGTGGTAAAGTGCTTATGGGAAACGATGCTTCTTGTAGGGTTGTAGGAATTAGTTCAGTTTGTATCAGAATTTATGATAGCATAGTAAGGACTCTAACATATGTGCATTATGTTTCAGATCTGAAGAAAAATCTGATATCACTGGGTACTATAGACAAGAATGGTTGTGAGTGCAGAGTTTGAGATGGGGTTCTGCAGGTTTCCAAAGGTACATTGCTTATCATGAAGGGAGACAAGTGGAATAGCCTTTACATATTGCAGAGAAACATGATTTATGGTACTGCAAGGGTTTCTTCATCAATCAATGATACTACAAAACTGTGGCATATGCGGCTTGGGCATATGAGTGAGAAAGGGATGTTAGAACTGAGCAAACAAAGTTTGCTTTGTGAAGAGAAGATTGGAGAGTTGGATTTCTACGAGCAGTGTGTGCTTGGCAAGCAACAAAAGGTGAAGTTCGGCACTACAATTCACAGGACCAAGGGCACCTTAGATTACATTCACTTAGATCTTTGGCGGCCTTCTCAGGCTCCTTGAAAGGGAGGTGTTAGGTACATGCTGACATTTATTGATAATTTCTCATGGAGAGTATAGGTGTACATGCTAAAGTATAAGGATGAAGTGTTTGACAACTTCAAGTAATGGAAGACCTTAATTGAGAAGCACAAAGGAAATGAGATAAAGCACTTAAGGACTGACAATGAATTGGAGTTCTGCAACAAGAAATTTCAGGAATTTTGCAATAAGAAAGGAATTATGAGGCATCGCACAGTTTTACATACACCACATCAGAATGGAGTTGCAGAACGGATGAATAGGACTATCTTGGAAAGAGCTAGATGCATGGTCTTTAACGCTTGATTATCTAAGGATTTTTAGGCAGAAGCGATTAACACTGTTTGTTATTTGGTGAGTAGGTCACCATCGATTGCTTTGGACTGCAGGACAATGGAATTATGGAAGTTTGGTTCGAGTCTCCTGCTGATTACTCAAATCTGACAGTATTTAGGTGTCCAGCTTATGCTCATGTCCGGGATGGGAAGCTTGAGCCAAGGGCTATGAAGTGCATATTTCTAGGCTATGCAGATGGAGTCAAGAGTTATCGTTTGTGGTGTAATGATGACAAGAGCTCCAAGATGATTATTAGCAGTGACGTGACATTTGATGAGTTTGCTATGATGAAGAAGGTGGAGCAGTTCGAAAGCAGTCAACAGGGTGTTAAGGATGAGGTGGAGTTTGAACTTAACACTCCACAAGTTTCAAAGGGAAAACAAAAGGTGATAGATGAAACTAATGAAAATTCATTATTACTTAATCAACAATAGGAAAATGAACCACTACAAAATTATTGCTTGTCTCGCGATAGGGTGAGGAGGCAGATCAAACCATCACAACGATATGCATGTTTAGATTTGGTTGCTTATACTTTGAGTTCGATTGAGGAGTTTGTAAGAGATGATCTAGTCTCATACAAAGAGACAATTTTCGGGTCAGATTCAAATAAATGGGTTGTAGCTATGAGTGAAGAGATGGAGTCCCTACACAAGAATATCACATAAGAGCTATTTGATGTACCCAAAGGGCAAAAGATTGTAGGTTGCAAATGAATCTACAAGAAAAATAAGGGGATCCCCGGGTTTGAAGATGCTAGATACAAGGCACAATTGGTTGCTAAGGGTTTTACTCAGAGAGAGGGAGTTGACTTTCTTGAAGTATTCTCACCAACTGTAAAACACACTTCTATTTATGTTTTACTTGCCATGGTTGCTCTATTTGATATGGAGCTTGAGCAGATGGATGTTAAAACAGTATTTTTGTATGGTGTGTTGGAAGAACAAATCTACATGAGTTGAGAAAAGGTCATTATATGGCTTTAAACAGTCTCCCATACAATAGTATAAAAGGTTTGATGCTTTTATTACCAATATAGGATATACTAAAAGCAAATTTGATTGTTGCGTATATTATAAAATTTGTAGTGACAGCATTCTCGTATATTTGATGTTGTACATTGATGATATACTGATTGCCTGTAGAAATATATCTGAGATCAATCAATTAAAAGCTTAGTTAAGTGAAGAATTTGAGATGAAGGATTTGGGCAGTGCAAAGAAGATTTTGGGCATGGAGATCTTCCGAAACAGACACGCAGGATTGTTGTACTTATCTCAACGACATTACATTGAGAATGTACTTGAGCGATTTGGGATGGATAAGTCCAAACCAGTTAATACGCTACTTGCAGCTCATTTTATGCTCTCATCAGATCTATCACCGAGTACTGAGGAAAAGGTGGAGCACATGTCTAATGTGTCATATGCTAGTGCAGTGGATAGCTTGATGTACGTCATGGTGTGCACTAAGCCAGACATTTCACATGCAGTTGGTGTTGTGAGTAAGTACATGCACAACCTAGGAAAGACTCATTGGTAGGCTGTGAAATGGATAATGAGGTATCTGAGAGGCTCTGCAGACAGATGTTTGAGGTATATTCAATTGAATTCTACTACTATAATTATTGGCTATGTGGATGCGGATTATGCAGGAGATTTGGACAACAGAAGGTTCATGACTGGGTATGTGTTTTGTGTTTCGAGTTGTACGGTAAGCTAAAAGGCGACTTTGCAATCATCAGTTGCATTGTCTACAACAGAAGCTGAGTACATGGCTTTAGCTGAAGATGTGAAGGAAGGCATTTAGCTAAAGGGGCTGATTAAGGACATGGGTATGGATTCTGATATTACTTCAATATTTTATGATAATTAGAGTGTCATACACTTGTCAAAGAATCAAGCTTTTCATAAAAGAACAAAGCACATTGACATAAGCTATCATTTTGTTCGGGATATGATGTCTCAAGGTGTCATTCTAGTTAACAAGGTTGGGACTAAGGATAATCCGGCAGACATGTTGACTAAGGCTGTTCCAGAAATCAAATTCGAGCATTACTTGAATTTGGTTAACATTTGCAGACTCAGATGACAGGCCCTTTTGGTGCAGGGACAAAAAAGATTGATGGTGAATTTCAAGCCAATGTGGTGACTTGTTGATTTTGCCTTGAAATTTGGGCTACAAATGATGAGAAACGAAAGAAACAAAGTAGAGTATGCTTAGAGCGATCGAGCGTCACAGCATCAGAAAGCCAGAGCCAAGCATTCAGCAGTCAACGCCGCGGCGCTGGCCATTCAGCATCCGGCACCGCAGTGCTATAAAGTCAATGCCGTGCACAGGCCTATGGGCCAAGGACTCTCTTTTGTAGGTATTTAAGCAGTTTTCTTCTGGGACATTTAGGAAGAGACATAATACAAGGATTTTCTAGACTGCTTTTGAGTTAGTTTCAAAAGACAGGGTTTAAAACGATGGTGCTAAGTGTTCTCGTAAGATTTGTGGGATTCAAGTTTGTACTTGTTATTTGATTTGAAATTAATAAATTCATTTTCTTTATCGGGTGGATTAGGCATATCGCCTAACTACATTAAATCTTATTGTCATATTTCATCGAATTATTTTTCTATTATTTCATAGTTTTTACAATAAATACTCCTGTGTTTCAACAAAAAATTTAACGTGATACACTAATCTAACAAAAAATCATTTAAAAAATTATTTATAATAAATTTATTTTCTTCGAATAAAATTAAATCTTATAAATTTTCACATTTTCTCAACCAACTATTAAAATACATTATTTTAAAATTATTCTCTCAAAAGACCTCAACCAAAACCATTTTAATAAATATCCAATACGAACCATATTAATGTGATGATTTGAACCCCATATGGGAGAAGGATCCAAGAATTATATTTAAAAAGAAGAAGAAGAGAGAAGAAGAAGAAGAAGAAAAAAATAAAATAAAATGGTGTCTGCTTCCATAGAAAGAACAAGAGAATAATTACAAAATGGACCACTCGCTATGAGATTCGTTTCTGATTTGAAAGCTGCCACCCCCATGGAAACAACAACTCTTGCCCACTTTATTTAAATCAAGTGTTACGCTATTACTTTATTTTAATTTTTTTAATAGTGACGAGAATCAAGGAATTTGCTTAATTTTATTTTGAAATACTTTTAGAAAGATATACCTTAGAGAGCACATAAAAATAAATATTTTTAATTATAAATAATTTTTGTACAATATTTCTCATTTAATTAATTGTGTCATATTAAACATTTCTGATATTATATACTATTATCACAATGGTATAATAATTAAAGAATAAAAAAATTTATTAAAATAATGGCTAAAATGTATATATGTGCACATATATTTAATTATTGTGATGGTTCCAAATGATAAATTTTCTTTAAAAATATTTTGAAAAAAAATTATTTTGTTTTATTTTCAAATTTTAAAAGGTTTTGGAAAAAATAAAATTGTATAAACATTATTATTTTTTATCGACCATAGAAAATTATAGGCGAACACATCAAATAAACACAAGATATGAGTACTTGCGGATTGCATCAAATATGCCCTTTTTAAATAATAATTATATGATATTCTCTCCAAAAAATAATAATTATATGATATCATTAACTCTTCAAATTTTATTTTACAATTCGAACTTAATAGTGAAAGGTTAAATTTTAATAGTGAAAGGTTTATCGAATTTAACCATACAAATAGAAATAGGGGGTACATTTAGAAATCCAGCAAAAATTGAGGGTATATTCGTAAAAATATTTTGTTAATGGGCTAACAGAGCTAAGCCCATTTATTAGCTCATTGGGCCAAGTGATTTGTTCTAAATTGGGCTTTAATTCGAAAGGCATGTTTTCCTTTCAACAACACTAAAATTAAAATACATGCTTATATTACCGCATGTACATGTGGACGTACATACCTATAACTTAGTATTACAAAATTATAAGTTTCCCAAACATATATTTATAAGAATATATTTTAAATATTTTATTAATTTTAATTATATGAACTAAATATTCTTGATTCAACCAAGTTAATTCTCATTTATTAACGATTTGACATTGTACATCAAACAAATAATACAAAATATTAATAAATAATGATAAAAATATACTATTGTTTTCATATATATATATATATATTAGAATGAATAACTCTATATCTTGTCGAAATAATCAAGAAAAATGTTGGTAGTAGTAGAAAATACATTTTTATTCTTTTTCCTCACTCTCAAGCGGAAAACGAGAAAGGGGAAAATAAATGATGGAAATAAGAATATTATTTTTGTTTTTTTGAAATTGAAATAAGAATGAATTGATAAATATAAAAAATAGAATAAATTTATTTGGTATTTTTTTTGTTATAACAACCATATATATGGGGGAAAAAAAAAAAGGAATATAATTAATTTTTTTATAATATAAAAGAATTAAGTTTTCTTTGATTTTCTCTTAATTTTGACTGAAATGGAAAAAGACAAAATCCAAAACAACCGCGTCTAGAGAATGAATATTTTCACCTTTTTTTGGTCTAAAATTTTCAACTATTTTCGAGTTCTACAAATTTGGTGCCCCGTTTTTCTCGTAGGCCAATCTGAAATAATTTGATTTGAGGGTTTTAGGAATTCGCTATAAAAATTGAAAAGAAAAAATGAACAAAATGCAGCAGCAGCAGGCGCCGCAGACGATGAATTCAGCTCCATCGACGCCTCTTCATCTCGTCTCCACCGAGCAGATTCAGAAGGTACAACTTCCACTCCTTCTGTACAAGATTTTTACTTATTCGCATGGAGGTTTCGTTTAAATTTTGATTTTTTTATTTTTTATTTTTTATGAAGGTCTCTGATTCAATTTTAATTTTAATTATTCACTGAGGTCTCGTTTCAATTTTTGTTTATTTATTTATGGAGGTCGCATTTAAATTTTTGTTTTGCATTTTTCTTGTGGAGGTCTGTTTCAGTTTGAAGAGCATGATTTCTATGAATTTGTGGTGTTTTTCCGATTTACCTGAAGGTATAGTTACTGATATATTCAAAGTCAATTGAATTTCCCACTCTTTTTTTTTTTTTGTCTGTGTGTGTGTTTTCTGCAAATTTTGAAAGGTTATGTTCCATTAGATAAAACATTTACTAAATTTTGGATTCATTTTTCACTGCATTTTTATTATAGTAAAATAGATATTAGTTCAGAATGGAGATGAACATATAAAAGAAAAAATTAAAAATAAGAATGAGCAAAAATATAACTTACAGAAGATTTAACGTTTTACTTTAAAATGAAACCAACGCAAGTATTTTTTATTGTGTTTCGGAGCTTTATGCATTTATAGATTCAAATCTACATACAGTTTGTCAATGTGATTTTGAATCCATATCAATTTTTCGCTGCTTTTTGCTTGCTCAGTGTTTATTTCTCAAATTTTAGAACAATATTACTGCAGGTGCTTGATTATATGTTTACTTTGCGTGTGATCTTGAACTATATAGAAAAGCAAATTTAGATTTGACTGCTGACCATTTGATGCAGTACTTGGATGAGAACAAAAACTTGATCATGGCAATAATGGAAAGTCAGAACATGGGAAAAATGGCGGAATGTGCACAGTGAGTTACATTTTCTTTTACTTTGAGAATGATGTTCTTATGCAAGAATAGTTTATTTTTATTTTATTTTTTTCATTACAAGTGCATTGGTTTCAATATTTTGCTCTCCTTGTGTTGCTGCGTCTCATCATCTCTTATTGAGTACCACACTTTGAGCAATGACTAGTGGAGTTTGGCAAGTGGTATTTTATGAGTAAAGTGAGATAGAAGGCTCCGGAGGTAAAGAGCTTGCCAATTAATATGCCGTTGGTTTAAGGGCTTCGATGTACTGAAAAAAAATTTATTAATAAAGTTTGTTTATATGATGAACAATTGTATACAATCAACATAGTACTGTAACACTCATGTTTTGGGGTGGGAGGCAACTGACTTTGGGGGCAGTTCAGTACACCAAGAGTATGTATTTTTGTAGTTTTTCTGATCCACTTAATAGTTTTGGTTAGACTGCATTGTGAAACTTCAAGAACTAGAAGTTAGTGAAGTTAGTAAACTGGATGTCTCTGAGAGTAAGGGGGAAAAATTAATGCTAAATGTTTTGGCCAACAGTTATTCTTATATTTGCTGCAACATGATGTGTAGTTGCAGTAATAAGAAAAATTGAACTATTCGTTCTCTTCTAATTAATGTGGATTTGCCATTTGGTGTATTGATGACATCTAAAATTTTGATCTAAAAGCTGCTTTTCATTTTATATCAATTGGTTATTTTCATTTATGATTTTTCAAATTTTAATTGATTATCATCTTCCTGAATAACAGAACATGTACGTTAAGCTTGGTGAATAACTTAGACCTGAGATGAAGCCAATGCGTAAAAATACTGTAGCAGAATATCTTGTTATTTTGTGTGGTCATGTTAAATGGACAGTGGGAATGATTGAAGTCTTGGTTGTTGAAGGAGATGGAATATCAATGGCAACAAAGAAGGGATATATATGTGTGTGTGTGTGCTTACAGAAGGGGCAGTTTAGGAGACAAAATTGATCATGCATAAGAAGAGTTATCATTAAACCTAACAACATATACTGCCACCTTTGGGCTATTTTTATGCATATCATTATGTTTATGAATACACATCCCGTGACTTGAGATAGCTATGCCAATATTGTGGCTGCACTTCTCACACGGTGCAGTGTGCCTTTGTGCATTTTTCTCCATTGTTAAGTAGTCATCGTATTTTCATTCATTTTGCAATCTTTTCTTGATCAAACATGAACTCGTAAATTTATTAGAAGGATTCAATGTGAAATAGAATAATCTTCTGCTACATGCAATGAAACATGGGCTTGTCAAACGCATCAGGTACCAAGCCATCCTCCAGAAGAATTTAACATATTTAGCTGCAATTGCTGATGCCCACCCTCCAGAATCCACAACCCCTTCACAGGTATGTCAATATACCATCAAATCCTTGTATGATATCTCATCTCTTGCTAATAATCAAAGACTTCTTGCAGCTCCCTACTAGTTCAGTTGCAGCTCAGGCTTCAACCGTGCATCAGCAACCTGGTGGCTCAGTTGCCAAGTTGCCTTTCCAGCTCAATGCTCTCCGGCCTCAAGATCAGCAGCAGAATCAACTATTCCAGTTTCAACAATTGCAAGGCGGCCACTTTAGCATTGGAGGGGGTGCAAATAATGGTTTTCATTTACTTGTGCAACCTGGATTTGGCAATGCAGGCGGCAGTTTGATGGACTTTAGAGGAAGCCAGCCAGGTGGGTTGGAGGCTAGTCCTGGGGATGGCCAGGGGAAATCAGCTTTGGGGCCTCTGGAGGGCAGAGAGTGATATTCAGATGAGTTTCTGGATTTCACCGTGTGTGGCCTGGTGGTTATACCTGGACAATACTTGGAAGGACTTTTCCCTGTTGATGGTATATACCTCATTTTCTCAAAAACAGTGGACCACAATAATAAAGAGAAACCTTTTCTTTTTATATTCTTTTTCCCTTTCTGGATGTTATTGAGCTTCATTTCTTGCAGTGTTGTGTTTTATCGTGTGGCATGTGGATAATTACAGTGTTTCTTGCCGTGCAAAATTGTGTGTGTATATTTCAGCCAATCAAGGTGCACTCAGTGTGATCGGTTAAAACACTCACTTTCCTTCTTGCACCTGGTTCTTCGCGGGATTAGGAGACATGGAAGCAACCCATTGCTTGGAATATCCTATTTGTTATTATTTTTTTGTAACATAAATATAACCATCTAATTCATTTTCTTTAACAACATTAGACACTTCAGCCATTAAAAAGAGAACATTCGATACCGATATTAAGTTTTGGGCTTCTTTACCAATATTGTTATATTTTTAATTCTTTTATCATCTTTGTCACAAGCATTATGATAAAAAGTTATTAATCAAATTAACAAATAATTTTAAACTAGCTTTCATTTTATTGTAACATATAAAAATTATTATTGACAATAAAAGAATTTTAAAATTTTATCTTATATATACAACTATCAGTAAATCTCACTTTATTAATAACAATAAGATTTATATTAATAGTAAAAATATAAAATTTAAAAATAAAACCCAACTTAATTACACCCTTACTCCCGAGTGAAAGAAATAATGACTCCCCCAGTGTTTCAATTTCTACGACCACTTGAGGAATTAAGAAAGATAGCCAAAATAATTATCCCAAAAACAAACCCAAAAAAAAAAGGGATATAGCCCGGAAGAAATGAGGCAAATTGTTTCATTGACGGGAGACCCTTTTTCTTTCCTTTACCTGGATAGACTTTGATATCTTTAAGAGCTACCACCACCAGATGCATCCAGAAGAAAAGAGTTCTTGCGAAGGAAAATTTTCAAGGGGTGGACTAATCATAACGAAAATTTAGCCCCACTTTTCCAATAATTTTAACACCGAAAAGGTGGATGATACAACCAGAACATCACGCATGCAATTAGATGCAGATGGGCAAAAATAAAATGAAAAAGTAACATTCAAGTTCTTCCAATTTAACAGAATATATTGTTGTCAAAATCAACAAGTATTTGAATCAATTTGCATAGGGTAAATATAACTTGAGATTTGACTGCCTCCCTCCAGTCACACCATATTCGGTTCGCTGCTCAGCACTTGATGCAAATAATTTAGTAATGGTGAGAACCAAAAAATATCTCCTGCAAATTAATGGCTTGAATTTACTATTATAAGCTGTCTTTAGGAACAAAGGGAACATGACATATTATTAAAAGTGAGATCGAACTTACTATCTTCTCAGACTTGATGCAGCCCCAATTGCCCTGAAAAATGTACAGTTAAATTCCACAAGATTCTGTTCAGAAGCAGGAAAAATAACAGACAATCGAAAAATATTCAAGTCAATACCTGCCGCTCTGTTGTTTCCCAACTGAAATCCCGCCAGGCCTCCCGTGAGAAGCCGCTCCTTTGCTTTGATCAGCTTTGTCAGAGTTCGTCCCATTTCCAGACCGACCAGAGCCATTCAGTTCTGGGTGATCTTTAGCTTTACTCAAAATTTTAACATTTGAGGTTCCTCCAGGAAAACGAAAGGAACCACCATTCGTGTTCTGGCGCTGCACCGCTGAGAAATGAGAAGAATGGTCGACGATATTCAAAGGTCTATGACCGGAAAACTCGCTAAAACTGGCCTTATCGGATGAGGATTCAAGAGATGAGGACTTTTTTGTACGATGGGGTTGAGCCATGGGAGTGAGTGCTACAGAAGGCAACACTGACGAGTACGAAGACGGAGCTGCAGCTGCAGCCGCAGCAACTTTGGCAACAGCTGCAGAGGCAGCTATGATTTCTTGTGCCCCTTCACGAAGCTGAATGTTATCCCCCTCGATAAAAAATAACTAAAATAGCCAAAAGGAACATTTATATAAATATCAAACTAATAAACAAGTCAAAATACAAAAATCAACACAAGAAAAAGGGGCATACTTCAGGATGACTGGCCACAAAATCATCAAGCTTCCCATACTTCTTTTTATAGTCATGCCAGTGAAGAGGGGCAAGCATTTTTCCAAGTCTATTAGGAAGCTGTTTATGCACATGAAACAATATATTAGGAAGCTCTTCACGCACATGAAACAATAATCAAGTATCATTACTAGTTTATTTTTTTATTTATGATCCATTATATTACTTAATGTAAAAAATATAAAACTCAACTCACCGTTGAACTGATCCTAATTCTGCCACCAGATCCTATTGTGCGAGCTATAGAAGCCAGTAATAATCTTTCATCAAGTAGATGACTTTCCCCAGGCTTTCCCACTATGTCATTTTTCTGCCCAGCGGAAACAAAGGCATCAGCCGTATCAGCACTCAAGGCCGTATCCATGCTTGTTTCACTGAAATCTTTCGCATTATCCAGTGCATCAGATGAGGAGGCATTGACAGCAAGATCTGAATGTTCTGTCTTCGTATTTTTCTTTTCTGCGGGGTTGACTTGATTCTCCAGTGACTGTATTGATTTAAAATAACTTTCAATCTAACACGACTAGAATTAGCATTACCCCACACCAAGAACGTAACAGGGAAGAAAAATAACAAAAATTATGTCAAGTTAATGTGTGGGCACAATCTGTTCGTAAAAATTCCTAGTCTTGGTTTCGGTTTTCCAGATGTATCATAACTTCTTTTTTTCGATTTATTACGTACAATAAAGTAGTGGACAAACAACAAAAAGAACTTATTCAATGAACTTCTAAAAAATTTCAATTTTTCTGAGATACTAAAATAAAATAAATAGGGTATTATCAAACCTTAGTGCCATTGCCACAATCAAGAGGATCCAGTCTAAGGGCATCATGAAACTGGGTAGAAATTTGCTGCAAGCTCTGCGAAGATTGGTTATTGTCATAGGCTTTATCAATAGAGTCAAGAACCTGTAAAATGTTGACAAAATCAAAGAAAGCTAAGGACATGAAAATAAGTAGCAGAAGGTAAGTTCCACAGTAATTATCTTTTTGAGCTACCAACCTGTCCCTCTTCATTTAGTGACGGGACCACAGAATCAACATCTAACCCTTGACTAATATTGGCATCCTCATAGTTTGGATGGAAAATTTGTCCATTTCCTGAAGCTTCATAGTCGTAATGGGGATCTGTTCTCAACATGTTCTGTTCGGTTCCCTGAGGATACTGGTTATGTGTAGGCACTTGTTGGACATCTGGTTGAGCCTTGAACATGGAAACACAAAGAACAGCCACAATTAACTTACTTTTGCAACTTGGAAAAACTGAGCAATAGCAACAAAGAGTAAATACATCACTTACCTGTTGCTTCTGCCAGTTTTGAATGGAGGACAAAGCAGATACCGAGTTAAAATGAGATTGCATGATATGTGATGGGTGTGGTACACCTTGCTGATGCATTACAAATGGATGCAAAGCAGTCACCTGTGCAGTTGGAACATATGTTGGCATACCAAGAAGGGATGAAGGAGCAAACGCAACACCGTGCACAGGGTCAGCCTAGTAAATGAAAGATGTAAATTTCAGGACAGAAGAAATGGAAGACTGCAGTAGATAGTTGATGACATGGATCTTAATGCTGGAATTGTATTTCCAATAGTAGAAATCTTTCCTACAAGTTTTTCAACAGCGGAGTAAGAATTATTTAAAATTGTACAAAATCTGTTACAACACAAGAAAGCAAGAACAACAGGAGAGACTGGGTTACAGTGCTGACATGAGTTCTGCATCAATGAAGTGAAGAGAAATAACTGGGAAATAAGAAGGCATCAGGGAGATGACAATACATATAAGTTCAGATTCCATACTACATTACAGTCATCAATAGGTAAAGAAGGCAGAGAAAGGGCACAACAATGAAAGAAACAATACGTAAATGTGAAATTACCATCCATTATTGATCCCTATGGCTCACTGCTAACATTGGCAGAAATCTTTAGCATGCATGCAAGCACAACAAGCAACCAACAAGAAAACGTAGGGCATGTTCTACCTGTGTTGATGTGTTTCCTCCAGACGCACTTTCAGAATTTGCAGTTTGTAGGCTATCAGAGGTTGCACTGAATGAACCATTATCATTCACCTCCACCTGGCTGTCATTGCTCTGCCCATGTTCAGAAGCATCTTTCAAATTTGTCTGGGAGACATGTGAACCATCCAACTTACTTCCACTCTTTTCTCTTAAATCAGCCAATTCAAGCTGCAGCTGTTGTATGTGCAAATGAAGCCTTTCTATCTCACCAAACTGATAGGAAAAAACAAATATTAAGTTAGTCATTAGTGGGAGGAAAAAATTATCTACAGACAATGGCTTAGCTACCTGTCTTTGACAACCAAGCCAGAGCTGATTATAATGTTCTGTCCGTTCTCGCAGTTCAGCTTGTAAAGTATGGTTGGTAGTTGATTGCAAAGCATCCATTTCCTGAGCACGAGTTATCCACGCTTGTGCCTCCCGTAACTGTTCATCCTTAAAAAGAATGGTTTCTTGAGCAATCCTATGCTGAATGAAGGCAGCCAACCATCAATGCACATTCAGTCAATTTATAATATGTAACCCTTCTTATACATCTATAATGCATGGATAGTAACCCATGTAAACATCATCAAGAACAAGGGCATTTCATGAAAAGCATTAAAGCACAACCACAATGAGCATTAAGACCAAACAATGCAAGCAAAGCAAATAAAGCCTAAGGGGGCTGCATGAATATGATAAAAATTGCTTTGTTTTAAGACTATAGGAAACATTTATAAGCTTGACCAGAGAAACTAAAGAAGGAAAATTTGACTGAAGTTGCTTCAGAAATTTACTGAATTGTCGCTTGCAAAGAAATTCATATGCTTGATTCAAACACATCAACATACCTGTTCCTGCAACTCCATGAGCTGACGATCTTTCTCTTGAATATGTTCCTGAAGATCATGGATCTGTTTAATATGCTGAACTCTTTCAGCTTCAGAGTTATCCCTCTCCCTCCTGCAGTAAAGCAGGTCAGACATTATAATCATAAACCTCCAAAACCTCAGGAAACAGTGAAGGTAATCATACATAGAACTAATCTTTCACCATGGTTGTGACAAAAAAGTAGCAGGGAACAACAAAAGTTTGAAACTCATCAAACTTTCAAGCAAACCTGACAGTATATGCACACACTTGGAAAAAAAAAAAACAATAATTTTAAATCAATTGATAAAAAATACATATGACAGATCAAGCATATATTTGTCTCATTCATATCACAAAACTAAAAGTCTTTAATAGCCAACATTAAGATAACGACTAAAACACAAAGAAGTACCTGAAGCTCTGGAGTTCTTTGCTTTGTTCCCTTAAAAGATCCTCTTTGGCCCAAGCCTGCTAAAACAGATTAAAAGGTTTAATTCAACAAAACTATCATTAGGCATCAGTGGCAGAAAATCCAACTTCAATTGAGGGAAAACACATATGATTCTCAAGCTAACCGCTTCATTGTCCAATCTAATAGCATGCAACTCTCTTTCCTTTTCATCCATCTTTCTCTCCAGCTCATGTATCTTCTTTTCCTTTTCATGCACTTGCTCCTAAACAATAGATCACATTCCTAAAATTTTAGCAACAAAACTTTGTGACTGGTACTTGTTCATGTATCTAACTACGAATGCATCAACTTAGAAAAACAACAAATACACAACCAAAGGAAGTGCAAAACCTGAAGTTTGACATTGGCATCTGCTTGCTCTTTTATCTGAGTATCAAAGGTATTCTGCATTCCCACAATTTCGGCTCTTGCAATGACCTGCGCACGAAGCTCAATCTCCAGGTGCTGCAACTCCTCCCTTTGTTTCACCACAGTTTGAAGTCTCTGCTGCAAAATATCATTGTCCAAACCTCCATCAATAGTTATCGAGCAAAAATCCACATCCACTGGCTCTCTCCCATGCCGAACCTTAATATAACACATACAAATCACAATAATTTTCACTGGCGTCCACACATAAAATTTACAACAAAAATCGAGAGTTTAGGACACAGTAATTACCTCGTATATCAGTCTCTCATCAGATTGACCTAGTGTTGATCGCTCTAACTCCTGCATATAAACATATCAAAACCAAAAGAAGAAGTTACACAACATTTACAGAAAGCGATAAACGCTTAACATATGTTACATAAAAGACTATTATCTCAACAAAAAAGAAAGAAAAGAAAGATAAAAATCAGAATAAATCATCAAAAGGCCAATGCAAGTAGCTATTTCGCTGAAGGCAACCTCGTTACATGTCGCTCGCATTCAAAAGTAAATATACAATAAGAATATTAAATTAAAAAAGATTCAAGTAGATATCTCCACCTCGTTACCGGAGTTTCGAGCCGATTGCTCAGACACGACGCGCCACTCCTTGCGAGAAGGTTGGGAGGAAGATGCAGACATCTGCGCCATCACAAATCCGCCATTCCGCGCGACGGAGGTGGCCGCAGTCTGGGCCTCCATTGACGAAAAACCACAAACACTTCTCCAAAAAATAAATCCTAATTCCTCATTAAAGCCCTAACCCAAAAGCAAAAGAAATCAATAGCAACGAAAAATGGAGAAGATAAAAAAAATCTAGAGGGAGAAATAGCGGTCAACGAAGAGTTGAAATCAAGTGATGAAATTCTCGCACAGTTTTTAGCAGTGGAATTTCGGAGATTGGGATATTTGGGGTGGTTTTTTCAATTAAGGGTTTTGGGGGTACTTGAAGTGTAAATAATAGAACTCGTTGACGACAGTAGGGAGAGAGGAGGAGGAGATGATTGGGTTTTGGGGAATAATTTTGGACTTCAGTGATGCTCCCGCCATTTATAGGGGAAAAAGGTAGAGAAGTTATCCCCTACATTTGGTGTATAAAATATTCTGTAGTTTAAATAATCACAACCAACAAGTAAAGTGATTAACGCCAGATCTAAAATATCAACTCTCTTAGATTGCAGGAATAATTTTAGTAGAATGGACAGTGTCACAGGCGAACACACTGCTGCGAGACTGGTTTCCCGAATTTAAGGCTGGATGAAGATATTTTTCATAAGAAGAGAATATTGGGCTGGGCTTACAAGTATAATGGGCTACTTGGGCTGAACAAACTGTTTTACCAATCACGATTGTACATCTGGGTCCAATGTTAATCTTGGGCCTCCCTTAAACAAAGCCCAAAATAGAATTGGGCCCAAGAATTTAAAGTGTTGCTTATTAGGGGCTCACAGAGAAAAAATGCTCGGATTTGTATTTGGGGCAGCCCAAAGGAAAGGAAGCTAGAGCACTATTAAAGGACAAATTCATTGTAACCTAAAAAAGCTCGTATTCTTGGGTTTCTTTGAATTTTTCAAAATTAATCAAATATTTTATAATGGACACAAAAGTATTCATGATTTATTTGTTTTCTTTTTGCTCCTTTGTTGTTAAATATTTTACTAGCTTTTCACCTATTGGCTCCTACTATAAAAAGGGAATATGTCAGTTTATTGACCAATGATCCTTTAAATTGGAATATGATTTTTTGTGTCGAGTAATTAATTAGTCTAATAATATTACCATAATATTTTTATACGCGATATTTGGAGCTCGAACTGAAATTAATTAAGATATTTGCATGTATTTGTAAATTTAGTGTGGGGGAGGAGGGGACAAAAGTTGAATTTGACTACATATTGTGTCATTGGTTTCCTTTTTTAGCCTTAAAATTAAATCCCATTTCTTCCATAAATAAAATGGACAAATGCATCTAATTACTATATATTTCTACCTATTGTTTTCAACATCTAAAATATACATATTTTTTCTTTTAATTTCCTCATTACTCTAAGTTCCAACAATAGCAATAGTGGCTCTTATATTGTGAAAAGATACAACTTCCCACACAAAAAGCCTCTTAATTATGACATCAATAAATTTTGTTGAAAACATCCTCAACTAATTTGGTTGGCCTATCTTAACTAAAAAAGGGTAGTCTATAACTAAGAGATTGATGCAGCATTCTTGAATGTAAAATAATTGTACAATTGTTATGGGTGGTAAAGAGTTAAAGTTTTCTTGAATTTACAACAATAATACACTTGTAATAGTTGGTAAAGACTAAAGAGTAAATTGAGGTGTTAAAATGTAAGATGACAGCTCTTGCATTGATTCCTCATGCCCTAGTTTTCTATAAAAAAACTTTTATAGAGCATGGCCATTGTTGATTTGCATTTCTCTTTTTGCTACTCTTTTTCACCCCCAAAGAAAAGTAACACACACACACACATATATATATATACATACGGGCAAAATCAATATTGTGCAGAGCTTAACTTCTTTATAAATTTTGCACACACTTAATGTCACATAAAAATAAAAAATCAATAAATAAGTTATTCACATCAAATATTTTTTTACAGCATGATCACATTTCATGGTCCATGTAGAATGGAATCATGCTATTCCTTTCGATAATGAAGGATTAGACAAATCATATTAATTGTAGTTTTCTTCCTACTTAAAGGAAAATGGCTCAAATGGTACGATCCCTCTGTAAACTCATAATGAATGGCATGATGTTATAATCTTGTGAGATTGTGATAATGATTGATCCTCCTTCATTAACTAATCTATATGTTACTTTGTCGAATTCCAACATAAAATTTAGCTTATTGTATTTGTTTAAATTTTTACTACAATACAAATATATTCATTAAAAAAAAAATTATTTCGTTCATTGTATCTTTTATATTAATGAGAAAATATAGTGCGTATTAGTGCATTTTTCAATCATTTTTGTCGAAAAATCTTATGTAATTACTTATTTAATTTGCATGTTTGACAAGTTTTTATTTTTATATTTATTTTTTTCTCTGGTTCAATAGAACTTAAAGCTACTTCAATCTGGTGGCCATTCAAGTGTTGGAATAAATGTTTCATTACTGGGTAGTTGAATTGGCACAGTGCACGCGGCCTCTCATCCGTTCCATTAAATGCTTTCTACCTTTCTCTTGCCAAGAATTTCCATATGATTTGTTTGGCTTGAGAAAAAAAATAATAATTTGACAAGTAAATTAAGACCTCCGGCGATGGTGTCATCAATGAATTTCGTAATTAACTAATTAATTTGAGGGGAAAATTACAGTTTTAGTCCCACAGTACTACTGTGTTTTCACTGTTGGTCCCAGAAATAGGCGCTTCACCACTTTTAGTCCAAATTTTATAATTTTTTTAGCATTTTTGGTCCTCTGTCTAATTTTCCGTTAAATCTTTGGAAAAAACTGTTATAAATTTATAAAAAAAACCCCCGAAGTTTGATTTATTTATGTAAAAATCCACTAATATTTTAATTTGAGTTAATTACATAAAACCCCTAAATTTGATTCAATTATAAATGAACCCTGAAAATTGCAATGAGGTCCTAATTTCATTCAATTGAAAATTTTTGAAGAACCCTTAACCTTATTTAATAAATTTTTTGATGTCATTCGAAAATTTATGTGAAAATTAAAAAAAAAAATCTTAAATAACTATTTTGATTTTGAGATAAAAATGCTCTCGAATCTATTTGTAATATTGTTCAGACTAGTGGATTGTAATTTTAAATATATTTTATTATTAATAATTTTTTTAAATATTTAATAGGTTTTAAATCCAACTTAAATTAAAATAAAAAAGTTAAAATCATAAACATACAAAATTCAATTAAATTTATTTATTGATTAAAAATAAAATAAATAAATAATAGAAAAATAAAAAATATTAAATTCATCTTCTAAATAATATAAGTTTTATAATTTTAAATTAATTACTTCATAATATTAAAATAATAAATATTCTTAATATAATTTAATAATGTAAAAACTAAGTAATTTAATAATTTTAAATAAGTAATTTGATAATTTTAATCATCTTAATACAATTTAAATAATTTTGAATAATATATTTTAACAAAATAAAATGAGTAAAAAATTAATTATTTTGTATAATATTAAAATTAATACTTAATAATAGTAATACTTAATAATATTAAATTAATAAATTAATAAAAATAAATAAGTATTTTTTTAAACAAAAAAGTTAATTCCTCCCCCACCCCCAATGACCAACCCAGCAAATGTGCCCCCCCCCCAAGCCCTAGCACCCCTCAATCCCGTCCCCCGGCCAGTGCCCCGCCCCTCCACAACCAATAGCCGACCTAGCTGTGGCCAGTGGCCGCCGGCCGCTGGATGCATGGCCGTGGCCGGCACCAGGCGGCCAACAGCCGTTGGTCCCTGGCTATGGCCACCCGTCAGGCGGCCGCTGGCCATGGCCGAGCTGCTGACCATGGCCGGCCAACCCAGCAAACGCCCCCCCTCTACTACCCCCCAAGCCCTAGCACCCCTCAACCACGTCCCCCGGCCAGCGCCCCGCCCCGCCTCTCCTCGATCAATAGCCGACCTAGCTGTGGCCAGTGGCTGCAAACCGCTGGATGCATGGCCGTGGCCGGCACCAGGCGGCCAGCAGCCGCTGGTCCCTGGCCATTGTGCCAGGCGGCCGTTGGCCATGGCCGGCAATCCAGATTAGGGTGGGGGGGTGGGGGTTTATATATATATCGTATGTATATATATACATAATATATATTATGTATCTAAATATATTGTAAATATATGTATATCATTTTTAAAATATTTATATAAAGTTATTATTTTTTTAATGAATTTTTTAGTAAGGATAAAAGGGGCATTTCACATGTTGTGATTTTTCCATAAATAAATCAAAAATTAGGGGTCTGTGGGTAAATAGTCTTTTTGCTTTTAACGGTTTCCGTTAATAGTTAACGGTGGAGGAACCAAAATGCTAAAAAAATATAAAATTTGGACTAAAAGTGGTGAAGCGCCTATTTCTGGGACCAACAGTGAAAACGCAGTAGTATTATGGGACTAAAAGTGTAATTTTCCCTTAATTTGAGTGATGTAATCTTTATACTTGTATGTTTGAAATTTGAAATTCATACTTAAACAACCTTGTTTTATGAGTGTATATGAAATGAAAAGAATTAAAATCTTTAATTTTATAAAAAAGTTATGGTTATGAGTGGTAATGAGATATTTCAAATCTTATATGAAGTAGTTGGGGAACCAATGAAAAAATTCTTTAAAAATATAAATGCATGTGTGTGTATATTATTGCTATTATTTTATTTGTTATTATTATTAAGGAACCAATCTGTTGTATCATCAATATATGAATATACTTTTATTATTTAATTTGAGAATATGAATATATTGCTTTATTGAAAAGGTAACATTTCGTCATTTGTAATGTTTTCTAAAAAAAAGAATATATAAAAAGAAATTAATTACACATTATCAACAATTTTATAATAGAATATACTATAAATTATTTGTCATATCCTAAACTTGTTGTTCTATTCATTCCCTTGGTCGAAATAGATAGATCCTTATTCAAGGAGTTCTTATTTATGCATTATATATGAAATTTTTTAATCATTTCAAATTATTATTACAAATATTTATATCATCTAATTTAATATTAATATATAATTTTTAATTAATACATAAGTATTAAAATGATCTATAACAATATAAGAACTTCATATGATACCACTAATCATATAAAAATTTACATGAAAGATATTTATTAAAAATTATTTTATCATAAAATAAAATCTAACACAATTTATTGACATCGCATCATCCAATCTCACTGCCAAAACATCAAAGCATGAAAATCTTATTCTTATCAAAATTGATTAATATTCCGTCATATCGAATATTAGGTAAATAATTATTAAAAAAATTAAGACCAAGTCATGATGAATGCACTCTTAATTGAAAATTTTAAAAATGATTAAATTAATGGTACTTTACTACCAAGATTAGTCTGCAATTAATGATTTTACTACAGTTCTCTCCGTTGACAAAGGTTGGCCCAAAGACCAGTGGATGGTGAAATGAAACAGATTAACTACCGACTTTTTGGAAAAGATGGGAAAAAAGAAGTTCTCAAATTACAGATTATAGAAAGAAAGAAAAAAGAAGAAGAAAAGAAAAAACCACCCAGCTGCAATAGGCCCTCTAAAGATAAAAAGCCAAATAATGCTTGTGAATAGCGATGTAACCAAAGAAAAATCTTAATTCAATTAATAATGAATCTCTAGGTATATACTAAATTAATTGTTATTTTATTTTGGATTATTATTATTATTATTATTGTTATAAAATTAAACAAATATACATTTTATTTTCCTCTTGAAATACATTTTTTTTATTTTCTAAAATTTTTAAAAATTCACCACAATGCCACATTAGTTCATGTATATGTGTGTGTATTTTAGTAGATGAGTCAAGAGTTCCGAGGCACTTATAAGTTACTTCATTTCTCTTATCTAACATATATGTATATATATATTCTTTATAATTAAGACCCGCAGAGTGTCCCAACGAGATAATATACTGCAAAATTAAAATTTTCATATTTGATAATGAATTTGAGTATTACCAAATGGAGCTATATATTAGAATCAATAGGTATATATATATATATATCTTTGAAATTCACTTGATTGGGGACTTTTAATGATTAATGAGTCTTGTACTACAATAGGGTCAACACAATAAGTTACCTTCCTTCTATCACTATTTAGAGAGAATGCATCTTTAAATTAGATTTTTCATATATGGCAACAAATTAAGCATCATTGCAAATCTTTATTTTTTTTTTGAGCAAATCTTTATTTTAATTATAACAATATATGATAGCATAAAAAGTTGATCTAATACCATTAATTAAAAAAAAATACATAAATATGTAACTTTAATAATTTTCAATATATTTCTCTCAGAACATTCAAAAATAATATCAACCATTATTTTGTATTTATGGAAAAATTTAAGTTTTTATATACGTAAATACGTACTTTTTGAAATTTCAAAATTTGCAGCTTATAATAAATAAAAAATTTAATTGGCAACTCAAAACTCCTAACTTGGCACCATTAAAATAAAATAATAAAGTAAAGACGTAGAATTAATTGGTATTTGTACAAAATCTTGTACTACATCATCGTGCTATAGTTTTTAGGTTTTGATATATTCAATGATCATTACATGCCGCAGGGATGAATCTTTACTATTTCGAGGATTAATTAATTACATTAAAATAAGAAAATATTTCATGATAATAATTTAATTTTCACAATGAAAAGGAATATGGTTAAAAAATCAATAGAATTTGAATGCATCAATTCTTACTGAATAAATAATTAAAAAAAATCTTAATTACTTAGCATAATAGAAAAGGAGGGAAAAAAAAAAATTATTTGACCATTAATCATAAAAAATTGTTAATCTAGCATCAAAATTTACGAAACGCTGATGTCACCCTAGAAGAAAAAAAAATGTGGATTTCATTTTGCCCCCTCAACTACATAGATATAATACTTTGTCCTCTTTAAATGTAAAAATACATAATCTATACTCCTAAAATGTAAAAATGTAATGTATTTTTTGTTTTAGCATAGTCTTGAGATATTTGAGAAAATACTGAAGTTAAAATGTTAAAATTAACTTTTATTGGAATTTAATAAGATAAAATAATTAATTCAATTGAATTAATTATAAAATATTGTAGTTGAATTTCAAACTAAAATTATAAGTTTTATTTAATAAATTAATTTTATTCTTAATTATGAATAATATATTTTGAAATATTAATATTTTCAAAGGAAAGAAAGCTAATCTAAAGAGGCTATTAACCAAAATGTTAAGTGTTCCGACATAAAAATTTGTAAAATAGTCAAATAGTTTTTAAATAATGTGTAAAAGGAGTTGAATTGACCACGTCAATTCAATCGTGACATAAAATACAACTTTTGATAAAGTTATAAGATCGTCTATAAGAATTAACGTTTGGTCCATATTAAAAGGTTAAAGAAAAGTTGTTGGGAGGATTTATAGTTTCATCCTCAAATATCACTATTATTTTTATGTTTCCTTGTTTTCAATAATGTTCACATTTTAAACAAACATACAAATAAAATTAATTTAGGAGATAAGTATTTTTTTAAATAACTTTGTAAATATTAAATTCGGCAATATATAATTTAAGTTAGTTACTTTCATTAATTTGAAAGTGTAATAATATTTTTCACAAATACTTTAAAATTGAAGAAAGTAAATTACTTTTAAAGTAATAACATTTTGTTAATTTGGTAAATTTGATAAAATGAATTTTACTAATTTTAAAAGTAATAATATTTTATTTATTTTAAAGTTTTAGTATTTTCACAAAAACTATGTGAAATGCGATAAAATTGAAAATATAAAATCAAAAATTTCAATTAGAACTTAGAAGGTAGCAAAGTGAAGGTTTATAGTTTAGGGGCATAAAATGTTATATGCATATAGTTAAGGGGTATAAATAAAATTTTACCCCAGAAAAAATCGCAAATCGAAACTTTACTCGTGTGGTTTTTTTGAGTTTTTTTTCCCTCAAGGCTCAACAAAGTCTTAATTATATATAATACATACACACACATATACATATATGTATGTATATATATGTCTATACCAAATTCCTCTAGTGTTTATTTGTCTCAACGTCTTGATTTTTCCAGCAAAATCTGGTACAGTGTAGCCGGAGTTTGAGTACTCCGTCGACCGTCCTATGAGTAGACATTTGACTTTTCGTTATGGGAAGAGTAGATTTTGAAGAAAAATGGTGGGCTTTGTTGCAGCAGAAAAGTTGAGGACTCCGTCAACAGAATACGCCGCCATAGGTGTTTAGCCGGAGTCTACGAATCTGGTTTTCTAAGTTGGCCGTTTTATGAGTAGACTTTTTTGAATTTTCGTTGATCTGATACAAGATTTTGAATTTCGGGCCGTGAAAATGGGGCATTGTTGCAGCAAGAATGTAACGGTGTCCGTTGATAAAGAAGACTCCAACTCCACTTCCGCCACCGCCAACCACCGCCGTCAAACTCCCGCATCGGGATCGCATACGCCGTCCGCCTCCGCCAATGGGGCGGCGCGTACACCAGCTCAGTCTTTCACGGCAAGCCCATGGCAGAGCCCGTACCCCGCTGGTATTGCGCCTTCACCATCTCCGGCCAGGACTCCGGGAAGAAAATTCCGGTGGCCGTTGCCTCCGCCGTCTCCGGCGAAGCCCATCATGTCGGCTTTTTTGAAAAGGCAACCAGTTGCCCAGCCTACGAATCCGATTCCAGAGGAAGCAGCTGGTGGCGGCCGCGGAGAGGGAAGCGAGCGGCCGCTGGATAAGAGCTTTGGATATTCTAAAACTTTTGCGGCGAAGTATGAATTGGGGAAAGAGGTGGGGCGAGGGCATTTTGGCCATACTTGTTGGGCGAAGGGTAAAAAAGGGGAGCTGAAGAATCAGCAAGTGGCTGTAAAGATCATTTCCAAAGCTAAGGTACGATGTATACGATTGCTGAAACACAATTTTGATATATTTTTTTGTTTCTTTTTCATAATTCTTGGTGGTAGCTATTTAGAATAGTAAAATTAGACAATTCTTTCCTTGATCTGAGAAAGCTGAATATTGTTTGCTTACAAATTGGACAATGTACTGTGTTATTAGATTTTTGGTGTTTAATTCTGCTATTTTCTACCAAAAAAAGCTTTTCTGTTCAAGAAGGATTATGGAGTTGGGCTATTGATCCAGCTGCTGAATTGCTTGGAGTCTAAGTATATTTTGAAGAGCCAATGTTAGTAATATGCAAGGAAAAATCTCACTTTGTTTCATATTTTGAGTTGTAAAAGAGGCACGAAATTCACAATCTGCTGCTAAAATGAGAATTTATGCTTGCAAAAGTGACGCGATGAAACAGAATATCTAGTATATTCCGAGAGATGTTTGTACATTTTTATGTAACAAGGGGTCAGCCCTACAAGTTAGATGTTGGGAAGCTAAGCTATTTTTCTAAATTGTTTATGTGTTAGAAAGCTCATTCAATATTAATATGTTAAGAGGATTGTGAATGTTTTGTTTCAGAAACTTAAATTGCTTTATCTGACAGATGACGACAGCAATAGCGATTGAAGATGTCCGTAGGGAGGTGAAGATATTGAAGGCTTTATCTGGACATAAAAACCTGATCAAGTTTTATGATGCATTTGAAGATGCACACAATGTCTATGTAGTTATGGAGTACGTGTCCCTATTCCAAATTTTTTCTTTGTGCCACGTGCTTATCACAGTTTCTCTTTCTTCACGCATCTATGGGGATTCTTGTTAGATATTTTACCGATAAAATTTGACTAGGACACGTGCATTTCATTCCATGCAGGATGTCTCCTCAGACTGTACTTACTTTCTTTAGTTTAGTTTGAAAAGAGTTATTATTAGTCTTCTGTTACATTTTCTTGTTTCACAGACGTTTTTTTCTGTTAAGTATTTAGTTAGAGTGTTGTATTTATGCTGAAGTGTTGAAAAAATTGTCTTCTACAGATTGTGTGAAGGAGGCGAGCTGCTGGATAGGATTTTAGCCCGGTAATTTGGAATGGATATCCATCTCTTACTATATATTAAAAAGTTGATAAATCAGCTTGAATATCTTAATGCTTCTGTATTGCAGAGGTGGAAGATATACAGAAGAGGATGCCAAGAATATAGTTGTGCAGATGTTGAGTGTTGTTGCCTTTTGTCACCTACAAGGTGTTGTACATCGAGATCTGAAGCCAGAGGTATTGCAAGCTAACATTGCATTATCATTTCTATGACTCATAATGATGTGGGAGAAATTTTCTAATTTATTTGGAGGTTTGCATTAAACTGAAAATGAATGAACCTATATTTTCTTGCAGAATTTCCTATTTGCCACGAAAGATGAAGATGCTCCCATGAAGGTCATAGATTTTGGTCTCTCGGATTTTATTAAGCCAGGTAAAGGTCCCAAATTCTTTACGTTGTTTTCCATAATGTTATAATATGCTTCTGGAACGTAGTTTAATATCTCAGCATTAGTCTTCTTCTTACTCCTCCAAATAATTTGCTCAAACATATGATCTTTTCCCGGGAGGAGTTTTTTTTGTATGTAATTGAAGGACAAGAGATGGTTCCAACACAATTGTTCAATACATGTAACTTTGTTTATATAAGTATTGATGTGGCTATATGCATATACATCCATATGAAGAGATGCAATTTGATAACTAGTTTACAAAGATGTATAAATATGAGTCTAAACAAAAAGTTCATTTCAATGATAGCATTTAACTTTAGTGTAATTTGTATACTATGCAGTTGGGAGGAAGAGAAAAAGCTTTACTTCCATATAATGTAAACAAAGAATGATTTTGAGGCAACACTCTTTTTTCAAGTGATTTTAGAAAACTTCTATTTTTAGTTATTTCTTTTAAACATTCATATACTGTCTAAAATATATTTAAAAAAAAAAGGCTCAATTTATTTAAAAAATGTGTCGGACACACCATCGAAACTTTCGGAAGCTTTTCATTTTTGTTTAATTGATGGACATGCCAAGTGGTGTGTTGGACATATATTGGAGGTGTATTGTGTTTGATACGGCGCCCAACTTGATACACATGATTTTTAAAGTGTCGGTGCAATAGGTCCGTGAATAGTTTCCTTTACTAAAATGATTGGTATTAGGTGTTGCTTGGCCTACATCTTAAGTTCTTCACTGAAATTAGCTTTTTGTGCCATATATATATGTCAATAGTTTTCCCTATACTGTCATCAACTATAATACCAACATTGCGCTTTGGCTTGTGCTTTTTGGCATTTATACACCAGCTGTGCAATGGGATTCTTTCATGTATTCTTTTTTATCAGTCTTCATCGCAAATGCATAGCAGTCCATTTTTGTCGTTGCAGATCAACGTCTCAATGATATTGTTGGCAGTGCATACTATGTTGCACCTGAAGTACTTCACAGATCATACAGCAGTGAAGCAGATATTTGGAGTATTGGTGTAATAACATACATCTTACTATGTGGAAGCAGACCATTTTGGGCACGCACTGAATCGGGAATTTTCCGTTCTGTGCTACGAGCTGATCCCAACTTCTACGATGCACCGTGGCCGTCAGTGTCTGCAGAAGCCAAAGATTTTGTGAAAAGGCTGCTAAATAGAGACCATAGAAAAAGAATGACTGCTGCCCAAGCATTGAGTAAGTTACTGATTGTTTTTCTTTATTTAGTTCTTAATTTTGGTGATTTCTTGCCTTAACTAGCAGATTTGCTGGGCCATAATATTAGTTTTCAAAGTATCGAAGTTGATATATATATATATATATTCTCTTTCTCTGCAGCTCATCCATGGTTAAGGGACCTAAACTGCACTATACCTTTAGATATGATGATCTACAAACTAATCAAGTCATATATTCGAGCCACTCCTTTGAAACGTGCAGCCTTAAAAGTACGTACTCATTGTAAATTCATGTATCCATATATACCTTTATATTATATGCTTGAAATTTCTATATCACATATTTGGAGAAAAATGTGTTAGTTACATAATATAAATATATGCTTCCCCATATGCAGGCGCTTTCAAAAGCTCTGAGAGAGGATGAGCTCCTTTACCTCAGGGCTCAATTTGAGCTCTTGGAACCAAAGGATGGTTGCATCTCCCTTGATAATTTTAGAACAGTGAGTGATTCCTTTTCTTCGTTTACTTTTTGTTCCTTTTGTAACCAGTATTCTGCCTACTTAAACTTGAATCATTTTATCCTCCGTCTATTTGCAGGCTCTCATGAAAAATGCAACAGATGCCATGAAGGAATCAAGAGCTGCTGACATTTTGAATATGGTGAGACATTTCCTTCTGACGATGGAATGACACATGTGTACCAAATATAGGAACGGTCATCGGAATTGAATTCTCTCCTTTTGCCCTTTCCCATTATTCAATTTTGTTCCACTCTCTTGGCAAATTATTGCTTGGAAAATAAGGTTTGTCCGCTCTATTAAAAATATAATTATAATGACAAATTTCTTGTTGAATATTTGATGTGCATTAGAGATTATTGCGACATATACAACACACTAGAACACCAGCTAGCATGTTTCATGACGAGAAAATTATTTTTTTAATGAACGATTCGTCCATTTTCCTTCCTGTCTAGGCCCATGTTTGTGAATGTTTTTGTCTTGATGTGGATGCTTTCTACACTTCTTACTTCGCCTCAACCATTATGAAGAATCAACATTACTGCATTAATACAATAAAACATTGTTTTCAATGTCCACTATTACATCAAACTAAGAGTTTAAGATTCATGAATCGTAGATGGAACCTCTATCCTATAAAAAGATGGATTTCGAAGAGTTTTGTGCGGCCGCAGTCAGCACTTATCAGCTTGAGGCTCTTGAAAAATGGGAGGAAATTGCTAGTGCAGCATTTCAATACTTTGAACAAGAAGGAAACCGTGTGACTTCTGTCGAGGAATTGGCACAGGTATGCACCCAAGTCTTGCAAGACCAGCTAAATTTTGTTCTTCCCCACTCACTCACAGGTGCTCTAAAATTTTACTACAGGAGTTGAATTTGGGTCCAACTGCTTACTCTCTACTCAAGGATTGGATTAGACCATCCGATGGAAAATTGAGTTTTTCCGGCTTTACCAAGTTCTTGCACGGTGTAACGATCCGTAACTCAAATACAAGGCACCGGCAATGAGCATGTTTAGGAGATTGCTTATAATTTCAGGTCTGTTATAGTTTTTAAGTATGAATTTGTCTTCTCTCTTGGTATTGTGTTGAAAAGGAATATACTCATTTGAGATTGTCCTCGAAGATTTCTTGCTATTTATTTGGCCGGTTTTGATCAAAGATGTGATCTGGGCTATGAGATTGTGAGAAGAAGAGATGGGAAAAGAATCAGCACATATATGGAATACATGACATCTATACACCAAAGGTTTCTGAAATGTATGTTGTGTTACTATTGCTTACTGCATCATTTTTTTTTTCATAGTACATTAACTTTGAAGCTGTCTTGAGCAGAAAAGAATGTTGAATCTTTTCTTTTTCTAAGTGAGATAGATCGGTACCTTTGAAGATATGTTAGTGTTGGATTATACCAGCATCATTCACGCCTAATCATTTAGCCATTTCTTTGTGTCTTTCATGATATGCCACTACTCAGGTACTATTCAAATGGGATTCATGAGTCGCCACTTTTTGGGCACTATTAAATAGGGTTTGGAGTGTGAAATTATACGTGATGTCAGTATTTTACTTAGGCCGCGTTTGGTATGGAAGATTATGGTGGTTAGTCCCTTCTCAACCTTTGCTAATAGCTTGTTTGATATAGGATATTTTGGTGATGGGTCAAGTTAAGATTGGCTCCGACACTGTACTATTCATGCTATTAACGCCAATTATCATCGTACAGTTGGGTCAGGGATTGAAATATTGTCAGGTCAATTAAAATATAAGTGGACGAATTTGTCCCTCTTATTTATACACAAAATTATTGTCTTGCCCCTCATTTTGAGCGTAATAACAAAATTTATTAAAATAGTCTTTCACAATCTATCAAACCAAATGGGAATGTAAGATTATGATTTTTATAATCTAAACCACAATTTTTTTTATTTTAAATAGGTATATTAATCAATGCAAATAGTCCATAATCTTAATTGGTCAAATTGAGTGCGATTATTAGTCTCTTGTATCAAATGTAGCCATAATGATGTTATTATATATGATTATGATTTTTATAATCTAAACCACAATTTTTTTTATTTTAAATAGGTATATTAATCAATGCAAATAGTCCATAATCTTAATTGGTCAGAATGTAAGATTATGATTTTTATAATCTAAACCACAATTTTTTTTATTTTAAATAGGTATATTAATCAATACAAATAGTCCATAATCTTAATTGGTCAAAATTGAGTGCGATTATTAGTCTCTTGTATCAAATGTAGCCATAATGATGTTATTATATATGTTTCAATGGTTCAGATGCTACTTTTCAGTCCTATCAAGTAGGGCTTTGAATTATACATAATGTCATCATTTTACTATATGACATCATTATATGTGCTTTCATGGCTCACAAACTCACTTGGGTAACTATAAAATTTATTTTTTTGTTTTGGTATTCTCAAAATATGCCGATATGTTATGGAGGAATGTTAAAGAAACAAAAAACGAGGATTCCCTTTGTATAATGGCGTGTAGCATGTCAAGTTTTGGTTGCCAAGACTTAACAATCAAAAGCAGAATAAATAAAGGAAATGTCAATGTTTGGCACAGAGAACAGTATTCGCACCTAATCAGTTGACATTGTATGTGACTGTTGATGATGCCCTTTGAGAAAAATTCAGCTTGGGAGTGAGATTATAGAATAATATATAGTTGGGTAGTAGTTAAATTAAGATCATCCTCTTTGGCTGCTCCAGGTGTTTGTGTTCAGATTATTGAACTTAAAAATATGTAAGTAAATTTTTAATTTAAGAATGAAAAAGAGGGAGGAGGGGCAATCCGTGTAGTGATTTCCTTCCGTTGACCATACGAGTACATATTGTTCTAATGTTTGATAATTGCTCATTCAAGTCAGAGTCTCAAATAGTCTGTCCAAGTTCAAGTTTTTCTCATTTAAATTTTTATATAGATAAAAAAGGAAAAATTTCATTCAATGTTACAGTTGTCCACCGCTACAATTCACTTACCGACTTTGGTAGTTATGTATCTTAATTGATGAATAGTACTTAATTCAAAAAAAAAATTGAGCAAGTGGGATTAGAAGTCCAAGCAGGGGAACCAGTGCACAAAATGATGAGAGGTTGTGGACATGGACCACGGCTGAGTCCATTCCCACCTTGATGGGTGTTTGCTTAAAATGTTGAGTAACATTTATTGGTTTTGCTATTTTTAGTGCTTTATCCATGTCTTAACTCTTAAGGGAATGTCAAAAGCCCTTTACTCCAAATTATGCTAAATTAATTTGCTAGGGCCACATGGCTGATATGTCTATGTTATCTTTAATTGAATTTTTTCAATTGTCATTCCTTCTTAAATTGTCATCAAATATGAATATATATATATATATGTGTGTGTGTGTAGATGTGCATGTGCTGAGGGATCCGCTCGAAGAAGTTAGAGGTGGGTATGTGCATTTGATAAAATCATATTGAAACCTTGGTATGCCTAAGGAGCGTTGAGTTCGGTAAAAATCTAATTTTTTTAATTTGATTCGGTTGAAAATTAAATTTATCAACAAAAAAAAAAAATTAAAAAATTCCTTTCCAATATCCAATTTTAGGGAGAACTTGGTACCATGGTTCAATTTAGACTAAATCATTTAGGGGAAGAAAAGAAAAATAATGCCTATAATAAAACTAATATTGAAAATTACCCACTAATATATATAAATAAATAATTTCAATATTCAATATTAAACAATTAACCGACACAAATAATCGAAATTCAACTGAATACCAAAATTCTTTTTTCAAATTTTTTTTACTAAATATCGAATCAAAATTTTAATTTAGGTATTGTTGGATTATTTTACTGTCCTACCCCATGTTAAAGGCTTTTAACCTTTTTGTTTTAATTATTATTATAAGTGATTTATTTTAATTATGTAAGCCTAAAAAATCATTCATATAATTAGTAGTTGGATAAGCTCAATAAATCTATACTTAGTGTAATAAAGAGTCGGATCTTAGAAATCTAATCATTTTAACCTCAATAGCTCCCAGCCCGTGGATTCAATTACTTCACTTTTGATTAAGAGTAGTAAAAGCAATCTTTATTTTATTCTTCAAGTTTAATTTACCACGTCAGAGAATAAAATTCTTATATTTACTATCTTACTCGAAGATACATATCATATAAATTACTATATTAATCAACATAATTCATTTCAAATTTAACTTTATTTTGATCATAAAATTTTTAGTGCGCTAGAGCTGAATAATTCTCCCCCATACGAACGCGTAGGTGTATGGCATCACATTCCTCACTTCATACAAAATATTAAGTATTAATCATCAATTATGAAAGTTTCAAAGTCAATGTTATTACTATGTGAAGCCGCATTCTGATGGAATGCTTCCCATTTACAAAAGATTCCCACTTTCGTGGGGAGAAGAAAAGGTCCTAAAAATGGGAGAAAATGCTAGTTGTTCACAGTTCACTAAAGAAATTAAATTTTCTTGCACTTGGACGACTATTCCATATTCTTTAGCATAAACTCTTTGTGGGGCCCTATGTTGCTTGAGATGTGTCCTCCTTTGTCAAATTGTAAATTATTTGATTTTTGAATTACTATTTTTTTTTTTAAATTGGAGAAGGTCTATCCACGGAGAGCGAAGGGAGAAAATAAGAGCGAGGATGAAGAGAAATAATGGCTCCTAACGATTAGAGCAACTATTGATGGAGTTCAATCGAGAAAAGTATAAGCAAAGAGGATTGATTATTTGAATTTATTATTCTAATTCATCTTCGATTTCAATTCTATAAAATATATTATATGTATTTGATTTGTAATTAATTATTTTTATAAGAGAATATTTAATCCACTTAACGTATATAATATATTTATGAAATAAAATAAAAAATATCTATTGGGGCTAAAGGGGGTATTTGCAGAAAATATGTCCACCAAGTCCTTAGTTATATATTATTTAATTAAATTAAGAATAAACAAAAAAAAATTATTATTACAATTTAATAATGATATCAAACTTGGGGCCTTGCCCTTGGGCGTGTGCTAACCACCCAACAAATCTACAAAATTCCACACCTGAAAAAATAAAAATAAATAAATAAATAAAGACAAAAGTGGATGCCAATTGATATTGGGACCCACAACTCAAACCTCATTGGTCCTACGAAACGCACCGATCGTCTAACCTTCCACAGTCGGTCGCGATAATAATTAATAAATGGACTGAAATAGAACATAGAGATAACGCTTGTATTTTTGGAGGAAGAGCAACTCAAACATAGAAAAACAGTCAATTCAACATTTGTTTCTACAACAACTAGAAAAACAGGCCATAATTTGCTTTATTTTTTATCAAATATATAAAATTCATAAGGCTTATAACTTTTTTTATTTCACGCAAATTTATATTTAAATTTATCCGAATTCGAACTTCAAACTTCACATATATAATTAAAAAAAATAATATTATTAAATGACTTGACCATTCAACTCATGATATATATATATATATATATAACATGATGCATTCAACTCCCGTTTGGACCTAATTAATTAGGTAAGATAAGAAAGTTGGCTTGAATGGAATAGCCTGAACTTACTAGGAATTTGAATAATATTTTTACATATAAATCACTCAAAATAAATTTAAAATTTAATAAAATATAAAATTATCCAAGTGATTGTAGATCCAACTTGTTCAATAAATGCAATCTGCTCATAGTGGCATCTCATACAAATTTAATGTCCTTTTATCTTCAACTGCATGCCCAATATTCGATGTAATTAAAAAATCTATTCTGGTTTATAACTAAATAACTCCAATAATTGCTTATAACAATTACACATAATAACTTTTTAAATTAAGTCAAATAATCTTTGTATTATAAGTATAAATTTTACAGGTGCACAATCTATATTTGAGTTCTAATTTGATCTTTGATGACAGTGGCAAAGGGAGAAAAATGAAAACACTCTAGAAACTTTAAGAGCATGTTTAATTTCTAAAGCATGGTTTTTTATATTTATATTTATATTTTTATTATTTAAAAATAAATTATCAACAACTGATAACTATTTTCATCAAAATTTAAATACATTTTCATCTCAAAACATATTTCTCAATATTTTATTTATTTTTTCTACGTACTATATTATTACTATTTCTCTTTACCTACAATTTACCAAACTTTATATAATCATTATAATTATTTTTTCAACAAACTATCTAAACATAAATTTATTTTTAATTCATTTTTTAACTTAGTTTTTAAAATTTAAAAATAATAAGAAATGAAAATGAAAACATAACCGTATAACATTTCCCCTATTAACTTGGAACACTATTCGTTACTATAATTGCATCTTATTTGGGCTGCTATTACTTCTTTTTTATTTTAAATAAAAGTGGAAATTCTTCAAACATATTAATCAAAAAGTTCTCGGAGTAAAGCTGTGGTTTAGTAATAAACATATAAAAATAATTATACTTTAGAAAAATAAAATATTAATATATACGTTCAATTACTTAACAAATTCACTTGTCACAAAATATCATGTGAATCCATTCATTTCACCAGCACAAAGGTAGAAGGAAAACGAAGAATCAACGTAATAAACAACCATAAGTTTCAAACCAAACTTAAATAACCTAAGAAAATCAACCACCAATTGAACAACATGTTAGAGTACATCAAGCCTTGAAGCACAAGAAATGGTGGTTCTGTTGGTGGTGGTGGTGCGCCGCCATGGTCGCCGCGGTAGTCTCCTTATCAATCACACCCCTGACATGGCAAAACTCCTCCACATGGCACGGAATGTTAATCGGACCCTTCTGATCGAACCCGTACTCCTCCTCCGCCTCCTTCAGCAGCTGGGTGAACAGCGGATGGTTCACATAAATCACCGGAATAATAAACCGCTGCTGCTCCGCCCCTTGCCCTACCGTTATCGCCACGCATCCCTTCGGAATACTCCTCACCTCATGCCTCCCGCTGCCGCCGCCGTGGTGGTGGTGATGAAAATGAATCTGCGGCATATGTAGATGGAAATTCAGGTGACCGCTTTTATCTCCGCTTCCCATCTTACTAGACCAATACATATCTATATATATGTACAGCTAACAGAAAATGAAATCAAAAGCCCAGAAACTAAGGTTTATTATATCACTAAAGAGAAAAGGGCCAAGGATCGGAGGCCGAGATGGCGAGTTTGAAGTGGGTTAATGCGGAATCGATTAGGGATTTGGGTATATTGCTCATGATATACGATTTCCAACAAAGCTGTAGAGCATATGAATTTTTTTTCTAATTTGATGAGGGATTTCAAGAGAATTGGAGAAAGCTATATATAGAGAAAGATATGGAGTGGACAAGGGAATAGAATCTGAAACGCTGGCGTTTGATTTTGCGGATTTCTTTCTTCATTTATGCCAAGGGCCCCCGCCGAAGGCGGTAGAAGTTTTAGCTGGAAGAGTTGCGAGCTGAGGGAGGGTGAATTGGGGATTTGCCGTGTCAAGACTGTGTTTAAAAAAAAGGGCAGAAAAATACTGTTTGTTTTATTATTTCCAATTTGCCCCCTGTCAACTATACAAATATATATTTTGGCCCTTTTATTATGATATTTTTTCTTTTAAATTTTATCTTTCTCTTTTTTTTTCCCAATATATTTGGAAAATATTAAAATAAAAAAGTGAAACATTATTATAAATACTTTGAGGGGTACTTTGAATATTTCATTTTAGTTAATGTTTTATTTTTTATTATATTTCGTGAATATATGTCAAGTGCATCACATCGACAATTAATTCTTCTTATATAATTTTTTTTTTTTTGGATACACTTGACATTTATGTGTGGTATGCGATAAAGATGAAATACAAATTTGGGATAAATGATAAATCGCGATATTTTATTCTTTTCATACACTGATTATTAGGAATTTGATTAGAAAATAAATAGTCTTGAAACAATTTTTTGTAAATAGAAAGAACGATTTCTTAACATTCATTAGTAAATTTATTAGAGAATTGATCCACTGATTTAAGTTGGAAACATCAAAATATGTCAACCACAATCAAGTTTAATGACTTTATAATTCATTTCTTAAACCCATTCACATAAACATGGAACTTAATATGATTATGTATATAAAAGTAATATTACGAATTCAATCATGCGATTTTGATCACAATCTAACTATTGAAATTTATTTTGTTTTTGAAATTATTTATAATAGTTATGTTAATTACTTAATATTAAATATGTGTTTCTTAAACTTCTAGATTATCAAATTTGCAAATTGATAAAATTTAGTTACCTTTTGATATGGATAAAAAAGTGAAAATTGTTAAAGTCTGAGAAACTATTAATAAGGAGGATCATGATCTGACCTAAAGGATAATGTTCAACTGTATGTCTATACCAGCTTTATCTATAAGCGTAGAACTCTATACACGTAGAATGATTTGGTTTAAATTGATGGTACAAAAGGACCACATAGAAGTGTATGATGTCATTTAATGACCGTCGATCTGAAAACACGTGGTTTGATCGAGGAAGCCCCAAGACAAAGTCTCTTAGAAAATAGTACATTGACATCCACTATAAATACCTCCGTGTAACTCTTTAAAAGGGCTCCCCAGAAAAACAGGAAGAAGAATTTGTATAAGACCTATGAACATTAGAATCTGATGTAATCTCATTTTCTTTATGATTCAGATCCCATTATAAATAAACTGGATTAGTTAGATGATGCTGTATCATCTTTTAATATATATTTTAAATCAACATTCTCTTACACATAAATTATGAGAATTTTCAATCAAATGTGATATAATTTGTACAAATTTAATGAATGTTTCAATCAATATATTAAATATTGCTACCAAATTGGTTAAATTTAACATGGACATAATATTATCTATAATAATTTTATTATAAAATATTATTTATATATCTTTAATACTCTATTAATTAAACATGAATGTCGTAACCGAACTTCTCTTAATCAATTCTAAACGTACATTTTTTTTTTTTTAATTTTTTGTGAAATGTAGCAGACAACAAATATATATTTTTGTTCAAATGCTTGCTTACTTCCTTTTTAGTTATGATTTTTCACTTATTCATTATTATTTTTTTAATTGTCTTCTTTGATTCTCTCATATTCTATTGGAATTTAATGAATTTATCATTTCTACTTATATCTCTCAACTTATTTAAAATTTATATAATTTTATAAAGTTCTTAATTTAAAAGAGCAATGAGCACGTATTTTTATTTTTTTCCAAAAAAGGAAACGACAAAGTATTATTAATTAAAATTAAAACTCAGGGCTTGATCTAATAAGCATGTATGAAGTAATAAAAAAACTCTACCCGACAATAATATAAGAAATCTATTTTGTTAACTTTATGTTAGTATTTTTAATTTATTATCAACATAATTGGAATTATTCACTTAATTTTCATTCATTTTATAATTAATTAAATTCAACATATATATATATATATATATATCAGAAGAAAAAAAATACATTACGCACAATATGCGTAATAGGAATTTGAACCCAAAATAAAATTGACAACAATCTGAAGGCCATGCTGCCAATTTGCAGATTCACTCGTTTTGGCGACATATGAAAACGGAAGGGTTAGGGACGCATCTGTTGTCTACTTGACTAAGTTAAAAGGGCAGACTTTTCCAAATTTTAAAGTAAAAACAAATTAATCCATCCATCAAGGAAAGTCATGCCCGACAGCAGGACTGGGTTGGGTTGTCCCGATGAAAAACGTGGTTCATATTGTGAGAAACGCAGCGATAATTCATTTTCTTATTCAAATTAAAATTAACAAAGAGATTTTTTATTAAAAAATATGGAAGCAACTTTTTTTTTTTTTTTTTTTTCTCTCTTTCAGTATTTTTTGACTTAATGCTGAAATATTGTTGGAGGCAAAAAAAAAAAAAAAGATTCTTTTTCAATGAATAAGAAGGTGTCTATGGTGAATATTTTAAAAGTTATAAATCGCCAAGTAAAAAGTCATGGAAAAAATATTTGGGTTTTTTTTTCATTTTTTTTTTGAAAATATATTGAGAATATAAATGGGTATATTTGAATTAAAAAAATAGGATGTAAGATTTGAAATTATGAACAAGAATTAGATAAATACAATTATTTTTTACCCCTCATAAAAAAAATTAGATTTATTTTAGCCCAAAATTTTTCTTAAAAAGTTGGGCTAGTACAAATTGATCCGCTTATAAAAATTGAAATAAGCAAAATACCTTCTTGTGATAAAAAAAAAAAAAAAAAGACACCAAAACACCACTATGTGTTTTTAAAAAGTATGCACATTGCCTCCTCCATATCAGGAGTGTTTTGCCTATTTTTATGAACATATGGTGGTGTTTTGGTAATTTTCATTACATGAAATATTTTGTTTATATCACATAGAGATCAATTTGGACTATTTCAACTATCACATGGAAGTCAATTTGTATTAATCCAAAAAAATCGAGACAAGCGCATAACATCATATGACATCAGCATAATTCCATCATATGTTTCAAATAAATATGAAAAGGTCGTGGCCTTTGAAAATGAAATAAGGCCGCAAGTCACGTTGGTGATGGGTCCGCCCAGCCGATAAGATGGCGGATTTTCTCTTACGCTTTTTTTCTTGGGAGGAAAGGGCAATCATGTGCTATTCAATAATGACCTTTCATTTTCTCTAAAAAAACATATATATAAAATAAAATAAAATAATTTTAGCAATAATGACCTTTCATTTTTCTTCCAACTTTGCTTCACCTTCAATCTCTCCCCAACTTGCAAAACCCCACCTTTTTCTTAAGTTACTCATGTGTGTACACATTTGTCATTTGATTGACCTTGAAACTTTTTGTTGTTGGATTGAGTATATCTTTAAGTAAATTATGAGTCAAAAAATAAAAAGGTTAAATTGCACAACGTTTCCTGTAATATTCGAAATTGATTCATAACTCTCTGTGAAAAAAATACACAAAAAAATTCTTTGTGTTTTTTAAAATCATGCAATGAGCACCCTAAAAATGTTGGTGCGCGTGCGTATGCGATTGTGCATTCATTTTTATGCATAAAAAGACAATCATGCATTCATTTATTAGCCTTAGATTTATTTTTTTTAAGAAATCAAAGGTCGAAATAATCATATAATATTTTTTAAAAATATAAATAATATATTATTATGTATAATATAATTCATATATGCATAATATATATAATCTAATACATATATATAATATAATTTATATTCCCACTCCCAAACCCAACCCTATCCCACCATATCGATCGCCATGGATGCCATGCCCGGCAACTTGGGGGTTGTTGGTGGCCAATCGGCTGCCGAAGCAAAAAAAAAAAAAAGAAAGAAAGAAAGAACTATTAGATGAATGGCGATCGGCGGCCACCAAGGCCAGTGGTCGGGTCTGTGCAAATTTGGCCGCTATGCACTGCTGCCATGGCCATGGCTGTTTGTTGAGGTTTAAGGAAAAAGGGCGGGGGATGGGGGCGGGTGGCTGGGGCGAGGGTAGGGGATTATATTATATATTGTTATATATATGCTATGATAAATTTGTATATATGTATATAAGTATAAAATAAAAAAATAGGGTTAATTACAGGAACCTCTCATGAGGTTTGGGCTAAATACAGAAACTATCCCTGAGGTTTACGAAATTACAATTACCTCCCATGGGGTTTGTCTCCATCTAACAAATAGACTCAGACGTTAGTCAAATTAATGATTTTTGCTAATATCAGGGTTGATATTTTCTAAAAATTCAATTATGCCCTTAATTTGACTGGGCTTGACTAGGGCTGTCAATAGATCGGATTTTAATCCGAATTTTAGAATTTTTATTCGATTAAAATATTCGATGGATCAAATCCGATTATAAATATTCAAAATTCGAAATAAGTGGATCGGATATGGAATTAAGTAATCCGATCCATTAAAGATCCGAATCCGAGCCTTAATATTTTTTATTAAATAAATTCTCTTATGTATAATATTAATAAAGATTTTAAAATAAAATCTATGTATTATATTGACATAATATCTTTATTAACGTCTATATTATACTATTAATATTGAGTCTTTAACTTAAAAAATAAGAGGTATATTGATAAAATATCAAATATAATAACATATAATAATTCATTTATACATTAATATAATGTGAAAAAGGAGTTTAGTATTCACATATTTAACTTTTGGATTAATATATAATAAAAAGTTGTTAAAAATTCAAATATGATATATATTTACTTTATAAATATAACATTTTTATAAAATTCAAAAAGAAAAAATAAATAAATTGGGTCGGACTTTTTGATCGGATTTCGGATATGATATTAACTAACAACGATCCTATAGGATTTTGGGTCGGATTTGAATATTAATTTTTCTAATCGGATTCGGATTCGGATATGGCAGATACGATCCAAATCCGACCCGTTGATAGCCCTAGGCTTGATAGTTTACCATGTGATTGGACCAAAATACCCTTATGTGTGTCATGCATGTATGGATCTAATTGTAATATTGAAAGCACTAAAGGGGTTTATTGTAAGAAATTAAACCAATGGTTAATGTAACGGTTGGAAATTAATTAAGTAAAATAATTAATTTAAATAATTATTTAAAATAATTAATTATCAACATTTATTTTCTTATTTTAATATAATTTTTTAGTGGCTGAATTTTATTTGTAAACTTTGAAGTTATGTACAACACCTTGATATGAATGATTAGTTACATAGAGCCCCCTTGAACAAATCCCACATTACATTAACTCTGCCTTCTTAATTTTATAACTTGCAATATTGTACCTTGAAACCATAAAAATAAAAAAAAACATAACAATCTAATAAATTACTTCACATATAACCATTAATCAGATATTCAAATGTGATGAACTACACAAATTTGCTTGACATAGCCCTGTATAATTCTAAAGGGCTGTACAAAAAGATGAACTGATTGCACAAAACATCAAGCAAAACCTGTGTACCTGGTTCATGAATTCCAAGTTTCAAATGACAAAATATAGTGATAATAAAGTATTAATCATTGTCCTCCAACACTTTCATCAAGACCCCCTCCTACTTCATTAGCTCTTCTAGTACATGCATCAGCACCTCCTCCAACTGCACCATTTATATAGCCCCCCATATCCACTTGCATTTGCCATAATTGACTCCGCAATTCCATCAAAAGCATCATAAAATCCATCATCAAGGCTAATATTCATCTGCAATCCTCCAGCAGTAGGGACATTTCCTTTAACAGCAAGGCTATCTCATGTGCTGCAGGCTTTACCTCTTTTATCTTGTACATGGCAAAATTATAATCTTGTAGGTGGTAAGCTCTTGCAGCTATCCAGAAGTACTTCCTCAGCAAAACTCCAGAAGAGGAAAGTCTGAAATTAGAGTAAATATGCCTTACACACTTTTTGTTGATTGAGTGTGGCACCAATTTGCTAATTGTTTCCACAAGACCCTAGATTATAATAAAGAGCAATGTATAATATCAGAAAACCAACTAAGAAACCTTATAAATAACACCCTCAATTAATATCAAAGCTTACAAGTAGCACCCTTAAATGTTTAAAAACATTACAAATAGCACCCTTCCAAGTTTGGACACATTACAATCGACACCTTAATTAGATTCCAATACAGATTATATGAAACAGAGCTGAAGGTAAATAACCTTACAATTTAATCACATTCCAGTAAAATATAACAAGTAACACCCTCATAAGGCTGCAACACAATATTTAATACCTTTACAATTTTTTTCACATTACACTTAACATAGTTGGAACTGATACACATTTCAAAATAGACCATACCAAATTCTCCAGTTACAGAAAGTGAAAATCAGGGGAAAAAAAAGGAAGATAACAATACCTTTTGCCTATCTGTCATGAATGTCCATGGTCTTCCCCATAGTGAACAACAATATCAATTTATTTTTTTTAATTATTTTTTTTTTCTTAACCTATCAAGCGAAACAACAAAAGAAAACAACTTTTACTTAAGGATAAAAAAGAGTACAACAAAATGCCATCAAAATCCAAAGCTAGAGTTTTTATTTGGATGACAACAATAAAAAATTAGGTTTTTTTTACAAATCACATCAAATCATGCAGAATATAAATATACATTCATCAATAAACATTCCAATACATAATATTATGTCAAAAAAAATAATCACATTTTTTGAAACAAAAATAGGTTACCCGCCACTTTAAAATCACAAAATAATAACACCCAACATAAAATAGAACTAAAACTAACTTGATCTAGCATAAAAATATGGGAAAAAAATTGTGAAAAAACTTGCCCATACCTTTAGAAGCCATTTTCGCTTGAAAATGGGAAATGCCACCAAAATTTCACGATGGAGGGAGTTGGTTGTGCACGATCAAGAAAAATCCACAGGTTTTTTGGAGAGTTTTGTTGTCTGAAAAGCATGCACCACCAGTGAAAGGACGAAAGCAGGAGAGTTTGAGGGGGAGAGGTGAACAATGGTGGGAAAATAAATTTGCTTGTATGTGATCTTCATACACAGAGGGGCAGAAAAGACTTTTTTATTTTTTTAATTTTTTGTTTCTTTTGTCTGAATTAGTAAGGGTATAACGGCCATTTCACACCTTCCATCACGATTTTTAAATAGTTGTTAACCCCAGGGGAGGTAATTGTAATTTTGTAAACCTTAAGGGTAGTTTTGTATTTAGCCCAAATCTCAATGGAGGTCCCTGTAATTAACCTAAAAAAATATGATGATGGTATAAATTGTTTGGCAGTATTTTGAGATTTAGTCCAATGTGGTCGACTAGTAAGAGGTCGAGAAGGAGTATGAGGATATAGCAAGGTCGAGTTTTGCAACTAATAGCACACGTTATGTTAGTCAAGGTGCCATCGGCTATGGTACTCTGACGCTGAAGTCAGTACTTAATCGACTAGATAGTAGAGTAGCAGAGTGAGGGCTTTAAGTGATAATGAGCATACCTTGCTGAAGGGTGGTAATGGGGTACTTATAGCCTTTTTGGAGAAATTGATACATTAATGATGCGCTTACTTATACAGAGTGGGCCTTTATCTTTACTTGAGGACCTTTAGGTCTTCTCCCTTTTGTGTACCTTGCTAGGTGGCGCTTTCTCCAGCTCCATATGACATGATGGTGTGATGGAAGCGCACACTACTCTGGTTCTGGAGGAGGGTGGTACAGGAAGTGGTATGCACCATTAATGCAAAGGTTCGCCACATATTAGAGCATTTAATATAGCGGGAAAGTGGTTGCAGAGTTGTTTTAAACTGCTCTAATCGACTTCTTAGGGTCGATATGCATATTCACCTGTGAGTCATCTGCACATGCTTTGATCAAGGCGATGGAACTCTGTTGGACTTAAGTGTCCCCCTGGTTGAGGGCTGAATAATCATTCTCGATATGATTAACCACATTGGTCGATCGGGTAGGGTGTTGATACTTGTGCTAGATGAATGGCCCAAAGAGAACTTGGGCCTGGTCGATTACCTAGTCGATTAATAATGGGCTATGCCTGATAACCAATTGGGTTGTCACATGTCACATCTCTTACTTAGTCGAGTATTATTGGGATGGGCCTGTTGGGCTATCCCATATCATGAGTCCCCCTCACTCTTGAGTCCAATCGAGTTGATCGACAAGAAGGAATGAGGAGTAGCTGATTTGCGAAGCTAAAATATGCTTGATGAGGAATTCATGGCATTGATAATGTTTAAATTTTAAAAGTTGACCAGGGTTTTGCTATATTTAATGCGTCTGTTACATTGAGCAGTGTAGAAAGTCAACCAACGGACACATAATAATTATCCGGTAGCTGGTCATTTTAGTCGGTTGAGTTGCTTGCTAGATGAGGCCTACAAATAGGTGCAATGAAAAAAATTTATTTACACTTTTACAACAACTTGGGAGGTCAAGCACTGCAATTTACTACTTTCTTGCAGTAGCTAAATTCCTTATGTTCTAGTTATCTGCGTAAGTTTCCTTTGACTTCGAACAAATTTACTCTGCTTTATTTCAGACATATCTCATATATCATGTATGTTGAGAGTCTTTGATGAGGTTAGCGATAAGGGAAGTGATAGTGAGGAAACCCGATCGGATGTTCACTCGACTAGATGGGTGGGTGATCCGAGTTATTCCGCTACAAAGTCTGCTAACACTTGTACTTTTATAGCAATTTGGGGCTGGAAAGTGATGTCGTATTTCCCTAACTCTATGGCCCACTTTGTCAACCTTCTCGACGTATCTGGTTTCAACAACACTTGTTTCAATGGTTGATTCGTCAGGACAACAATAGAATGAGATTGAAAGTAAAGCCGCAACTTTCTGGCTGCAGTGACCAGAGTAAAAGCAAACTTTTTGATCTCCAAGTAATTGTGTTCTGGGCCTTGTAGCACTTTGTGGTTGTAGTATACAAGTCGGTGGGTGCTATGTCTAGTCGAGACCAGAACTGAGCTAATTGCTGCCTATGAGACTGCTAAATAAATATGCAAGGCCCCTTCGATCTCTGGTTTAGCTAGCATCGGCGGTGCTGACAAGTATTACTTCAATTCAACCAAGTCTTGACCACATTGTTCCGTCCACTAGAACTTCCGCGCATTCCTGTGAATTTTGAAGAACGGTCAGCTTTTGTCCGCTAGTCGAGCAATGAATCGCCTCAAAATTATGATCCTTCTTACCAGATGTTGCACATCTCTAACTATTTGAGAAGGTGAGATGTCCAAATGGCTTAGACCTTTTGTGAATTTACTTCTATCCGCCTTTGATTAACCATATATCCCAAGAATTTTTCCCCTCTCACCCCGAACGTGCATTTGTTGGGATTAAGTTTCATACCAAATGCTCTTAAAATTGAAAATGTATGATTGAGGTTGGCTAAATGGTTTTGCTCTATGGTCCTTCCAATCTCATTTTTAAACATAAAGTTCACGAGTCTTTGGTAGGTTGCATCTGTATTCTTGAGTACAAAAGGCATGACCAGAAAACAGTATACACCATTGGGGACCACAAAGGAGATCTTATCCCTATCTTCAGGGGCCATAAAAATTTGATAATGGCCTTGAAATACATCCATCATACTTAAAAGATCACAACCAGTAGTAAAATCAACTAATAAATCTATGCAAGATAGTGGATAAGGGTCTTTAGGACAAGCTTTATTCAAATCAGTAAAGTCATTACACATTCTCTATTTTCCTTCATTTTTAGGGATAAGAACTATATTACAAAGCCAACTAATATATTGAATTTCTACAATGTAGCCTATCTCTAAGAGCTTGTTGACCTCTTCTTTGAAGATTTGACATCTTTTAGCATTGAAGGTCCTGGTCTTCTGCTTGATTGGCTTCAATGAGGGGTCTACATTCAGGTGGTGGACGATGATGCTATGCTCGATTCCCTGAAGGTCGGCAGCTTTCCAGGCAAAAACATTAATATTCGTTTTGAGAAAATCGACCATTAAGCACTCTATGCTACTCTCCAGATCAATCCCAATCTTTGTGTTCATGTTGGGATTCCCAAGCTCGAGCTCTATAGTCTTGAACTCCCTAGCCTGTTCGACTCTAGTATCTTCTAACTTTCTTTTCTTATTTTGTTGTCCCTCCCAGGGTTTCGTTATTGGGACATCCCTCGAGGATTTCAGTTTTAGTCGAGCTTTCTGTTCATTTACCTCGACCGAGATGGTGTAACATCGCCAAGTTTTCTTCATATTGCAAAGCAGTTCACTAGTCCCAGCAGTTGTTGGAAACTTGACCTTTATGTGGTAGGTCAAGACATTGGCTCTAAAATCATTCAGCGTTGGTTGTCTATTATAGCATTATAAGCAAAGAGTGCATCAACCACCAGGTAGTTGACCATGAGCATCCTTTGTCGGGTTGGTTCACCAAATGAGGTAGACAAGTTTATGGATCCCTCCGGAATGCTCTCAGATCCTCCAAATCCGACTAGCAGGGTGTGCACAGACTCAAACTTTAGCTTTCCCATGTTCATCCTCTTAAATGCCAACAAGAAAATTATGTTTGTGGAGCTGCCGTTGTTGACCAGAATCTTTCTGACCTCGAAGTTGGCTATCTCAACTGATGCAACAAGGGAGCAATCCAGCTTATTATCTGTACATTGGTTCTCGATGTGGTAGAGATCAAAGTCAGAAAAAGAAATGGATTCTGCACTAGTGGAGGGTTGCAAGACTGTTTCAACTGAGGAAGACTTAGTCGACTCCAACCTCCTCTAATTTTATCTTCTTGCAAACTTGGAGTCTCCTTCTATCGGGCCTCTAGCAATGGTGTCAATCACGCCCTTGAGGGGTGGGTGTGGATCATTAGCTAGCTTCTTTCTTTTGTCATCTTTCCTTAGGCAGATCGACCTTTCTCTACGGGAAGTCTGGTCGGTTTGGCCCGCATCTTGTCTTGATTTTTTAAGGATAAATTTTTTAAAGTGTCTTTGTCGAATAAAACTTTCGATCTCATTGTGCAAATTAAAGCAATCCTCAATGTCATGCCCTATTTTTTCGATCTCTTCATTGCCTCGGTCTCAGTTAACTTTCTGGGCTTTTTGAGGAGGTTATCATGATGAATGGCAAATAACACATCTTTCCTTGCAGTGTTTAGTGGTGTGTAGTTGTGAAATCTCTTGATGGGAGATCAATAACCATTCTTGTGCTGTCTGTCATATTTCTCCTTGGCTTTTTTTTTTTCCGTTATCTGGGTTGCCATATTTCAATTTGTTAGGTCATATATCTCTCGACAAGGTCGAGTAGCTATTCCATTGTTCTCAATCTCTCTCTGACCAGCGCATTGGCGCACTCTTTGTGTCGTAGACCCAAGAATAAAACATCAATTAGGAATTCTATTCGAGGGGACTGTCAATTTTCAATACTTTCGTGTTAAGCCTAGTGAAAAAATCTCGAAGGGACTCTCCCTCATTCTGCTTAACTGTATGCAAATGAGTCTGGGGAGAGTTTTACTTTTCTTCGGCTGGCGAACTAGTGGAGGAACTTGTTGCAAAGCTGGTCATCGGAGTAAATCAACACTGGCTCCAACTTGGCAAACAAGTCGAGTGCAATACCTTGGAATGTGGTGACTAGCATTTTGACATAAATGTACTCATTATGCCCGTTGAGGCATCATGTGTTTAAATTGGAGTAAGTGCTTGTTCGAGTCGAATGAGTCATTATACGTGGACAGACTGGTCGGAACCTTGGCATCGACGGCTATGAGCTTGTCGATTATCTCTTAGATAAAAATCACTCTCTCTCTCATGGCGAAATTGGGGTGCACTATCATAGTGGGGATTTTTTTTCAATGTTCCTCTAGGAAATGTCCTCAAGACGTCTGTTCAGTTGTTGCGCTTGGTAGGACACTTTTTCCCATTTTTCTTTGAGGTATTTATCGCTCAACCCTATTGCGCTGCTGGGCTTGAATGGGTCGGGCGATGTGATCTATCGAATCAGCCACTTTTCCCCAGGGGTTTGGTTGAGTTTCTTCCCATCGGAAATGTCCTGGGCGTCAAATAGGGGGGCGTCTTGTCTCTGGTCTACCTTTATCCTCCCTCGGGGGCCTCTTTTCGTGTTACTAGGGTTGGGAATTGCACTAGTAGCTAGTCCGGGTTGGTTGTTGTGCTTGTTGAAAGCAGCTGATAGTTGAGCTGAAATTTAGGTTGATATTTGCTCGCTGATCAATTACACGAGTTGAGGCATAGTCAAGGTTACTATTTGTTCTGGCTAGGAACTGGATCCAACCACGTCTTGTTCTTATGGGGATCAAGGAGGAGTGGTTGGGGGACCTTCTGTTCTCCTCTCTCTCAAAAATGGCTCGCCTTGTGTTAATCATTTTTTCCTCAGCTACGGACTCAAGAACCCACAGACGGCGCCAAATGATGATGGTACGAATTGTTTGGTAGTATTCTGAGCTTTAGTCCAATGCGGTCGACCAATAAGAGGTTGATAAGAAGTATGAGGATATAGTCGGGTTGAGTCCTGCAACCAATAGACACGTCAGGCTAGCTGAGGTACCCTCGGCTATAACACTTTGATGCTCAAGTTAGTACTTAATCGACTAGATAGTACAGCAACAGAGTGAAGGCTTTGAGTGATAATGAGCATACCTTGCTGAATGATGGCAATGGGGTATTTATAGCTTTTTTAGAGAAATTGATATGTCAATGATGGCTTTGCTTATATAGAGTGGGCCTTTGTCTTTACCTGATGACCTTTAGGTCTTTTTCCTTTTGTGTACTTCGCCAGGTGGTGCCTCCTCAAGCTCTATAGGACGCGGAGGTACAATGGAGGCGCACACTACTCTGGTTCTGGAGGAGGGTGGTACAGGAAGTGGTACGCACCATTAATGCTGAAGCACACCACCTGTCAGAGCATTTAATGCGGCAGAAAAATGGTCGTAGAGTTATTCTAAACTGCTCTGATCGACCTCTTAGGGTCGAGATGCGTATTCGCTTGTGAGTCATCTGCGCACGCTTTGGTTGAGGCAATGGAACTTTATTAGACTCGAATGTCCCCCTGGTTGGGGGCTGAATAGTCATTATCGATCTGATCGAACACATTGGTCAACTGGGTAAGGTTTTGATACTCGTGCCGGATGAATGGCCCAAAGAGGGCTTGGACCTAGTCTATTACTAATAGGCTGGACCTAATAGCCAATTGGGTTGTCACATGTCACATCTCTTACTTGGTCGAGTGTTATTGAGTTGGGCCTATTAGGCTATCCCATATCAAAATATATTATATATTTTTATAAATAATAAATATTATTTAATTTGAGATGAAGAAAATTTATATATATACATATAGATATATATTATGTATAAATAAAAAATATATATTTTGTGAAAAAATATATATTTATATTTATAGATATGTGCATATATTTTATATGTAACTATAAATAAAATATATAAATATTAAATATTGTTTAATTTTAAAAGAATTAAAGAAAATTTATATATATATATGGATATATATTATATGTATAAATAAATATTATATAATATCTTTATAGATAAATTCATATATGTACATATATTATATGAGCATAAAAACTATATTATATATACTTTTCTAAAATTATTATGCATGAACTTATATATGCATACATATTATATATATATAAGTATAACAAAAAATTTATGTATATATATTACGTATAAATAAAAAATATTTTTTTTGGTGAAAAAATATATGTTTATATTTATAGATGTACCTATATTTTATATGTATCTATAAATAAAAAATATATTATATTTTTATAAATATTATATATTATTTAATTCTAAAAGAATTAAAGACAATTTATATATGGATATATCATATATATGATCTGTATGAATAAATAATATATAATATCTTTATATATAAATTTATATATGTACATATATTAAAAAAGCGTAAAAATTATATTATATATACTTTTTTAAAATTATTATGCATAAACTTATATATGTATACATATTATATATATTAGTATAAATAGAAACATATTATATATCCTTTTTCAAATATTAACTATTATTTAATTTGAAATGTATCAAAAATTATTTTACTTAAGGGTAATTCCATCTTTTTAATACTCAATGGATATCAAAGAAAAAGAGGGAGGCAATTGGATCAAGTCATAAGCTACATTCAATTAAATATAGGGGGTATATGAGCCAATTTCTATTTTATAAAGGGTTATGAACCAATTTCAAATATCACATGAGGGCACTGTGCAATTTGGCCACAATAAAAATACGATGAGATTATCATGTATGATTTATAAAAGTTTTAAAAATAATTATTTCAACAAAAGTGGTTGGGTCAAGCTGACTGTTATTTTGGATTTAAATTATCTGAACCTGCATCCTAATATCGAATAAATGTTAAAATTGTTCGGGTTTGCTAATAAAAACACTCTGACCCAAATTAATATTTGAAAATTGGGAGATAATATTCAGAGAGCATGAAATGATGTAAATGTGACTACTTACTCATAAAAATGCAATAATATGAGTATTTATGAGTTGTTTCCATTTGGCAAGTCATTTCTAGATAACGTAGCTAAATCGATTGAAATCGAACCAACTTGGTTTTAAAAGTCATGGATCTATGGACTTTGTTAGGAAAATATCACATTTATGGATAATTTTGGTATTTGCGTATCAATGATGTAACCTTTCATAATTTAATTAGATATATATATATATATATATTCAATTAAATGAAATGATATAAAATTGATTTTTTTTTTCTTTTTGTACAAAGCAAAAGATTTTACATTTATTGAGTTTTAAAATATCAAACAACGTGAATCAAATCACATTAATATACGATAGATTAAATTGTGAATGTCGTTTAATTCTATTCATACCAAGTGTATATAAGAAGTTTGTGCTTATCAGTAATATGATAAAAAATAACTACAAATTTTTATTATCATTACTTTGTGATTGATTGGGCTCTATTAATAATATTGCCTTTAGATTTATTGATGTATTATTTGTTGTTGAATAATTAATTTAAAGGAGAGAGAGAGAGAGAGAGAGAGAGAGAGAGAGAGAGAGAGAGAGAGAGAGAGAGAGAGAGAGAGATCATGACTTGATAATCCTACATATATGTTACTTGATAAATAATGTAAACCATTTTAATGATATATATGGCCGACAGAAGCACAAAGGCCTCCTTGGAAAAAGACATTAAGGAGGTCGTTAAAGTTTATGTTGATTGATTTGATTCTGTGTAGCATTTATTCGATCTCTTTACAACTAATAATGGTCGACATTTCCTTACTACTTTATTGTAATAGAAAACACAAAGTAAGTTACCATCATTGGTTAAGGCGAATAAAGTTGTGGATAATCTATCCTAACATAGGTCAAGATAATTATTTTTCACTATTTATTTTAATTTATATTTTACTTCATGAATGCGTATTTATATATATAATTTACAATAATATATATAAAATAAAATAAAATAATATTAATTAAAATAGAGAATTTAAACTATAATTGATAAAAAAATCATTGAAATATAACTATAAAAAGGGGTGGGGGACGATTTGAGCCCCTAAGAAAGTACATAATAATATCGACAGTCGAGATTTAGCTACAGTTAATGATTTAGAGGGTGTTTGATAAAATTTTATGTGAGAAATTTATAAAAGCCTTTGAAATAATTTTATAAATTTTTTTAGATGATGTTTGAGTTTTGAATTTTAGTGAGAAAAAAATAATGTAGAAGCATAATATCCAAAACATAAAATTCGAAACAAAAAATAAATATTTCTTTTCACTAAAATTCAAAATCCAAACACATTGTTAAAAAGAATAAGAAGCTATTAATCTTTGTTTAGAAAATAACAATTTTTTTTATAATATTAATTATAAAATTATCAATATTAATATTAATATTTTTATGATTTTATTTTATTTAAAAATTCAAAATTCCATCCGCATATGCTACTTATCATCTTAATCATGAAACATCTTCTAAAATATACCATTAGGCAACACACATTTTATGTATATCACAAGAAACTCATACTACAAAGCAATGACCAGTGTGCAAAAGTCTGAAAAAGACCTTGTGAGAACCAAATACCAATTGGACCAATTGACCAAATCTAATTTTAGTTGAGCCTGAGTTTGTACTTAGCCCAATGGCAAAATATATACAAAAAGTCCATTTAGTTTACCACATTTAAAAGCCCATTTTATTAGTATATGATATTCCATTTCATCAAATTAAAAGCCCAATGAGGAGCCTAAGGTACTGTTTGGTTTCATTTTCATACATTTAGGTGCTCTCTCTCTCTCTCTCTCTCCTTTGTGCTAAAAGGAAACTTCATTGCAAATCAAAACAAATTACATCAGATAAATATGTAGGAACATCATTCTCCCATATATTTTGTTCAAATAAAGAAATAGAAGCCCTAGAATGATAATAGGCTGCCTGATTTGATGAACATTGAATAAAAGTAATTCTACAGCTTGTTAGCTCATTTAAAAGAGCTTTACAATCAGAAATAATAGTACCAAAAGAAGAAAGACCAACACAATCAGCTGTCATAGCATCCACTACTACTTGCGCATCAAACTCAAATATCACATTTAAAGCCGATGATCTTTCACCCAAGTCCCAATTGAAAGCATCCCTAAAGGATATAGCTTATGCTAAGGAAGGAAGAACAACCCCTGTAAATGGTGTTGTCAATGCAGCAGCGACCACTCTATGCTCATTGCAAATAATATACATCTTGATCCAAATAACCCCTTCATGATTCTGCACAGCCACAGCCACAGCCACAGCCACATCCACATTACATTTCAACTAGCCAACAACATTTATGTGTTTTCTTAATTGGTCTTTGTTTGAAAATTGAAATATGTTTGAAATATATTGGCTTATAGATTGAAAATGGTATTTTATAGCAAAAGTGAACAATTGTGGCTATCAATTTCTTTCTTTTTTTGAATGAAAAATCACTATTTAATGTGGCCCTGTTTGTTTTTATTCTCAAATTCTATTTTCACATTTTCTACTATTTGAAAATAAAAACAAATCATTTTATACATATTTTTACTCAATATATTTTTATTTTTATTCTCAAAACACATTTTTCAATGACTTATATATATATATATATATATTCTCCCAATAACTTATATATTTTTTCTCTCTACATCATTATCACTATCTCTCTCTACCTACAATCTACTAAACTCAACATAATTATTATTTTTTCAACAATATATTCAAATACAAACTCATTTTCACTAACTTTTAAATTTTAAAAATGATATAAATGGAAAATGAGAATGAGAATAAAACCAAACGGGTCCATACATCTCATCACTTTTTCTTCTGTATCATTAATTAATTAACTAACTGTGAGTTTCATTATTCCATTAGAATAAAGAATAAATTATTACTTACTTAGTCAATGGATTTCAATTTAAATTTGTGAAATAAAGGTCCATTTGCTTGTTAGGATTGTGCAGGATAGATATGTAATTCAATGTAATTGAATGCTTGATTTGCATAGTTAAAGCCCATAATTAATAAATAAATAAATAAAACCAATATTTTATCCTAATGTGTTGGGATTATGTATCCCACCCCTTTGGCTTGATCAATAATATTAAGATTAGAAGCATTGATATTAACATATTAGATAACGAAATTATCCTTGCATAATTTTATACACCAATATTTATATATATATATATATATTTATACATTATTGTATATGATTAATTAAGATATATATATATATATCACTAAACCTTGATTTATGTAACTAAGTTTTTATGAAAATAATAAATTATATCCATAATCAAACTTATTTTTTGTAAAATATTTATCTAATAAATATAAAAAATTTATATAAAAACTATTTCTTCCATAATATTAAGATTTCATAACTAAATTTTTTCCTATAAATTGAAAAATAAATAGTATTCTTTTAAATATAGATTTGCAGTTAATATAAATATATTTTTGTAAAATTACAAACTAATATCCATAAACACATCAAATATAAATAGTTTAATTTGTGAAATAGTTGTAAGATCTTATAATAAAATTTGAAAGCTAATTATTTTCTCTTTTGTAGGTAATAATAAATTATAAATGATTGAGGAAAAAAAAAAAGAAAAAGAAACTTAGGCACTACATACACAACATATATTTAAACACTTTTAGTGAAGATATTTGAACTATTAAAAGAAGTTGAGGGATAAATTTGATATTTTACATTTATCATAAGTTACAATCTTAAATATTCAAACAACTAATTGTATTAAAATTAGGATATCCAAACTAATAATTCAAACAAGCAAACAAGATATTAAAAGATAAAGATATATTTTCTAGATAATGAATCATACAGTTATTAATCACATCCAATCCTATTATTGCAAACAAACGAGTCCTAGGTCTATTAAATTTGAACGCGAGAGTCATAAGTATGAAAACAAAAACAAATAAAAATAGTAAAACAAGCATATTATAACAAAAAATAAAAAAATAAAAGTAAAACAAAAAATTTCTCAAAAATTGTGTCTCTATTTCCCTTCCTAGCATGGGAAATAAAATTTCTAGCTAATTACTTTATTTTTTCTGTCCCCTCCTCCCCCAACACAAATTTAGAAACAAAAAAATGAATTCTCAAAATAAAAAATAAATTGGATCAAAGGGCATATAGGAAAAAGTAGAATAAATATATTTCAACACTCGCAGGTTTGCCGTTTTTTCTTTCCCAATTGAGCTATGCAATGGGATCCCTCATACAATCCACGAAATGACCAAAACACCCTCATAATTTAAAAAATGACCATGCAGTCAACCATGGTCCATTTTCTCGTCAACCACGGTCCATTTTCTCGTTACTACAAGCTGCTCATGTTGTGATCTTCCGCGCCCTCCGCAGGTCGCCGCTGCTGCAAATCGGCGCCTGCGGCCAACGCATCTGTGATGGGCTTAAGCACCAAAATGACCTCCCCCACCGCCATGCTCCCCACGATAAAAAGAAACATGGCGAGCACCACAAAGCCATAGACCACGTCCTCCGGCATCCACAACCACGACAGGCTGAGGCAGACGATCTGCACTGACAGAGCCACCATGACGGAGACGGCGAGCATGTTGATCCGATTTCTTATTCCCTTATTGATCACTACTGCCAGCACCCGCCAGCACGACAGCAGGAAAGCCATCGCAAACGCCACCGCGAAAGCTCCGAATATCACGCAGCTGAAAAATGGGTATGTGCAGAGGACTGTTTTGTTGCCGTAGAGGTCGTTTCCGACGGCTGCGCTTTCATGCATGAACCTCGGCGTTTTCCCCTCCAACGGCGAAAAATAGACGAAAATTATCTGCAACAACGTAATCGGAGAACAAACCATCAACAAGGAAACCAGCGTCCACGTTCGACTCGGTTTTCTTTTCTTAATCGAAACATTTACCAAGAAGAGAAGGGTGATCAAGAATCCGGGTTCGAAGAATCCGAGAGAGAGAACAACGTGAACCTTACAGATATTGGTTTGTTGGGTTAAGGAAGGTACAAATGGGTAGATATAATCTCTGCGTACCACTGGTAGACGCAGAATTTCGTTAATAGCCCAAGCGGAGGCTAATGATACGAGGAGCAATCGTACAGTCCAGAGAGAATTGAAGTTTTCTAAATGCTGTAAGCGGCGGGACCTCAGCCGGAGGTAGAAAATGGAGGAGAAAGCTACGAGGGAGAGGAAGAGAAGCCCAACGATAAAACAAACCGTTGCTAAATCGAACGCGCTTTTGGCGACGGGGCTAGAAGAGAAGAAGAAGCTTTCGCGGGCAGTAAAATCTGGGAATATCAGCAGCGGAGAGGGGGATGGCGATGGCGATAGAGAAGAGAGCAGGAGATCAGGGCGGAGGTAGAGGAGATTTCTCATAGATAGGTGGTCGTGGGGCGGCCACGCCGGAGATATGGCGGCGGCCGTCGCTATGGCGGTGTGAAAAGTGGAGGAATCGACGATGTTTGCGATGCTTTGTTAAGGTCTGAAAATGGCATAATTTGGATGGTTTGGGAGAGGGGGAATTCCTTTTGTTTTGCCCCTTCTTTTTTTTCTCACTTAGCAAATGTTTTTTTATTTTAATTTTAGTTTTTTTTTCCCCTTTCCTTTCTCCCAACCTACGGGAAAGCAGGTTGATTGGGGCAGACAGCGGAGACAGAGAGAGAGGAGAGAATGGTATTGGTGGGTGGATGGGGTTATGGTATGGAGATGGGTCCCACGAATTTCGGCTTTCAATAGATTTTTTTGGTCAACCGGTTGCTCATATTTTTACCTTTACTATTTAAAGGAAATTTTTACTCATAAATAGTGGTTTTAATTTATCTACACAGTCTCTTTTATAATTGAAAATTTTATTTTCCTTTAAATTCTACTTTGATCACAATTTTTAAAACTCTGGGGAAAATTTTGAAAATTCTTATAATTTTCCTTTTCTTCATCTCACTTCTACTTTTATTCACTTTTTTTTAATGTCGATCAAAACTTGAGAAATCTCAACATCTCAAAGCTGATTTACAAGTTGTAACAATTAAAATAGCATTTTTTTTTTATCAAAAATAGTGAAAGTAAGTACATATTAATGATATTATATGTTTTGCATGCCAATAAAATATGCATATATTTTATTTTAATCAATTGATTTAATGTCTCCTTTTAGTTTACATTTTTTTCAACTTGGGTGGAAAACTGAAGAAATTTCTAGCTGGTTTACAATGTGTGCAAAACTACAATTACATTTGTTATCAGAAATAATCAAAGTAGTTAGACCTAAAACTCCAAATATTCAGACGTGGATAATATTAATACATCTTTATTCGTATCTAATTATTATCTGATTACATATATTTATATTCAAATTTGATTGAATATAAAAAATGAATGTCCAAATTCACATCCATTTAAGGAGAATAAATACATAGTTTGAGTTTAAAGTCGAGAGTGTCGGCTAAGATCAGCTAGACTCGAATTAAGAGACTTAAATAAAAGATTAGGATATAACCTCAACGCAAGATCAAAACGTAGTAGGCATACTTAAATTGTTTAAGTCAATGATGGACCTCAATAGATCTCAAATAAGATGAACCTAAATAACGGACGGTCACAGCATAATTGCAGGTTCTCAAGAATGGCTTTCATTGCCTAGTGCCAACCTCCTAAGAATGACCCATTTATCTATCACGGGCAGCCAACATCATATTTAACATATAGGAACAGGTATGTAGTTTGACCATAAGCTCTCTTTCCTAAGAAGAAATTGATAGCTGTCCGAATTCGCAAGGAGTAACTGAGAATTTGAGTTTCAAAGGGGTGGTTGGGGAATTGTGAAAAATATGCCAAGCACTGGCCAGGCAAATGACACACCAAAGACTCAGAAAATTGTTAAAATAACTTGATATCAATACCAGAACAGCAACTAGAATGTTAGCACCACCATATTTATTTAAATTCAAAAGAACTTTTAAGAAAAAAAGAGTGAACTACAGTGTAGATCTTCTAATTTTAATTGATGACTGAATATGGAACATCTGATTGCAAATCACTGGAGGGACCGAGCCACACCAAAATTTTTCAAATGTTTCTAAGCAAAAGCCAAACTAAGTAGTTCACCGACATCTAAAAGAAAACAAGCAAAGACAGTGGATCCACCCAGCACTCTACTTGATCTTCTTCTTTGGCCTCAACTGCAGAAAAATTAAGTATAAGATTTTTTCAGGTGTCTCAGCCAATGTAGAAGAATTTTTAGATGCATAGGCCAAGAACATAGCCAAGCTATATACCTGGTTGCTATGTCCACACTTCTTTTTCCTGCAGTTGACAGCTCGAGGGTGCAAGCGAGCATAACATCTGCAAATACAAGAGTCGAGATCATGCTCAAAACAGGTATCAAATAATTTTGGTTCAGTATGACCGAAACCTGGTTAACACTTGTACAGTTCCAGTGTACATGTATTCCCACTACCATAGCACAACGATCACAATCTTAAGAAAAACCAACAAGTTCTCCTACTAAATATGGTATCGTCTTTTCATAACGAATCACAATTCCGAAAATTTTTGCAAGTGTTCAACACAATCGTCACCAAAGAAATTTGCGACATTGTAGGCCAATTCAAGCTTACTATATGTACCTACTAATCTGCAAATTTCACTGAGTGTTCAAGAAAATCATCACCAAGAAATTTGCAACATGGTAAGCAATTCAAGCACGAGTACATAATATATGTGCTAATCAGGACAAAAAATAGACATTCTCAAGCCAAAGCACAATTAAACCACATTAAACTGAAAATAAATTAGAAACTTACTTGCGGCAAATCATCTTGTCCTGATTGTATTTCCTAGCCAATGCCATGAGTGATGGCTCAATGATTCCACCCCTAAGCCTCAGAACCAAATGGAGAGTAGACTCTGCAATATAAATCCAATATCTAGTTAATAATCCACTAAGATTTTAGCATAACGAAGTAAAAGAAAAAGGCAATATCAATAACAATTGCATTTTCTCTCATTTTACCGTGAAAACAAAATAAATAACAACTTTAAGAAATCTACCACCGTGGTTTAGTATACAATTTAAAAAAACAACAATAAAATAAAACAAAATAACCTTTCTGAATGTTATAATCAGCAAGAGTTCGGCCATCTTCAAGCTGCTTTCCAGCGAAAATCAAACGCTGTTGATCCGGTGGGATTCCTGAACAAGAAAAATCATAAAATTTCAGCTTAATTCAATCAGGTTACCAACAAAAGGGCAAAAAAAAAAATGGAAAATTACCTTCCTTGTCCTGAATCTTGGCCTTGACATTGTCGATGGTGTCGCTCGATTCGACCTCGAGCGTTATTGTTTTGCCCGTTAAGGTTTTCACGAAGATCTGCATTTTTTGGTTGGCAGTTTAAGCTGAAATTCTCCGCCAGGCGGAATTGCGAGGTATTGCGTGAGTTTATATAGGGATGTGTAATTAGGGTTTGTATGGCTTGGTTCTGCCTAAGCGACGACGTTGCGACTAAGTCTTTTTTTTTATTTGTTTTTTCTTTAAATATTTTCCTTTTTGGCTTTTTTGGTGTTAATTGAAAACCTCTTTCTCATATTTTTAAATTTCCTTCTGTATTTACTTTGGGAAATATTTGTTTGATGATATTAGAATAAAGGAAATAAAATTAGAAAAATAGTTAATTAGAAAAAAATCCCTAATCCTATTTTTATTTTAGTGATCAGTCCCCATTTGAATTTTTACACACTAAACTCCCTACTTTTTCACAAAACTTAGAAATCACTCCCCATATCTTTTAAAAAGACACATATATCCTTGTAGTTAGAGAAAACAACAAAAATACCTGAGAAATGCGTTTTTCTCTTCAAGAAGAATGCTTTCATTTATTTTTTTTCTAAAATCGACGACTTCTCCAAGCGGCCAAACAAAAGGGCGCGAAATCGTTCCTCTGCCATTGATGCGAGAAAGAAAAAAAAAAAAGACACCAAAATTTTTGCCATTTTTTTTGTGACAATGGAAGGAGAAACAATGGCAACAAGAAGCGAAATACAAAAAGAAGTGATAAAAAGAAACAAATGTATGTTTTCTGCATTTACAGTTTTAAATGTCTGTGATTTTTCAGTGTTATACTTATTTCTTATCTATTTTCTCATGTTTAGGGTTTTTATTTCCTATTTAGTTGTTAAACACTTGAATCCAATTGATATATATAATTTTATTTGTGAGATGGGAAGTTTTTGATTTGTACTTGAAAGGCATAAAAGTTGTACTTCACTTTTTTGAGGTTTATACTTCTTTTTACCTGAAATTATACGATGAAATTATCTGAAAGTGTAGTATATTATTTGTGGTACAAAACATCTAAGCTTGTAGTACACATTAAGCAAAAGTGTAGTATATAATTTGTATAACTGTAGTATATTTTAGAAGCAAATGTAGTATAAATATTCAAGCTTGCAGTACACATTAAGCAAAAGTGTAGTATATAATCTATGTAACTGCAGTACATTTTAAAAGTATTTGTAGTACAAAATATTCAAAGCTGCAGATTAAATGAAATTATAGTATATAATTTGTGTGCATGCAGTACATTTTAGAAGCATCTATAGTACAAAAGCATTCAAGCATGCAGTATACGTTAACTGAAAATGTAGTATATAATTTGTTTATTTGTAGTACATTTTAGAAGCAACTGTAGTACAAAATATTTAAGCCTGTAGTATACATTAAATGAAAGTATAGTATATAATCTGTGTAAAGAGGAGCTAAATTCATCCGGTGCAAAAAGAGATCAGAGTTGAGTTGGGGCACCGCATACACTTCGAGTCCTTATGTATATGTTGACGAGGATGTCAACGGATCAAGTGGGGGAGAATGTCATGGGTCGCTCATTAGAGAAGAATGGCAACCTTGACTTCAAGGGGCATTAGGAGCGACAAGGCGTTGTTGGCTCACTCGGTAAGGCGAAAAAAGCCCATGAGTAGAGACTCTTACGAGGTGCGGTTTGAAAAACTATTTCAATGGCATATTCCTTAAGTTATGAGGATGCTTCCCACCAAGTTTGAAGTCATTCCGTGTCCGTTTGGGCACCGAACATTGAGGGCGACCTGGAGCGGTCTTACTGCACGCAGGTAGTGCAAAGATGCATTGAGTAGAGTGGCTTGGAAAAGGAATTTTGTGAAACTGTTTCAGTGGGGTGTTCCTTGAGGTGTTGGCAACGTTCCCACCAAGTTTCACCAGTAGACGGTTCCGTTTGGATAGGAAACGGCGAAGATCTTTAGAATGCGGCAGTGCAGTGGCAATGCTGTAATTCCAGCTTATTGCGAGGGAAATTACTGTTCCATGGAGAATCGGACAGAGCTGGAACTTTGTGGAGTTAATGTATAAGCCGAGAGCTATCCAACGGTTCAAGCGGCAAGTGATTTGGACACCGGGAGAGGAAGTTGCGAAAATGTAGTACAAAACATTCAAGCCTATAGATTAAATGAAATTATAGTATATAATCTGTGTATATGCAGTATATTTTATAAGCATCTGTAGTACAAAAACATTCAAGCGTGCAGTATACATTACTGAAAATATAGTATATAATCTGTGTATCTGTAGTATAGTTTAGAAGCAACTGTAGTACAAAATATTTAAGCCTGCAGTATACATTAAATGAAAGTGTAGTATATAATCTGTGTAACTGCAGTATATTTTAGAAGCAAATATAGTATGAACATTTATACTTGCAGTACACATCAGGCAAAAGTGTAGCATATAATCTATGTAACTGCAGTACATTTTAGAAGAATCTGTAGTACAAAACATTCAAGCCTGTAGATTAAATTAAATTATAATTTAATATTTGCATATATGCAGTACATTTTAGAAGCATTTGTAGTACAAAAATATTCAGGCATGTAGTATACATTAACTGAAAATGTAGTATATAACCTGTGTATCTATAGTACATTTTAGAAGCAATTGTAGTACAAAACATTTAAGCCTGTAGGGTTTGAATCATACTTTGTATGTACATACATATGTAAATTGAAGCATACTTTGTTTATAATATTATTTTGTATGTAAGTATAATTTTCCATCAAGCATTTATAATATTTTGATTTCAATACAATATGAGGGAAATGAAATACAAATGTAGAACGAACAAAGTAAAAATTGTGTTATGTTGAAGTACACTTCAATTCAATTGAAATCGAGCAGTGAATTTGAGTGCAATATGATGGAAATGAAGTACAAATATAGAAAAAATAAAGTATAAATGGTGTTATGTTGAAGTACACTTCAATTAAATTGAAATTAGGTAGTGAATTTAAGTACAATATGATGGAAATGAAGTATAAATATAGAACAAATACAGTATAAATTGTGTTATATTGAAATACAGTTCAATTAAATTGAAATCGAGCAGTGAATTTGAGTATAATATGAGGAAGATGAAGTACAAACGTAGAACAAATAAAGTATAAATGTTGTTATGTTAAAGTACAGTTCAATTAAATTGAAACCGGACAGTAAATTTGAGTATAATATGATGGAAATGAAGTACAAACAAAGTATAAATGATGTTATGTTGAAGTACACTTCAATTAAATTGAAGTTGGACAGTGAATTTGAGTACAATATGATGTAAATGAAGTACAAACGTAGAACAAACAAAGTATAAATGGTGTTATGTTGAAGTACACTTCAACTAAATTGAAATTGAACAGTGAATTTGAGTATAATATGATAGAAATGAAGTACAAATATGGAACAAACAAAGTATAAATGGTGTTATGTTGAAGTACACCTCAATTAAATTGAACTCGGGCAGTGAATTTGAGTACAATATGATGAAGATAAAGTACAAATATAGAACAAACAAAGTATAAATGGTGTTATGTTAAAGTACACTTCAATTCAATTGAAACCGGATAGTGAATTTGAGTACAATATGATGAAAATATAGTACAAACGTAGAACAAACAAAGTATAAATAGTGTTATGTTGAAGTACACTTATTGCAATTGAATAATTAGTCTCCAATAATTGTAGTGATAGTCAAATATAATATTTTGAGATTATCGGATCAGATGAAGTACGTATTTGTACAGGTTATAGGGTGAATATTATTGTCAAATGCTCATTTGTTTATATCTTTGAAAGCATAAGTATTCTTTATATTACTGCGATTGATAACATTCATTCGTTGAACATTAGTGGTTAATACTTTAAAACTTTAATATTATTTTATTCATATAATAAATATTACACACATTTTTAGAGTTTGGTTATTAATTACTGAGACTTAAAAAGCAAATCATGGAACAAATTTTAATTCAACAATATTAGTAAAAATATTAAGAAATGGAGTACATAATGGCCGAAATGAAATACAAATGTCGTGAAATCAAATATAAATCTTTCAGATTAAGGTACAAAAGCACTATATCTTGGACAACATCCATTTGCTAACTTCCACGCTAAACAAGTACATTATTGCCAAAAAGAAGTACAAATGTCATGAAATCAAGTACAATTCTACCAAATTGGGGTACAAAAAAATTGATATCTCGGACAACATGCAAAAATGCCAATTTCACGCTAAATCAAATACATAATTGCCGAAATGAAGTACAATTGTCATGAAATCAAGTATAATTCTCCCAGATTAGGGTGCAAAATCACTGATATCTCCGAAAACATACAAAAATGCCAATTTCACGCTAAATCAAATACATAGTTGTCGAAATAAAGTATAATCGTCATGACACCAAGTATAGTTATCCCAGATTGGGGTACAAAATAATTGATATCTCGGACAATATACAAAAATACCAATTTCACGCTAAATCAAGTACATGATTACCGAAATAAAGTACAAATGTCATGAAATCAAGTATAAATTTCCTAGATTAAGGTACAAAATTTAGCTAGATTACTGATTCTTTGCAGATTCGATGATTATGCCCTGTTCTACCACATCTTTTACACTTAATTACACGTTTATCAATTTGTGATGGAATCCTCTGTGTCCTTCTATGCCCAGGTTGAGATCGGCAATCAGGTGCATTAATGACGCAATCATCATCTAGAGGGAACATATGCATATCATACGTAGGAATAGTGTTTATCACTGATTGGTATGCTTGTTGATACATCTCAACTCGGTAATATTGATCGGTAAAGTCATACGATGAAAGTGACTTTGACTCGAGAGTACAAATTTTGATAAAATAAAGTAAAATTTAGGAACACTTGAAGTATAGAAATTCAATGAATATAGTATAAGTTTAGATAAAATGATGTATAAAATGAAGTATAATTTCAAAAAATAGAAATATAATTTTTGATAAAGTGAAGTACAATTTCAGAACACCTGAAGTATAAAACCTTAGCAATTGCAACACAATTTTTGAATAATCCATTAGTAGAATACTTGAAACTTAAATAATAGATTTAGATAACTGAAGTATAAGTTTAGAACACTTGAAGTATAGAGCTTCAATGAATAGAGTACAAGTTTAGGTAAAATGATGTATAAACTGAAGTATAATTTTAAAAAATAAAAGTACAATTTTAGATAAAGTGAAGTATAATTTCAGAACACCTGAAGTATAAAATCTTAATAATTGCGGTACAATTTTTGGATAATTCATTAGTAGAACACTTAAAACTTAAATAATAGATTCAAATAACTGAAGTATAAGTTTGGATAAAATAAAGTACAATTTCGAAACACTTGAAGTATAGAACTTCAATGAATAGAGTACATGCTTATGTAAAATGAAGTATAATTTCAGAAAATAGAAGTACAATTTTATATAAAAAGAAGTACAATTTTAGAACACTTGAAGTAAAAATCCTTAGCAATTGCAATACGATTTTGGATAATCCATTAGTAGAACACTTGAAGTATAAAACTTAAATAATAGATTCAGATAATTAAAGTACAAGTTTAGATAAAATGAAGTACAATTTCAGAACACTTGAAGTATAGAACTTCAATGAATAGAGTACATGTTTAGGTAAAACAATGTATGAAATGAAGTATAATTTCAAAAAATAGAAGTACAATTTTAGATAAAGTGAAGTACAATTTCAAAACACTTGAAGTATAAAACTTTAGCAATTGCAGTACAATTTTTGAATAACCCATTAGTAAAACACTTTAAACTTAAATAATAGATTCAAATAACTAAAGTATAAGTTTAGGTAAAATGAAGTACAATTTTGAAACACTTGAAGTATAGAACTTCAATGAATAAAATACATGTTTAGATAAAATGAAGTACAAAAGAAAGTATAATTTCATAAAATAAAAGTACAATTTTAGATAAAGTGAAGTACAATTTCAGAACTCTTGAAGTATAAAGCCCTAACAACTACAATATATTTTGGTTAATTGATAAATATAACACTTAAAGTATATAACTTCAATAAATATAGTACAATCTTTGATAAAATGAAGTATAATTTCAAAAAATCAAAAGAATAATTTTATATAGAAGACGTATAGTTTAGGAACACTTCAAGTATAAACTGCTAGAAGTTGCAGTATAATTTTGGATAATCCATTAATAGAACACTTGAAGTATAAAACTTACATAATAGAGTACAATTTTAGAACACTTCAAGTACAAAACTTTACAAACTGCAGTACAATTTAGATTCTGTAGAAGTATTACTTTAAATCATCACTGCTTTTCTTTGCACTGCTGCTCAATTCATCCTTTCGGTTTACCAGGATGTCAACAACGTTCATCTTCAATGTCAAATGCAGAAAGGCCATATTCATGACACCGTCATCATCAGTCAAACTCATGTATAATCTTTGATGTTGAGCTATGTATTGCAAACTGAAGTGTTCGGCGTTGATTTCACTCCATTTTCTTGCGAGATTAATGTATATGTCCATTAACTTGATTGAACACTCCTACTTCACTACTGGTTGACATTGTCAGAAAATATAAGAAACTCAGAAGCAATTAAGAAGAAACTGAGAAGAAGAAGAAACCCGAAAATGATGAAAATAAAAAGAGAAGAAGACAATGCAGCTATCGGGTTTGTGGTTTTTGGCTCTAACGTTATTCTTGTTCCCGCCGTGGAGCTTGTTGCGTTTTTTCTGTTCTTTCTATTTCTGGTATGATAGTGTTTACTGTTTGCTTGTCTGGATGAAGAAGAAGAAGAAGAAGAAGTGAGAAAAAATTAATGAAAAATATTATATTTAAGGGCATTTTTGTCAAATCAAGTGAGTGGGGAGTGATCTCTAAACTTTTAACAAAATTAGGGAGTTTTTTCTAACAAAAATTAAGTGGGGACTGATCACAAAAGTGGAAAGTGTATTTGGTACTTTTAAATAAGTGTCCCAAAAAAAAAATACTTATACAAGGTTGCTTAGAAAAAAATTAAAAAAAAGGCGAAAATTGGGAAATATTTGTGCAGGAAAAGCTGAGAAAAACTAATTCCAAAATAGGCCATGATTGTTTTGGGGAAATAAACCTTTTTATTGAATTTTGTCTTATTTTTCATATATTCGCATTACTGAAAAAGGGAAAAAGACAATCAAAATTATTTTTCCTAATATTTTTATTTGCTTTTTCTGCTAAAGTTATTTTGACAAATAATGTGTACATTTTGGTAAGGAAAATACTTTAAAATAAAATATCAAACTGTTATGTTAGATTTTAATTCCACATAATGTTTTCATTCCATTGAAACAAAATAAAAGCAAAAAAGAAAAATAAAAAAAGATAATGCCCTTCGCCACGGCAAAATATATTTTAATATTTTAAGATATTTTTAAAAAAGAATTACAGTCATTATTATATGTGATGTGGGTTTAAGTCTTCGGCCCTTGGGGGATTTGGGCTGCTAAGGCCATATTAATGCGAATCTAGGCTATTAACGGATGAGATTTGGATCGAATCTGTCATATTTGAATTCTAATTTAATTATTAAAATTCATATTGATCTGATCCAAAATTCAATAGAATCTTTGTTAGTTAGTATCATATTCAAATTCGATAGATATTCGAAATTCGATTAAAAATTTTGATTCGATTTATTTTTTTCTTTTCTTTTTTCTTTTTCTCCTTTTGAATTTTATAAAAATATTGTATTTGTAAAGTAAATATACGTCATATTTGAATTTTTAAATTTTTTTATTATATATTAGTCCAAAAGTTAAATATTTGAATACTAAATTCCTATTTCGCATTATATTAATGCATAGATAAACTGTTATGTGCTATTATATTTGACGTTTTATCAATATTTCTCTAATTTTTTAGGCTAAAGACTCAGTATTAATAGTATAATATATACGTTAATATAGATATTAGGTCAATATAATATATAAATTTTATTTTAAAATCTTTATTAATATTATATATAAGAGTATAAATTTAATAAAAAATATTAAAGTTCGATTTCGAATCTTTAATGGATCGATTACTTAATTTCATATTCGATCCACTTATTTCGGATTACGAATATTTATAATTTGATTTGATTTATCAAATATTCTAATCGGATAAAAGTCTTAAAATTCGAATCGAATTTAGATTAAAATTTGATCCATTGACAATTCTATGTGAATAGATACGGATTGGGAGGCTTGATTGTTGAGTAGGTGAAATCCTCGTGGACCTACATGAATCATAGTCTAGTAGAGTGAAACATATAAATGATTAAGTTAATATGACTATGTGTATGTGTGAAATTTGATGTTCAAATTATAATAAATTTTTTATGTGCCTGTGTAAATATATAAAATAAAAAAACTAATGTGTACACCCTATTGGTATCCTGATAGCATGTTTTTTGAATTTTAACAATTTTTCTGTGTATTCGTGTATGAAAAGAAAAAAGAAAGAAAGTTAACGTGGATATTTTATTGCATAGTTTGGCAAAATGGTAAGTAGTACCAAAGAATAGATAAGTTTTCGTCGAGTTGTTTCATGTAGTATAATAATTTTGCAATTAAATTGTAATTATTTTTATGACATCAATAAAAAATTTAAATTGTATGTCAAATAATTTTTTAATTATTGATGAGGATTCGATTTGCTGGATATGGGTACAACTACTGATTTGAATGAGACTCGACCTGGATGGTCGGGATTCTTGTTTAGGTGGGATGAATCCTGCAATCACAATAAACGTTAGACTAGCCGATGAGCCTTCGGCTTAGGCCCTCTGACGCTTAAGTCAGTATAGATCGACAAGATATCGAGCAGCGAAGCAAGGGCTTTTTGTATGTATGAGTACGTACCTCAAAAAGGCTGGAGCGAGGGTATTTATATCCTTCTCCCTTCAGGGAATTGTCTGAGATGCCCCTGATACACCTAGGGGCCCTTAACCTTGTGCCAGAGGTGACTAGTCATTTCCCTTATCTGTATATTTCCAGATAACTGCCCTTCAAGTTTTTAAGAACATGATGGTACACTGTAGCAGCGTCTGTTGTGTCAGGCGGTGAGGGGATGGCATGCGCCATTAATGCGGAGGCGTGCCACCCGTCAGTGCATTTAATGCCGTGGCAGAGTATTGTATTGTCTCGACCTCGCTGGTCAACAACGTCGACCTTACGCCGTTTTGTGCATGGGGCATCATCAGGCGAGTGGTCGATTGAGGTCGATTATGCATATGGGCCACGGGTGCCAGATTGGGCCTGGTGCTGCATCTCTGGGCCAACTTGGTTTGGGCCTAGGTATTTGGGCCACCCCATATCATAAGTCCCCCCACTTCACAAGGCTGAACGAGGATTCGACGAGAAGCATTGGGAAGTAGCGTAATGGGCATTGGTAATAATCGATCAAGGTTTTTTCAAAAATCGACCAGGGTTTGGCGCATTTATTGAGCAGTTACATCATGGTGCGCATGGGGCGGCGTTGCGGTTACAAGCATTATTACAGGCGCTTGGTTTCCTGCGCCTGCTCCCCTATAAATACCAGCGGTAAAACTAACCATTTTTACTTTTACCGCATTAACTTCTGGTCGAGCGCTTGTCCAAATGTCCTCGCTTTCAAGATTTTCCACTCTTACTCTTAGTTCTTCCGTTCAGTAAGTGCTCCTTCACTCCTACTTCATGTCCTTTAGTTTTTCTTTGAAAATCATGCTGGGCTTATACAGTTCTGAGGGTAGTCGGGGGGGGATAGTGAGGCCACCCAATTTGATAGGCCTAAATATGCTACTGGTTAGTCTAATGAGTCGTCGAGTCACACTTCCAGTTCCAGCAACTCGAGCTCCAGCAGCTCGAGTAGCAATCGCGAGGGGGAAGAAGCTGGGCCGAGCCAGATTCCCCCGTCACGGGGTTGACTGTTCACACCAAACCATTATAGTGAAATTGTATCCATCGCTAACCCTGGCAACTTGAGACGTCTTAGGGAGTTATACCATATCCCTACTGAATATAAACTTCTGACCCCCAGGCCGCCTGGTCGAATGCATCGTCCTCCTGCAGGTTGTATAACTGTCTTCGAGGACGCTTTTAGATGTGGTCTTAGGTTCCCCTTGAGTGATAGCATGGTTAATCTACTTAGGGGTCTTCAAGTGTGTATAAAGCAACTTCTACCCAACTGCTTCTCCACTATTTGTAGTTTTATCATTTTAATGCATCTGTTTAATCAGCCTGCTAGTTTTGAAAATTTTTCCAACCTTTTTCACTTGCCCATGTCTCGCAAGTCCGGTAGTGCCGATGAGTCGGGGTTCTATTATTTAACCGCTCGACCACGGCGTAAATTCCTCGTAGCCCCTGCTTCTTCGTACGGGAAAGAATGGAAAAAATGGTACCTATTTGTTCGAGTGGCGGGGGGTTTCAATATTCCACGGGGCTGGTGGAGGGGGCATGTCAACATGCCGGGGAACCTTATCCCGACCTGGCCAAACACCTTTGTTTGAGACCTGGTCGGATTTGGCCAGATGGAGGCCTCGATTTTTATCGAGGAGAGACATTTAGTGTTGGCTGGATTATCGCTGGCTCTGTTAGATTTTCCTGCGAATGACCAGCTAGGTAGACAGCGTTTCTTGTAATTTTGTTGCTTTTTCATTGTTGTTATGGTTTTTGACTGTTGTTAATTTACTGCTCGGCAGATCGCGTAGGTATCATGAACAGGTCGAGGTTAGAGGCTCTGGCAAGAGTAGAGAGAAATAAACAGAGACGACAAGGTCCGGCGGCTCGTCGAGAAGCCGCTGCCATAGAGGAGCCACGCCCGGAGGTCGCGGTGCCAACACCTTCTCCGACTCTATCACCTGGTCGACAGCTGGAGACAGCTCTACGGGTCGGGGTAAGCAAGCCATGGTGGAGCAGGGAGGGCCTGCTCCGAAGAAAGCTACTGCCGGCAAGGGAAAAGGCAAAGCAGCGAGGTCGGGGCCGCCGACCGGGAATGATCTTTTTGGGGACCGAGGGGATGAAATACTGTTCAACTTACCTAAATTCTCCTCTCCTCGATTCGGGGCAGAGTTGAGTCCTGTCGTGCACAATTCCTTGTGCATGGATACTGCAGGGCGTACCGAGGTCGCTCATCTGAAGATCTTGCTGGCAGGTCAGTTCATGGTTGACCAGAGGAGGATCATGGGATTGAGCCAGGACGCGGCTCTTCGAGAGTTGGCTTATCATGCCAACATGGTAAAGTTTCCTACTCTTACTTTTGTATCCTTGCATTTTGGTCAAGTATCTGATAGTTTTTATCTTTCAGGTCGGGCAACTTGGCTACAACTTTTACCGGCGGTCGGAGTTGGCCCTGGCTGATACAAAATGCAAGGATAAGCCAGGTCGGGGCCGCCGACCGGGAACGATCTTTTTGGGGACCGAGGGGATGAAATACTGTTCAACTTACCTAAATTCTCCTCTCCTCGATTCGGGGCAGAGTTGAGTCCTATCGTGCACAATTCCTTGTGCATGCATACTGCAGGGCGTACCGGGGTCGCTCCTCTGAAGGTCTTGCTGGCAGGTCAGTTCATGGTTGACCAGAGGAGGATCATGGGATTGAGCCAGGACGCGGCTCTTCGAGAGTTGGCTTATCATGCCAACATGGTAGAGTTTCCTACTCTTACTTTTGTATCCTTGCATTCTGGTCAAGTATCTGATGGGTTTTATCTTTCAGGTCGGGCAACTGGGCTACAACTTTTACCGGCGGTCGGAGCTGGCCTTGGCTGATCAGGAGCAGCTGGAGGCCGGAGGGGAAGCGGAGACTCTGAAGGCTCAGCTCGAGTCTTCGCAGATGAGAGTCGATGAGCTGGAGAGACAGGTCGGCCAGCTGACTAAGGACCTCGAGCAGAAGGATGAGCAGGTGATCCTGGTGGTCAATGAGAGGACCAAAATGGACGGGCAGGTGAAAAAGCTGCAGTTGGACATACAGGTTAGTTATGATTTCAGTCGATTTGCGGGCCGAAATACAGGTTTAGCGGAGGCTCGGGCTGAGTTCAACTAGATACTGCCGCTAGTACGTCGGGAGGCTGTGCAACAATACATGGTAAGTTCTGCCTTCCAGGATGCTATTGTCGTTCTTGTTCTTGACGACGCCCGGAACTCATTCGAGAAGACCGTCAAGCAATTGCAGTTTTTAGGCTATACAACGTTCGACCTGAAGACCAGTCGTGCATAAGCCATTTGTTCGACTAGCAGCTGCGACCCTACCCCGAGGAAGAGGGCAATGCTGAGAGACTAGTCGTCGAAGCCGCAGGGGTGGAGGGCGCGCCGGAGGTCGAACTGACTGAAGAGGAAAGAAGGCGGGCCGAAGTCGAGAGAAAGCTGAAGGCTGTTGCCAAGGAGTTTAAGTTTGCCGGCGATCTTGCCTTCAAAGTGTCAAAAGGGACAGTCGATGCCGCTGCATATTTCCCAATTCCTGAACGGCAATTCTTGCAAGATGCTGCCGGCCCTTCTCGACCCGTAACTGCTGCTGTGCCCGTTTTCGTGGCTTTGCCTTAGCCTGCGCCTACTGCCGAAGAGGTCAGGCCTGATGCTGAGGAGGTTGCCAACTCCAGCTAGCCTTGATCATTTATTCTCATTGCTTTTCTCTGTTGTTTTTGATAAGGGATGTATATGCCTTGATGAGGCTTTTAAACGACTTTGTGAATTTTCTGCCTCGATGAGGCTTTCAAACGCTGGTGGATGAATGGATATTTTATTATTCCATGTTCAACAATGGTTATTTTTGCTTTTGGTATAAGCTATTCCCATTAATGAACATGTTATTTAACAGGTATTGACTGCAGTGTTTATTATTTTGCATATTGGAATTCTTGGGCGAATGCTCTCTAGCGTATCAAGTAGTATTCATTCAAGGCCTTCGTCGAATAAGTGTTGTAATTTGCAAAATTCATTCTTGGTCCCTGCCAGGTAAATTGTAATTAATGTGCCAGCGTAATAGCTAGTCTTTGGGTTTTTTAAATAATCTTAACGACTGTGGGATCGAGTTCATGCCCTATGTGATTTTATCGACTGCGAAGTCGAGCATCTGGCTTGGGCTTGAATGTCTTGACTTGGCGGCGTAAAGCCTATTTTGTCGACTACGGGGTCGACTGTTTGGTCTAGGCTCATAGGCCTCGACTTGGTGGCGTGAAGCCTGTTTTGTCGACTATGGGGTCGACTATTTGGTCTCGGCTCATAGGCCTCGACTTGGTGGCGCGAAGCCTGTTTTGTCGACTACGGGGTCGACTGATTGTTCTCGGCTTATAGGCCTCGACTTGGTGGAGCGAAGCCTATTTTTTCGATTATGGGGTCGACTGTTTGGTCTCGGCTCATAGGCCTCGACTTGGTGGCGTGAAGCCTGTTTTGTCGACTACGGGGTCGACTGTGTAAAGGAGATTCTGCAAGTTTCATGTAGTTTGAAGGTGCCATAATTTTATTTCGTTGGAGGGATACAATAGGTGCCCACGACCTTTTACACGAATTTTTTTTTCAAGTTTATTGCATTCCAAGTTCGAGGAAGTTCATGGCCTAATGCATCTGCTAGTCGATAGGCGTTGTTTTTTAACACTTTAACCACTGAGTAAGGTCTTTCCCATTCTGGGTCAAGTTTTTCGACGTTTTTTGACACTTCTACTTTCTTGAGAACGAGGTTGCCAACCTTGAAACTCTGGGGTCGTACTGTCTTGTTATAGCGTTCCGCCATTTTCGATCGATATCACTGCATTGTGTTGTAGGCTGCGTGGCATTGCTCATCGACAGTGACTAGGTCCAGAGTCCTCTCTGATACATTTGTGATCGGGTTATAGTGTATCACCCGAGCCGTATGCTGAATCAGCTCGGACGGTATTATTGCCTCGGACCCATAGACTAGGCTGTACGGGCTGTGGCCCGTGGCCTGTGGCTGTTCGAGGTGTCGTTTTGTATGCCCAAAGCACCCCTGGGAGGTCGTTTGCCCAACTGGCTCCCGTCCATGCTATTCGAGCCTTGAGGTGGTCGAGAACAATTCTGTTTGTGACCTCGGTCTGGCCATTAGACTGGGGGTTTCCCACCGAAGTGAAGTGTTGGGCGATTCCCAAGGTCTCGCACCACCTCCTCATGTTCCTGCTTTGAAATTGAGTGCCATTGTCCAAGATTAAGACCTTAGGCAATCCAAATGGACAGATTATATTCTTCCAAATGAAACTTTTAATGGCCGCATCGGTGATCTTCGGGACTGCTTCAGCTTCAACCTATTTAGTAAAGTACTCGACCGCCACTATAATAGACTTACGCTGACCCAAAGTCTTTGGGAGAGATCCTACTATATCAATCCCCCACTGGTCGAATGGCCAGGTGATCTGAACATTGATCATCGATGTGGCTGGTTGGTGCTGAATGTTCGAGTGGATCTAGCAGGACAGGCATTTTCTAGCGAAGTCGACTGAGTCCTGCAATAAAGTCAGCCAAAAATAACCGTAACGGACAACCTTGTGTGCTAAAGATCGGCCGCCCGAAGGGTTGCCGCAGATGCCGGCATGTATCTCCTTCAAGACTTTGTTGGCCTCATCGGGTTCTAGACACCTCAGCGGAGGTCCTGATATCGACCTCCTATAAAGCTATATATGCTCATCTAGCGCAAACTTGGCTGCCAGCCCTCTGAGTTTGCAGGCCTCCCTGTCGTCGGTGGGCAGGGTACCTTGTCTCAAGTAAAGTTTGATTGGCTCTTGCCATGAGAGGGTTATCTCTTCGATACAGTCGACGAGGCTCTGATTGGTGGCACCTACACAAGGTTTGTTGGCTGCTAAAAATGTTATGGTCTTTTCTCTAGTACCCTTTGTCGAGCTGGTGAGCTTTTAGAGCATTTCTGCTCGTTCATTCTCTACTCGGGGGACTTAGCTTAGGGTGAAGCTCTTGAACAACTGCTATAATTGTTTTACTTCTGATAGGTATTGGGTTATTTTGAGCTCCTTTGCCTCGAAATTGCCCTCAACTTGCTCTGCGACCAGCTGAGAATCAGTGAATGCTGCGAGATGCTCGACTCCGCGAGTTGTGGCCATACATATTCCTGTGACGAGAGCCTCGTATTCTGCTTCGTTGTTGGTGACTGAAAAGTCGAGTTTTATTGAAAAATCATACTCCTCAGCAAGCGGGGAACGGAGGGATACACCTATCCCGCCCCCTGACGTGGTTGCTGATCCATCCACATGTAAGGTCCATACGGGGATGTTGTCAGCATTTTGCGTAGGTAGATCAAGTCTTTCGACGATAAAGTCGGCCAAGACTTGTGCTTTTATGGCAGTCCGTGGTTGAAATGTGATGTCGAATTCCCCGAGCTCGATGCCCATTTAGTGAGTCGACCTGAAGTGTCGGGCTTCGACAACACTTGCTTTAATGGTTGATTCGTTAGCACCACAATCGCATAGGACTGAAAGTAGGGCCGAAGCTTTCTGGCATACGTGACGAGGGCTAGAGCGAACTTTTCTATCTCCAAATAATTGTGCTCAGGTCCAAGCAAGACATTGCTGCAATAATACACTGGATGGGGGGTCCCTTCTCTTGTCCATGTTAGCACTGAACTGATCGAGGCTGATGATACCGCTAGGTAGAGCTGTAAAACTTCTCCTAGGTCGGGTTTGGCGAGCATGGGCGGTGAAGACAAGTATTGCTTGAGCTCTACCAAAGGTTGATCGCAATGGAACCCAGATTTCTTAGCATTTATGAGGATTTTGAAGAAAGGTAGGCTCTTATCGGCCAGTCGAGCTATGAATCTGCCGAGGGCTATGACCCTGCCAACCAAACATTGAACTTGTTGAACTGTGCGGGGTGGAGCGATGTCGATGATCGCTTGGATCTTTTTCGAATTTGCCTCGATCCCTCTTTGACTGACCATATACCCGAGGAACTTGCCTCTTCGTACACCAAATGTACATTTGTTAGGGTTGAGTTTCATGTCGAAAGCCCTCAATATGGCAAAGGTGTAGCTAAGGTCGGCCAGATGATCCTCAGCCTTCATGGTTTTTACAATCATGTCGTCAACGTAGACCTCCATCGACCTCCCAATCTCATTTTTGAACATGAAGTTGACCAATCTTTGGTATGTTGCACCTGCATTTTTAAGTCCAAAAGACATGACCAAAAAATAGTATACACCATTGGGGACGACGAAAGAGGTTTTGTCCCTGTCTTCTGGTGCCAAAAATATTTGATAATAGCTTTGGAAGGCATCCATCATACTGAGCAGTTCACATTCAGCAGTAGAATCAACTAACAAATCTATACGAGGCAAGGGGTAAGGATCTTTCGGGCTAGCTTTATTCAAGTCAGTGAAATCATTACACATCCTCCATTTTCCCTCATTTTTAGGGACCAGTACAACATTACAAAGCCAAGAAGGGTACTAAATTTCTACAATATATCCTGCCTCTAAGAGCTTGCTAACCTCCTCCTCAATGATTTGCGACCTCTCAGCGTTGAAGGTTCTTGTCTTCTGCCTTACTGGCTTGTGAGTTGGGTCCACGTTGAGTCGATGGACAATGATATTGGGGTCGATGCCCTGAAGATCTGCAGCTTTCCACGTAAAAACATCAAAGTTGCGTAGGAGGAAGTCGACCATAAGGCATTCCAGTCGATCCCCCAGATCACCCCCGATCTTGGTGGTTTTGTCGGGGTTCCCGGGTTCAAGCTCTATTATTTTGAACTCGCCGATAGGCTCGACCCTAGTGTCTTCCAGTTTTCTTTTCTTTGATGAAGGTCCCTCCTCGAGTTTCGCTACTGGGGCGTCCCCCGAGGGCTTCAATTTAGGTCTTTTCTTCTGCTCGCTGGAGTTGACTTAAATGGTGTAATAGTGCCAAGCATCCTTGAGGTTACATAAGAATTCTCCTACTCCGGCTGGTGTCGGGAACTTTATCTTCATGTGGTAAGTGGAGACAATGGCTCTGAAGTCATTGAGAGCCGGTCGACCCACGATGACATTATATGCAAATGGGGCGTCGACCACTAGATAGTTGATCATCAATGTTCGGCTACAGGGGCTTTGCCCAAATGTGGTGGAAAGATTGATGAATCTCTCAGGGATGATCTCGGAGCCACCAAACCCGACCAACGGTGTTCTAACTGGATCAAACTTTAGCTTCCCTAATTTCATTCTGTTCAAGGCGGACAAGAACATGATGTTCACTGAGCTCTTGTTATCGACCAGTATCTTTCTGACCTCGAAGTTGGCAATTTCAAGGGTACCACCATGGGGCAGTCTATCTTCCTATCGACTCCCTTGTTCTCCATATGGTCGAGGTCTGAGTCGCTAAAGGAGATCGGTTCGGCGCTGGTCGATAGCTGAAAAACTGTCTCAACCTTGGGTGGTTTGGTCGAGTCAAGCTGTCTTTGAGTTTGTTTCTTCGCATTGCGGGAATCTCATTCGGTGGGGCCTCCTGCAATCATGTCAATGACTCATCGAATGGGTGGGTCGGGTTGTTGGGCAGGTCTTTTTCCCTTTTCTTCCCTCATCGGGCTGACCGATCTTTCTCTACAGGGAGTCCGATCGGTTCCACCCTCTTCACGCCTGGCATGCTCCTCGACAAACTTTTTCAAATGGCCCTGTCTGATCAATCTTTCGATCTCATCTTTCAAATTGAAGCACTCTTCCGTGACATGACCTTTCTGTCTACGGAAATAACAATATTTCTTTGATTTTTTCATGGCTTCGGTTTCTGTTATTTTCCTGGGCTTCTTGAGAAGGTTCTCATGTTGTATGGCGAACAACACCTCTTTCCTCAGGAGGTTGAGTGGAGTGTAGTCGTGGAAGCGTTTTATTGGAGAACGACGTCCCTCTCTGACCTGACGGTCATCTTTCTCCTTGTTTTACTTTCTGTCAACTTTCAGGCTACCATATTTCAACTTGTTCATCTCCTCTTGGGTCAGTACCTCTCCGCGAGGTCGAGAAGCTTTTCCATTGACCTGGGCTGCTTACGCACCACCGCGTTTGCACATTCCTTGTGTTTTAGGCCCAAGAAAAGCACGTCTATCAAGAACTCAATCCTCGGGCTGTCGATCTTCAAAACTTATGTGTTAAATTTGGCGAAAAAGTCACGGAGGGACTCTCCCTCATTTTGTTTCACGGTATGTAAGTGTGTATGGGGGAGTTTAGCTTTCCTCCTACTTGCAAATTGATGTAGGAACTTATCATACAGTTGGTCATAAGAAAATATAGACGCCAGTTCCAGCTTCACAAACCAATCGAGGGCCACTCCCTGAAACGTGGTTACCATCATCTTTGCATGGATGTACTCATTGTGCCCATGCAGCTACATCATGTGTTCAAACTGCAGCAGGTGTCCATTCGGGTCTGTTGAGCCATCATACCTCGGTAATCCAGTCGGGATCTTAGCATCGACGATGATACGTTTGTCGATGATCTCCTGAACGAACGGTGAGTCTCGTTCCCTATGGAACCTCTGTTGCCCATTCGGATAGAGGGTTCTTTCTCCGTTCCTCCTTGAGATCTCCTCCAGTTACCTGTTTAGTTGCTGCACTTGATGGGACACCTCATCCCATTTCTGTTGATCTGTCTGGGATGCATTTCTGCCTGGCCTGAATCTGGAGCGTTCAATCCTATCGCGCTGCGGGCCTCGAAGGGGTCGAACGTCATGATCAACAGAGTCTGCTACCTCTTTCTGTGGTGGGGGCCGGACCACTTCTCTAGGAAAATGGCCCGGGTTTGGTTCTCTTCCTGGCTGGGGCCTTCGCGAATCCGATCGCTGAGAGCGCTTCTCAGGCCGCGCCCTCTCCGGAGCCGTAGGCTGGGGCGTGGCACTAACTGCCGGTTCCGGCTGCACGGCGTGTCTGTTCAATGCAGCTGAGAGTTGGGCCGAAATCTGCGCTGAAATTTGCTCACTGATGAGCTGCATCAACTGAGGCATCGTTAACGTGACCACGAGCTCAGGTTGGGCGCTGGATCCCTGGGCATTTGGTTCCAGGTTTTGTCGAAGGGGAGAGGAGCTGGACCTCCTGTTTTCTTCTCTTCCTGAGGGGGCTCGCCTGGTGTTTACCATTTTCGATAGAGGATTCAAATGTCTTCCCACAGACGACGCCAAATGATGAGGGTTCGATTTGCTAGATATGGGTCCAACTACTGATTTGAATAAGACTCGACCTGGATGGTCGGGATTCTTGTTTAGGTGGGATGAATCCTGCAATCACAGTAAACGTTAGGCTAGCCGAGGAGCTCTCGGCTTAGGCTCTCCGACGCTCAAGTCAGTATCGATCGACGAGATATCGAGCAGTGGAGTAAGGACTTTTTGTATATATGAGTGCGTACCTCAAAAAGGTTGGAGCGAGGGTATTTATATCCTTCTCCCTTTGGGGAATTGTCTGAGATGCCCCTGGTACACTTAGGGGCCCTTACCTTTGTGCCAGGGGTGACTAGTCATTTCCCCTATCTGTATATTTCCAGATAACTGCCATTCCAGGTTTTAAGCACATGATGGTACACTGTAGCAGCGCCTGTTGTGTCAGGCGGTGAGGGGATGGCATGCGCCATTAATGCGGAGGCATGCCGCCCGTCAGTGCATTTAATGCGGTGGCAGAGTACTGTATTGTTTCGACCTCGCTGGTCGACAACGTCGACCTTACACCGTTCTGTGCATGGGGCACCATCAGGCGAGTGGTCGATTATACATATGGGCTACGGGTGCCAGATTAGGCCTGGTGCTGCGCCTCTGGGTCAATTTGGTTTGAGCCTAGGTATTTGGGCCACACCATATCAATTATTTTTTATAATTCTAAGCGAATTATTTATTTCCACCGTAAAATAAATAAAAATATTAATTTAAATATTAAATTTTTTTTGTTAAAAATAATCTTAATGTCTTAAAATATTAGAGGACTTTCGTTGAGTATAACCCCAATGCTCATAAAATATTTTGTGGCATGTTTCAATATCTGAAAGAAATTTCTCTTAGTACTTAAAAACAACAAATAACAGATACATAATACATGTATGTGTGTATGTTCAAACAGCACATTACATATTTTTATGTTAAAACGCTATAAAAATAAAAACATATATATGTACAACTCTTATCAAATATTTTGATATGAATACATGTTTTTATTTTAATTATTATCTTAATATAAATATTTCTTTGACTATTATATTAATTCAGGATATATATGTATCTAATGACAAAAATCATATAACACCAATAAGTAGAAACTTAAACAAAGTCGTATCTACATTAAGAACATCATACAAGTCCCAAGAACAAAATTATAATTTTTTTCATTGATTGTTGAATATATTTCTTCACAAAAATATATTTTCTTAAAACATCTTCACCAAAATATCCAAAAATACAACCAAACAAAACATACATTGTAAAAACTCGCGCGGTCCCCACGTGTCTTTCAATCGTCCCACACGATGCCACCTCACCAACCTAAAAATTAACCAACCCACCCACGCCGGCTCCCCAAACGCTATCACCAACCACTCTTAACCCATAGTCGCCGGTGGCCCCTCCCCCTGCTTTTCGCTTTATATTATCCTCTCCCTGCCCACCGCGCATGGCCTCCACCTGCCGCGCTCTCTCTGCTAATCTACGCACTCTCCCGAGTTCCTCTTTTGCCCGATCGGTGCCGCATATTCCTCTGTTGAATTCGCGATTCTTCGCCGTTAAACCGGCCTTCAGCTCTCTCAGATTGAATTCGGATTTCTCAAGATTCAGATCTAGAAGAACGAAAGCATCAATGGCTGAGATTGTAACTCCGAAGAGCAAAGGAAAAGTCAAAGTGTTTGACACGGAGGAAGATCTGGCAGTGTCGCTGGCGAAGTACGCCGCCGATCTAGCGAATAAAATTTCTCAAGAGAGGAACTCTTTTACCGTTGTTTTATCCGGTGGTTCTCTTGTTAAGTCCCTCAGGTATATGAACTTGCTTTTTTATTTTTCTTGTTTAAAATAAAACGAGATTGTTACTATCAGTATTTTTTGTTGTTATTGTTCTATTATAATCGGTGGTTCTCCTACCAAGTTTCCCTGGTAAATGCACCTTTTCCTTTTTTTCCAACTATGTCACAGCAATTTTATTAGTTTCTTTAAGTAAAACGAGATCACTACTGCTGCTGCTGCTGTTGTTATTATCCGTTTGCTTAACAAATTAAACGCATGTAAAATAGTAAACAGTGAACACTTGAATGTACATAGCATTAATTCAAACTGTATAATTACAGTATAAAGGTTTGTGGATTATGATGATACTATGAAGCTTTCAAATCTTAATTTATTTATGTTATTTAAGACAAAGCAATTCATATGTATTTTCCATAAATTAACTTATTTTGCACCTCGCATTAGCACTAGTAGAGTATGTAGTTTGATTAGTTAGTAGCAAGAAGAATACATTTATTTGGGAATTGGGAAATGGATAATACTTCTTTGAAAATGTATTTTGATATTATGTTTGGTGGTGGAATTAAAGGAAACTAGTGGAGCAGCCGTACATTGATTCAGTGGATTGGTCGAAATGGCATGTGTTTTGGGTGGACGAGAGGGTGGTGCCTAAGGATCATCCTGATAGCAACTATCTGCTTGCCTACAATGAGTTTCTATCAAAGGTATTCTTTTCTTTAATAGAAGATCTTGTTGTCTTTATGTTTTAGTGATGTTCTTGAGGGATTGTACTTCCTATACTGTTGGGCTGCTAGAAAGAATTTTAGCAGGCATATTAATTTAAGAACATGCCTTTAATTTAGTTTCAAATGATAGAAATATTTGTTTTGGTTATGGTGTATGTCAAGTGTATTGCTTTTGAAAGCATAGAAAGATAAAATGATAGGATATCCAGTTTTGAAGTATAAAGTTTACATATACTTCAGGTTACTCTTTGTATCAACTTAGTAATGAGGAATGAGAGGAGGCTTATCTAATGTCAGTACCTGGCATTTTATTTGAATATTCTCAAAGGCTGTAGGTATGCAATGGTTTGAATATTTGGATGTTTGCAAGTAACCTTCGCTAGCATAAATTTTTGTTTACATAGAACTTGAGTCCTGGAATGGAAATCTCAACATGGAGAATTTGTTTTGCTTTTGGTGTTCACTATTTGGTACCAATAGTTCTTGATAATGTGCCATTTAAACTCAGGGGGAGATAGTACAGTTAGATTAAAATTATCTGAGTACAAGAACAGAAATATAAACTTTACCTTGACTGATTTTTTTTATTGTGCTGTCTGATTGGTTCTTCTTTATTTGCTTCAAAAGGAATGTATATTTCTCCTGTCAGTCTTGAGATTCAACAGTTCTCCATGCCCTGCACGACGGAATGAAACTGAGAGGATGTGATAGCCTTTATTTGCGTGTTTTCTGAAACCATAAGCCTGGTGATTACAAAAATTATGATTTATTGTATCATTGAGCGCGTGATCGTCTAGTCGTCCTGTATATGGATGAGATTTAGTTATTTAATGACACATATTGAATGGGAATATCTTTTTATAATTGAATCCTGAGTTATACTCCCAACTTTCAAGTATCGTCTCTGAAAAATCCTTTCCTATTGCAGCTTCCACTTCCTGCTGGTAATGTGTATGCCATAAATGATGCATTGTCAGCAGAGGGTGCAGCAGATGATTATGAGACCTGCCTCAAGCATTTGGTGCAAACTAGAAAACTAGATCAATCTCAGAGTAGCGGATTCCCCAAATTTGATCTTATGCTAATGGGCATGGGTCCTGATGGCCACATTGCTTCTGTGTTTCCTGGACACCCTCTTGTCCAAGAAAAGGGGAAGTGGGTTTCTTTTATCAAGGATTCACCTAAACCTCCTCCAGAGAGGATTTCCTTCACTCTCCCAGTCATAAATTCCTCAGCCAATGTTGCCCTTGTTGTAGCAGGATCAAGTAAAGCCACTGCTGTGCACACAGCGCTTAGTGATGTTTCAAATGCTGAGGTGCTTCCCGTGCAACTGGTCGAACCAGAAGGGGAGCTGACGTGGTTTTTAGACAAGGGGGCTGCTTCAAAACTGTAGGTTCATGCTTGTCACACACACACAAGTCAGGAATTCTTGTAATATATTAATAGAACTCTATGTATTGAGTTTAATTTATACTCATGTTGCTGCAAGGGAGATAGATGCTTCTGTAACATTTTAAGTAAACGTGTGACATTTGAAGCTGTTTATTTCTTCTCTAGCTTTTCATGGATCCCTGGTTGTAGTGGTGTCATCAACAGTGTATACATTGTAGGATTTTTGAGTTATCCTCCACCTACAGGGAAAGAAGCAATTTGTGCAAGTGCGGTGATGTAAAACTGAATTGTCAAAATAAAGCCTTTTTTTTTTTTTTTGTGATGAACCGAATTTTCTCGATGCTTATGACATTTGAATCAGTTTTCGCATCTCAAATGTGAAAATAATTTATTATTCTGTTTGATTTTGATGAAATTGATTGCTTTTCTAGAAGACATTGAACAAAATAAATGATAATATTGCACAAGTAAACTCTTGCGAGCAAACAAAGTCATTTAAACTATGCCAAAATCATTGTCGTTAACAAGACATAGTCAAAATAACATAATTAATGTAGATTCACACCAAACTTTCCACAGGATAAATGTTAATTTGGTGATTAGTTTTCATTTTCATGAATAAATTGGACCCAAATTTCAAGTTTTGCATGGATTAGTTGGGGTTTGGCGAACCAGCCACATTACAATAAGGGATAAACAAGTAATTTATAGATACATTCTTATTTTCACGGATAGATTGATAGTAAATTTCGAAGGTTTTTTTTTTTTTTATGTAGAATTAATCACGTCTTTCTTATTAAAATAAGTAATTAAAGAACTTCACAATACGATGTCGTCTGACTAACGGAACCAGAGCTTACCACCTGCCCCTCGCACCATCCAAAGCCATTCTCAATAGTGACAGGGGTAAGTATTTCCCCAATTTTTCTGTATAAATACCGGCGCACATAATATAATATATATGCATATATATACACACACACATCTCTAGGGAGAGAAAGTATATAGATCACTGAGAAAAAGACAAAAGGAGAAAACCAGTAAATAGCACAACAGCAAAGTAAAGGAGAAAAAGCATTAAAGCAGTTTTGTTGTTTTGAGTTGGTTAATGCTAGAAAATCCGCTCGCCCTATTGCGGAATCCTAGGGCCGAAATACTCATTCCAGATCTCCATCCATGCTCGCCGCCGGCGCCTCGGTGGTTGGAGCCATCGGCACCAACATCATTCAAACAAGCAGAGCGGTGATCATCGGCGGCGGCGGAGGCGGTGGATTCTGGAAGGACGCGGCGGCGAATGGCGGTGTAACTCTCGCACTGACGGCGTTTGCTGGCCTCGCCTTGGCAGCCACCGTGTTCTACACCACTCGGTAAAGAGCCAAAAAAAAAAAAAAGTGAAAGAATAAAGAGTACGAATTATCGCTGAAAATTTTCTGAAACCTCCGGAAAACATTTTTATATGCATAAATTCAATAAACAAAGTGAAAAGAGAAGGTTTTCATAGATGAGAGCTCTAAGACGGAGTCAAACTTCATCACCTTCAAACTCTTCGCCACCGTCATCTTCCTCAAATACGCCGTCTTCACCATTATCTTCATCGTGGATTCATTTGAGATCGGTCCTATTCATAGTAGCCTCCAACAACTTCTCACCGGCTTCTTGTTCTTCTTCTTCTTCAGATCGGTGAGTGTTGCTCCTATTCTCTCTAAAGTTCTTCCTTTCTTATCTTTTACATTATTTTCCCCCCATGTCTCTTGCTTAAGTTCAGATCGTCTCGTAATATTTCCAAAAAACTGAGTTTTTTTAATAACTTTCTTCTTATTCTTCAGCTCAATCTGTTGCTTCACTACAGCTTAAACCAAATGCAAGCTTCTTTGTTTTTCTAATGCTTCTATTTTAGCTGTTATTAAGCTCCAGTTGCTGTGTCCTTTTCCCAGTTTAGTTGCGTCCGGGAGTGGATTAGGATGAGATATATGAATTCGTCCGGTTAATTAAAATAGTTTTTAGTTTTCTTGTTAGTTAAATACAGCGTAAAGACTTCTGTAGATTGACTTGGTACAGTATTTCATATATTGTTCGATAGATGAGACGGCTTATTTTATTTGCCCTTTAATTTGGATACTGGGGAAATTATAGAATAATGTTTGTGTTTTGCGCCTGCTACTGGGTTTTAGAAACCAGTAAACTGGATAACCCTTAAGAGTGAGTAATGTATTTTTATACTTCATGATTACTCCAACAAGGAAAACAAATAAAGGTAAAAGTCTTCCTTGTGTTGGAATTATTGGTTGACCTCTTGCCAATACTCAATATAATATGTAATATTTTTATCGCACTTTCCTTACACAGACTGGAGATGAAAAGTTAAATGTCAAGGCAGGTTGCACACTTCAAATCTGTAAGTAGTAGTGGCGTGCAGACTGGAGAAAGTCTATAGAAAATTAAGCATTATGACCAGGATCAACTTTCTATTTTGACAATAATATTTCATGAGAGAGGTTGAAGTTCTCACATTTGGCATTTTGGCTATGAGGATTTTCGTGGTTTTGGCATGCTCTATCTCTCCACGCTTCTTGTCATGCTATAGGTCAAGATTTGGAGTTTTTCTAATTTTTCAATAGTCAACTTTCATATGAATTGCAATAACAAGAATGTGTACATATTACTGATATTAGCATGTAATGTGGAGATCAGGATTCTTCTTGAGTGCTCAGGATAGTGCTACTCTATTGGGCAAACCCATTCTGACCATAAGTGTAACAGATGCGTTTTAATTCATTTCTTTGTTGTTGGTTGGCACATAATGTGTTCTCGTCTACCACCATGTCCTTATTAACCATTCCTTTTCCTAGTTATGTAACATTTCTTCTCTCATGGTGCAAGTAAATTTGTACAATCTTTGGGACTCTAGTAGTCATTTTTAAGAGGAACATGCTTTGCAGTTTATTGAAAACAAACCCTTGCATTTGTCTAATGACATTTTCACATTTAAGATTATACCTTCTCATGGTTTACGAGGATGCATCATTTATAATATTTTAGTACCTAGGATTGCGAGAATTCTTTTTATAGAAAGCACTAGCCACTTAAAAGGCTATAGATATGTTTTGCTTGAAGTCAGTAAACATTTATTTATAGTTACCTTGGGTGTCAAATCATCTGCTGTTAGCCTATAAGTTTGAATCTCTGCAATAACAGCATCTACTTTGAATTTAACTTGCTTGAAAATTCTAGGAAATTGAGCTTTTTGGTGAGGTCCTTAAGCTAGTAATTTTGTGGCTCATATATCACCTTGTTTGTCTTTCTAACTATTTGTGAGACTTAATCATTTTCCATAATCTCATGTTATGGATGAGGATCCCCTGTTGTTAATGTTGTTTGCCATCAAATTAACATAACAGCTTGATATGATCATGATAGGAGATTTTGACTAGTGAATTCCTACTTATATGCTTTCACAAAAGAGTAGCTTGTCACACGAAAAACAGCTTTTTAAACGATTGAGACTCATTTTGTTAATCGGCTTTCTCGTTTACCAAATGAAAATAAGTACTGTGGTCCATTTGCAGTGGTCATCTCAAATCCCCTTGGTCTCGAAGAAAACGAAAAAACATACTCTCAGCTCAGCAGTGGAGAACTTGGTTCACACCTGATGGAAAACTTCGTGATGGAGTTAAATTTCTGAAGAAAGTTCGCAGTGGAGTGAGTTGTGCTTTCATGTAGTTCCAAGTTTTCTTCATCTTTACAGGATATTGATCTTGCTTGCTTTGAATTTGAATTGTTTGTCATGTGAACAAACCATTTGAATTTTATTTTTCTAATTGCTCTTATGTAGGGTGTTGATCAGAGCATCCGGCCAGAGGTCTGGCCATTTCTTCTTGGAGTGTAAGTTTATTCACCTTCTGGATTATTTATCATAATATCATTCTTGTGCCTAAGTAAGTAACCCAGAGTTGTTTTGGAATATTTTTTGGTAGTTATGTAGATGCGAGTTTAGACCTGAAAGGAAACTGTTCGTTATTGTACTTGAGAGAAAGCCTTTCACAAAATGAGTTCACAATTCAAAAAGATGAAGACAAAAATATTGGTTCAAGTTCAGCCCATCATTAGCATTAGCCCTTCCAGAAGGCAGCACTATACTTCTCTTTATTGTTGACATTAAATTCTAACAAGTGCATTTACATTTGATATGTCTCGTAATTTGTTCTTGTCTCATTTTTGTCCATTTCATCCTTCCTTCTGCTTTCAAATTCCTTTTTAGCACCTTCTGCCCTCCCAAAAATGGCACAAACTATCAAACTAGAAATATGGCACAAACTAGGCACAAATACTTCTGCCCTCCTTTCAAACTAGAAATATGGCACAAACTATTTGCTTATTTTTTGAGTCAAGCTAATTTAGATTTTGGCCCATCTATATTTTACACTAGATGTCGTATGTCGATTTTATCTTACCATGTTGATCTTTTGTGCCATATTTCTAGTTTAAAGGGAAACAGTGTACTCGTAAAACATTTTATGGATGCCTTCGCCCATCTTTTGTGCATCCTTTGGGCTTTGAGTAATGAAAATGGTTCCTCCCATCTCTACTCACAAAAAACTCCCCCCACAACACCTCCAATAAAACTAAGTTAATAAACATGCCTTGTGGCTTAATTCAGCTATCAACCACCCTCATATGGTTCCTGTTGTGTCTCCTTACTACATAGTGAAAGAAAATCCAGATTTCAAACTCATTTTTAGTTTTTGCAATGATCTTAATATTGATGCAAGAGCAGCATCACAAACCATAGCTTGGCATCTTTCTGTTACTCCAACTCATCATTTTGATAATCTGTTATTTTAGCTTTATGCTTGTACATTTTTTATTGGTTGCTTCTTTTCCCATTTTGGCTGACTTAGGAGCTAGATACTTGTATATATATGGGTTGTACAGCTAGTGTCACGTATCATATTTCACACCATGTTTCAAATAATGCAAATGAGATAGTTTCTCTGCTATTCTGTTTCTACGTTTATTCTCCCTTTATTAATTAATTTATGTTTTCAGCTATGACCTAGCGAGTTCCAAAGAAGAAAGAGATGTTGTTAGAACTAAGAAAAGGTGCAGTCACAAATTTCACTTGTCCCTCTTCCTACCTTCAAACTCCAACCTTTCCGCTATCTTCACCTTTTCTCATTTATTAATTTTTTAAGTTTTACTTTTTTCATGTGAGTTAGATTAGTTGATTCTTTGGTTTGAAATGTATTTTATACTGATGCCTATAGTGGTTCTATTAATACATGCAGGAAGGAGTATGAGAAATTACGGAAACAATGTCGTCGACTTCTTAAACAAAATTATGAACCCACTAAGACAAATGGAAGTGGTGAAAGAAGCTGTGGCGATCATAGAAGCCTCATCAAAGGAAAGCATTCTCCCAACTCTTTAGATATTGTGAGTGCAAGAGAATCCCTTTCTAGTGCAGAAAGCTTTTCATATGATGAGGACTTAGATCAGCTTGCTGGCATACCAATGGATGAAGTTGCTGGTTCTAAACAAAACTCAGATTCAAATGCTGTCTCTGACTCCGAGTCATCAGGCTCTAACTCAGATGATCCTGAAGCAAGTCAAACTTTCAACATCACAGAAAGCATGGAGGAAAATGATCAAGATTTTCCTCCCAATGAGGATTCATCTTCATCAAAAATGGAAGTCCAGTCAAAACCAGCCCGTGCTGAAGATTTTGCTACTTGGCAGAGAATTATCCGCATTGATGCCATTCGTGCTAATGGAGAATGGATGTCATGCTCCCCGGCGCAGGCTGCAGTTTCTGAAGTCAAAGCACGCCGTTCTGCTGAGATTGTGGGATTGAAAGATTATGATCATCTCGAGTCTGGGAGGATCTTCCATGCTGCCCGTCTAGTTGCCATTCTTGAAGCCTACGCTCTTTATGACCCTGAAATTGGCTATTGCCAGGGAATGAGCGATCTGCTTTCTCCCATAATCAGTGTCATTACCGAAGACGATGAAGCTTTCTGGTGTTTTGTTGGTTTCATGACGAAAGCTCGACATAATTTCAGGCTCGATGAAGTGGGTATCCGAAGGCAGCTGAAAATTGTGTCAAAAATCATCAAGTATAAAGATGCACATCTTTACAGACATTTAGAAGAACTCCAGGCTGAGGATTGCTTTTTTGTATACAGAATGGTGGTAGTACTCTTTAGAAGGGAACTAACTTTAGAGCAAACTATGTGCCTTTGGGAGATCATGTGGGCCGATCAGGCTGCGATTAGGGCCGGTGTTTGGAAGTCCGCGTGGAGCAGGATAAGGCAGCGTGCCCCTCCCACAGACGATCTTTTGCTTTATGCAATTGCTGCTTCTGTTTTGCAGAGGAGGAAACTGATTATAGAAAAATATGGTAGCATGGATGAGATTTTAAAGGAGTGCAATGCGATGGCTGGGCATCTTGATGTGTGGAAGCTTCTTGATGATGCTCACAACTTGGTGGTGACCCTCCATGACAAAATAGAGACTCCTTTCTGATATATGTATGGTATGGTAACCACTTTTCATCCATCTAATTTATTTCATTTAAATTTTATTGCCAGCTTATTGTGTTGAATATTGTTCCTAAATATTTCTGTGGAAATAACCTTGAGACGTGCATTAGGAAGTAGTAAAAATCCAGTTCCCCGGCTGCTGTTGATACTCATATTTGATTGGGCATATTAGAAGACGGGGGTTTCTACCGTCAGGTACCGTCATACATACCTGACAGTAGAAATCAATCAGAATTCGCAATTCAATTTTTGGTACGAGATGTTGACAAGATAGGTAGAGCGGATTTGATTATTTTACCTTCGGAATGTGCTGATAAATATTTCTGTTAAGTTCCACTACAAATCAACAATATGTCGCTATTGTTATTAGCATTTATTAATTGTAATATTAAAAAAATTATGTAATATTTTAAAAAAAAGAGTATTGCTACTATTATTAGTTATTATTTTGTAATATAAAAAAATACTAAAATAAAAAAAGAATTGCTACTATTATTAGTGATTATTGTGTAAATTATAATATTAAAAAAATGCAGTAATTTATTATATTCATAAAAACAAAAAAAAAATCGGTATTAGGGATTTGTGTGTAGATTTAAAAAATAATTGTTAATATTATTAGTGATTGAATTTTTTTTTTTGTAACTTGTAATATAAAAAAAAAAAATTGCTATTATTATTAGCTATTATTGTAAATTGTAATATTTTAAAAAAAAATCTCTACTATTATTAGCATAAAATATGCAACTATTAATAGCGATTTTTGTGTAAATTTTAATATTAAAAAAAATTATTGGCCATTATAATATTAAAAAGAAAAAGAATCACTACTATGATAAGCCATTATTGTGTAAATTGTAATATAAAAAAAAATGCTACAATAAATTGTAATATTCATAACCTAAAAATAATAATAAATTGTAATATTAAAAAAAAGAAATCGCTACTATTATTAGCTATTTTTTTAAATTGTAATAATAAAAAAAATGTTACAATAAATTGTAATATTCATAAGCTAAAAAAATTAATTACTATTATTATTGCTTTATTTAAATTGTAATATTTTAAAAAAAAGAATCGCTCCTATTTATTAGCGATTATTGTAAATTGTAATAATAAGAAAATAATCTCTACTATTTATTATTAGCATTAAAAAATGCTACACTACTATTATTAGGTTATTGTGTAAATTGTAATAATAATAAAAAAAGATCGCTATTATGATTAGCATGCGTAAATTGTAATATTTTAAAAAAATGCTACTATTAAAAAACAGTAATCGCTACTACTATTAGTGATTCTTTAAATTGTAACATGAAAAAAAAAAAAAAAGAAGCGCCATTATTATTAGTGTAACACCCTGATTTTTGGAATATTAGTTTAAGTTGATTGAAATTAAATTAATTAAAGTCTAGGTGGAAGTATTGGGAATTAGGGGATTTAATTATAAATAAAGAAAGAACTTAATTGTTTAAAATTTTAGATGTTATGGGTCAATATAAGAGGAGTAAAAGTTTGAGGACTTTGAAACATATTAGTTTGGACTTAATTGACTGAGATTAAGAATGTTAGGGGATCAATGTGTAAGAAATAGAAGTTAGAGGACCCAATTGACGTCCAGGGACTAAACTGAAGGTGGTCTAAAAGTTTTGGGGTAGAAATTGGGTCGGTTTGAAAGTTCTGAGGCTGATTTTAAAATAACAAAAATGTATTTATATATATAACATGAAGGACATAAATTCCTTAAATTTCCAAAAACTGCCCAAAACTTTCTCGAATGGCAAATCGCCGGTGAATGGCCGTGAAACCTGGAACTAATATCATATTTAGCTTCCTCTCGTCAAAGAGAACACAACCATATAAAAAGCATCACAAAACCACCGAACATGTAGTCGGAAACTGAAGCTGATGGCAGATGAGTGGCGGGTTGACGGTTCTGCCGTTTTCGGCAGCGAAAAACGGTAGTGTTTGGGTAGGTTTTGATCTCGAGGTGATGGGTAGACTGGTCATAGGGTTAATTTGAGATTTAGACAGTGGGTGGCGGAGGAATTGACACGGTGGCGAGTTGGGGTTCCGCAGTAGTTTTTGGTTGAATTGGATGGCCAAACAGCGGCCAATTGGAAAATTTTTGGAGGGTTTTGAATGCCTCGACGAGGCATTCTTGATGGTGGAGGCGGTCTCCACCTCCGGCGGCGGCGCGTGTGGTGGCTTTAGGACAGTCAGCTCGGTTTGGGATTCCAGATTCGTCTGGACTAGTTCTGGCTTGAGATTGGATCTCGATTCGATCCAATTTGGGTAAATTTCATATCGAATGTCAAATTCGATTGATTTTTACACTTTTAATTCATGTCATAGATAAAATATAGTTGAGCTTAATCTAAGATTAAGTTATATAAAGGATATAATGAAAATGAATTATCAGGCCTAGACCTGATAAACTCATAAAATCCAACTGATTTAGGAACCTGGGCCTTCATCATGTACTGTAAAATAAGTAAAGTGACAAATAGAGTCTGTTGAGGGTAATTTGAGGATTGAGTTGGCCCAAGCATGTAAATGTATTAAGATGGTTAAAACACTAGGACAATAAAGTGGGAATGACTGAGCTTGAGCAAGTAGAGTCTTACGGTATCGAAGTACCATGTAATTGGAAAATTAAGGCCATTTGAGATAAGAGTTAAGTGAACTCGAGTGTTAGAATAACCTTAAGTTCGATAAAGATATTAACTATATTCATAATTAAGAATCAGAAGATTGATCAAAGAATAACTCGTGTTATCATATGACAGCTCTCAATCGTCTAACTAGGAAGCCAGCACCTGAGCGATCATATGACTAAGAATTCCTCTGCATCTACCATGTGAGTTTATACTCATTAGTATGAGATTTCTTTGCTAGGGAAAGAATATATATACTTGTTATATATCCTGATCGCTTGATTCCTTTTAATCTATGTGTTAAAAATAGTACTCCATATCGCCCTTTTATACTTAGTACTTTTGTTGATATCGATTGATATCGCTTTATCTGATATCTGGCGATTGTGTTGAGGAAATTAAAAAGTGACTTTGAAATGTATATTTTACTTGCTATGTCTAGCTTAAAACCAACTTGGGCTGAATCAGTGATTACATGCTCAACATGGCGAAGTAATGCATTAAGTTGTATGTTGTTAGATGCATTAAGTGATATCAGTGCTTATACTTAATACCCTTGGGCCCTGGGATCGATTACGAAAGACGGCTGGGTGAAACGGTCTGCGGTGACAGATCTTTTGGCCGATACTTGTGCGCGATGCACACAAAATCTCTACTCAGTAGGCCAGCTGGAGGTAGCCGCATATGAGCGGGATTAGGCATGTAGCTAGCCATGCCTAGTGAATATTTAAGTATTTGAGCCGATCACTCGGTACTTTGGAGGGATAAGGATTTTCGTATTTTCGAAAGTAGAGTGACAAGGTAGGAGAACCACCAACAGCTTAACAGTGAAAATGTTTTATTAAATTATGTTTAGTTTATTCGGTATGCCTGACACTTATACTTTGAATCTCAATTATTTGACTGGAATCTAGTGAATGTTCAAATGGCATATCGACCCCCCTCCTTTTAATGATAGTTGAGGTTTAAACTTTTGTGAGAGATAGTGAATTTTGTGAAGTCTCATCACTGGTATGGGACGGTGGTGAGATGGATCATCTCAAAACTTTGACTAAAACCTTTTCTTACAACCTTTAAAAAATATTTATGCTTCTATTTGTCTTTTGTGTAATAATTGTGAAATTGTCATTTTGTTGTTATTACTATACTATCTCACTAAGTCATTCAGACTTACGTTATTTTATTATTTCTTCCATTCTTTGCCCCAGATAGAATCGAGTGACGAATATAGACTAATCCAGGTGACGCACGAGACAATGAGAGTGATAGAAGTGCATATTTTGGTTCAGACTAGAATATCCGACGAAGGTCGTTGTAGAAATTAATTACTTTTGGGATATTTGAGACACATATTTTCTGCTGTAAAGAAGATATGTGGTACTATTTGAGTAGCACATCGGTCGGAAGCAAGCGCCTCCCGGTCAGGTCGTTACAGGTGGTATCAGAGCTTAGGTTTGAATATGATCCTCGAAATATGAAAGTCTTGAGTTAGTTGAGAGAAGCTTAATTCTAAAATTTGAATGAGACTTGAAAGTTTTGAGTTAGTGAAGAGTATGACTGTGGAATTGATTAGGACATGAATTTTTGGGAATGATGTTTGATCCGAAGGATGTGAAGGGTTATGATTGGGTGCGCAACCAATGTGTAACCCGTAGCTCCTAAGGTATTGAGCATGTGACTTCATATGTTTGGGAAGGGTAATACCCTTGGGAAATTACATTGAGTGCAAGCATGTTTGGGAACATTTTAACTAGTATGAGCTGATGACTGTTTTAGATGGAGTTGAATTTGATGAGTGGAGAATCTTATTGGATCATTACTTTGGATATAAGAGTATGTCGTGGCTTAAGATGAGGTTATTTGGGAAATGATATGTTAATGACTCAAATCTTCTTGGTGTCTAGAATATTGAGGTTAATGGAGGCTAAGGTTGACATGACAGTTTGGCTAGGATGTGGACTTTTGGAATATTGCTTGATATTAAAATAGTAAAGGATTGGTGTTGGAATGGCCAACCAATATATAATCCTTTACTCTTGAAATTTTAAGCATATGACTTCACTAGTGTTTGGTAGAACAATACTTTAGTGTTGCATCGTTGTGCAGGTATATTTTGTGATAATAGAACTTGAGAAGCGAATGATCATTTTGGGATAATTAGCCTTTTTGGTTTATACATATGATTGAGATTCGTACGGTATTCTTATCTCAAAGGGATTGATATTTCGACAATGGAATTGATCAGTGTAACTACATTGTGGTAATTGTAAGGGAAACAGGAAATATTTTTTATAAGGAGAATCTGATATGCATGTTCTGTTCTGATTTGTTGGATTGCATACGTACTCGGTTTTGTTTCATTTTGATTATATTATGATTGTTTGTATTCTGCCCATGGAGCGATAAGGACGGTGTTGTTTCTTGGTTTAGATCGGGTTGTTGTTCGGGCCGTTTGCTAAATGACCCGTCTGTATTTCCTCTTATGATCTGATTTGGTTGAGACGACCCTGGGCTGTTCACTGAATGAGCCACCTATATTCCCTCCCGTGGTCTGATTCGATTAAGGCGATCCTGGGTCGTTCGCCAAACAAGCTATCTGCATTTCCTCCCATGATTTGATCTAATTGAGATGATCTCGGGCCATTCGAACCGACCGTAACAACTCCCAAGCTAGCACCTACTAGTAACCTTGAATTATTAATGCCTATGCCCGCATATGTACATGTTCTGACCATTATTTTATGATTTTTCGAATTGCTTCCCCTCGATAGGTCCTACTGACTTGTTATTAAGACTATCCCTAAGTCCTTTGAACTTACCCTCACGCTTTATCTATGATTTTCTCAAAATAGGACTGAGTGATGGATATGAACTTCTGGCTTGTGCTAGAGACAATATGTTTTGTAATAGAACATATGTACATGTGTGTATATGGGTTCAAGTGAATGTTAAGCTTTAACTTAGAAATATTGTGATATGTTTGATTTGAATTTGTGATTTGCAGTATATAATATATGATGAATATTGTGGGACCATTAATAGTATGTATATAGTACTGATGTTGAGATCTGTTTAAGTTGAAATATGCTGCTATCTCTGATAAACTTAGAAATTTTTCTTCTTATGGGCCTATTGACTGTTTTAAGGATTAGATTTAATACTGAACTGGTGACATCTCAGCTTAGGGGTTATCCTAAGTGGGGTGCCATAGAGGCGATAAATTTCGTACTCCAATTTTAATTCAACTACGTTACCGAATGTGATTGAACTTTTGGATTCAAGCTTGATCATAATACGGACTAAGATTGTTAAATTATGATTTAGCTCAAGTTACGTATTAGTTTCATAATTATTACAATATTGTGCCCCATCAACTTGAAAGGATACTTAAGAAACTTTGGCTTTAACTTACAGATAAAGGTAGCTGAAATAACTGTTTAAGTTCTGAATGTTAATCAAGGACCTAGTCCCCTGTAATTTAGGCCTTATCTCACAGATGGAACTGGAGGATCATAGACGTATCGCTTATGACTGCACCTAGCATATATAAATCCTGTGAACTAGTAACGAACTATATGGGAGCATCTGATTTGTTATGAAATCTTAGGTGGTGCTAAAATAAATGATTTCGTTATTGATTTCTAAATGTACTGAACTTAGTTTGGTTATGTGAAATATTATATATGTAAGCTTGAACTTCAGAATGACTCAAGTAAATGTTTAAGCATACGTGGGTTTGATACGGACGATAACCGTGGGCTTGGAATTATTATGTATTTTTAGGGTATGTGATTATACTGAACTTTCTGGTTCGTAACTGTCCGTGTTGTTAAAACTTTGATGCTGATGATGTCCTAAATTCTGTTTTCAATAATGTCGTTTTAAGTTAATAGGGTTTAGACAAGCAGGTGGTCCATGAGATCTAAGTATATGACCTGTTATACTGTTTTAGTGACGTTAAGTTTGGACTCAATCACTTTTGATGTAAGTATTATACAAATAGAAAAATTATAGTATTAACGATCGTGTGCAAGTGATGACAACTCTTAGGTACCCTTAAATAATCACATAGTAACCTCTATCTTATTTATAAACATTTTAGGTTGAACACTGCAAGTTAAATTGGCTTAAGCCCGTCCCTTCGAGCCAAAATTTTGATATACTAGGAACTAATGTTGATTGAAAATATTAGTTGAACCTAGATGCAGGTCACTCGTATCATAACAAATAATCATTAGTAGATTTTAACATGCTGTGGAGAGTACTCTAATAGGAACATATAGAAAAAGGATAGATGCTGGCAACAATCCCTTATATCAATTTCAAGAAAAGACTCTGAAGTAAGCAGGCCAAACATAGAATCTAATAGAGATGACATGATGCTCTTGCGGTTTATTGACAACCTCAACTAGGTCAGTGGGATTTGGATAGAATTTGGAGAGACATGTGGTGAGAATCTGACTCTAGTGAAACCATGTTTCTATAGGTTAGCGATAAACGCTGCTTTATGGAATAGTGACAAACGACTAACCTAGTAATTCTGAGGGTATCATGAAAGATCTCATATAAGGTACTTCAGGTAATTTCTTGGGCTATATTTGCGGAGAGTTATGAAAATGTTAGCAATTAGAATACAAGAACTTGTGGGACAAGAATAGGAACTAAATAAGCTTTATTGAATATGGAATCCTAATACTTTGATTTATGAACATTACTTGGCCCAAAATAAAGGTATAATTTATTTGAGATTGGACTAAGCTGAACTGTTCTCAATTATAAGTCGGTGGAGAAGGTATTCTGGGAATTACGTTTTGTTTGTAATATGGGTAATAGGGACTGGTACAATATTATTTGGGTGGTTAGACTCCTACAACATTTGCAGACACAATATACAAGATGTTTAATTTATTAGATTGGGCCTTAGCAGATCTATTCAGGACAATTGGTGGATTTGGAATATAGGAAAGAGTTATACTACATTCATACTTGGTGCTTTAGATACCCATATGAATATTAATTGTGCACTAAGTTAATAGAGTGCCGATTAGGAAGAAGTTATATTTAAAGGTGTGTAACATCACGAAAGATAATTAGGGAAATCTTACCGAGGTCAAGGTTATAGTCGATCGAAAGGAGCTAAATATAATTATGTCAGGGGTGCAGAACCCTTTAGGCCTTATCAAATTAATATTAAGAGTGTGCCTGAGGTTTTCCTATGATAATAGGTTAATTGACCAATCTAGTTAAAAGAATTGGTGGTCTTAAGTGACGAACAAGAAAATGAGGAGATTTTGTGAACTAAGGATCAAGATTAACTTATGTTAGTTATCATTCTTCCTACAGAATGTAAAGGATATCTTCATGTATCCCTGCCGACCAGAAGGTTAGTTTTAAAAAAGAGTGGTTGCCTATATCATAAGGAATTTAAGTGATGGAAATAGGATTGTTCCGTTCAGGATATAGAATTCGCTACCTTGGGTTACCTCATTCATTAGGGTTATTTATGTTAATCACGGAATTTCTTGGGAAAAAAAAAAGGTCGTGGTATATCAAGTTGAGGTACCAACATTTGAACCAAAAAGATGAAAAGAAATAGAAGGATTGCAAGGAATCTAAGTTATGAGCTTAAGGTAAACCAACCCTTACATCTTAAGATACGAAACACGCGATTCCTTGAAAGAAAATGGAATTTTAATTATGCCAAAGTTGGGGTCACGAAAGCAGAAGAAGATTGAAGAGTATATGGGGAATATATGTTTCTCATGCTTTAACAATACATATCAAATGTGATCTTCTTAAGGCAATAGACCCATTGATCAAAGAAATTGAAAGGAGGCAAAATCTTGGATGCATAGAGATGTGTGAGAAATGTTGGGAATTAAGGTGGTAGATTGATTTTTGCATTGGTTTATCTTTCTTTGGGAAACTTAAGCAAAAATCAAGTATATTGTGCTTAAGATGAACATGGAATCATATAGGAGCAATTTTATAGATAATGGAAAGACTCAATACATCAAGTAGATGATCTTGCTGGACATGGGACATAGAAAATAATTCGAAACACTTGATAAGATATGGAATGCTCACGTGAGTTTGAGCAACCGAAAACAATAGTGATTTGCACTAAGAAGGATTCTTACCTTTTATGACAAGTAAGAGATAATCGAAATAGGAGAAAAGAATATGTGGAACCAATTGGTTGAAAGATAGAGGCATCTGCAACAAAGTTTTCTTTGGAGACAGCAAAATAGTAAGTAATGACGCTACGAGACCTTTCATGTTTCATATGAGAATCTCGGGACCATATTCCTTTAGGGCGGGGGGGAATTGTAACACCCCGATTTTTGGAATATTAGTTTAAGTTGATTGAAATTAAATTAATTAAAGTCTAGGTGGAAGTATTGGGAATTAGGGGATTTAATTATAAATAAAGAAAAGACTTAATTGTTTAAAATTGCAAATGTTAGGGGGTCAATGTAAGAGGAGTAAAAGCTCGAGGACTTTAAAACAAATTAGTTTGGACCTAATTGATTGAGATTAAGAATGTTAGGGGGTCAGTGTGTAAGAAATAGAAGTTAGAAGACCCAATTGAAGTCCAGGGACTAAATTGAATGCGGTCTAAAAGTTTTGGGGTTGAAATTGGGTCGGTCTGAAAGTTCTGAGGCTAATTTTAAAATAACAAAAATGTATTTGTATATATAACATGAAGGATAGAAATTCATTAAATTTTCAAAAATTGCCCAAACCTTTCCTGAACGGCGAATCGCCGGTGAATGGCCGTGAAACCTGGAACTAATATCATATTTGGCTTCGTCCCATCAAAGAGAACACAACCATATAAAAATATCACAAAACTACCAAACATGTCGCCGAAAATTGAAGCCGACGGCGGATGAGTGGTGGGTTGACGGTTTTACAGTTTTCGGCGGTGAAAAACAGCGGTGTTTAGGTGGGTTTTGATCGCGAAGTGATGGGTAGAATGGTGGTGGGGTTAATTTGAGATTTAGATAATGGGTGGAATTGACACAATGGCGCGATGGCGGCGAGTTGGGGTTCCGCGGTGGTTTTTGGTTGAATTAGATGGCCAATCGGGAAATTTCTTGAGGGGTTTTGATCGCCTCGATGAGGCGCGCCTAATGGTGGCGGCGGTGCATGTGGTGGCTTTAGGACAATCATCTCGGTTTGGGATTTCGGATTCGTCTGGACTAGTTCCAGCTTGAGATTGGATCTCGATTTGATCTAATTTGGGTAAATTTCATATTGAATGTTAAATTCGATTAGTTTTACACTTTTAATTCAATATCAACAAAATTTAGAATTATTAAAATGTAATTGAACTCGAGACGATGATTGATTGCGAATAATGAACAAGATTGACTATAATCCTAAGTTCGATAAATTAAGAAAGATTGATTTAAAATTATACTCTTAGACTCGATAATGTATATGCTATAGATAAAATATAGTTGAGCTTAATCTAAGATTAAGTTATATAAAGGATATAATGAAAATGAATTATCAGGCCTAGATATGATAAACTCATAAAATCCAATTGATTTAGAAACCTGGGCCCTCATCACGTACTGTAAAATAAGTGAAGTGACGAATATAGTCTGTTGAGGGTAATTTGAGGATTGAGTTAGCCCAAGCACGTAAAACTATTAAGATGGTTAAAACACTAGGACAATAAAGATATTAACTGTATTCATATTTAAGAATCAAAAGATTGATCAGATAATAACTCGTGTTATCCTATGACAGCTCTCGGTCGTCTGACTAGGAAGTCAGAACCTGAGTGATCATATGACTAGGAATTCCTCTGCATCTACTAGGTGAGTTTATACTCATTAGTATGCGATTTTTTTGCTGGGGAAAGAATATATATATATATACTTGTTATATATCCTGATCGCTTGATTCCTTTTAATCTATATGTTAAAAATAGTACTCCCATCGCCCTTTTATACTTAGTACTTTTGTTGATATTGATTGATATCGCTTTATCTGATATCTGGCGATTGTGTTGAGGAAATTAAAAAGTGACTTTGAAATGTATATTTTACTTGCCATGTCTAGCTTAAAACCAACTTGGGTTGAATTAGTGATTACATGCTCAACATGGCGAAGTAATGCATTAAGTTGTATGTTGTTAGATGCATTAAGTGATATCAGTGATTATACTTAATACCCTTGGGCCCTGGGATCGGTTACGAAAGACGGCTGGGTGAAACGGTCCGCGGTGACATATCTTTTGGTCGATACTTGTGCGCGATGCACACAAAATCTCTACTCAGTAGGCCAGCTGGAGGTAGCCGCCTATGAGCGGGATTAGGCATGTAGCTAGCCATGCCTAGTGAATATTTAAGTAACTGAGCCGATCACTCGGTATTTTGGAGGGATAAGGATTTTCGTATTTTCGAAAGTAGAGTGACAAGGTAGGAGAACCACCAACAGCTTAATAGTGAAAATGTTTTGTTAAATTATGTTTAGTTTATTCGGTATGTCTGACACTTATACTTTGAATCTCAATTATTTGACCGGAATCTAGTGAATGTTCAAATGGCATATTGACCCCCACCTTTTTTTAATGATAGTTGAGGTTTAAACTTTTGTGAGAGATAGTGAATTTTGTGAAGTCTCATCACTGGTATGGGACGGTGGTGAGATGGATCATCTCAAAACTTTGACTAAAACCTTTTCTTACAACCTTTAAAAAATATTTATGCTTCTATTTGTCTTTTGTGTAATAATTGTGAAATTGTCATTTTGTTGTTATTTCTATTCTATCTCACTAAGTCATTTGAACTTATGTTGTTTTATTGTTTCTTCCGTTCTTTGCCCTAGATAGAATCGAGTGATGAATATAGACTAATCCAAGCGACGCATGAGACAATGAGGGTGATAGAAGTGCATATTTTGGTTCAGACTAGAACATTCGACGAAGGTTGTTGTAGAAATTAATTATTTTTGGGATATTTGAGACACAATTTTTCTGTTGTAAAGAAGAATGTGGTACTGTTTGAGTAGCACCTCGACCGAAAGCAAGCGCCTCTCGATCGGGGCGTTACAATTAGCGATTATTGTAATTTGTAATATTAAAAAAAATAATTTCTACTATTTATTATTAGCATAAAAAAATCGCGTAAATTTTAATATTAAAAAAAATCGCTGCTATTATTAGACATTAGTGTGTGAAATGTAATATTAGGAAAGAAAAAAGATCGCTAGTATGATTAGCGATTATTATGTAAATTGTAATATTAAAAAATATTTTATTGTGTAATATTCATAAGGTAAAAAAAAATTGTAATATTAAAAAAAAAGTAATAGCTACTACTATTAGCGATTTTTTTAAATTGTAATATTAAAAAAATTGGAAAAAAAATTGCCACTACTACTAGCGATCATTGTGTAAATTGTAATATAAAACAAATACCATTTATTATTTTTTTTAAAATAATAATCGCCACTACTATTAGCGATTATTTTAAATTGTAATATTAAAAAAATCCATACTATTAGCAATTATTGTAAATTGTAATATTCATGAAAAAAAATATAAATTGTAATACTCAGAAAAAAAAAACACAATCGCTACTATTATTGTGTAAATTAAAATATAGGAAAAAATCGCAACATAAATTGTAATATTCATAATTCAATTGCAAGGTAGATTATTTTGTATAAAAATTATTTCAATAAAGTCGTTTTTATCAATCCTATAGAAAAAATGTTTGCTTTTCCATTTAGCGACTTAAGGCGATGTAATTATGTACCCAAACACGATGATGCTTTTTGAATTAGGCAAATGGTGATAAATTATGGATAAGTTTTTTTAATAAAATCATGGCATAGCATACATATACATCTTAACATCACATATACATGTTAACAGTACCGTAAAAAAAAAAAAATACATGCATAGTACGTCTTGTCACTATAGTTAGTGGCAATTCACAAAAAATATCTACATTAAATAACAATAATTGAAATTTTTTTATATACATCCAATACACAGAGTATAATTTCGTTGAAACTAGTCGCCATTTGAAGTGGTAAAATAATTGGTGTAACTATTTTCAGGCCAGTTACCAAAACAAAATAAAAGATTTGAAGTCAATAAAACTACTCGCTAACTTAGAAGTGTTAGTCAAAGAAATCGTAGGATTTCCTAGTTGTTTTTAAATTAATATGGTAGGGGTCATGATGTTCTAGTTATTTTTAAATTAATATCGTGGGGGTCATGATGCTGGTAAACAATATGAATGAGTAAATTTTTGAATTGAAATACAAAACATTAAAATATTATCATGGGCCTAACCCAGACCCAATATAAAATGGTAGTAACAATTTTACATGGGCTTCCTTCTCAAGGTAACTATAACAGAACTTCATTGCTAGCCCATTTTTATATTTAAAAATGGTTAAGAATTAAAATGACCCATGCAAGGCAATAGTACTTCATATTTATAATGTTGATATAATTTATTAGTACAAAATATGAAATTTATGATTGAAGGAAATGTATTGAGGCTCATATTTTTCGATTGATATCTTAAAAATAACTTTAGAAAATATTGATAACGTTAACCCCAAAATACATAGAAATGGCAGAGATGTCATAATTTCAAACAAAGCAGCAACATAGAATTGAAAGGAGAGTTTTATAAATTTCAACAACATATTAAAAATTCATAACTTATTATTTGGAATTTTTGAGTTGTTCCCTTAGCAATTTGGAGAAAGACATGACTTCTTCTCCATCGCGCACAGCAACCTCAGAATAGGAAGGATATAGTGGGGCCTACATCCTTTGGACAAGTAATGGTGAAATAGGAACTGAAACATACATGTAGGCCATGTTTCCAGGAAACTGTATTTATTAATGAACATGAATTTAGACACCAATAAATTTAAATCATAGAATAAATTATGATATTATGTAAAAATGTCTTTTTTCGTGACTTTTCACTTACAAATGGTGGGAGCGTGTGGACATATGGCTGTTGATGCTTATACAAATATGGCGACTAGGACGTAGAGGCTTGAGCGGTATTTTCATATCCATTATTAGTTGAATTTCCCTGTGTTAGAAGCACCAATTAGTAATTGTTTTGGACAAGAAATTAGTTTATTGATATTGAATAAATAAAAGTACCTGGGGTTCTGATTCGAATGAAGGAGGAACACCAACTTGAGAACCCAAGGGTGTATGCACTTGGGGTGTATTTGTGTTGTTACGAATATTTGAATTACTCACTCAGCAAGTAGGCTTATTTTGGCGATGGGAGCTGCTACTGGGAACACCTTTTGCATGACCATTGGGCGAGTTTTGCTTATTGGGGCAAGTACTCATCTTGTTCTATTAAATATATCAGTAAATAACTAAAAAATAAATTAAAAAATTCAATATTGTGTAATTAGAAACTTCAAGCGGACTATGTAAAAAGTCAGAGGTATGTGACGACAGAACTCCATCATAAAATTTAGAAGTGCATGAATCGTTAGATAATGTAGTAAGAATTGAATGTGAAAATTGTTTGGTATTTTAATTGTAAAAGTATTGAACTATGATAAGGATAAATTTATTTTTATACCATTAAATCTAAATATACCAATAGTAACTGCATCTCTATCGTTTTGCTCCCGGGCCATCTTTTGAAATGATTTTGACAGGTCGCAAACATTGGGCTCATGTTGTGGATTTATATGGGTAGCAAAGTTATCGTTCGGATGTTGACTACAATCATCCTGTTGTGTGTTGTCTGCAAAGTCATCTAGTTGCTCGGTTAGAACATCATTAGACAAGTTTGTTTCAATTAGATTGTCATCATGAACTTCACTTGCCAAGTCCTTGACACGACGAAGGTAATGCTAAAATCGGGAATTGGATTGTGATGACATGTAAGTGATGTTGACAAACTCTTTATGAATTTCAACAAACCTCAACTGTTGTTTATCTGTTACTGGTAGGGGTAATGAAAATTTGTTAAGCAGAATCCTTCCCGATTCAATGAGCCATCTCCGATATATGATGATGTTAGGCAATGTTGGAATATTCAAGCACTTACAGGCTGAAATTAAGTGATGACAAGGCAGCCCCTCGGACTTCACCATGAAGCAGTCACACTTGTATTGCAGGGAGTCAGTGTCAATATAAGCAGTGCAGCGCCTTCCATCTTGCTTGGTGTACTCTACAAATATAAGCTTCTGCTTATATTCACCAACTTCTGATTTACCCTCCAAAAGAAATCCGTGCTCAGCATCAATCTTACTTCGAACAACAAAGAACATCTTTCTTATCAACAATTTAGATAGTTATTTTTCGTAAATTTTCAAAAGGTGCGCCCTTACTATTGGGAAATTACTTTCGGAATGGGATTGAATATTGAAAAAAATCACCCCTTATCTTTTGCAGAGTACGATTATAGTGCTTCATAAAATCCGTCAATGAGTGGCTTGCTTTATAGATAATTTAAATAGGGAGTTTATTGATTCGACTCATTGAGTGGTTTGCATTCTAGCCAGGAATGTGTCACAGAAATAAGCTTCACTCCAAAGCTCGTGTTTTGCATATATTTCATTGGCCTATGGATGATCTTCTAAACCATGTATCTGCACTAAACTCGACAACTCAACCTTAAATTCCTTTGAATCACATCTTTTCCTTAATAAAGTTGCTAGTCCAGAACAAAATTGTGAACTCTTGACCTTTTGCTTTGCATTTCTTGCAATGTGCCAACTACACAGTCTATGAGCTGATGTTGGACATTCAATTTGAATAGCTGCACACGTGGTTGCATCCTGATCTGTAAGGATTAACACTGGAACTTTTCCACACATTGCAATTTTAAATTTGCTGAGTAGCCAACAATACAACTCCACTATCTCATTGTACAACATTGCTGCTCCAAAAATAGATTTTGTTGAATGATTGTTTGCTCCACAGAATATAACAAGGGGAAAATGGTATTTATTAGTTTTGTAGGTGCTATCAAATATGAGCACATCATCGAATAGGTTGTATTCTGACTTGGACATTGCATCACACCAAAACAATCTAGTTAGACAACATTTCTCATCAACAATATAATTATATGTGAGGTTGTTGTTTGCCTCCTTCACGCTAGCCTAGTAAGCAAGCAAGGCATTGACATCCCCTTCTTTAATCCTTTGACGCCGCCCTTTGTCCAACCGGTTGTAGGCATCCTTTCTATTGAATGGTAGTCTTCCTAGTCCACTGGATATTTGCTCCCAAAAATGTAACACCATACACGATGGAATCCCATCTTCAGTTATGACATTAAGCATAGATTTGTTAGAAGTTAGAAGTTCCCTGCAAGAGGTAGTTAAAGATATTACTATTTAAATCATTAATGTAATGGAGTAAAAATACTGGCTATTTAGTGTATCACCAAACTTCTTTTGACTTCCTTCCAGCTGGTGGTTATGGCTAGATTCGAACCTTGTAACTATATATTCATTGGTGGCTCGATCATGGGCTACATGAAAACTAGCATTACATCCGCATCTCATCTCTGATTTGGCCTCCCGTTGCCAACTTAAGTTTTCTCGACGATAGCCTTGACGATTGCAAACCCATTCTCTATTTTTGATTAGTTCATGCTTCTTCTTTAAGCTTTCTCTATGAACAGTGAACCCTACTAGACTTGCATAACCTTTGTAAAAATACTCTGCTGCCTCCATGCTGCTAAATCTTTGCATGCGAACTATATCTTCGTAGACCTTTGTGCTAGGTATATCTGAAGGTCCATTAGCGGCATGCAAACATTCCTTATCCATTTTAGTAAATTGAAGATGAGCTGGTGAAATTATAAGAAAGATCAGTGATAGTCGCAGATCGTTTCAAATTAGGGAGCTATTTTTAGTACAACTATGTAATATGTAGCCAACATAATAATTGGAGCCCCAAGTGCATCAAATTCATTTAATTAAATGTTACCTATCATACGTCCAATTAATTACTCATATCGAAGTTATGACAATTTGATATAAATTAAAATCGGTTCATGTGGAAAAACATTTTTTCTAACAATGTTGACATCCATAATATGTCGTTGTCTGTGGTAACTATTTCCATCCAATATATAGAACGTATGGATTTTGAATTTTGATACAAATAAAAAAATGTTATCCTTTTTTTCTGAACAATATGCAAAGATTGTCGCCATGTGAGGTAGCAAGCTTGAATTACTACATATCCCCTTTTGGGGATATCAATTTAGGTGGCACCTACACATTTTGGATACAAATTAAAGAACATTTAAGGAGTGCTACCATCATCCATGTCCATAGAATATCACTCATTTATGTGGCGGTATTCAATTACAATGTTCAGGTTACTCGTTGGGAATTCTGCGACAAAGTATAAATATGTTTATGTGGAATAATATTTTATTGACAAAGTAGTTGAGCGAAACATATATACATGGCCAAAATATGTCGCCATTTGTAGTAGTTATTTCTTTTAGATTTTAGTTGATGTAGAATTTTTTATAAAACCTTTACGAGGTACAATTACACACAATACAATCTGATGGAGCCAATATGTTGTTCAGGTAGTAGTTTTAATATCACATCACATCCAATAATTAGAACATAACTTAGCATTGTCGTTTCAAAAGATTATCTGAAAAGGCAAATAAATAGTACCATTAGGAGCAATGAATGAACCACATATTGTTTGGAAAAAAAATAACAGTGCATGGGAGTGTTCATACAAATTACCATGCAAATCCATAGCTTGGAGGTGGGATTGTAGGTACACTATGAGCATCAAAATATTGATGTGGTACAATTAGGTTCACCAAAATACTAATCCCCTCTCTTAATCATCACTTCGTCATCCATGCAACTCGATTGTTCTTATGCTTATACATGCGTACGGCAAAGTTTCTTCATGCAAACTGAGAAAATGCCTATTAAGTGTATAAAGAAATATTAGTTAGATATCATCGATTCGAAAGGGTATTCGATTCCTAAACTTAATGTCATAACGTATACTATTAAACAAAGTTAACAACCATAATAAATATGGAAGATTTCACAAGGGAATAAACATGTCTCTTAATTCATGGAACGCATACCTGTTGCAAAAAGGCTTTCACTTTGTCCCCATGCTCCATCATTAAGCACACATATAGGCCACAATTCCATCTACAGCAAAACGCCAGACAAATATGTAAACGACATCCACTAAACAAATGGAACTTTTACACCAACCTCCACTTTAGCAATTGAATGTAATTTCACAATCTAACCTGTTCGGTTGGATTGGAACCCAATCAGGATATTCGTAATTGAAGTTCTGGTATATGCCTTTGAATTTGTATTGTCCAGGTTTCCACTTTGCCATTATATTATTAAAGCGCTCAACTTGTTATTAAAACTTAATTATGTTTCCAAAAATTGTAATATTATAAAAATTAATGTAACTTAAAAACATTCATACCACTCCTCGCACAACACTATCCCGATATGGACAAAGGAAATCCACTGGGGCAGAATCACATACTGTTATGCATTTCACATTGAAGTCAACAATGCATTAGAACTAATGTTTATGCGAGTCATTAATGGGTATGAAGACTTGTTGGCAAAAACTGACATTGTTTGTGAATTTATGTGACCCGTCAAAAATGGTTCAAGTTATTTTTTCATTCAATTGGTGCGCAAGCAATGCCATTTTCTGGACAACAGGGTTAGTGAATGAACAATTAGTAGCATTCACAAATTACTAAAAGCATAATTTAATTAAGACTACATGCATACCGCAAACTTGGTCGGCATATACCACTTAGCTCCGTGCTGGCTCTTTCCACGTGTGTCCAAAGTTAACATATAAGCAAAATAATTGATTACCTGCATTGCGTGTCCAAAGTTAGCATGTATGCAAAACAATTGATTACCTGCATTGTAAGGGTACATATTGAAGACCTTTTTTCTCATTTCATCATAAGAATGGCACAAACGCAAATCAAATTTCATATATGTAATATAATAAACTAACACTTCCATTGAAGTCTGCAGTTATAGCTAAGCATAGGATGTTCGAGCAATTTACAAACCATCTACCGAAGTCCACAACTATCTCACTACCCTCATATTAATAAAAAAAAGTGTTAAATTTACACTTGCAGTGCTTGATGTGGAATAAAAATTGATTTTTAACTAGTCATTATTACCTCATGTCACGGTTTTCATCAAACAAAAATTTCACAATATCCCCGTCACTTGCCAAGACTGGATTAAATGTTGTCTTTATCTGTGTTCTTTGTCCACAATCCTCATCCCCACTAACTTGTGTTAGATCAATTAGCTTCTATGGTGTCTCTCCTTCTTCTACATGATTCATTCGATTAGAAGGTCCACCTTTCTTCCATTAATTCGTGTTCTCACATGGCTTGGTTGGTAGATCAATTAGCTTCCCCAGTGTTACTCCTTTTTCTACATGATTCATTTGATTAGAAGGCCCACCTTTCTCCCATCAGTTTGTGTTCTTGCATGGCTTGGTTGCTGTTCTCATTCCTTGAAATTTTTGAATATGGCCATTAATGTCGGCCGTGAATTTAGACATAATTTATGTCAAATTGGAGCAATATTTTTGCAGTAAATCAAACATTGGTTTGGCAATATCTGCATTGAATTTTTCTTCAACATGAGTAGAGCGCCCAACAAAACCTGCCTTCTTTGAAACTGATTCCTTCAACATTTTCGTTATTGTATTATGATCCTCTAACCTCCATATACGCAAGTGAAGTGCACTCAGTTTCCTTTAAAAATCTATAAGGAAATATTTGACGTTCCCTTTTATTTTGCTGCCAACTTCATCCATGTATTCATGAAAATTATTTTAAACATTGCCAGCGTCCTTTGATTTAGACTTAGAACCGTCATTCTACGAATTAGACTTGAACTTATTCAGGTCAACCACACAAGCCTGAAATGATGGGAAGTAAATTAATCAAATCTCTCATGAGCAATTTGCGTACACAAATAGAAGTTTATTGTATAGGGCTTCTCCAAAAATGAAGACATATATACATGCATGGAGCTTTGGCAATCGATTAGACACGTCCATATGTCAATCAATCATGGAGAATAATGTAGTAAAAAAGGTGAACCATGTTTAGCGGCCTTAACTCCTAACTAAGTGCCATAGCTAATGGCGATTATTAATGGCATGAAAATATAATTCATGGAGAATAATAGTACAAGATGCGAACCATTTGGCCTCCTAACTAATTGCCATAGCCAATAGCGATTATTTATACAACAGGTCACACATATTTGGCCTTAACTGATTGGCATAGCTAATAGCCATTATCATGGCTATTAGCGATTATTTATAAAAACGGCTTCCTATTAGCGATTTGTTATGGAACTAATCTAAATAATCACTATTAGCAATAGTGATTATTTGTGGCTATTTAGAATTTTCGGCCACTTATTATTTATGGCTAGATAAATTTTGGCCTCCTTACTAATGACTATTACCAATAAATAAAATGATGTCCTCCTAAGTAATATTTGGTCAAATTTGGGCCCAACTAATCGCTATTAGCAATAGCGATTATTTATGGGACGAAATATTTCCCGATCGTGCACATCATTTTTGGCCCCCTAATTTTGGCTTCCTAACTAGTCGATATTAGCAATAGCAATTCTTTATGAATAATAGTGATTATTTTATAAATTGAACATAAATACATATATCTAATTATTGGAGGAATCCATGCAGGCCCGACTACCAATTGAGAAATTTTTGTATCATGTGTTAAGCCCTACCAGAAATTGTTCCAAACATGAAAGATTCAACCAAGTATCTTGATAAATCGCTATTCATACGTGATATTTTTCTATATTATCTAAAAAACTTGAAAGTTTCTTATGCCTTTTTATTTAGATATGACCCACAAAATTCCATATCTCCTTTCAACACTTGTATCCTTTGCTTTGTTAAATAGTTAACATAAGGATATTCAAAATCTAGCTTCAAATAGAATAGGGCGGAATGAGCCTTGATGTGGGCAAAAAACAACACCTGCACCATTACATGAAAACACCACCGATTATATGCATAACTGATAATCTAAAAATAAATGTAGTTCGTGCATAATGGTTAAAGATTCTATATGTCATTATTTGGAATAAAAGTAGACATCCTCCAACATAGGCATAAGGATCTTTCTTCCACGTTGCAATTGCATGGTTTGTTTTGTCAAGAACAATTTTGGCCCAGTTCAAACTCTTTATCCTTGATACATCCATTAATATATTCAAGTAAGATGCCGGAAAATTTTGATGGCATTCTTGTAGAAAAATGGTTCCCATGGCCAAAGTCATGTACATGACTTGAAAATCCTCATCATTGGATCGACACTACTTCAATCTTTGGCACAAATCACCTAGATCTATTCTTCCCTCAGCTATGTTGAACAAGTGTTCGTACTTTTCCATGCCTCCCATGCTCTTCTCAAAATCGGGGTGGATTTGTAACCCATAGCATGGCAATCCCAAAGTGTAACAAAGTGTCTTCATTTATTTGCAATTGGACGCTATGCACAGTAAGGATTTTTGTCGTTGTATTGTATTTCTTCAGCAACCACTTAATAAGTATTCTATCTATTTGATCAAAGCACACTCTAGTCACAGGTCCAAATCTAATTGCGTCAATTTGTGCCTCGTCCAAAATGTCATTAACGTCCATTAATTTTTTCAGATTTGTCGTGTGCTCAAGTTTCAACTTCTACAAACGTGCAGAGCACGGAAAAGATTAAAACTACAAGTACTTCTTTTGTTGTATTGGTGGGAGCTAATATTCATTTATTAGCAATTATTATGTAAATTGTAATATTTTAAAAAAGAAATTGCTATATTGGAAATTTTAAAAAATAGGAATCGCTAATATATTGGTGTCTATTGTGTAAATTGTAATATTAAAAAAATATTATTCATAAAACAATCACTACTATGATTAGCAATTACTATGTAAATTGTAATAAAAAATTATTAGAGTGATATTCATTAAAAAATATATCGCAAAGATTTTTAGCGACAATTTAAAAAAAATTCTAAAATTAGAAAAAAAAAATATCGCTAATATTGTTAACGATTATTGTATAGATTTTTTTTTAAAAAAAAGAATCACTATTAGCGAAAACTGTGATATTAAAAAAAAATTATACCGCTAATATTATTAGCGATTATTGTATAGATTTTTTTGAAAAAAAAATTCATATTAGTGAAAATTGTGATATTAAAAAAAAAAAAGTCGCTACAATTTATAGCGACATATCAAGCAGCAAGCATTCTTTTTTCTTTTAAATTTTTTTAGCTATCCAACTAATCGCTATTGCTACTAGCGATTTTATTTGTTTTTTTCATTATTATTTATTTCTTTTACTTAAATTTTATTATATTCATTATTGTATGTAGTGGTACCATATCAAATAGCAATTAGTTGGTTTTTGCTATTTGTTTAATATTATAGTAATTACAATAATTTTTTATGAAACAAAAGAATCGCTAGACAAACTAGCAATTATTATTAGGTGAAAAAAAAAGGAATCGCTAATATTATTAGCGACTACTGTGATTGTAATTTTTTTATTGTGTAACTTATAATATTCATAAACAAAAGGCTGCCAAATTGTCATATTCATAAAAAAAATGGTTACCATTATTAGTGATTATTGTGGAAATTGAAGTATTCATAGAATAAAAATAAGAATCGGTACTATTATTAGCGACTATCATGTAAATTGAAATATTAAAAAAAATTGATATTCATAAAAAAAACAAATGAACAAAATTGTAATATTTTAAAAAAATGATACTATTATTAACCATTATTGCGTTTCATGCATTTAATAAAAATTGTGTTCCATGCATTTAATAGGGTTGAATGAATAAAAATTTGCATTAATAATAGGTGATGGTTTTAACCTCTATTTTTGCCTTCCCTTTGGTAGGATGGGCTGTCGCTTTGGATGAATCATCAAAAAGTTTTCTCTTCAATCGTTCCTTACGAAATAGGATTGAATGAATAAAAATCTGCATTAAATGCATTACTATTCTTTACAGTAGAGTTTGAACTTACATTAGTAGCTGACTCTCCTAATGAATGAACTCGTTGAACTAGAATGTGGCAGTAGTGGTGGTTGATATTCTTAAGAAAATTCTCTCATAATCAATAGTATCCACCAAACATGGTTTGAATGCAGTTTGTTGGGTGTAAATGGCCTTAGAACCTGTCCTATAAATATATAAGGTGATGGCCTAGGTTTTGACCATGTGAAATGCCATTAAAGATGGCTGCATCTGCTGGTACATTTAATGCCGGATTCTGTTCAATCTCACCACATGAACGACGTGAATTAACAGTGTTATTTGTTCAGAGACATTAAATGTTATGAGCATGGTCTTTATTTATGTGGAAGAATGCTAAAATGAGCACAACATTAAATGGCAATTAATTGTGGAGGTAAATAATCCATGCTAGTTACATGTAAACCACCCATGTATATACATATATATATGTATGCATTTAATTGCCCTGAAGCAAACATTGTGTTGTGAATAGTATTCTATCTTGTATTCTCCTATGAGCTTGATTGGTGTTACCTTTTATCTTGACATTGCATGATACGAGGTGTGCATTAAAATGTTATTGTCAACTCAAGTTTGAGTTGTAATCAATCATATTTGTCCTCACCTATGACAGTATGTATACTGAATGGACCGCCATTCAGTGCAATCATATCTTTTTGTAAGAAGTGTGCATGGTTGAATAAATTTAGAGTGTTCGGAATTCAATTCTAAATCACTTCCCTCATATTATAGAAAAAAGGCAAAGGATCTCTATGTAAAATTCAAAAAGGGCTTAGGGCAATATCTTACATATCAAGACGGCCTTTATTTGTGATTCACAAAGAATATCTTCAAACAATTGTAGGTATGCACTTCACGGCTTGTTTGGATCATATATTATTTTTATTTATACATACGTGTGGTTTCATCAAAATTTTAGCCGGCGTACTTCACCAATATCATCAAACTCATGGTTAAAGGATACATGACGGAAACACGCAGATTAAATTGTTTGCATGGATTAGAATTTGGGACTTAATGATAATTTTCTTGTGATGTGGCCAAAAATTATTTATTCACAACAAAATTACTAAATAAAATTTTATTATCACATAAACTTATGGATTATGTGAATTACATTCCTTTAATTATGGTTATTTATTTTTTGAAATTTTTTAGGATGTTAGAGTTTCAGCCTGTAGAAACTCTAGAGCCATTCTATTCGAATGACATTTTTAACAATCCGGAGTTACTTGAGTGGGCGCACGGACTGATAGATAAATCGGTTTTATACTTACAAGAAAAACATCAAAGCACTGATGTTGCCAAAGGAAACATTGTTGATGAAACGTTGGACCGTAGATTGTGGCAACCAAACTTGCATGCCCGTGTTCAACGATTGTTTCACCATATGGGGTTTTATGGGGTATATAAATATTCTAGAATGTTATATGATCATCACTTAATCACGGCAATGACTGAACGTTGGCGTCCAAAAACCCACACATTCCATTTGCCCATCGAGGAAGCCACTATTACTTTACAGGATGTTCTTGTCCTATGGGAGCTTCCGATCGAGGGATTTTCTATTGCAGGTGATGATAGCACTGGGGATCCTTATTTTTTGCAAGACCAGTGCAAGATGTTATTGGGGTTTCGACCAGCATATTCTGATTTGGTTAGTAGCCATCTCCAAGTTAGTGCATTAAGGGGGTACTTATATAACCAAGTCATAAAAGATGACTTTGATGAAGATGAGATCATGGAGTATGCCTATGGATTTGTCTTGTTGATGTTAGGCGGTTGCTTGTTATGTGATCTACTAAGAGTGTGGTGAAATTGATGTATCTTCTAATGCTAGATGATGTGCACAAGGTCGAGATTTATAGTTGGGGAAGTGCAATACTAGCAGTTTTATACCGTGAGCTATGCCATGCATCCCTAATCAGGAAGAAACAAATTAGTGGGCCATTATATTTAATTCAGGTAATTGTATAATCAAGTAATTATATTTACCAAACTATATATATTCTATACTAATTTATGCACCATAGGTATGGGTATGGAGTCAAATCCCATTATTGAGACTTGAAAGAAAAAGATCTCTAGTTGATATAGTTCCAACATTTATTAGCGACGATGAGCAATTGCCACCACCGCCGCATGCAGCAAGGTAATAAACTACTTCAATTTTGTTTTAATTAATTATATTATGAATGTCAAGTTTGGAATTATATTAAAATTATCCATTCCTACATCCTTAGACATCTAAATGCTTAGGCATCTATAGGAGGATTTTTAAACTTGTCAACAAACGCACAATTGAGATGTTTCAATGTGAAACGTTAGTTGCCTTCTAGAAATAACTCGCTTTCTAGAAATAATGTAAATAAGAAATGATTTATTAAACAAATGTTTAATAAACAATCGAAGCAAAAATAAGCATACTATATTAATTATATGCTATCTATACTCAATAGCCTTTAATTTATTTAATTATTAAAATTATCAACTTCCCATATAATTAAATAATGGAGCCAAGAATAGTGGTTTTATTAATAAATTCCATCTTTAAATTTTTATTTGGTTATATCAATGCATATTTATATATATATATATATATAAATGCTTAGTAAGAATTTTCTTGAATTATAAATAAAATTCCCATAAATATGCAATCCTTTACGTTAGATGTAAACATTCTACATCAAGTGTATATTGTATACCTCAACTCCACTGCCTCGTCCAAAAAAGCATTGTTTAATGTCAACTGCACATGAAAAAGTGAGTATTAATTTCTATAATCATATCTCAATACAGGTGGACATGCAGTTTTCAAATTACTACCCCAAGAAACTGTTTAAAAATGTACAGAGAATTTTTGGACGACTTAAAGATCAATGAGGTAATAATTAATATAGTTTAATATTACAGATAATTAGTTGCATCTTATTGTTGTTCATGGTTACGTTCACCATATTAATCTTGCATGCAGTTCATTTGGCAACTGTACTTGGAAGATAACTTCCAGATCATCAGTGGGTATCCAGGATGCTTAACTGAGTCCTGGCGTGCTAAATGCCTTTTGATATGTTTTGAGATTATTGAGATGCATCGTCCTGATCGTGTTTTACTTCAGTTTAGAATGTGGCAGAATATCCCAGAATCCACAAATAGAGAAGAGGACATTACTCTACATAAAATTACTCAGAGAGGAAGGGGTTACAATGATTGGTGGGTACGACATGGACGCTATGTCCTGCAATGGAATGCATGGTACATTTGTCTGTGTAATGGCGTTTCTACAAACACACCAGCTTTTCATAGCGATGAATATATGATGACGTACCTCACCATCATGTGAGCAATCATATCACCTTGTATGAAAATTGATAGGGGAGGATGCCAGATGCACTACGCATTCAACATGCACATATTGGTAATAAGTATTTATCTCGTGGTATTATTTTTTTAGTTAATAGCATATACATCAACTAATTTTCTAAACTCATATAAATGATAAATTTTTCTTTAATTTTGGTAGAGAAAGAAAGTGGTGAAGTATCACACGAGGACCATGACACGAGATGAAGATGACACACTTGAGTCACTGATCCATATGAAGCATGCAGTTTATTACCAAACACTGCAAATGTTTCATAGGCTTACCCACGTCATTAACCTGGACCAAGACCGTATCGGTCTAGACGGCATGTCCACAAATCAGGTCCATTCAACTGACCAGCATTCGAATAATTCCAACTTGTACGTGCCGATGGCGCAAACACCATTATCCTCAACGAACATGGTCAACATTGAAGCACTTTCGTATGCATATACGGATAAGGATTTTGATCCATTTGAGGCTAATGAATATAACTGAAATTCAATCAGTATGCCTTATAGGCATGTAGACCCCCCAACTGAAACAACATCTAACTCAAAAACATACTCGGATGTGAACCTTGACATTCCAAATGAAGATTTTATAGTATGTTTTTAAAACCTAAAATTATAAGGAATATTTCTTAACCATTCCCTATTGTCTAAAAGGAATAATTATCAATTTTTACTATCATGACAAGCAATTGACATTAACATGTCATAGGTGCAATGATGAAATAATGAGTAAAAGTGTACATGCCAAAAAAAATAATCTATACAAAGTAATATATTATATTTTTGGAGAGATACAAGGCTAGATACAAAGCAAAAAAACTGGCGAAAAAAAAACCTAAGTCGTATATATATGTACAACGTAAAATCTATACAAAGTGTGCATGGGAATAAAAATCTATAGAAATTAGAAAGTAATCGCCTAATTAAATGGCTTATTCTTCTACCTACTGTTGCATGTGAAGAATTTCTTGGATTTGGAAGTATCTTGAGTAAATGTTATCATTCATCAAATCTAATTTATAGTAGTTGTATGCAATACTTCCATGCCCCCTATTTAAACCAAAACCCATATCCACCAACCCAAACATTCCAACATCTTCCCTCACTCCATTTTGAAGTGGCCACCCGAGGATAGCATAGCATCTCAACCAACATAAACATTCCATCATCTTACTCACTCCAATCTGAAGTGGCCACCCAAGGATAGTGTAACTATCTTGTTCCAAAATTTTGGTATCGTATGTGAGTTTTCAAAAATCAAAACAATAAAATATTATGGTACGAAATTGACCCATTTTCATGTAATTGCATAACATAACCCATTTCCATGTAATTGCATAACATATGTAGTAACCTTGTATTCAATTGTCAAGTAAAATTTAATATCTGCATAAACCAAGCAATCCATATTGTGAGAGCAAGCAATACTGAAGCTTTTTCTAACAACGCTCCAGCTGACTCCTAGACCTACCATAGTATTGTGCTCGTAAAATATTTTCTAAAATAGGTAATAAATGTATTTCAAATCTTCAATAAATATATTTTTGAAAGTAGTATTACATTATAGCATTGTTTAAATGTTTCATAAGAGGGTTGACCCGGCGCCTTATTTCATGTACAAAATGGTGAAAGATTTAGAGTCCTCATACCAAGGCATTTATCCCAGTTTCCTATCACAACACTAAGTAGACTCGATTTTTTGGGAATGCATAGATCCACCTTAAAAACAAACTCCATTTTGTCCCTATTGTGTCCTCGACATATTTGTAAAAAACATGAATCACTTCGTAAGAAAGTGATTTGTTACATATATATATATATAAATATATCTACATACATACGTAAATTTGCAGATATATGATTATTATGTTTTAATACCCTAATGTATGTGTATATACAAATATACATATGTATGTAGGTAAATATGCATATGCATGTGCTTGTTTATATAAATAGATATATTCATGTCTTGTCACATTAATTTAGATACTTTGTCAATCAATTCTTTTTTCCTTGGATAGAGCATTTTCATTCTTTTTACATTGACATCATTTGGTAGGTTGAATGTATCTTGTGTGAAGACAAAGCCTATATTGGATAACATAGATTGATTGATAGCTATCATATAAGTCCTCCATTTGACTCTTCCAAGGAAGTAGGCTATCATTCTATTTGTGAACATTAATTTTGTTAATAAATAAAAATTGTCTTGCACTGAAACACAATAACCGTATAAATTTTTCTATTGCACTCAAAATTTGTCCAATCAATCAAAACAACAAAAAACATGTTCTCGCATTTGGTCCATTTCCATGAAATTGCATGAGTATTGTATGTAGTGATTCAGTCTTGAATTGTCAATGAAAATTTAATATCTGCATAAACCAAGCAATCTTTATTCTAAGAGCAAGCAGTACTGAAGCTTTTTCTATTAGGTGGATGGCTAAATTCGAGGCCTACTATAGTATTGTGTGAGTAAAATCATTCCCAGAATGGGCAACAAGAGAATTCAAATGTAAAGAAATATATTTTGAAAAATAGCATTACATTATAGCATCGTATAAATAATTCATAAAATGGTTGGCACGACACCTTTTTCATGTCCGAAATGGTGAATGATTCAGCATGCTCATGCTAAGGCATTTGGTCTCAGTTTACTGACACAACCCCAAGTAGTTATATTCATTTAGGATGCATTAATGCAACTTAAAAACAATCTCCATTTTGTCAATTATGTGGAATATTTGTTAAAAATAAGTTCCCCCTTGCAACAAAGCGACATGTTATTGCATAAAATTAAAAGATGCAATATATATATATATATATATTTACACACGTAAATTTACATGCGTATGATTATTATGTGTAAGTATCCAAAAGTATGTTTATATACTTATATACAAATGTATGTATGTAAATATACATATGCTTGTCTCTCCCTATTTATATAAATATAGTCATGTCATGTTAATACATTGTCACATTAATTTTCAATCTATGTCAATCTCTTCTTTTTCCTTTGATAGAGCATTTTCATTCTTTTGGCATTGAATGGTGATTTTGGTAGATTTGATAGATAGTGTTTTTTTTTAATTGGTTGCATGAGATTTGGACATTTGCTAGGTTGAGTGTACCTCTTAATGAAGACATAGCCTATATTGATAGTGTGATTATGGGGGGTACTGGAAGTTATGGATAAAATAGGATGATTGCTAGCTATCACATAGGTCCTCCATTTAACTCTTACATTACAAGCAAGTAGGCCATGATTGCATTTGTCGATATTAATTTAAAGTAGTAAATAAATAAATAACAATTATGTCTTGGACCAAACACAAGAACCGAATAAGTTTTGCTTTTGCCATCAAAATTTGTCCATTATCTTCTTATTTTGGTAACAAAAATTTTAAGTCGATCATGCATCTTCTTTATGAGGAAAATGCATTGAATAAAGTATTCCATTTTGCCCTAAACTATATTGTTAAAAAAAATTATTCAATCAAAAAATAAATTGGTAAAAAATTAACAATTGATAATGTACAAACTGTCACTACATATCATGTACTGCAAATGGATATTCGGAACTTCATTTAACATCCATCTTCATATTCGTTTATACAAAATTTATCCATATCCATTTAAAGTAGATATTATCCATTTTCGATTAGGAGATATCTGATGATATATGGATATGAATTTGGTAAATGTATATCCAATCTGTTTAATATCTGCTTCAAATATATATTTATTAAATAATATATTATTTATATTTTTCAGTTAGAATCTCATAATCCATATATATATATATATATTATGATTGAAGAATAAAGTTAATCAACATAATTATTGTTGGTTGACTTTATAATTAATATACTTAAATGCCATTATTATTATTAATTAGTACTAATAATCAATTATAAAGTCAATTTTTAATTGAAAGTTATTCTATTTGTTTGGTTGGTTTCTTTTTAATAAAATTGATATCGTTCCCTTTATTAATTAAAATATATTTTTATTATTGATTCATAGATTCACGTATTGGGACATTCATAAATAAATATCTAAATAATTATCATCGAATATGAACATAAAAAAAAATATTCAAATATGGATAAGTTTAATCAAATATGAATGTATCTGAATTGCTATGGATAAGTTAATGCAATACGAATATATCCGAATTCGATCGATATTCGATGGATACGACTATAGAAAATTGTATCTGATCCGTTTAATATCCGTTTACATATATAATATATGTGTATTATGTAACAAAAAATCTAGCTTTGCCAACTTAATTATTTCTTAAAAGTATTTAGCGACATCAATAGCGTTGAAGTTGTTACCATAAACAATTATGTGACACACCTGTGGTGAAAATGAAAATTTTATATAGTAATATGCCTCCAATGTGTATTGTCACCAAGTTGTCACCACATGGATTTCACCAATGGTAAGCGGTGGCAATTTAAAACATCCATTTTTGTCACAACTTCTTCATGTTGGGATAAGTTAAAAAATACGAATTAAATAAATTACGATTCGCGATTTAAATACCTCATATGACAAATTGATTTTAAATTAGGATTTGTAGCCAATAATTAATCTTCCATTAAATAGTTGACGTGTTACATGTTAACTCTATTGTGATGGTACTCCTCTTTGGATTGCTATGTGATCATTATAAATACTTAACCAAGCTACTTTGTGGCAAACCAACCTATGTCTACTGATACAACCTAATTTGAAGTTCCCCCTATTGCATTACTCCAATTGTGTCACTTGCACCGATTATAATTTGGGTTGTAACATTTCTTTCCCTCTCACAGGTTCAATATGTCATCATCAAGGAGCAGTTATTCTGTCAACTCTATCAACTTATTTGAGAAGTTGCCAACATAGCTCGTTTTACTAATATTGGGCAAAGTTGGATCTCATTCGATCGAAGATATATCCAATGCCAAATTAAGGTATAATGTCTAATTTTCACATTAGTGTTGCACATAACCACTAACATAGCATGGCTTCTCACTCATGATTGTCGTTTAAATGCTTTTCAGTTGCAAGTTGTTCTGTGTCCTAGGGGAGGATGATTACATATATAAGAACGTGCTGGTCGAAAAGGCTCTCCAAATGGCATGGAAACATTCATTGACATGGAGCTAAGATGTTTTTCTAGGAAGATGCTACAAGACTGGGAATATAGAGCTCATTTTAAGAGATGTCATGGTACGCTTGAGTCAATATAATGTATATTGTATACATTTTGAATTCTGTTGATCGGATATTTGAAAATTATCTATATTTGAAAATATTACTTGCATAAATTTTTATATACGTTTATTCTTTGTGTGTGTGCACAACATGGATACTTTTTTGGAGATGAAATTAAATATTCAATAAGATTGTTCGAAGAGATAGCAATGAATGAAAGGAACCTAGGAGCATTTTATTGCAAACAAATTTCGTCTATTTTCAGTAGCAACAAAGAATTGAAGAAAGAAGGCATTCGGTTACTTGGTGCAGCTAAAATGTGTGATCAAATAAGATGGGAAATTGTGTTACAATGCAAAAAATTAATAGACATGTTCATCTCGATGTGGATACTTAACCCTCTTGTACACATTCCTCCAATTTGTTGTACCGAATTCCATCCTAGCGCACCGATTGCATATGGATTTGATGATAAGGAACTGCAGGTCACATGTGGAGCATGTTCTTGTGATTTCAAGGTTCACAAGTTTTGCAACTGGTTTTTTGGTATTTTTATGTAATTCATAGTGGGGTGCGAGGAATCTTGGATGTGGCTTGCTTCCATGCAAACTCATTAGCTTGATATTCTCCAAAAGTAACAACCTAACATATGTACATTTTGATCTTGCATGGAAGCCAATTGAATCCTATTTTGGTTATGTTTTTCGTTGCTACGAATATTCATTCTCAATTCACAACTGTGTAATATATCATAAAATTATTTCCATCAATTGCAATTGAATCTAGTTCTTGTAATTGTCCGAATATATAATGGGTTGTGAAACGAGACTTTAGTACTAAATTCTTAATACATGTAAATAGACTAATTCCAATAAACATGTGTCGCCAGCCACAGTAGCAAACACTTTTTAAGGTTTTATCATTAATCTACATGATAGATGATACTAACGGGATAATACCTCAGATTGCACGTTTTAGGTAACTGACACATTAACTGGCCGGGTAACTATGGCTTCAGGCGACGACTATAAGTATGCTCGTATAAGCAATTATCATATGTTAGATTATCACTACACTCCAAAAATCATCTCACAAGGTTTTATTTGATTCACAAAAACTTCTGCTAAAATTCCATATAGTTCTCATAATGTTTGAAGCCCTACCTTTCTAGCATTGAGCAAAGTTGGTCAAGATTTTATGGCGCTCTCCAGGTAATTGATTTTATTCGTAACAGCTAAAGTTGCAACTGCTAGCATAAGGACCTAGTTAATGTCAGAATATGGTGCAGTGCTTCATACATCATTGTAACTATAATAGTGTTCCACATATGTAATTAAAATCCTGCACCAGAATAAGAAATTTAACGTCCTAAACAGTATAAGAAATTTAACTTTCTCAAGTGGATCATTGTGGTTCGAATAAGTTTTTTTCTATGCTGTCCCGGATAATTCATTATATTCCATATTGCATTTCCGTACCTGGGTGATTTTTCTTCAAAGGACTTGCAACTGAATATTATCCATAAAATTAATATGTGTTCACCTTCAAAGTGTTATACAAAGTGTTTGGTTCCTAAGATAAACATTATTAGTGACACATATTTTAAAGTTTTAATACTTGTATCCTCCACATCATACGGGAGTGTTTATTTAACATGCTTTGATATTTACTATTGGCACATAATATAGCAATAATGTTAATGACATGATAACCAACTTTACCAAATACGAAATACATAAACGCAAATGTCATGGCCTGACATCATACATAAAGTTGTTCGAGAACAACACTTTGAGAGTAGAAGATTACAAGTACAGATACAAAACAAAATATTAAACATAACAACCTAAACACACCAAATAGCCTCAAACTGGGGTAAGCATCAAACGGCATACAAATGGCCACGGCAAGACAACACGCTTGAGCATTCAATACTTTATTTTCCGGCCTAAACTTGTGGAATCCTGTCACTCGGTAGTGCGGCTGGATTTCCGGTGGCTGCCTTGTGTACTCTTGTTGCTTGCTTCATCAGAAGAATTTGCTTGAACATATGTAGATGGGGAATTTTCAGTAGTAATTCCACTCACAGCTCCCCCATCAGCATCGTTAAATTTATAATCGTCATTCTTCACATACAATCCCCTCTTTTTGTCCTCAAAGTACATTTTCCCATCAGTGTACTTTCTCAAGTGAAGCAAAAAATGAAGATAATCAGGGTCCGCATCCTCATGTGGTAACAATTCTTCCTCAGATATCAAATAATTATCAGTCGATTCCCAGTGGAATTTCGCTATTTAAAATCGCATATAAATAGTTTTATTAGCCTGCCTCAGTATCAAAACCCCCATAATTTAATAACGAGGTTGATGGTTGGAATGGGTGGGTATATTTATAATGCGGACGAACGAGTATGAATCCTCCTATAGTTATCAAAGTGTGTTGGAACTTTACCCTGGTTAGTGAGATAGAGGAAAGATAATATTAACTATCTAGTCATGAATTTAAAGTTCATTGGAAATTAGCTCACTCTAATTAATTTTTTCTGTCAAATAATAAGGTCATGTTACTGGTTGTAAAATAACAAAAATTTAAGTTCCACAAGAATTGTGGGTAGTTTTTATAGGAAATTATAAGGCTTCCTACTTATAACTTATGGACTCCTAGCAAAATCATACTATATATTGTGCCTTTCATCTTCCACTACAATAAATATAAGATTTTTCCACTACAACAAATATGATCTTGAGTGGCATCAACATAGTGGCATTTTATAAGATAATGACATAAAAAATTAAAATAGTGATGGTCGTTAAAGTGCCACTATAGTATAATATTTGGTGGCATTTGGTTATAGATGACAAATAAACTAGTAACATTTAATTGAATGTGTAGAGATACATTAATTTTAAAAACACTTAAATGGTGCCACTATTTTTCTCTAAAAAATGGTACTAATATCTACTTACGATGTCATTCGAAAAAGTAATAATATCTTTAGTGGCATTTTCTAGAATAATGACACACATAATTAATATAGTGTTAGTTTTAGAAAAATGCCACTATATTTAGTGGCAAATAATTTTTGAATAAGATATAAGATAGTGGCATTTTGGTTAAAAATGCCAACAAGAAATGTATTTTGCAGATATTTGACTAGGGCCAATGAAAAGACAATCATAATTTAATCATCAAACAATCTAAAAATTATATTGCAAATAGATAATATATAGATGTATCAATAACTATAAAATTTACAAATTTATATTTAAAAAAAATAGTGCAGATATTTTATTTAAAAAGTTGTTAAAAATAGTTGCAATTTACTATGCGGATATTTTATTTTAAAAAATTATTTAAATAATGCCTTCATTTGTAAAGATTATCATTATAAAGTCACATGTGTTATGAATTTTAAAATTAAATAACTTTTTTTTTAAATTTGTAAAACATAATTAACATCTATTATTGAATTTTTACAAAGTAATAGTAGAAATTTAAATGGTAAATTTAAAAACTATAATTTTTTAAAGTTGGGTAGATTCAAAGTTTTCAAAAATTAATCACAATATTAACAAAATAAAATAATGTTGAAAAAGGTCAAACTAAAAAAAGAAAGAAAAAGAGGGAAGGTGTCACTTGTCAAATTAACAACACGTCAACACCTTCAAAAGTAACCCCCCAACACTCCTTTCCCAAGTTAATATATATATATATATATATATTTATCCCTAATAATATCTCTATATGTGTAGATAAATAATATATATACACTAATAAATAATATTTTTTCAATATTTATAAGGCTGTCGCTACTTCACCTTGTATTTTTCATGAAAAAGGATTGATGGATTTTATATTTAGTATTTTTAAATAATAAATTTGTAATAATAAAAGATGTAGTTGTTTTAAATAGCAACATTTATATAATATTCAAATGTAGTCTGACACATCACAGTTCAATAATCTTTAGGGGTAAGTTCGCCTTTAAAATTTAGTCAAGTTTGTACTTATTTTACGGTCTTGATTTTCTTTTGTATATTTAATGATCTAGATTTGTACTGCAGGTACGAACCCCTCATGTCTGTATATTATAAATTTACTCAAGCGATTTTGTGTTGTATTTTAATATGTCACTATATGTAATTTTTGTGGCATGTTAGCCCTCGCATTTAATGTATATTGACAAAAAAATTGTTTAATTCATTTTTTATTGCATTTTATTAATGCATATGTTATTTATTACTGCATATCTTTCTGACATATCTACCTACATTATGCAAATTGACATTAAACTCTTCTCTAAATTATTTGTACATCATGTCACATCAATGCAGTCATCACATGACAAGATCACATGCTCGACACATGGAGATGTCATTGGAGTAAATATGCACAATATCATCTCACTCAACGACAATGTCATATAGATACTAATACAAACTCGATCAAACTATATTTTTAAATCACATGCACATAGCATTGTCCTCAACAAATACTTAAAGTCATGCTACTTTGTTAGTATACACATAATATAGGTGGTTAAAGTTGAATGGCACACTACCGTGTATATCTGAACTAATATCATTTCCCAAAATGTGGTAGATTTTGTATAGATTAGGCAATATCACTTCCCAATGCGTTAGTTTAGCTTTTGTCATTGTCATTAAATAGTTTAGCTTTTGTCATTGAATCTACGCTAGTAAGTTGTCAACACCATTGAACAAAGAAAGAGAAAGCTGCACAAAATCAGTTCTATTTCTATAGGGGTCATTTGCTTATTAATTAACTAGCATGCGTAGAGGTGCATTGTGTATAATTTTTTATTTTCTAGTTACTTATATACTTTGCCAACTACATTTCATCTAGTCTCCTGTGAAGATGATGGTTCATTGTGTATTAGATTTATAAAAACCTTTCAACTCTGTACAAGGCTCCCTTAATTTAAATAAAGTACGGATAAATATCATAGATTGGAAAAAATAATCATAACATATTATAGAACTTTACGAACAATGATTTTCATGAAAGCCAATTGAAATAATAAATAACTAGAATTATCCAAATTAGCTTAACGCACAGGCACCACACAAACACTAATATCAAGCCAAGTGAAGCTTATTCACATGAATTATATAAAATCATTGCATGCCGACGCATAGGCAAAATTTAGTAGAAATGACTAAATTAGTGTAACTCCCTTGTCTTTCTACTTAATGACCCTTTTAAAGGTAACATCTTGGCCATCACAGCTATCCACAACACTTTCTGCACTGGTTGCTTCATCATTTACATCTCTCCCGGAATCTGATGCATCATCATCTACATCATCGTCTTCCTCTCTACCTTCATTCGATTCCTCGAATTCTTCATACTTGACATAAATGCCCCTTTTCTTGTCTGCCAAAACTAATTTTCTTCCTTCAATCTTCAAATGTTTCAAAAACTTTTCCCATTATGGATCCACCAGTTCACCTGACTCCTAATCAGATATTTCAATGACTTCTTCCGCAGACTTCCTCTTGTGGGCATCCTTATCCATTAGGGTATCTGCAATATAAAATACAGAAATATGGATAATTATTAGTCCAAATGAATAATGACGTTGAAATAAATATGATCATATATCTGGCTACTTGATAAATCTAAAGCTTAAACACATAATTTATTTGGATTTAAATTATTATATAAAGCTACAAAATCAATAAGGTACCGAAGATAAATTGACACTTAGAAGTTACAAGGATTTGAAGGAGGGGGTGGGACAAGCAATTTCTAACAAATGGAATGCAGTAGTTATGTGATTGTGAAATGGTGGACACTTGTATTTATACTATATAGTAAAATTATTTTTTAATAATTTAAAAAAAATGCTATTAATCGAGATTGGATACTAACTTATGTATGGTAATTTAATTAGCTCAACAATTAAGTCACCAGTGTTACACTTTATAGGTAAAATAAAATATAATGATTGGATTTTTTTAGATCAGCTATGAAATAACAAAAAATAAAAAATAAAAAATATTTGGTTAATATTGTAATTAACAGTTTGGTTAACTAAAAAATAGGTTGCTTAGGCTTTGTTTGTTTATCAATTCTCAATTCATTTTTCAACTCCCAATACTTAAATAAACAAATACCACATGTTCCCTAATCCCACTTCCAAAATACAAAATTTATTCTCAAAAAATCCCTACTATTACCAACTCCACACCATTTCCCAATGCACCACACATTATTTCATCATTACAAATATATATACATACTACCACTCATACAATCTATATATACACATAGATAAATAATTTTAAAATATTCATTTCACCCCACAAACTCAACAAAAAGGTTATTGATGTGCAATTTTATCCCCCCTCCCCCCAAAACACAAACAAACAAATCAGATTCTCCAAATTAATTCTCTAACTACCACCCAAAATACAAACAAACAACCATCACATTTCCCAACCCTACTTCCCAAAATCCATTCTCCCAATCGTAATTTTGGGAGAATACCTCAATTCACATCCAAACAAAGCCAATTATCATTGTGTGTTAGGTATAAATACATAACACACACACTTGTAATAATATGTTGATGCTTTTATATTACTAGTGAATTTAATTTAGTATCTGATAAAGTCTATTTTTAAATGCATCAATTACATAAAATTCATAATTTTAAAAAAATATATGTTGAAATTATATCATAAATAATTAAAAGAAACATAGAGTAAATGAAAGCATTATTTAATTTGATGATTTTCAAATAAAACTTACTTATATAGAACAAATATATAGAAAATATAAAATAAATAAAATAAAATAAGGGTTGATAACTTAAGGACAACCACGTAGATAAGATTAATAAAAGAGAACATAAAAAAATCACTTAGGAAAAAGGTGAACAATATTACTTAAGAATCAACCCTAAGAAATAATGTAGGAGTATATGATTAACCACAAAGTTTTAAACTACTAGCATGAAAGTAGAAGTAGCTATCAATAATGAAATAATGCTATTGAAATTCTAAAACTTGAAGTAATCAGTTCAATGGAAAAAGCTAAAAATTGGTAAGCAAAAGTATGTAATAGAACAACTGTCAAGTTTAATAATACACAAATCTAAGTAAGTTTGATGTTAAGTTGCCTTCGTATCCAGTGTTTTGTTTACTTGTTAGTAATTTAATTACAAAATTACAAATGGTGAGCCATAGAATTATTTGCCCCAAAATAGCAATACAAAAGATTATATATATATATATATATATTTATTTATTTTGGAAGCGACTGTTAGTAATGTCCCCATTAAATAGTCTTTGCTTTGCTTGCAAACTTATGTTATGTGATCTAAGTGATCACTTCTCAGCAAATATATGATACAAAAATTCCTAATTAATAATTTAACTATTAGTTTCTACTACAATAAGATTATTTTGTACTTATATTAATAAGTAATTTCTTTCAAATATTATATAATATAATTAGATTTACATAAAAGAGCAATTCAATTGAATGTGCCAAGTAAATTATCTACACATCATTTCCTTACAATCCTATACCAAATATTAAGAATACATATATATACATACACCAATCATCCATCTATAAATGTAGATACATATATTATAAAAATAATTTCTCTGTACAGTCCTAATAAAAAAAATGACTTAACATCTACAATAAAATTTATCTCCGATAAAACATTCCAAACAAAGAATTTCTTTTACCAACTATTTTCCACGTTTTCACAAAACAAAAACAAATACTTGGCATATTCCCCGATCTAATTCTCAAAACCTGTTATCGTAGACAAATGCCCACAATATAACCAAACACAGCCTTCAATTTTACATAAAATCGATCCAATCCAAACTGATCCAATGATGAGAATTGGATTTGTTTTTTTAAAACAGCTTTGATTGGATTGGTTTTTTGTTTTAATCTCAAAAATCGATTCAATCCAAACCGAGCCGAAATTTATATACTAATACTATAAGAAAATGTGTATCTTAATTGTAAAATATACAAATAATTGAAACAAACTAAACCTAGGATTTTTCTACTTTAAAAGATCAAATACATATGAATAATTATTATGGAATTATAAATTTAAAGTTGTGTGTTCTTACATAGTTTAACTTAATTCCACAAGATTTTTGTGATATGATAGGGAATTTTTAATTTTACAAACTAATTGATTACACTAGTTTAGTTATGAATAGTAACTTGTCAAATATTTCAATTAAAAATTTAAATTAAAAAATAAAATTAACAGTTCCAAGACAAATCAATTTTAAATGGATTGGATTCGATCGAATTTAGAATAAAAGTATAACCGATCCAATATACAATACATAATTTAGATCCATTGGCTTTTTGTCCCAACATAAACGTATATATATTAGTAACAGTAAAAGATATTCATCATCATATATAGCAGGACAAACATTATAAACATTTTTTTATTTTTTTTCTCTCTTTCAAACTGGTAATTTTGATTTCTGGTTACTGGCCGAGTCATTTCTAACTTTAAATTATATTTTAAATTAAATTTATATTTTAATTAACATGTGGCTTGGGACCATTGGTGGGGGGGGGGGGGGGGGGAATTGATGAATCCTAAGTTATGGAACCAAAAGTACTATTTTTATTAAAATTTAGGAATTTAATAAAAAATTAGGTTTTAAATTATAGTTTATTAAACCATCATTTCTAAATTAAATATTTGAAGATTATAAATTTTAAATTTTCCATGCTTGTTTCCAATTAAAATTTACATATAATTTTAAAATATATTTTAAATAAACAAGATTTTTATAAATAGAAATTATTTTTTAAATTATATTAATTTCTGATTATGTTTAGAAATAATGAAATAAAAAATAGTTTTTAATTTAAATTTTAAAATTAAATTAATGATGCCAAATTTTAAATACAAATAAAATATATATAAATTTTAAATTTTATTTCCAAAATAACTAATTTTCAAAAAATAACAAACCAAAAAAGGCCATCAAATCATCTTGTCCTATGGCGCACGCAAAACGGAACAAAAAATGCCACTATTGAACTGACATGATACTAAAGCAATGACGGTCCATATTAATTCCATAGCTATCTAGGACGGCTGGTGACATATCGACACAGCGGATCACCATGGATAATAGCGCCAAAGGATTCAGTATTCGTTCCAAATTCTTTTCTTTTAAATGTTATTAACAAATATACTTCTTATTTCCATTTTCAATCTCCATTTCCATAGACATATGCTTTGTTTAGATGTGAATTGGGGCATTCTCTCAAAAAAATTTGGGAGAATGGATTTTGAGAAATAGGATTGGGGAATGTGATGGTTGTTTGTTTGTATTTTGGGAGGTAGGTATAGAATGAATTGGGAGAAAATGATTTGTTTGTTTGTGTTTTGAGGGGGGGATAAAGTATCACATCAATGACTTTTTTGATGGATTTGTAAGGTGAAATGAGTATTTTAAAATTATTTATAAATGTATATGTATAGATTGTATGTGGTGATATGTGTATATATCTATAATGATGAGACAATTGATTGAAGCTTTGGGGATTGTGTTGGGAGTGTGAATACTTGGCATTTTTGGGGGATAAATTTTGTATTTCGCGAGTGGAGTTGAGGAATATGTAGTGTTTGTTTATTTCAGATATGGAGGTTGAAAATTTTATTGAGAGTTTGTAAACAAATAAGCTCGTACTTTCTAAAATTTGGAAAGTTAGGTAGTGAAAATGAGTTGAAAATATGTTTATATTTAGATAAAATGTCGAAAATGTAATGATTGTATTGATTTTAATAAATTGTAAGTGGAGAGAGATAGAAATACATAAAAGATGATGTTTTTATTTTTAGAACATTAGAAAGAAGAAAAAGTAGAAAAAAGACAAAGTGGGTTTGAGGAAAACACACGCACACACACAAAAATAGGCTATTAGTCTTTTTGTTTGTGTCCTTTAGCTGTAATGATTAATTTTAATTTATCATGCCTTCCAACATGACATGTTATTTTTTAATTCATAGAATAGTGTTGTAATATCAATAGTCACATCAATCAAATTCATCCAACTTTTACCATTCAATTGAATTCAAAAGCTTATAAGAACGTTGTGGTGTTCACCATTTGGATTCCCATTATTAACAAGACAACAAGCTATATCCTTCATCCCAAAAGGCATAAACAATTAACCATGTATGCTTCTTCAAACTCACACCAACCCAAAAAAATGGGACCATCAAATCCACCCCAAGAATAAGATGACTCCATGGTCAGGTTCTTCATCGACTTCCTTTTGGAAGCATCCAAAAACAATCATCTTGGACATCCCGACACAAATAAACAAATATTTGCCTTGGCATCCCATGGGCTCTCGACTAGATTCAAGCAAGAGTTTCCCATTGAAATGGTCAGTAGCGAGTATGAATAGCTATTTCACCATCATGGCTACTTTAACATTGTGCTTGCATCAAAAAGCACAATTTATAATGTGACAACAAATTCTGTTTATATCCCACAACATTGCAGTGACGAATTGCAAATGGTGAGTAAATCAGTTTCTGTATAATTTTATTTTTCATGGTTTTTTTAATATAATATCTAACATTATAATAAGGTCAAGAACATTTTTGTTTGTCTTGTAATAGATGTGGCCTCCAACTGCCCAATACATTGAGAAAGGACCTGACCATTATGAGGACTTGAATACAATTTTTAAAAGACTCGTCACTGTTAGTGTTGCACCGCTTAAGATGATTAGGAAGGAAGACTCCGACTAGGAGACTAAGGAGGAACCTAGATTGGGAAGTTTTGATAACCCAATCTTAGTTGTGGGCGAACCTAAGACAGAGGGAAAGAGGTATGCCTAAGAAGTCTTTAATGCGAGATAAGGAAGAACAATCAAAGCCATCATCACCTCCGCCTACTTCCGAATTGCCACATCCTAGAGGCCGACCTAAGAATAATAAGTCCGTCCAACAACAAGCTCCTTCACCACCCATCCCAACTGACAGATCTCCTCAGAAGCAATGGATTCGTCCTTGGAATAGCACTGCTGGAGAGGGATGACAATGTGAAATTGAACCGACCCAACCAAGGCAAAGAGGTCAACCAAAAAAATTGTCTTCTTAAGCCACCGCTTGCTTGGTGGTGCTGCTCACATGTTATGTTACTATTTGTATGGTTTTTTGTTCAAGTTATTTTAATTTTAGTTCAAGGTTAGGCTGTTTTATGTATGTTCATATTTCATCTTTTACTTGACTTCAAGGTTGTGTTACTGTTAGTGTACAATTATGGACTACTTTAATCTATGTTAATGTTTATGTTTTATTGAATTTTCAATTACGAAGTACATTTAAATTTTATTACTAAATTATTAAATTAGACATTGATCATAAAAATTAGCAAACATTCATCATTATTTTGAACAATATTCCACGATAGTTGCCTTTTTGTTGGGTTGGTTTGTAAGGTGAAAGTAAGTTTTTTTGTGTAATATGTTATATATGTATGTATATTTATAATTGGATGGTGTATGTGTAGTGCATATACATGTAACAATTGATATATTAGGGTAATAAAATAATGTGTAGACTATTGTGTAGTTAATTCAATTGGTACCTTATTTTAATTTTTTTAAATGAATTTAACATTAGCAAATGATGTACTGTTTGGAAATATTTATTAATAAATATTAATTATTTATGAAAGAATAAATATATCTTAATTATTTTATTTTTACGGGAGACTTATGTTGCCACTCGGCAAGTAAAGCATTTTACCAATGTTCATGTGAAGTCTATGGGGCCATCTTATATAATTTAATTATATTATAGTATATATAATAATTATTTATAATACCTATGTAATTGATTTTATATTTATATTAATTAATTTAATTAAAAATTTTGTATAATTATATATTATGCCTTTTATTAATTCATCACCATTTTATTTAAAACTTTTTGCTTAACTCATAATAATGTCTAGTCATCCCTTTCTCTCTTTTACATGAATATATAAAAGCATTATAATTGCCAATTACTATTGCTTAGTATAAATTATAGAATTTTTAGGCATATTAATGCCTATGAAAGTCTGAAGCCAATTAAGGGAATAGCCTATTAAAATCCTGAATGGCTGAACTTGTATAAAATTTTAGACTAACTAGATTCTTAACTAAAAAAGACTTTTTTCATGGCAGACCTAGGCTTTGGAAAAATCTAAAAAGGCTAGACTTGGCCTTAAAACAAGCTTGTCTCAGGTAATAGGTTAGGTTGGGGCTTACAATGTATTGAAAAAAATATAAAATAGAAATAATAATGTAAATATCCAAGCTAGCCAAAATGTAATGTCCAAATTCCAATGAAATTCCCAGAATACCCATGTTGTCGAGAAGGATATTGGGTTGTCTAAAATTCATTTATTTTTTTAAAACTAATATTATACTCATAAAACTTTGGAATTGATAATATAAATATTATGCCCAAAAATAAAAGTATGGATTGGGGTCCAAATTTTAAACCACATAGCTGACCAAACCGACTGTCACAAAGCACAATAATTGGGGTCCAATTATTTTTGGATCAGAATACAATCACAAATATTGGGTCTAATGCATTTCTTTTTAGGCTAGAATTTATCAAAATACACTAAGTACATTGGAGTAATAGACTGCCGGGGGGATTTTAATACATTTCATATTTCTTAACAAACAATATGTGTATTTTCTTACAGTTATCGAGGAAGGTGAATGTAGGCTCACGAGCAAAGACAGAGAACTAAAGTGTTCGCTCTTTGCTGCTCTGAAGAAGTTGCTAGGGACGAGAATTTTTTTGTTGGGCTCATCGCTGCACTGAGGAACGTGCCAGGGACAGCGCATTTTTCATGGGTGGGATTTTTCGTTGGGCTCTTCGCTGCGCTAAAGAACTTGCCGGGGACAAAGTTTTTCCATTAGGCTCATCGCTGCTCACATCTTATTGCCGTGGACAGGGCATTTTCAGGGGATGGTGTTTTTTCATTGGGCTCTGTCGTGCTAAAGAACTTGCCATGAATGGGGTTTTTTCGTTGGGCTCAGTGGGAACATTTCTACTCTTTCATCCTAATATCTTATGTCGGTGTGGAAACTACGTCTGATCTTTCCTATGTGATGTTTTTACTTGATAGAATCCTTAAAAAATCCGTAACAAATTATGTATATCTCCTGTACGTTCCTTGACTAAAAGTCTAAGAGAATGTGTTGAACATGTTCATCTGACTTGTATTTGCTGGCAATATTTTTGAAATTAGGCCTTGTATAGTTTGTCTGTTTGCTACATGCATTTAGAATTTATGATTCTTCGATTCAAATGGGATATTTTTGAATTTTTTGGCCAATCTGGTAGTTTTTCTTCTTTCGTCAGTGAATTAAATTTACTAAGAATCTGATAGTATACATATTCATCGTAAATAAAATATAATTATTAACATGTTTTTGACAAAGGAAATGTTGCTATATTGGTTCTTGATGTCTTGGTATTGGTTCTTCAATACATAGAAGCAATACCGATTCTTGATGTCTTGGTATTGCTAGTTCGATACATAAAAGTAATAATGATTCGTGCTACGTACACTGTTGAACGTTAGGTAACTGTTTTCAGGAGTCATGTATTTGTATTTGAGCATAATTACATAAAACATCATGTACTTGTTCAAATTTTCAACCAAGCCCCCCTGAGTAAGTAATTTACAAAATATTATAAATTCGATTACTCAATGCCATTATAGTCTAAATTTACACATTCAACCTCTTGCTTATTGACCAAAATACTCTAAAATTTTTTTTTTACAATAGCATGGTAAACTTTTGTTTTTTTAAGCCTACTCCTCAAGCTAATTACATTCACAAAATGTTTGACTAGTTGTCAAAACCAAAGAACCATCCTAGTCATTTACAAGACAAGCTCAACTATACAAAGAAGACAAAACAATTATAAAGTAGCTTGTATTCCATTACTTGAATCTAAAATTTGGGTAGCCAAGCTCTTCCATCCTTAATAGACATTACACTTTCTTTAGAAACTGGTGAGGTTTACTCATGTGCACCTGTTACTAGATTACTCTAATTAACGAGGATCAAACATATGAACCACCCAAAACAATAATTAGTTCCTCTATTTCTCATCCCATATTTCTAATTTTCTTCAGACATCTAATGAAATTTACTATGATTGATAATTTGATTTTATTTTTGTGTTAATTGCTTCTTTCTATGGAGTTTCATTGCTTTTTAAAAATAGATATTTTATCATCAATTGCGGATAGTCTATCTATTCATACATTGTTTCTTTTCAATATATATGCTACTACATATGCACGTACTTAAGTACCATAAATTATTCGGGTCGATAGTTGAATAACAAAGAAAACTATCGACTAATATATGCCACAGATTCAAATGGACATCCTAGCTAATGCGGAGTTTATGGAGAGAGTAAAAGTGCAGATAAAGAGTAATGTAAACGAGATCATAGAGAAGAATTACTATCTCAAAACAAAAAATTCCGAATATATTTTAGCAGTAACAGGTCTTGTCCACAATCCACATCACTACACATTTACTATCGAGCCTTACTTCGTAGCAATGTAATGTGATGTGTATGGGTTTGACATGCATGCATCATGAAAAGAGATGAAAAAAGTGGAGGCCTGGTTAGATGAAATCTTTCTGCACGATATAAAAAGAGGTATACATGTTACCACACTTACTTATATGTCAATATTTCCTGGTAGATCTCCTATTTTTGGACGTCTTCTCCCGCTTTAATTGTCATTACTTTGAATTATCTCTTTCTGCAAATATGTAGAATATGAAACTAGTCCTACAAATATCATTGAAGATAGGGCGGGTAAGCATTACAATGGCACAACTTGGAATATACCTTCATTTAGTCTCTTACACATTATAACTAATTGGGAATTTTGCTTTTTAATTCTTCGATAGAATTTCATGGTTTTGAGGGCGAATATATAGGTAACAAAAATAGATTTTTCATACCTGCTCTTAGCAAGTTGACGCTTTTTTTTAAAAATGCTAGATCTTACGTATCTTTTTTTTCAATAAGATCCATTAATTTCCTTGCTTAATCAATATTTCAGGGATGAGCATGTATTTATTAATTCTGCAAAATAGATTTATCTTGGTGAGTTATAGTATGTCTTACAACCATTGATTATCATTAATTCCAACATGGAATACTGTCTGCTAATGCAACTACATTTTCATATAGGAAATATCGTTAGGCCTGCAAATATCTTTAGCAAATCTGGTCGACAATGAGGTACTCATTCATTGTGGAAATAAAGCATGGCATCTTTGGATGATGGGAGGAAAAATTGTAGATGGATGGTATGACTTTGTAAGAGCTCACAAACTGCATGAGGGCTCTCAAATTCTAGTTCAGCATGCTAGGCGAAATATTCTAGATGCACGACTTTTTTATAAAGAAAGAAGAGAACTGGAATTTACGTGGACTTTTGCGATTACCAATATAAGACTAAATGATGCTATCCAGCGTATTCCACGGGAGCAAATAGGTGAGCCAAGAGTGTACGTCCAAGTAATAATTTATTAATCAAATAAAAGTGCTTATGCGTTGCTCAAACTTTTCGGCAGTGCAATTGACCACTACCGAATTCCCAATTTACGGAGCTGCAAGCCAAAGAACAACTATGGAATTTTACAACATGGATATGTTTTGGGGGAATTACACGATAAAAAATTGGTCCAAGGTTAGTTGTATCTCTATATGTCACATATTTTACATCTTCCACTGTTTCCATACCCCTATTCAGTCATCAAGGTGTCTAAATGTTTTCTTAGGTGCCTGCTCAAATTAGGAGAAAATATCAAAATCAATCAACTAAGAGGCTGACGATAAGGTGGTAATGATGAACATAACGTGCAGGCTAGAATGCTTTCAAATGTGTCGCATTGGCGGGAAAAATTAGAGGACATTTTCGAGGAAGTCCACTCGAAGGGAGCAAAAAGAATTCTATGGACAGAAGCAAGTATGGACATATACAATGTCCACCTATTTTCTCTTGGTGGTACTCAATTTGAGCACAAATTCACCTCTTTTGCTTACTGGAACATGACTGAGTTTTCAGACTAAGAAACCTATCCAATGTTTTTGGTGCCGGAAAACTCAAATGCACCATGCTGCTGTTGATTTTTATGTTGTTTAGATATGCTAGCAAGATGCGGACTACACAGACTTTTTGTGAAGACTTTTTTAAACTTCAATGTTTATTGTCGCTGAAACATTTCCACATATGCAGCTTTGGCCATTTGGGGAATTACTTAGGATTAATTCTACTTTCATCTCACCATAATCCCTGTTTTATTGCGGAGGTTTTTCTTGATAGAATTTACTGATGTAGTAAGTAGGCTTACTAATTGCCTTCAAGATACTACATCAATATTGTCACTAAACAGAATGGCTATTACCTATCACGTTTTGTTAACCGAACTTTTGGCACTGGCATGTTCAACCTATAGGATTGAATTTTTTTTATTTTTCAAATGGATGCCTGATACAAGGACAAATTTTTTAAATTTACTGGCAATTTTAAATAGTAGTTAAATTTTTTTTCATTATTTATACACACTACACTTAAATTACATGCTAAATCTAAGTGCCATCCTAGATAGCGAATACTTGCATATTTTCTTGTCTTACATATTAATATAACCATATACTTACTATATTTCACGAAATACAGAAATAATTTATTTACATATATGCATTTCTTACTAAGCGTGCGTTTATCGCTATATTAGTTTGCCATTACTCGGTTTTAGTGCTTTTATTTAAAAAAATATTATATTCATTACAATTTATTTCTTTATTTGTTTCCTAAGCAAAAAAAAAATAATTTTATTACATACATGTGTTTCCTACTACATATGATATGATTGCCATTTTACTTGCTTTTTTTTTATTTAAATTTTATTATATTCACTTAAAAGTATTAGTCGTCATATCAAATAGCGATTAGTTAATATTATACTAATTACAATAAATTTTTTATTGTGTTTCATAGCATTAAGAAATATTATATTAGTTTGCCATAACTTGATTTTATTTCTTTTATTTAAAAAATATTATATTCATTACAATTTATTTATTTATGTGTTTCCTAAAAAAAATTTAATATTATTACATACATATGTTTCCTACTACAAGTAATTGTCATTTTAATTGCTATTTTATTTTATTTAAATTTTATTATATTCACTAAATTATATTCATGTTATTCATATACTGACATTTTTAAAAAGTTTCATCTATGTGGGTGCAGCATATAATGGCACTTTTAAGAAGTGTAATTTATGTGAGTGCAGCTAAAATATGAACTATGAATGTCACTATTTTATTTTTTTGGTATTAATAAAATGCAAGAAGAAATGAATTAAATACTATATGTTAAAATTATCACAGGGCTATCATGCCACATAAATTGCATGTAGTGACATATTACATGGACACGCCACAAAACGCACTGATGTATTAAATTGCCACAAACAATCCGTACATTATAATATATCACAAAAATTATAATATACCAATTATTTATATAATTATAATATACCACAAAACATTATAATATACTAAACAAATTTATTTACACAAGCTAATCGTCATGGCTAATAGCGATCAACTAATCACTATTTCTACTAGCAATTCTACTTTCTATTTTTTTAAAATTAAATTTTATTATATTCAGCATTGCACTAGCCATTTTACTTGAATTTTTTCCTTTATTTAAATTTTATTATATTCACTAAATTATATTCATGTTATCTAATAACGTATTATATATACTAGTTGCCATATCAAATAGCGATTAGTTGGTCGCTTTTTATTTAATATTATACCAATTACAATAAAAAAATTTATTGTGTTTCATAGCAATATTATATTTAGTTTGCTATTACTTGGTTTTAGTTCTTTTATTTAAAAAAAATATTATATCCATTACAATTTATTTCTTTATCTGTTTCCTAAAAAATATATATATATTATTACATACATGTGTTTCCTACTACAAATGATTGCCATTTTACTTGCTTTTTTTCTTTATTTAAATTTTATTATATTAATAATAACGTATTATACTAGTCGCCATTTCAAATAGTGTTTCATATTATACCAATTTATTGTGTTTCATAGCATTAAGTAATATTATATTTTTTTCTTTTATTTAAAAATATTATATTCATTACAATTAATTAATTTATTTATTTATTTATGTGTTTCCTAGCCAAAAAAAAATAAAAATTAATATTATTACATACATGTCCATCCTACTACGAATCCATTTTACTTGCTTTTTGCTTTTATTTAAATTATATTCATGTTAATAACGTATCGCCATATTAAATGGCGATTACTTTTGGGTTTCATATATAATATTATATTAGTAATTTTTTATTACTATTCATATATTATATTAGTCACAGTGAAAGAAATCGCTAGTGAAACTAATGATTACTTATTTATCTTTCAAGGCTATATTATTATTTTTTTTATCTGCCTGGCAATCATATGTATTTAACGGTGAGGATTTTCTTATTGCCATCTAATGACTTTCAACCGTTAGGTAGATACAACACCTACATGACGGTTGAAAGTCCGATAGAAGACTTGTGTGCTTGCACGCTACTCAAATGGACTGGAAGGCTCCTGTCACGGTGTCACCCCATCCAGCTGGGTATACAATTAATTGAATTATGGGCTTTTAAAATTATATATGATAAAATCAATATTTAATTTTATATATTATATTCTCATTCAAAAGTATCGCTATAATATGTTCCTGAGTGCATTAGGATTTTCCAAATGGAATAAAATATTGCAGTATGCAGTAGACAGTAAATTCATATGCCCAAGTGATTTACGATCTGCAAATGGGCTGAAATATGCATTCTGCGGCAGACTTAAGTGGCTGATCTCTTCGTTGAGTAGTTAATTGACTGAGTAGCATTATGTCAACATTTATATGTGTAAAGTTTGAACTATAAATCCTAACAAATTTTTAATAGGTGCATAAAATAAAATAAAAATAAAAAATAACCCATCTCTCCATCCAAATTCCAACATTTATTTCTAAAGAGAGTTTTATTCGAATAATTTACATTAGCTTGGAAAAGAATTGAAAGATCTCCAAAATTTCAGTTAATTTCAAAATTCTTCCGAGGTCCATAATGTCATCACCCATCCATCTGGTGATATTTTGACACTAATTTAAATAATATCAAAGGTTGCGTTCAAACCTCGAGATAAATAACCTACATCTTGGAAACACAAAATGAAATTTGAATCCACGAAAAAAAACCTCTTAAAACCAAACGGGTAAAAGTCTATTCTCATAAGCATTAGACCCCACAATGACAATGGTCCACACAGGGAAACTCATTAGAGTCCTATAATTGGCAAATGGACAAATAGGTAACTTAACTGGGATTTTCAGCATCCGCAAGTTCCATAAGCTGAAATAGCAATTGCTTGTTCAGTCAACTATAAATTAGAAAAATAACCATGGCAAAGTAGTAGATTCTAATCCTATCCAACATTTTCTCATTTCTCTTTGGTGTAGTGTCGGACAGCAAAAGCCAACCCCAAGATCAAGAGAGGCACAAGGAACTGCAAAATCTTGATCACAAACTCCGGAGTCTTGTCCGGATTGTATTGGGCTTGTTGTGGAGGAATGTATACTCGTTTGAGGGGAACTGTTGCCATGTCTATCTCCCCAATGTAATATTTATCCATCATCTCCCTAGCAGAATCACTGTGGCCAACATCTTCAAAGTCATTGGTTGCATCTTTTCCTGCTTAGCGGAAGCAGATTGACAGGGTAATCTTAATTGCTTGTCTTCAGTTATGTACATCTTTGATGGAAAAGTAATGTGGCCACAAAGATATATACAATAAGATTATCGCAGAGTTACCAGTAGCAGAGAGCAAAACTTCATCACCTCCAGGATGATCATCCATGAATGGGGTCACATCGTAAACCTGAAAAGAAAAAAGAATTCTTTTGAAAGGAATTCCTGATTGGATATCATTTGATGGAAACATTATAAGGAAGGCCCCACCCCCACCCCCCCGCCCCCCCACCCCAAAAAAAAAAAAAAAAAAAGTAGTCCTTCCCCGAATGCTACCTCGTTCATCAGAAAAATCCTACCAAGTTCCAAAAGAATATAAAATAGTGATTCAATAGTTATCAGGCCAGTCTCCCTATAGTGCAGTCGGTCACTATTGTTTTCTCGGCCACCCTACTATGCTACCTAAACTTGGCTATACCAAAATGAATTGATCAACACAGATTATGAACTTGCACTTTCAGTAGATATATATATATATATATATTCAAATTAAACAATGCAAATTCTCATAACCCGTAAATGTAAACAAAAACAAATGAACGTTCTGAGCTGAGAAACATAACTAAGACAAACCTAATGATGAAGATTAAACTCGTGATACTAGCATCAATGTAAATTATATTATAACCTTTAAAAAACTAAAAAGATGACACTGGCACATAAAAGGTCAAAACTTATATAAGGAATATAATGGGGAAAAAAATAATAAATAATTCAAAAATTATAAGAAAGGAGCTGCCCCGTTGAAAATTTTAACACGACAGAAAATCCCCCAAAGCAAATCGCCACATGCGTCTAACAAATTAAGAATCCACAATCTTCAAATTCCTTACTGCAAGTGTAATGTAACTGGTAACATCCAATTGAACTCTAGTCTTGGGATTGGAAATGATGAAAAGTTCACTCAGAAATCTCTTAAATTATTTCTAATTCCAATTTTAAGGCTTCAATCCACTTATGCCAAATTCTCTACAAGGCTCCAACAAAAATGACTCCGAATAATTAAAAGTCAATAAATACAACGTAAAATCGAGATTAAAATAAAACTGAAGCACAAAAACAATCAAAAATAAAAAATTTCACAACTAAAAGCATAAATCCAGTTCTCTTTCCCAATAAAGACAAAGGGAAAAAACGATCTGACCTTTCCACTGATAATCAGCCAACAATCCTTAGTCTTGTTATGCTTCGCAACCTCCTCGAATGTGTGAACCTTCGGATCTGACGCCATTTTCTTTTCCTAGCAACTATAGAAAAGAAGATTGAAAATCGAACTGTCAAATTTGAACAAATTCTGCACTGATAAAAACACAAAATAAAATGTAACAATACACAAATACAAAAGGCGGAATCATCTAAAAAGATTCGATCAGAAAAACTTACAAGAGAGAGAGACGAAATCTGAAAATTTTCTCTCTCTCTACGATGCTCTCACTTAATCGCTTTCAGTAGAATGAGAAGAGCTAGGTACAGCAGAGTACTGGAATCACATAAAATGCCTCATATTTGGATAGTTTGACGATTTAGCCCTTGAACTTGGGAATATTACAGATCTGACATCGTTGGATCTTTTCGACCTTTGACCTTCCCTAATTTCCACTGGCATTTGTAATTTTCTTTAAGTTTCGAAATTAGAGCATGCTTAAAAATTACTAGTAGTCGTTTATTATCAATATTAATAATAATAATTGTAAATAATTATTAATCAATTATTATAAAACCTTTGGTAGTGTTTGGTTATGTTTTTTGTTTAATTTTATTATGTGTTTTGGAAAAATGAATTATTGAAAACTATGAAAATTATTTTTTTGTATATTTGTTTATGTTTTGAAGGAGATATTTTTTTACTGTAATAGTCAAATTAATGTTTCTATGTTGGGTTATTGGAATGAAAATGAAATTGAATAATTTTTAATGTTAGAATAATAATAAAATACATAATATATATAATATGTATGTATATATTGGAGAATGTTCATTTTAAAAGGAAAATAAATATATGTTTAGTTATGTTTTTTCAAAACAATATTGTTTACGGGAAATATAACCAAACAAAGCCAATGTATTTTTGGATTTAAAAATATAAAAACTTAAGACTCATTGACAAATTGATGGGTCTAAAAAGAGCTCACGATGGGTTTATTGAGGCATAATAATTAGTCTAGGCCACAAAGACATAAAAATTACTTCAAAATATGTAAAAGTAACAATCTTTTTATTAGTAATTTTGGCACACTTTATATATATACTAAGTTTTTTATAGTATGAAATAAACAAATAATGTTTAATTAATTTTTTAATAATTTTAACATACTTATTTAAATTTTATATATAAATAAAAATATAGTAATTGTGGAGCATAAAATAAGCAGATTATATCACAAAATTAAAAATAATGTAAATACATTACTCAAAAACACACAAAAAAATATTGGTACTTAATTTGTTGTTTAAACGCTTAAAACTCCTATAAATATCCTCATTCTCCCATTAAAAATACTTTCATGTTTAAGTTCCTATAATACTCTCACTCTTCAATTTAATTGTATTCACATATATTGTTCGTTATCCAATTTGGTCGGATTCACAAATATTGCTCCTTTATCAAATTTTTATATATATCATCATTCTTCAATTTGCTGGTGTTCACGTATGCTACTTATATATCAAACTCGTATAAATTCAATCATTCTCCACAAATAATTTAATTTGTTTGTATTTGTTGATTCTATTCATTTTCATGATTGTCATAGTGTCACTGGTCAATTTTGAATGATACTTCATTATATTTATATATGAGGCACAATATTTAAATACAAATAATCCAAATATGTCTCCGTATAAAAATAATATAATATATATAACCACGTTCTCCAAGACTAATTAATTTGCTAATATAACTATATCAGCGATAAGATCATATCTCTATATTTAACTATGTTAATCATTCCAATGGAAATTTTATGTCACAGAAAATCAGGCAATTTTAGCCTTATAGTAAATTCATGTTCATTTAAGCGTGGTTAGATAAAATTAGGCAGCATGTTAGAGACAATGAAATTATTCTACTGAAGAGAATCACAAACCAAGGTCCCATTTGGTTTCATTTCCATAACCCTTTTTTTCATTTTCTATTATTCCAAAAATAAAACTAATCGTTTTTTTATATTTTTTTACCCAACATTATTTTTATTTTCATGCTCAAAACATATTCTCCAATAACCTATATATATCTTATTCCAATAACTTAAATATTTTATTTTTTTATTTCATTATTTCTATCTCTCAATCTGCAACATACTAAACCCAATATAATTATTATTTTTCTAACAATTTATCCAAATACAAATATATTTTCAGCTCATTTTTACTAACTAACTTTTTAAATTTTAAAAATAATAAAAATTAAAATTAAAAATGAAAACAAATCACTTTTTATATATTTTTACCCAACATCATTTTCATTTCATTTTCATTTTCAAAACATATTCACCAATAACCTATATATATATATATATATATCTTATTCCAATAACTTATATATTTTCTTTCTTTATCTCATTATTTTTATATCTCCATCTGCAATCTACTAAACTCAATATAATTATTATTTTTATAACAATTTATCCAAATACAAATATATTTTCAATTCATTTTTACTAACTTATTTTTTAAATTTTAAAAATAATAAAAATAAAAATTGAAAATGAAAACAAAACCACACGTGGCCCAAGATTTCATAATTCGGGTGATGGATGTTGACTTGGAACGTAGATAGTCATATCCGCCCGCCCACAGGATACTTCACTAGTTTCACAAATCTACGGCTATGTTGGGTTATGGGATAATTATTTTTGTTCTCTTAGAATGAAATTACTATATTTAAAAATGTTTGGTTATATTTTTTCAAAATAATATTATTTAAAAAAAATATAATTAAATATATTCTTTCTTTTTTTTTTAAATGCACATTCTTTAATATATATATGTATACATATAATATATATCATATATATTTTATTATTATTTTAATATTAAAAAAATCACTCAATTCTATTTTCACCTCACAAATCTAACAAAAAATCATTGATTTAACTGCTATAGTAAAAAATGTCCCCCCCCACAACATAAACAAATATACAAAAAAATAACTTTCATATTCTCCAATAATTTATTCTCCCAAAACGCATAATAAACACATAATAAAATCAAACAAAAAACATAACCAAACATTCCCTTAATGTTTTATCTCATACTTTTATTAAAAAACTTATCATTTCAATTATATCAATTAAAATTATAATATATATTTAATAATTATTAAATATGAGTATATATATTTTAATAATTATGGCTACATTTGGAAGCATTTTCAGAGAATGTTTTCATTCTTCTCAAACAAAATCAACAATTTCTCTCAAAACATTACTAAATATTATTGAAAATTTCCTTCAAGATTTTTCCTTTTTTACTTAAAAACTATTAAAAAAAAAATAATCATTTGAAATCATAACATATATAAAAACTATATATATTTATCTCTCTTTATATATCAATCGTTATTATCACAGAAATATATATTTTTTATTATTACATTACTATAAAAATAAGGTATAATATAAAAAATTTAATGTAACATCACTAACCAGGCAAAATTACAAAAATATTTATAGTAAAGTTTGTCTTTATCCCAAAATGAAATCAAATATATCTTTATTTTTAATATATTGTTGAATCTCACTATTAAAATATATTTTTTAAAAGTACCTCAAGATAAAATCAAATATCCACATTTTTTAATATTCATAGTAATTATATATCAAACTGAAAAAAAAAAAAAAAAAAAATGACACCGAACACGTCCACAAGGGTGGGCAAACCAAATACAATGTTTTTGTATTGATAGTCTAACATATTTTCCATAGTTTTTTTTTTTCATTATTATTATTATTATTTTTTTTATATATAGTTGTCAATGTTTTTCTTAATGAATGTGTCTTCAGTCAATATTCTTTTGGTAAAGCAACAACATATTGAATTATGTTGTTGAATACTCGCGTGGGAAATATTAAAAATAGAATATGGCATGCCAAACAAGGTTGTTAAATATTAAAAATGTCTTTGTTACTTGATATGGCCTTAAAATTATTGTATTCACTATTTGTTCTAAAGTTGGAAATTTTTAATTAATAACATTAGCATAATTACCTACATCGGTTTAAATTGTAATTTGGATTGTGAAAGTTTTTGGTAAATTTTTTTTAAAAATAATACAAAAATGGATACATTGTTTCAGAAAATAAATATATGACTTAGAAATTGTTTAAAAAATATTAAATGATGCTTAAGAATTTACAGGATATTTTAAGGTATTTAGCATAATTATTTTAAATTATAAATTTCTAAAATAAAATGTTGAAATCTCATAATTTTAAAAAATAAAGGGTCCTAATCATATTTAAATTTTTTTAATTATATTAATATTAATTACAAAATTACTGTTACTAACCTTCTAAATAGCAAAATCAATCATAGATCTCTACGGTTAATAATAAAGCACTTGCATTGTTTTAAAATCCCTTTATTCAGAAGAAAAAGTGAATAAATTTTCCAACCCACCTCTTTTTAAAGTTCGAACAAAGTGATTTTATTTCAGTCAAATACTCTTAACAGCTTATTTTGAGTATAAAACTTAATATTTATAAGTTTTAAAAATATTTTAAAATTGAATAAATAAATTTGGAAAATACTGTCTTAATCTTGTTTTTGAAGCTAAAGCAAACAAGTCTCCCATCCCAAATAAGGTAGTAATATTAAACAAGAAAATAAATATTGTCTATAAGTTGTCTTCAAGAGAAAATTAAAAGATTGGTCCACTATAAAAACTAGCTCTTACCTATGCCGTTAGTAGCCACCTATAATTTGTTGCACTCACTTTAACACAACACCCTCTTTATGTATAGGTTTCTCTTAATTCTTATAAGAAAATGGTTGGAAAAATAATAATAATAATAATTTGGTGGTAAATGTCCATTTTATAGACCGACCACAAGTTTAAATTTCATAGGCCGGATTTAATTCCAACTTATAGGATCTAATAACTGTTTTAATAGTGAATAATATGCTATTTGATACGCATGATTACAATAATTGGGCCGAAGTACATTATTTCTGAGCTTGCACCAAGCCTATATTGTAGTGAAGATTAGGGTCTATTTAAATTTCAGGGTTGGAGAATAGCTTTGTAATCTCTTCAGGCTGATTAACATGTTGATTAATCAATATATCTTTCAAATTACAAAATTACTAGAAAATTGATTTAATTCCAACTAATAGGGTCTAATAACTGTTTTAATAATAAATGATATGCTATTTGATACGTGCAATTACAATAATTGGGCCGAAGCACATTATCTCTGAGCTTGCACCAAGCCCGTATTGTAGTGAAAATTAGGGTCTATTCAAACTTCGGGGTTGGAGAAGAGCTTTGTAATCTCTTCAGGTTGATTAACATGTTGATTAACCAATATATCCTTCAGATTACAAAATAAAATTATCAGAAAACTCCCAAAAATAATCTCTTTAAGTTGATTAACATGTTGATTGACAAATATATCCTTCAAATTGCAAAATAAAATTATCAAAAAAAACCCCAAAATTGATTCAGATCTAAAAATTTGAATGTTGCTAACTTTGGTGTCTATTTAAAGCATTGATGCCCAAGCGAGTTTTTGTATACATTGATGCATATGCGTGTGTAAAATACCTATACTACATTAATATTTTGGTGCATATTCCATATTCTATATCGCACCTATGCAATTTTGGTAATAAAGTATACAATTTCTGGCACCTTAGCAATCGTGTTTTGTATGAATGTACCCAAATGTTACCAACTCTAGTGCTAATGCGTACATCCATTATGTGCCAATGCTCAGAGCATATACAATAAGATCATTATCTCCTGACTAGTTAATTGATAAATTACCAATTTGCTCAAATATTATATCACCCCATTGCCACACTTATTTTTCCATTTCACTACGAACACAGTCATTTCCAGATTCAAATATCCTAATTCATGCAAATTCAACAAGCACTTTGGTCAAAGGTAAACGACCGCATTCTCCATAACCATCTTCAACCTCCTTCGTAATATTGTTATTTTTTGATATATTTTTTATTTTTACTATTATCGAGCCATATTTTTTTCCACATAATATCTTTGTTCAGAAGTTATCAAACAGAGGATGTTTTCCAAGTAATGTACGAAATGGGCACAGGTTTGGGATAAGATTGATTTTTCAGACAACATCTAATTAATAAGATGGATCTTACATATCAAAAAAGTCATTTGATGTGGGGGCATGATTGAAAAATTAAAATAATATAGTGGTTAATAATCGGTATCAAACATGAGGTACATATTTGAATACATTATAGTGTCAATTGTAATTTACAATATCAAACATAAGATTATACCAGCACAAATTATGATAATCTCATATAATTTTCAGTGGGCCAAAATTACATTGCATTTTTAAGCGGGAATTAAACACGGCCATAAAAGGAAGTTGCAAATTAACCATGTTCCTCTTTTTTGGGGACCCCAAAAAAAAAAAAAAAGGAAAACTCCGCGCCATAAAGAGGGAAGAAAAAGATAAAATCTCTATTTTTAGACTTTAAAACAAATATAAATAAAAAAGAAATTATGGCCTCATATATAGCCGGAGTTATATTATAAAGTATGAGGATGCTAGAACAATTATCTAATATTTTGTAAATATATTAATTAAATTAACTCTATTTAAATAAAAATAATATTTAAAAATTCTTTATCATTTTTATTATTCTTATCACTCACATTTTATGCCTTTTCTATATTTATTTTTTCTTCATTTCGATGTTACTTTATATAATAAATTTATTAAAATAATTTTAATAAATATTTTTTTTTTATGAAAATTAGTAAAAAAAAATTAATTATATATTTTTGTGCTAACACTTTCCGTTGTTGTTTGAGTTGGCATAGAATTTTCAGGTGGAGTTCAAGAAGATGTAGACCCTTTGGGCTCCTTACAGTCATCCTTCTTATGGCTCATTTCTCTTTGGGCTGGATCAAATAAATATGGTGGAATTTTCTTATTGTAATTCAATTATATTGCCAACCAATGTCTTTTTTTAATTAAAAAAAAAATTGTCAGGTAAAATATAATTGGGCTACAACAGTATATTCACACTTGTTCCATAGTTAATATTAGCAATTTGACACATTTGATGTATGTACTAAAATTTTTATAATATTATTTTTTGTATAATGTGATTTATTTTAATAATTTTAATATATATATTTAAATTTTTTATAAATCAGAATTAAAAATTTATGATAAAATGATAATTATAACATCAAATGAGTGAGTTATAAATGATAATTATTATAAAACTTATAGTTATTAGAATTTAAAGAAAAAAATAAGCGAGAGTATTTTAAATAAATTATTTAAAAATACACTAAAAGAGAGGTACATGCTTTATTAATAACTAGTAATTTTGACACACTCGATACTTATGCTAAAATTTTGTATAAAATAAATTGGGTATTTATTTATTACTATAATTTTTAATATTTTTAATGTATTTATTTAATTTTTTTAATAAATAAAAAGAAAAAATAAAAGAAAAAATACACAATTAGAGAGGGAAATATTAATGAAGAGGGGGAAAAAAAAACTATTGTGAAATTTAAAAAATAAAAAGGACCACATAAAAATATACAGTATACAGATGTCTTTAGAGAAAATAAATCTCTTCATTAGGGTCATTTGTCACCCGGTTGGCAGTATGATTAGCAATTATTATAATAATAACTAATAACATTAACAGTAATGGCTTGAAGGGATTTCATGAGGTGGAGGATGTGGATGAGGCGGGAAAGGAGGCGGAGATGGTGGCGCCTCACGTGATCGTGGCGAGATGACACGTGACTTTCTCGGTTTGTGAAGGCGTTGGGAGGACGCCGAGAGGGAGGGATTTGCGGAGCGTGCGCAACGCCATGTTTGGAAAACCAGGTTCTGTTGATTGATTGACGAAAACAAATTTCGAAAATGGGTTAAGAAATAACAATTCGAATCTCTCTCTGATGTAATTAATTTTTTTTAAAAAAAATTTATTGGGTGATCGCCTATTCCAAAATTTTGCATATAATGGCTATGAAAATTTGGTAATTTGAAATGAATTTCTTGTTGATTTTTACAGGATTCTGATCTGCCTTTGTATGATTCGATGTTATGAGGATAAATTTTGACAGTATCGTTGGCCATTGCATTTGGAAATTCGAGAAAATGTTAATGAGCTGAAAAAGATTGTTGTTTTAATGTTTTTAGTTGCTGAAAAAGACATGCATTAATTCACAATTGAAGTCAAAATCTTGTCTGGAAATTAGGTAGACATTATTAAGCATGAACAGAGGTGTACGCAGTTTAACAATCTTCATTACGATAACAGCTCTTGCTGATGATGGAGATTTTGCCCATTTTCTTGTGCAGTGTGTTGCCTTGATTATTAATATCCTTCAGTATGTTATTGTTTGTGAAGATGCAGCGCAAGAATTTGCGGGCACACTATAAGAAGGAGATGCTTTTGTGGCTTAGGATACGATTATGTTGATTTCACTCATTTATCTCCGGACCAAAAAAGTGACATTTTAGGAAGGCTGGTGTTTGCTTCTTTATTTTACTACTACGTTGATTTCTCATTATCTTACTATTTCTGTTTCCTTGGTTTTCTCTAGTGTGTATGTTGGGTGTTTATTCATGTTGGAATAGAGTTCATTTTTGCTGAAGATGACCTGTATGTTGATTCGAATTTGGGAGTGATTCTTCAATGTGGTTAAGCTTAGATCAAGCTAAACAGGGGGATCGTGCAGATCAATATTTTAAAATTTTGAAATCATGGTAAAATGTTAAAGGTCATTGGGGGTTGTTGACCGAAACTCTTCGATGTGCAACTTACTGATCGAAATGATGAGGGTATATTCGAAAGTAAAAAGCGTCAATTACTTAAAATTGCATACTTAGAAATGTGGTGGACATTGAGTATTTATATTGAAGTGTCATTTGACAAGTATGTAGTGAATGATATGACACAATACTAGACATCCACGTTTATATATGAATTAAGATTGAAAATGTATAGAGTGAAGTAAATCCAATCGGACTGAAAATGATGTGGATTTATATCTCCTTCATGTATATAAAAATGTGAAGTGGGCAATGGCTTATCTGGTAGCACTTCCACTAAGAGTGGTGCTCTGCTGCCACACATTCAATTGATACCATCCGTTCGGACATGGCTTTCTTATCCTTAATATTTCACTGATTAGTCCACTTCATTTTGGTATCTTTTTAAGTGCTTTTACTTTCACTTTTGGTGGTGTATCATTGTGCTGACAAAGCTTGACAAAATCAAATAAGGATCCATGGGATGAGGCGAAGGCCAGCCGACATAAAATTCTAATAATTTTGCTTATTCTTTGTATATCTTAAAATTTATTTTGGTGAGGTTGTTATGATAAATTAATAAATATTATGATTCATAGATTTAGGTTAATAATTCTTTTTACTATTTGATTAAATTAATAATTTTCAACTTGATTTTTATTATGCTTTTGACTTAAAGCTCACTTGAAAGTTTGAGGTGAAGCAAATGGACATCGAGCTCGAAAACTCGTACTTGTCGAGTTCAAATATAATACATATATATATATCTTGAGCTTGAGCTTGATTTTGTCCATACTTGACACGCTAATAGTATATTAAGAAATTTATTTCTCAAATTACTAGTAGCGTTCATCCTATCCCCCACTGCCGTTCAATTTGTTTTCATTGTACCTATTTTCGCATACATCTCATGTCTTTTCCTCCCAAGCACTAGAGCTCAAGTAAAAAGCAGCACTAGTTTTGGCACATTATCTTACAACAACTGCATTTTTATTTCAGAAAATGGAATTAGCTTCTACTCTAATTTCTATATCTGCCAAAACTGTATGTCTAGCCTGTAATAATTACATGTGCCAAACAAACCACCTCCATTTTACTTCCCAAATACTTTGATTTCTCATGAGCTCATTGTAGGCCAGAAGCTCATGCAGATTGGTGGATTGATCTTGGCTAGAGCAAGAATCGATGAGGGGAGAATCCACAGTCCATCACCACAAATCAAACCAGATGCAACAGCTGGGATCATCAAACTTGCCTTTCTGCTATCAATCTTATGCCACAGATAAACAACCAAACTTCCCACACACATATCAATCGCAAAGTAAGCCCCCACAAGAAAAGGCACGGCCATAGCCATCGGGAGAGGAACCCATTTCCCAAACTTCTCCGGCATGATATCTCTCAACAAATTGGCCAACACAGCAAATGCAAAAAACCCATAACAGAGCTGCAAGCAATGGTGAGGCAGAGCAGAGAAGCCTTCCACTCCAAGAATTGCCATGTTTCTGTATATGAGTGCATAAGGGGCTTTGTAATCCCCATCAGGATTCCCCACATCAAAAGCCTTGTAAAAGAGGAAGAACGAGAGGGGAGCCACTATGCAGCCAATGGCCGTCCCTATTCCCTGGCTAACGAGCATGGATCTAGGGGATGTTAGGGTGAGATGGCCCGTCTTGAAATCATGCATCAAGTCTGAGGATATGGAAACGATGGACTTTATGAGACCACATCCAATGAGCCCAGCAACTACCCCATTCTCTTTCCCAGCCAAAGCTGCAAGCACAAAGAGAGCAACTTTTCCATAGTTGTATGCCATGTTCATGTCAGTCAGACCAGCGCCATAAGCATTACAGAAGCTCAGAGATGGTGCAAGAATGTAGGCAACCAGAACATAGTACCATTTGAGCTGAGGAAACATGATTGGGATGACAATAATGGAAACTATGGAGAAGAACATGTAACCCACACATGCTACCCCCATGGGAATACTCTCTCTTATGAATACTTCATTCCTTTGAAGATCATCTAGGGTTTGATTCTTGTCATCTGAAACCATGGTATATTTTTATGTCAGTAAATTTATACCACACAAATTGAAGGAATTGACCTTCTTCTGCCTCACCACATATAATAGAATCTCATATTCAAAGTAGGAGCATGTTTTTGGTCCACTTGATCAAAGTTGAATTGCTGAAGTGGGCATATTTCTCCTTTGGTGACTTGACATTAGAACATTATCTTTTATGCGTTTAGATCTAGCTGAGTCAAGCTTGGGAAAATGTTTAAAGTTCGCACTCAAGCCCAATACATATACTCGAGCTCAATTCGATAAAAGCTTGAATTCAACTTGGCTCGGCCTAGTTAAGCTCTAATTTTCAAGTGAATTTTGAGTTAGAGCTCGACCTTAAAATTTTTAATTTAATAAAAATAGTCAAATATACCGACTTGAGAGGCTCGAGCTTAAATAAAGGTAAAGATCGAGCTTGGTTGATGAGTTGGCTCTACTCATTTACACTACTAAATGTATCGATGGAAATGAGTAGGAAAAAGACTATACGCTTCAAAAAGGGACCTATAGAAGCATAGAATAAAAGTTGCCTCTTTCACCTGCTTCAAGATTTTTCTTCTTGTTCTTGTTGAATGCAGCATACATGCTTCTGATGGTAAAAGACAGGGTCTTGAGAAAATTGTAGAGACCATCACCTAGAATAAGAGCAATCGATATGAAAACCTGCAGATGAAAATGAATCCTTTCTTTCAATTGAGAATCAAAGTGCAGGGTAAACCATAATGAATTGTTTCTGAGTATCAACAAAAATACCTTATAGCCATTTAGACTCTTCATACTGCTTTCTTTGATATCCTGAGGGAACCACTCTCCCTTCTTCTCACTTATTAGTGGCCACATGACTCCCCAAGAAAGCACGGCTCCAATAAGCAAAGACAAGTTCACAAGGTGGGAGCAGATCATTCCAGCTCCTATGTACGTCATGCTGAAATCAAAGTAAAATCTGCAGAATTCAATATTCTGCATTAGTTGTAACTGGAGAGAATTATTGACTTCAGAAAGTAAAATCAGTTCAAATGCTCTATTGCAACTGATATTTCATAATCTGATAGATCCGTGCCATGTGTATGAAAATATTTCCTTAAAAGAAACATTTGATTGGGATTGCATACACTTGGCATGTCCCCGTTAAGTGGAAAAGAAGATGAAACACTAGTTGAAATAGAATAGATGATCCAGAATGAAGCAAAATAGTTTGGTAAACGCACGTTTGTTTCCAAGCTTTCAACCCGAACGTGGGGAAATTGACAAATCCACATTGTTCTCCACCGGCATAGAACCACTGGAAGAAACTCCATATGAAACTGAGAGAGAAGAACTTCATGAATCCATGGACCTGTTTCCTGTGAAAAAAACAAAGAGTCAGGTACTTAAGTCGTTCCCTCTGAAAAATTAATGCTTCGTTTGTTCGAAGAACGAAAGAAGAGAGTCTACTTTGCCGTCTTGTCTCCTTTAGTAGTGTGAAATCCATTGATAAGAACAGCAGTTGCAGTTCCACTTGGATAAGGTAGTTTGTAATCTACAATCATAATCTGCCCCAAAAATGTATAAGAAAATAACACATTCTTTAGTACACAAATGCTTTAATAGCAGCAAAACAAATTGACCAATTCTTGCCCATAAAAAATAAACACGGATGGTCCAACGGGGGGCAAGAATTTCTGAGGAACATAATGAATATTTCGTTTTCGAGCGTTATACCTTTCTGAGAGGAACCAAAGCTAACAAGCCAACAAAGCTAACAACAAAGAGAAAGCCAATCATCCAATCAAGCCCAGGATCTTTATAACTCCCAGATAGATTCCCCTCTGTATCAACTCCAACCAGCTCATATGTCCTCTTGTTCAATCCCAGAAGATAAGACCCAAATCCACCTGATAAACACCATAATCAATCAAGAAAAGCCAAGTAAATGAACTGAAAATTATCTTGAAAACAAAAACTCAATTCCAAGAACCACTGGGCAGAGCGAATAGGGGGCTGATGGGGGCAGTCATCCCCTTAATCTTGCTATTGCCCCTAAAAAGAAAAAATGCTCTTTATATTCTTAAAAAATACACTCAAAAGCCTCAAGATTGAAATTTCTGACTCCATCCCTTCAGAAGAAATCAAATCAAAGATTTCCAAGAAAAAGAGCCCAACTGAGAAGAATTTTCAAGATTTTAAGTTTCCTCACCTCCCACAGCTATGCTGTAGCAAGCAACAGCACAAGTCTGAATAATTGTGTTCTCCTGTCTAGTAAATGGAGTCGTCACAAAATTGGCCTTTTCAAGAAGTTTTGTCCAAGTTCTTATGAACACATATGCAAGAAGAGCAGCTGATACATTGAGGTTTGGGACAAGCCCAGTTGTAAGATTGAGCTTCATTACTATAATACTATAAATGATCCCAATCAATAAACTTGCAATAATTCCTCTAATTGTTATCTGTTCTTTCCATGGAGGAATCCTCTTCACTTCCTCAGGCTGCTGCTGCTCTCTCATTTCTTCCAAATCTTCCTTCTCAATTTCCATCATTTCTCCCATGTTATTGGTGCCCATATTTTGAGCAGCCAATCAGTATCCCTGTTGAATTATACAATAATCACATCAGCAATTTCACTATCTAATATGAAACAAAAGAATAAAATAGAGAAATTCATAAATATATCATATGATCAAAATTTTCCCCTTTTACCTAGGCAGATGGCTTCTTCTCTTGAATTGGATGAACCCCCCCACAGAATTTAACTTCTATCTACTCCTAAAACTCCTCAAGAAAAATCCAAAAAACAAAAGAAAAAATCCCAGTTGATTTTTTCCAATTACCTCAAAGGCTACAACTGCCAAACTCTGACAAATGCATTAAATTTGCTCACATCCCAAGTGGATTTTCTCCAATCCCACCTCCATAAATTACAAAAACTTAGAATCACCATTTAAAGAAGAGGGCATTTATAAATGCTAACCAAACAATATTGAAATTCTTGAAAAAGACTATTGCATGTACTACTCAGTAGTACAAAAGGGAAACTTCTTTAACCTTTCTGTACTACAAAACGAAAAGAAGAAAATAAAATCCCACATTCATTTTTGTGATTATTGAACAAATGGTAGGCTGGATATGTGCCTCTTTTTCTTCCTTCTCGTTGACCCCTCCACTTTTTCTCCTCTGAAAATACACTAGCAACTTTTCACTTTAGAATCACACGTCCTTTTTCTTGAAAATCGATTTCCTTTTGCAGTACAAATTTTGGGATTAAAGAACTTAGCTTTAAACTAAAGGCAAAGACTGATGTATTTTTCTCTACCTGTGTGTGTGGGTTTGATCTATTGTGGCGTGTGGTGGAAACATGGCGCATAGAAGCTTGTGACTTTTTCAATAATGTAATGTGAATGCGACATAGGAGATATAATGGAATTTATTACTGGGATTGGGTGGACAAAAGGAAAGGGATATGAGAGTTTGATAAAAGAATTGGGACCTTTTTTTCCCTTGTTGACAAAAAAAGTTTGAAACTTTTGCTCTAAATGAAGGTCCCATTCAAATGGTGTGGCTGGTTTCTTGTTGCAGATCATGCCTTCTAAAAGTGCCTGTTTTCTATTTTTTTAATTAATTTAAGTGGATTCTAAATCATTTAATAATAAAATGTTGATATTATTATGAAAGAGTGTAATATAATTCGAGTTAAATTTTACGATAAGTTGATTTCGAACTCTAATTTAGTTGTTCTATAATTCACGATTTAGCGAGCAATTGTTTCTATTTTTAAATGTTTTTACATATTAATTAAATAATTATTATATGGTAATAATTTACTTTTTTGTTTCATAGTATATATTGATCAAATGATTATATATATTAATAATTTATATTTTATTTGATATTATAGTTATTTAAAAGATTCACTAATCGAGTTGATTTCAAGTTTGATTGATAACAAGCTTCCGAACTCGGGCTATTGAGAGAAAAGTGATCAAACTTGAACTCGAGTCTATAATTTTAATCGAGCTCAATTTGTTCACACTCCTACCTTTATATATGATTTAATAACTTATAAGAGATGTTGTGATATGTGTCCTTGATTTTGCACTAATTGAGATTTTTTATTTTTTATTTTCAACTTGTGAATTGACTCTTGATATTTATCATAAAAAAATTATTAAAAAAATAAATACTGATATTATTATATATAATTTAAGGATTTATAAAGGGTAATATTTAAAACTTTACCCGTGCACGCAAGGTGTTCTTTGCACGTGTGTGTGTGTTTTAATTTCAACTTATGAATTGACTCTTGATGCCTGTTACGAGAAAAAAGTGACTGAAAAATAACGGATATAAAAAATGGACAAATTCTAGATGTGTCATCGGGTATGATGGACGTCACACAAATTGCATTATAAAAACAAGTATAGTATTCTAAAGTTAGGGTTCTAAGCTCATCAGAATTAGAATAATCAATAATGATAGGGAGGACTATGTCCTCTATGTGCCTTTAAAGCAAGAAACTCAGCAAGTTGGCAATTTGCTATACTCATAAAGAAGGGGAATTTTTTTTTTTTTTTTTTAAAGAACAATTAGGTATTGTTTTTGGTATATTTTGATGAAATATATTGGACTGAAAATGAAAATATGTTTTAATTCATTTTTTTAGGGAGACATATTTGATAATATTAGATTGTTGTTATTGTATTGATACTGATTTACAAATATGTATTTTGTGTTAAAATAATGAACGGAAAATGCAAATATATATTTGCATAAAAGATTAATATTATGTGCTGATTTTGATTTCTCAAGCTTTTCATATTAAAATTAAAAAAAATAAAATAAAAAATGCTTTTTTGTAATACACACATACATATATTAAAAATTTATTGAAATCAAATTTTATAATAGATAATTATAGGTGTGGACACAATATCACTTAACCAATTCACTTAACACATTATTTTGATGCTTTCTTTATTGAGGTTGTAACTTTTGAGAAAGAGATAAGGATGATGATGATTGAGAGTGAGACTTCAATAATTTCAACATGGTCCGATTTCAAAATGGTAGGCTTTTGACTTTAGAATATAATATTTAGGAGTAGCTAACAAACGCATGATTAAGAATTCTTGAGTTGAACCTACTTATTTAAAAATCTCATATAAACATTTCAAGTCGAAAATCAATATTTGCTAAAACTTTAGCAAAATTTAATAATTTATAGTTTAAAATACAATTAAAAATGGCAATATAAATATGAAAAAGAGCCTGCGTAATTTATATATGAGCGTATTTGTGAGAATATGTTATATATTATTGTTTTTTTAATTCTTTTTTACCCTTTATCAATTTAAAAATATTATTTATTAGATACATCCAATTGAATTGAAATTTTTGCCACTATAAGAAAAGTAATGTCATTTAAGTAAATGATCGATAGGAATGTAGATGGTATTATGGCATGTTGAAATTGTGCACATTGCTATATATATTTATGCTGCAAAAAGTAATTATCTTTTATATTTTTATTATGCCCAAATATTCTTATTGTCTCAAACCCAAGAACCCTAGGCCATATATTCCAACTATATGCCTTATTTCATCTTATTAATTGATCATTGTAGGTGGTATCATGACATCAACTAATTAAGTATCATAATGTATGGGTGCAAATTTTTTCAAGAATCACCAAAAGCAAAGAAAGCCCTTTTAGAGAAATCTTGAATTTATTCCACTAGCTCATGGCTATACTCAAATTACCCTTTTTCTTTTACTTTTTAAAACAAATAGAGTGAGAAAATAATTCATGTGTGTAGCATTAAAAGTTTCATATTTATAAAGTTTTGGAATCTGAATTTTCACCTCATCTATCAATTTTTCTACTTTCTAATGTTCTTATTCAGATTTTGACCTAAAAGTAGAGTCAGTCAATAAGAGGCACTAGTAATACCATCATAACGAGTATACAGAAAAAATTATTTAAATTTATGTTTAATATAATTTATCTCATTTTGACACCGATTAGGTATAATAATTCAGAAATCTCATATAGGAGAACTTTCAGTTAGTGAATAAGAGATACATAGAAAATAATAAATCGATCATATAATAATTATTTTTTTTCTATCAATTATTAAAATGTAAGTATCATCGGATGACTTTGGAATGAGCACACACCATGTAAGTACTTTCTTCCATTATTACATGGGCAATTGTCTAAAATTATGAATTCATAATTTCTGGTGAGAGATACTATCGTACCTAAATTCACAACATAAAATGGATTGTTAGGTTTGTAGTAGTGGTATGTTATGCATATAACATTGCCAATACATACCATCCTACCTACTTATAATATCCTAACTTCCTCGTTGCAAATATTTGGTATAATTTTTGATATATTTTCAAAATAATTAATCAAAATTAATTTTTTGCAATACTATAAATTTTCAAACAATGACCATATCTCGAATTAGTTTAATATATTTAAAAAAGATTTATCGTATTGAGGCGTATGATAAATACTTTATTTATTATATATGTGTGTGTGTGTATATATATATATCAAATAGACAAATACTAAACATAATAAAAATAATTTCTGCATTTGAAAATATGGTATACTTAACATTCCACATGCCCGATTTAAATTCTTTGTACCATTCTCCTGTTTTATCTTCTATTTCATTTTATAAATATATATATAACACGTGTATTAAATATTTTTTTATAAAAATTATTTAGTAAAAGTCAAATACATTTGACATAAATCTAGTAAGGTGGAATAAGTGATGGAATAGAAAATGAAATAGATGATTCAAAATGCGCTTCCCGCCTTGAAAAAAAGGAAAAAGAAAAGAAAAACATTAATACCAAGAATTGGACAACCCATAATATTGTTTGGGCCAGCAACCTTCTTTAGAAGTTACCTCAGATTATTTTTCATTGAAGAAGCCCATTGACTATAGCCTATGGGCCAAGTTCACAGAATGAGCCCATCATCGGCCCAAGAAACACAAACAAACTGACGAACAAATGACGGTGCCGTTACTGCCGTCAAATCCTGCCGTAACCACTAAAGGATGCGTCCGTGAAAGGACACGAACGTCCTCCTCTCGTCTCGTAGCCTCCAAGTTTTTCCTCTGCTTTTCTCCATTCGAATTTAGAATCCCCAAACCTCCCCAAAGCAACAAAATTATCCAAATTCTCTGCAAAACCAAACCAAAATTCAACACGAAAAATTTCAAGTTAATTTTTAAAAGATGAGAAGCGGTTCAGGAGAGACGAAATTCGTACAGGAACTGATTCTGTACGCAGCCAGCGCCGCTTTGAGCTGTTTGGTACTGTTCGTGGGGCTGAAGCATCTCGACCCCAACCGCGACGCCACCAAAAAAGCCTTAGAACACAAAAAGGAAATCGCCAAGCGTTTAGGCCGGCCTCTCATCCAAACCAATCCTTATGAGGTTTCAATTCATAATATTTTTGTTCAATTTTTTTGTTTTTATAGATGTGTAATTTTCGTGCTATTTGCCATATTGCTCTGTTTTTTTAATTATTTTTAATTTCGAGCTTACTTGCAAGCTTTGTGATATTATATGTATTTTTTGTGGTTTGTTTGGCTTGAATGAGTAAGGGAAGCGAAGCAATTTAGTGTTAAAACATTGTTGATTGTGATGACTATTTTAGCGATATTCACCATAACTTTATGATCGAGTCTTTGCTAAGAGGTTAGACTTCTTTTTATCCACTGATGTATCTACCGGGTAATGTCTGATATCTCACTCTGTTTCACTTTCTCACTTTTTGTTTCTAGAAAAACTTAGTGTTGTTTGCTAGTGCAATGGTAAGTCGGATGCGTTTTTGGCTGGGGGCATTGTTTAATGATTATTTAATTATTTATTTAGCTTTCTCACGTTTGGATCCAATTAATTGTGGTTGTGCAAACATTATGATGTAATGTCAAATCTATTGGTTGTGAAGACTGTGAAGCTAAAGTTGTGTTGTAGAGTTTGCTAGTTGTATTGCAGTTATTCCTCATTTGGAGTAATCTGACATCTTTAATAAGGTTGCTATGATATATTCTTTTAGAACTATGAAATGATGGAACTAAGGTTTGAAAGATACACTGTGGTTTTGGTTGAATATGTTGTAAGTGTTACCACCCTTTCTTTAGCTTGGGTCAATAGTTTCCCCTGATGCTGCCATTTGAAATAAATAAGGTGATAATGCAAGGTATAGACTATAGAAGCCACACTGGATAGTATAGCATTACCTTTTATTTTTATATATTCTCACTGCAAATGATGCAAGTATGCTTTATTCTGAATGCTAGATATCTTTAGCTATATATGCTGTGCTTACTGTTTATTTGCTTCAAATTTCTATAGGATGTTGTAGCCTGTGATGTGGTCAATCCAGACCATATAGAAGTGACATTTGACTCTATCGGAGGTTTGGATGCCATTAAGCAAGCATTGTATGAATTAGTTATTCTTCCACTGCGAAGACCTGAGCTATTTTCTCATGGGAAGCTTCTTAGTCCACAAAAAGGTGTTTTGCTATATGGACCACCAGGCACTGGGAAGACGATGCTTGCCAAAGCAATCGCAAAAGAGTCAGGAGCTGTTTTTATTAATGTTAGAATATCCAATTTAATGAGCAAATGGTTTGGTGATGCTCAGAAACTAGGTGCACATACTTCATTCATCTCTTAAAGTGCTTTCTCGCTGTTTGATCTTTTGAATCATGTTTATTCAGAGAATTTTTGAGGAAAGTTTTCCTAGTAGTGTGTTAATGGTTATGAATGATACAAGTTATTTTCTGATAATTCTGGGTTCTAGTGGATAATTAAAATGCTCCCCCCACCCCCTTGCATTGTCTGAGGGGAGGGAGGGAGGGCTTGTTTGAAGGTTGTCAGTCTCGGGACTTTTGAATCCATGTGTGGAAATTGACTTGTAAATAGATCCCCTGGAATTCTGTTTACAGTTGATGCAAGTGAGCTGGCTGATGTAATTTCTTGAACTTCATTAACTGATAAATCAATAATAATTTGCAATTTTATACAGTTAGTAGTCCTATGTAAGTTTACCAAGTGAAGTATGGTGGGTTTTGTTATCTGCAAGTTTCATAATTTAATAATTTATTTTGTTTCTGATTCTAAATTGCAACTTTTGATTCCACGTCAATTGATTAAATATTCTGCTACTTCTGTTGGGTTGCGTCAGATTGTTTTGGTTATTAAGACTAATTTAAGAAACTTATGAATGTGAGTGTTCATCCTTTTCATTTCTCTTTCAAATTTAGTTAATCATGTCTCGTAGTACTTATAGAAAACTTAGCCTTACCCTTCTGAAAGGGAAAGTGAAGGGAGTATTCTGATATTTTCTTCTTTTGTTTATCGATTGCCTATTATATCTTTTTATATAATGAGTCTTTATTGCATGCCTTTACTTGAACTTCCAGGTGATATTTTGTCCAATAAGATTTGAAAAACAGATTTTAAAATCTCCTATTTCTTGTGATGATTTTTTGTTCCACATCCATCTGCAGTGTCTGCTGTGTTCAGCTTGGCTTACAAACTCCAGCCAGCTATTATTTTTATTGATGAAGTGGACAGTTTTTTGGGCCAGCGCAAATCTACAGACCATGAAGCACTAACTAACATGAAGACTGAATTTATGGCTTTGTGGGATGGTTTCACCACAGACCGTAAGTTCTCTTTGCCTTTTCCGCTATCTCGCGAAGTTAGTTAAATTTTCAAGACTTTGTTCCAATGTGTTCAGATTTCTTTGCTTATTATACTTGAGAAAACCTTTTCGTTATGGCATGGTTTTTTTCTTGCAGAAAATGCTCGGGTCATGGTACTCACTGCCACTAATCGTCCATCAGAACTCGATGAGGCAATTCTTCGACGTCTTCCTCAGGCATTTGAAATTGGGATTCCTGATCATAAGGAGAGGGTTGCAATATTGAAGGTGATACTAAAGGATGAGAAGGTTGAAGATGGCATTGATTATGACCGCATAGCTGGTCTATGTGAAGGTTACACTGGTTCAGACCTTCTTGAGCTTTGCAAAAAAGCGGCATATTTTCCAATTAGGGACTTGCTCAATGATGAGAGAAGTGGAAAATCATCTCAGGTAATTATTTCTCTCTTTCTTGTTTGTGCATAACTATTGCAGTTTAATTGCCTTCAGCAATTGTCTATAAGCTCTATCACTTGTTGTACAAACACATTGTTGAAACTTGTTTTAGTATACACAATAATGCAAGTTTTGGAATCCCTTGGTAGGTCCTCCCACTTGATGAATGAATATATTACAGACTGACCTTGTAACTTCCTAATGACGCTATCTGATCAATTTTTAAAAATTGACAACTCAGATTGTGACATTTTTGACATAATACAACCGATCATTGCTCAATGATATAAATTTTTCCATATTGCAACGAGAACCATTTAGTTTCTTGAGTTGATCTCGTCTCTGTATCTATTGTATTTTTCGTCAGTTTGTCTCTGCAAAATGTTCATCTAGATAATTGGAAAAAAAAAAAAAAAAAATGACTTCTCTTTTGTTATGGACTAAGTCTGATCTATTGCATGAATCATGAATGCATCAGTTCAAGAAAATTCATAATTTTGGTGGAATTTTTATTTCAGGAGCCAAGGCTGTTGTCACAGTCAGATTTGGAGAGAGTCATTGCTACAACCTCCAAGACTAAGGTCGCGGCAAGTGAGTACAGCAGATTAAGCATACAATCATCAGGATGGTCACGGCAAAGAGAACCTGATGATTATCAGGTACAAGCTGCAATAAATGAGCTATCTAAGCTTGTCGTTTCCCAAATTTTGAACCTACAATCTGATGCCCAAGATCCTTAATTTTTCCATGCACTGCCCCCTCATAACTTTACACTACCCTGATTGCTTATATAATTAAGCGTAAGGGAGTGCTTGTGATCCCTTTTTCATTACAAGTATTTGGTTAGAAATATTTTTATAGGATTTTCATGAGATTGTTGACTTACTCTCGGATAGCTGCTTTCACTTGTCCACAGTTTTGATATTTCTTGTTTAATATATATAATCTCATGTTAATTCCACTCGGTTCTGTTTCTTTTTCTTCACCTGCCTTTCCCCCAGGATTAGTAGAACTGCAGGGGAAGTCCAGTGGTAAGATTTCTTTATCACTGGACAGGTTTACAATCCTTAATCCGAGGTTGATTATGTTAGAAGTCCAGCTGGAAATGATTTTCTTCAATTCAAATGATAACATTTTATAATCTATTTTATGATATTTTGTTTTATTGATCAAAATTCGAGGAACACAGCATAAGATATCTTTCTAGATTTATTTTTTTTAAAATTTATTTATTTATTATTATTTAATGTATAACAAGGTATAACAATATGAGAAGAAATTGTTGAGGAGAAACGAAAGTGGCTTCAGGGGCTTTGGTTAGGGGTGTTCACGGGTTGGGTTGGTTCAGGTTTGGGGGGAAAAATGAATTCGAACCAATTATTTTTAATTGGTTTGGTTTGGGTTGGGTATTATAATTTTTAATTCTTGAACCCGAATTAAATCAACCCGATCTAGATCGGGTTGGTTTGGTTCGGGTAATCAGGTTCAAGGAAAGAAAAAAAAAAAAAAAAAAAGGAGGAGAATGAGGGGAAGGAGAAGAAAGCATCGGTTGCAATTTTTTTAGTTTTTTAAATAAAAAATCAAGACAATCAAATTATTCTCAAAATATTTATTAAATTGCACAACAGCATCACAATTTATAATTTTTATAAATTATCTACTTTTTTACCACAAGCCATCATTGATAATATAAAATTCCAAATTCAAATCTTAGTTGAACATTAAATATAAATATAAATAATAAAAATCATAATTTAAAAAAAAATTATTTTAATTAAATTGTCGGGTCGGGTAAATGAGGGTGCAATCCGAGAACCAGACAATTGTAATAGGGTTTGATCGGATTTTACCCGATCAAACTTTTTAAAATCCGATTCAAACCCGATTACATGATCCAAACCAAACCAATTGGTTTGGTTTGGTTTGGATTGTCGGGTTCACCGGATCGAGTTGATCCGATGAACACCCCTAGATTTGGTTAGGTTGCCAAAAGTTGTTTACTGCTTAGCAATAGCTGCAACTGGCTAGTTTCACTTTTTGGTTTAGATGGGTTATATGTCACAAGGGAGCTATATTGGGTTAAGGCTGTCAATTGATCAAATTTTAATTCAAATTTAATTTGAATTCAATTTGATTTTTAGGATTTTTATCTTACTAAAATATTTAATGGATAAAATTCGATTATAAATATTCATAATTCGAAATAGGTGGATTGGATGCAAAATTAAGCAAATCAATCCGTTAAAAATGTGATTTTGAACTTTGATATTTTTTTATTAAATTAATACTTATATATAATATTAATAAAAAATTTAAAATAAAATTTATATATTATTAACCTAATATCTATATTAATGTCTATATTATGCTATTAATATTGAATCTTTAGCCTAAAATATAAGAAAGATATTGATAAAATGTCAAATATAATAATGTATAATACTTCACATATGCATTAATATAATGTGAAATAAGGATTTAGTATTCATATATTTAATTTTTGGACAAATATATAATGAAAAATTGTAAAAAATTCAATATGACGTAAATTTATTTTATAAATACAATATTTTTATAGAATACAAAAGGAAAAGAAGAAAAGAGAACAAATATTAAATTGGATTGAATTTTTTTTTTAATCGAATTTTAGATATCCATAAGATTCGGATGTGGATTTTGATAATTGAACTTGGATATAATTGATCCGATCTAAATCCAACCCATTGTCGGCTTATATTGGATTATGGTTGAAGATTGGAGCTAGGGTGTAAACGAGCGGAGCGAGCCCGAGTATAGCAAACTCAAGCTCGACTCGTTGAATAGACGAAAGCTCAGGCGAGCCTTATCAAGCTTTATTGAGCTTAACAAAATCATAAAAAATAACTTATTATTTTATAAGTTCGATAAGGCTTGTAAAAAATTAGGAGGAGAACTCGATTCATATAAGTTCGGATAAACTCAAGCTCCTATAAATTTGAATTAGTTTGAACTCATTTTAAGCTCAAAATAAAATTTATAATTATAAACTTTTTTTAAACAAAATTATTATTTTCTTAAAATAACAATTATTATTATTATTATTATTATTATTATTATTGTTGTTGTTGTTGTTGTTGTTGTTGTTGTTGTTATAATAATTACTTACTTATCTTTATAGACCTTATTAACTATATATACAAAATATAAAAAAAATTGTTTAAACTTGTGAATTTTTTGAGTCGAATATTATTGAGTTCGACTCAATTCAATTCATTTAATTGACGAGTTCGAACTATTCACAGATTGTCTCATTTTATTTATACTCTTAATTGGAGCACATGGTCTTTCGGGCTAGCTGTTTTGGTATAAGAAGATTTATCTTATAGATAGAGGACGGTTGGACGTTGGATTGAAAATTAAAATATAGTTACTGTTTCAAAGTTGTTACAGTTTTAGTAAGTGTCCCACTTAAATCAAAATTCTTTTAACATAAAAGGTGAGTGATTCAAGAATTACAGATTATTATTATCTTAATTTATAATTTTTTATCAAAAGTTATGGGCTGGACATAATTTACGAACAAATCGTAAAAAGATTATTTTGGCCGCCAGCCGGAACGTCATGTGCGATGAAACAACTGGCTTACTGTGGTTGTCCAATACAGCTGGAAAATTACTTCCCACTGCTTCCCAATCAGTCCACCATAAGTGAGTGACCTTTCACCTCTCAGCCTAACTGTATTGTATTGATGGGCTAATCATTTAGCAACAATAGGTTAGGCAATGTTTCTTTTTATTTTCTTTGGAAATATTTCAAAATACATACAAATATTTTTCTCTCAAATTATTAATATTTTTCCTAAAATATTATTAAAAGATTCTAATCATCACATCAATAAGATACAAATATATGTATATCTTTATATCTTTTCCCTATTTTTCTAAATAGCACATAATAATATAAAAACTTGATGTCACATTACTAATCAGGTAAAAAATTATATGAATAAACATTTATTATAAAATTTATTTTCTCTTTCAATATTATATTCAACCACAGTTTTATTCATAACATATTCTTCAATCTCACTTTTAAAATTTATTATCCAAAAATTTTCATAACACGTGATGTTTCTTCTTTTTTTTTTTTTTTTTTTGTGGTGGGGTTGGGGTGGGGATTGGGGATAACTAACAGGTCCTACCAACCAATTTCAGTTTAGTGGTTGATTTGATTGGATAAGTAGAGCATGGTGCTTGTACCAAAAGGTACCTTTAGCAATTGATGGCTGCTCTCACACGATTAAGTGTGTGCAGCACATTAACACAATTCAGTTTGTTGAACCAAGAAACGCAGACATTAACATGTTATAGTAAATAAATTGAGTGAAAGGCTAATGTATTGCTCAAATTGCATTTCGACTCTAGTACCTATAGCCCACACATACTTAAATTGAATCATTTGATTTTTTCTTTTTTCCTTTTGGGTTTAAAGATTAAATTTATGAGAATATTATACATTGTACAAATACTTATTCATTATCAATCATCAATTACCAGTTTATAAATACAAATTATCAATAGTTAGTGGATAAATACTCGTAGGTCTGCTGAATTCAAACTCAACATTTTAAAATTAAAACTAAAACAATAATTTTATATAAAATCAAAGATATCTTAAATCGTGAGTGAAATGTAAAGATAAGGAACATCTACAAACTTTTAACCTATTATAGCTTCTTTTGTTCTTCAAAGAGCACTATATCTGATTCTAAAAATGAAAGAGATAAATTGTTGTAATATTTGAAATTAATTAAAATTAAAATTCTTGAGCCATAATAGCCTCAAAAGTTGGCCACACAAGAATTTATTGGGAGTGGCTCAACCATGAGGGGAGTTGGGGCTGCGTCAGAGTAATTGAGGTATGCCTAATCTACTGATTTACATTATATGCCATTCTAGGTCATCATTGGACTCAAGCACAACCAGAACTTTTTAATGATTCTGATGTGAGCCTATCTTTTCTAGACAATTATAGAATTACAATTGCAATAGTATTGGAGCCTTCAAATTTTGTCAATGTGCCATCAAAAATCATTAAAGACGGGAGCACACTTGATGTGACATGATTAAAATACCTTTAAAAATCTTACACTGGTTTGGTTTTATTTTTGTTTTCATTTTTTATTTGTATTATTTTCAAAATTTAAAAAGATAGTTAATGAAAATGAATTAAAAATGAGTTTGTGTTTGGATATATTATTGAAAAAATAATGATTATTTTGGGTTTAATATGTTGTAGATGAAGAAATAATAATAATTATAAGGGTGTTGTTATTCGCACTTCAAAATTTGTTATTGACACTCAAATTAATTTTTAATTTATAGGAATTAACCATTATATTCCTTTATTTTTAATATATTATTTAATTTAAATTGTTGGACAATTATGCCTTTAGTATACAATTCATTGTCTTATTAAATATAATATTGCTTCATTCCCAGTCTTGATCCATTCAATGTCAAACTTGATAGAGTACATAAAAATAAATAAATTATCTCATTTCTAAATTCAATCATCTCATTGAAGACATGGGTATAAACTTCAATAGGAAAATGATAGCATCACTACAAAATAGTATATTTTCACACCCCAAATGTGGGTCTTGTTTTACTTCATAAAGACTGTTGTGTAAAGTTATCTCAATCAAAAAAGTGAAATAAAGGAAAAAAAGAGTATCTGACAAAAAATCACTCATACCCGTGAGTACTCAAAAAATATGGATAATGGGCCTCATTTTTTCCACATAATAAACTACAGATAATTTTACCCACCACCTAATTACCTCCCACCTTTTGACCCAACTCATATGTAATCCAGGAATATATATGTATATATTAATTTTTTCTCTAAGTCTCACAAATATTCTGGAAGATATAACATTTTTTTTGTGATAACAACAATGTTCAATTCGTATTTAAATTTTTAGTTTAAAAAACTTCTGACATATAATGGAATTTAAATTTGAACCTCAAAACGTAATATAACTTAAAATCGATAGATACTTAAACACTTAAGTTATACTTTTCAACCAAAATACTTGACATATTTTAAGTACTTGTTCAATGTAATATTTAAAACTTGTAGCCTCTTTTATTAGTTTTATTTAGCTAATATTTAAGTAATATTATGTAAACTAAAAAATACATATTAATTTACCATCAAGAATAATAATAATAAAAAAATACCGGTACATGTGGGTTATCCATTACCTATAGTCCACTATATTATATTTAATAAAAAAACATATTATTTTACATGTGGTTAAATTTACCCAACCCATCACTATTCATTCTTGGGTTATCAACGGGTACCCATTTGCTAGGTTTATTGTTATTTCATATTAAGTTAGACAAGTTAAGGTGTAATATTTTTATGAGTAACAAAATTAAAAGTTATAATTATTATATTAAAATGTATATTTGTCTTGCAAATTAATATAAGTGAATTTGAAAAATAAGTGGATCTTTTGGTCCATAACCTAACACAAAAATTTAGATGGAGAGCAAATAACAAATTATGGAGTGCAAATAACAACAGGTTAATTGCAATCACCATTAACTTATGGCCTCCATTGCACATTGCCCCCCAACCGTTGTCGATGTGCAATTTTACCACAGAATTAATTAAAATGTTTTGAGACATCACATTTGCTCATTTCCGATTGAATCCAACAAATGAGCATTGGACACGTGGGCTGAAGGAAATGGAATATTCTTGTTGAATTCCACCGAAAATGAACAAATGTGGTGTCTGAGAACATTTTAATTAGTTCATGTGGTAAAATTACACATCGACAAAGATTGGGGGGCAATGTACAAAGGAGGCCATAGGTTGAGGGGTGACTACAATTAATCCAATAACAATACCCTAATGATAAATAGAGTAAACATATATATGTTATTGAGAGAAGTTATGTAAGTTATTGAAGAATATATTTTGAGAATGAAAATAAAAATATATCAAGTAAAAATATGTAAAAAGTAGTATATTTCAATTTTCAAACAATAGAAAATGTGAAAAGAGGATTTGAATATAAAACCAAATGGGCCCTTAATATTTGTCCTACTATTGTGAACCTCACCCAAATTTAATTGAAGATATCAAAACCCGATTATTGCTAGTCGAAAGATTAAACAAATGCAACAGCGCACATTAATTCATGTATATCGAGGTATGTCTCGGTGGCTATAAGCATAAATCTTTTTGTATGTTACAAATTTTAGAATTTTTATTAATATTTTTATCATACTTGCATCTATCGTGTAAGCTTTTTTATTAATTTTTTTATATATATCTATTAATTTAAGTATTAAAGAAATTTTATTGAAAGGTCAAATCCTAACATATATATAATTTCAAATTTAAGATCGATTTGCCATTCCAACAGCATTTCCAAATGCATTCAAATTGGTTTGAGAAAAATTCCCCGTGCCCACATCAACACCATTACCTTGGCTTTTGATGGATTATATGCGACTGTCCCACATTTGACTTTGGAAAGGTGATGTTATGGGTTAAAGCCACAAACTTTTCAACCAAAAAGTTCTGCCTTCATAATTAAGGTATGTTGGTTTGCTACATATTATTAATATGAGATATTTAGATAAATTTGCGAGTAGTTAACATACATATATAATAGTAATAAAAATATTATATTGTATTATATCAATTTTGGATGCTTGTATGTTTTATAGATAATGCCACAAGATACATGAGACTTACATAAAGTGTATATTTATATATTGAGTGTGAATTTGTGCTTTATCAGAGATTAGCATCGTACATTCATTCTCTTTCTTTTTTCATATATAAATAATCAATATTATATTATATAAGATATCAAGATATCAAATACTGATTCAATATGATCAATAATTTTAAATTAAAATCATTATCAAAATAGATTGTTACAATATTTTGACGGGCTCAAACCCAAAACTTCTCAATCGAGGAAATACGAAATGAAAAAATATATATATATATGTCAATATGAAATATAAGATAAAGTATCATAATTAATGTTGATTTTGCCTTGAAATTGAGGTAAGTTTGACAAGGAGATCAAGTTTGACTAGAATTAGGACTCCTTCTTTTATTGAGTTTTCTAGTCCTAGGTAAAGTAGTCTTTTTGACTATAAATATTAGTTGTTTCTTTCGAAGAAAAGATCACGAACATAACACAAGGGCTTCTTTACTGCTTTTGAGTAATTCTCTCAAGACGGAGTTTAGAAGGAGGGTGTTAGGTGTTTTCGTGAGATTTGTGGGATTCAAGTTTGTACTTGCACTTTGATTTGAGATCAATAAAATTCCTTTTCTTTGTCGGGTGGATTAGGCACATCGCCGAACCACGTTAAATCTTGTTGTCACTTTACATTGAATTACTTTGCTATTATTTCATTGTTTCCGCAATAGATCCTCCTGGGTTTTAACAAACTAGTATCGGAGCCAGGTTGGATCAGATGTCAGGAATGAAGTACGAGGTAGAGAAATTCGATGGGAAGAATGACTTTGGGCTGTGGAAGATGAAGGTTCACGCCCTCCTGTGTCAACAAGGATTACAGAGAGCGTTAAAGGGTAGAGATTTCTTGCCGGAAACGCTGAAGGACGAGGAGAAGGATGAGTTCATGGCGAAGGCTTTCGGTACTCTGGTGTTATCATTGGCGGATAACGTACTGAGAGAGGTCGCCACGGAAAGTACGCCAACGGATTTATGGAAGAAGCTGGAGAGTCTATATATGACGAAGTCCCTGACAAATAGGTTGTATTTGAAACAGCGACTATATACATTGAGAATGAAGGAAGGTACATCTATTACTCAACATATTGATTTTTTCAATAAGGTGATTCTAGATCTCGCTAGTATCGATGTTAAAATTGATGATGAAGATCAAGCTTTAATTCTCTTGTGTTCCCTGCCAAAATCTTTTGAGCACTTGGTTACTACTTTGTTGTATGGGAGAGATACGATTTCAATGGAGGATGTGAAGGCCTCATTGAATTCCAACGAGTTGAGAAAACATGTCTTGGGCAGCAACGATGGTGAAAGTGGGGAAGGATTGGTGGTAAGAGGGAGACCAAGAGAAAGGGGAAGGAGTAGAGGCCGATCGAAGTCCCGAACCAAGCCTAGAAACGGTGATAAATGTTTTAGGTGCGGTGGAACGGGGCATTGGAGACGGAATTGTCCAGAACGAGGAAAAGCGAAGGATGCAGGTGAAACTTCTGATCAGAAGCGGGATGATGTCGCAGGAATTGTTGAGGATGAGTCTGATGGTGGGCTTGTTCTCAACGTTGCTGAAACTTTACTAAACTCTGAATGGATTTTGGATAGTGGCTGCTCCTACCACATGTGCCCAAGAGAAGATTGGTTTACCACATACCAAAAACTTGATGGTGGTAAGGTGCTTATGGGAAACGATGCTTCTTGCAGGATTGTAGGAATTGGCTCAATTTGTATTAGAATGCATGATGGGATAGTAAGGACCCTAACAGATGTGCGTCATGTTCCAGATTTGAAGAAAAACCTGATATCGCTAGGTACTCTGGACAAGAATGGTTGTGAGTACAGAGCTCGAGATGGAGTTCTGCGGGTTTCCAAAGGTGCACTGCTTATCATGAAGGGAGAAAAGCGGAACGGCCTTTACATATTGCAGGGAAACACAGTTTCTGGTACTGCAGTGGTTTCTTCATCAATCAATGATACTACGAGACTCTGGCATATGCGGCTTGGGCATATGAGTGAGAGGGGGATGTCAGAATTGAGCAAACGAGGTTTGCTTTGCGGAGAGAAGACTGGTGAACTGGATTTCTGCGAGCAGTGTGTGCTGGGCAAGCAACATAGGGTGAAATTCGGTACTGCAGTTCATAGGACCAAAGGTACCTTGGATTACATTCACTCAGATCTTTGGGGGCCTTCTCAGGTTCCTTCAAAGGGAGGTGCAAGGTACATGCTGACATTCATAGATGATTTCTCACGTAGAGTATGGGTGTACCTGCTGAAGCATAAGGATGAGGTGTTTGTCAACTTCAAGCAATGGAAGACCTTAATTGAGAAGCAGACAGGAAAGGAAATCAAGCGCTTGAGGACTGACAACGGATTGGAGTTCTGCAACAAGGAATTTCAGAAATTCTGTGAGAAGGAAGGAATTGTGAGGCATCGCACAGTTGTACATACACCACAGCAAAATGGAGTTGCAGAATGGATGAACAGGACTATCTTGGAAAGAGCTAGATGCATGCTCTTTAACGCCGGATTGTCCAAGGATTTTTGGGCAGAAGCAATTAACACTGCTTGTTATTTGGTGAATAGGTCACCATCAACCGCTTTGGACTGTAAGACACCAATGGAAGTTTGGTCTGGGTCTCCTGCTGATTACTCAAATATGAGAGTATTTGGGTGTCCAGCCTATGCTCATGTCCGGGATGGGAAGCTTGAGCCAAGGGCTAGGAAGTGCATATTTCTAGGCTATGCAGATGGAGTCAAAGGTTATCGTTTGTGGTGTAATGATGACAAGGGCTCCAAGATGATTATCAGCAGGGACGTGACATTCGATGAGTCTGCAATGATGAAAAAGGTAGAGCAGCAGAAAAGCGGTCAACAGGGCGTTAAGGAGAAGGTGGAGATTCATATTGATCCTCCACAAGTTTCAAAGGGGAAACAGAAGGTGGTAGATGAAGCTGGTGATAGCACATTACCACCTAATCAACAGCAGGAAAATGAACCACTACAAAATTATCGCTTGGCTCGCGATAGGGAGAGGAGGCAAATCAAACCACCCAGCGGTTTGCTTACTCAGATCTGGTAGCTTATGCTTTGAGTTCAGCTGAGGAGTTTATAGGAGATGATCCAGTCTCATACAAAGAGGCAATATCCAGGCCAGATTCTGATAAATGGATTGCAGCTATGAGTGAAGAGATGGAGTCTCTACACAAGAATAGCACATGGGAACTGGTTGATGTACCCAAAGGGCAGAAAATTGTAGGTTGCAAATGGATCTACAAGAAGAAAGAAGGAATTCCTGGTGTTGAAGATGCTAGATACAAGGCGCGATTGGTTGCTAAGGGTTTTACTCAGAGAGAGGGAGTTGACTTTCAAGAAGTATTCTCCCCAGTTGTAAAACATACTTCCATTCGTGTTTTACTTGCCATGGTTGCTCTGTTTGATATGGAATTAGAGCATATGGATGTGAAAACAGCGTTTTTACATGGTGAGTTGGAGGAACAAATCTACATGAGTCAACCAGAAGGATTCGTTATTCCCGGGAAACAAAATCAAGCATGTCTTTTGAAGAGATCATTATATGGCTTGAAGCAGTCTCCCAGGCAGTGGTATAAAAGGTTTGATGCTTTTATTACCAAGATAGGATATACTAGAAATAAATTTGATTGTTGTGTATATTACAAAATTTGTAGTGATAGCCTTCTCGTATATTTGCTGTTGTACGTTGATGATATGTTGATTGCCTCTAGAAACATATCTGAGATCAACCAATTAAAAGCTCAGTTAAGTGAAGAATTTGAGATGAAGGATTTGGGCAGTGCAAAGAAGATTTTGGGCATGGAGATCATCCGGGATAGACAAGCAGGATTGTTGTACTTGTCTCAACAGCATTACATTGAGAAAGTACTTGAGCGATTTGGGATGAATAAGTCCAAGCCAGTAAGTACGCCACTTGTAGCTCATTTCAGGCTCTCATCAGATCTATCACCGAGTACTGAGGAGGAGGTGGAGCACATGTCAAATGTGCCATATGCTAGTGCAGTGGGTAGCTTGATGTATGCCATGGTGTGCACTAGGCCAGACATTTCACATGCAGTCAGTGTTGTGAGTAGGTATATGCACAAGCCAGGAAAGACTTATTGGCTGGCTGTGAAATGGATCATGAGGTATTTGAGAGGCTCTACAGGCAGATGTTTGAGGTATAGTCAATCGAATTCTACTACAAGAATTATTGGCTATGTGGATGCAGACTATGCAGGAGATTTGGACAGCAGAAGGTCCATGACGGGCTATGTGTTTTGTGTATCAAGTTGTACGGTTAGCTGGAAGGCAACTTTGCAGTCATCAGTTGCATTGTCCACAACAGAAGCTGAGTACATGGCTTTGGCTGAAGTCGTTAAAGAAGGCATTTGGCTAAAGGGGCTTATCGATGATATGGGTATGACTTCTGAGATCACTAAGGTATTTTGTGACAGTCAGAGTGCCATACACTTGTCAAAAAATCAAGCATTTCATGAGAGAACAAAACACATAGATGTGAGGTATCACTTTGTTCGGGATATGGTGTCCCAAGGAGTCATGTTGGTTGACAAAGTTGGGACTAAGGATAATCCGGCAGACATGTTGACTAAAGCTGTTCCAGGAATCAAATTCGAGCATTGCTTGGATTTGATTAATATTTGCAGACTCAGATAAGAGGCCCTATTGGGGGCAGGGACAAAGAAGATGAATGGAAATTTCAAGTCAAGGTGGAGAATTGTTGATTTTGCCTTGAAATTGAGGTAAGTTTGACAAGGAGATCAAGTTTGACTAAAATTAGGACTCCTTCTTTTATTGGGTTTTCTAGTCCTAGGTAAAGTAGTCTTTTTGACTATAAATATTAGTTGTTTCTTTCGAAGAAAAGATCACGAACATAACACAAGGGCTTCTTTACTGCTTTTGAGTAATTCTCTCAAGACGGAGTTTAGAAGGAGGGTGTTAGATGTTTTCGTGAGATTTGTGGGATTCAAGTTTGTACTTGCACTTTGATTTGAGATCAATAAAATTCCTTTTCTTTGTCGGGTGGATTAGGCACATCGCCGAACCACGTTAAATCTTGTTGTCACTTTACATTGAATTACTTTGCTATTATTTCATTGTTTCCGCAATAGATCCTCCTGGGTTTCAACAATTAATAATTTATTTTTGTGATTGATATTGTTATATTATTTATCATATTGATGTATTGTAATAAAAACTAATCAAATATAAGAAATAATTTTCTAATACTGCGGTCAAATTGCGATGGAACCAATGCAACAAAGAGAGATGAAATTGGTCAATAATACAAGCCTAACAAATATTCGAGAGTCGGACGTAGGGCACCAATATGTTCCAAACCTTATTGCCCATTTTTTTAGGGCATCATTTTCTTGAATTCTCACGTCATTGCACTTCCTTGAAGTAATTTTACTATCTTTGGTCAAAATAAAGAAAATTTTGCCGCTTGCTAGAATGATAAGATTCTTTTTTTTTTCTTTTCAAATTTCTGAATCATATAAGATTTCCATTTTTTATTTGTCATTCATATTTTGGTATTTGATTTATGTAAAGAAAACAATATAGACCAATTACAAAAATAGAATATTCTAATTTTATCAGGCTTTGTCTTGATCTAAAAATTTAAGGTCAAAATTGAAGCCCCAGTTGGGTCTTGAAATATATTTTCCCTAATTAGAGTTTCAAGAATTGGTCAAATATTATTTAGAAATGGGCATTTTGTTTTGAAGAAAAATAATATTAAACTATACTATTTAGAATTGCATTGTTTTTTAACCTAATAGCAATTAAACTAGGTAGCTGTCTTTTAATTAAGACAAATTGTTTTAGATATAGTTCTAATGCAAAAAGAACAAAAAGAGGGAGGGGTTTGAGTCCATAATCACAAAAGCTGTTAGGCTTGTGACCCAATAAAAGATACAAGACATAATTAATTATTATTGCCAGTTGAAAACTCAACACCCAAACGCATTTACAGTCTATATTGACTCTAATAAAGCAAATAAGAAATAAAGAATACATGCCTCAAGGATTATTATTCTAATAAAGCAAATAAGAAATAAAGAATACATGCCTCAAGGATAATAATAATAATAATAATAATAATAATAATAATAATTCCTTACCTAGAGTAACAATTTATGTTCCAATTAATCGAATTCTTGAAAGAAATTGTTAAGTAACCGACACAAATTCTTAACTGTTTTAGATCAAAGCTAGAAGAAAATGTAATACTTTTTTTTTTCTTTCCTATTTATGTCTAAAATTCCATAGCAATACAATTTAAAAAAAAAAAAAATGAAATTAATAATATATTAATGCGTGTGTATTTTGACTAAAGGTTCATTATCTCCCCTGTCAAGCACACAATAAACCCAGTCACACAAAAACAGCTACATGTGCATGAGAAAATTCACACACGCACACAAAAAAAGCGACTTATAATTCTCTCTTCCACCTAAAATATTTGACCAGGGAAGCACAAATCCAACAATTGCCGAGTGACGGCTATTAATTTTTCTTTCCTTTTTTTCCTTATAAAATTCAAACTCAAAATTCCACCGAACTATTTAAATGAACCCCTTCAAGGATTCAACGTCTCTCTTCAAACTTCACCACTAGTTTACATTACCCTACTTCAAACCCCAAAAGAGATTAAAATTAAATTGCCTACCAGGAAGCATCATCATCATTAATCCAGCTTTAATGCAGATGATTGATTCCCTGATCCGATTCCTTTGCTTCCCAAACTCTCACCACTTAATCAGTTATTTTGCCTCATAATTTCTTCAATCAATCCCAGAACCCTTTTTCTTTCTGCCTTTAATTCAACAATTATCATCTCTAAATTATCATGTTTCTTACAAATCTCTCTCTACTGTTAATATCAATTATTTTTCTGAGTGTGGTTTTCAGATTCTTGGCAAAAACAAGCTTACTTCATTCCCTGAAGAAAAGCTGGCGTTTCTTTGAAGAAAAATGCTACGTTTACCAGTTCTACCGGGTGCCGAAATTCAATGAAAACATGCAGGAAAATCAACTGTACAGAAAGGTTTACAGGTACCTTAATTCCCTACCATGCGTCGAAGATTCCGATTTCGCAAACCTCTTCTCCAGCTCTAAATCCACTGAAATCAATCTGGTTCTCGACGAGAACCAAACTATCATCGACCAATTCCTCGGCGCCAGAGTTCAATGGAAAATCGAAAACTGCGAGAAAAACGGAGCCAAGTCACTCGTTCTGAAGATCAGAAAAAACGACAAACGCAGGATTTTGGTCCCGTACTTGCAGCATATTCATCAAGCGTCTGATGACATTGAGCAGAAGCGAAAAGAGGTAAGATTATTCGTCAACGTAGAGGACGCACAGCAGAGGAATGGACGGTGGAGATCAACTTCGTTCGCGCATCCAGCTACAATGGAAACCATCGTCATGGACGCGGATCTGAAAACGAGAATCAAATCCGATTTAGAGAATTTTTTGAAGTCCAGGCAGTATTACCACCGATTAGGCCGTGTTTGGAAGAGAAGCTATTTGTTATACGGCCCAGCCGGTACGGGTAAATCCACATTCATAGCTGCAATGGCTAAGTTTCTGAGCTACGATATTTACGAAATCAACCTGCACAACGTCCAAAACGACGCCGATTTGAAGTACCTCCTCCTCCAAACAACAAAAAAGTCTATCCTCGTGATCGAGGATCTGGACCGCTACCTGGCTGAGAAATCGCCGGCGGTGAGCTTATCCGGAATCCTGAACTTCTTGGACGGAATATTCTCCTGCTGCGGCGAGGAAAGAGTGATGGTTTTCACCATGAGCAGTAAAGAGAACATCGGCGCGTGTGTTCTACGCCCCGGGAGAATTGACGTTCACATTAATTTCCCCCTCTGCGATTTTACCGCCTTTAAAAGTTTTGCCAATAGCCATTTGGGGTTAAAAGATCATAAATTGTTTCCCCAAGTGGAGGAGATTTTCCAAACCGGGGCCACTTTGAGCCCGGCCGAGATTTGCGAGATTATGATATCTAACCGAAGTTCACCAAGCCGGGCGTTAAAAACCGTTATCACAGCCTTGCAAAGTAATCTTGCAAGTCGGGTTGAAATGAGGTTGAGTGGATCCAAATCGGGTCGGGTTGCAGATGAGTTGGATGAGTCGGTGAAGGATGGGCAAAATGGGATTCATCCTATGAAGGAGATCAAAAATTTGTATGGACTTCTAAGGGCGAGGAGTAGTAGAAAGGCTTCATTAGATAAATTTGATATTGATCAGAGTGAAAGGGAAAATTCGGGTTCGGTCCATACTCATGACAATTAACTCAAACTTACTAAATCGATTTGGGACTTCAAAAAAAATGGACGCCCTTTTTTCCTTTGTATATGAATTCATTTTTTCACATTTGCTTTTCTTCTTAGAGTTTATTAGTTGAATTGTAAAAGATTACACTATGGTATGAAATTCACCTTTAGAAAAGATGTTTGGATGTCATTTAGTAAGAAAAGTCTACGGGCTTTTGTATTTGTGGTTTATACCATAATGAAACTTAGGAAATGAATGTCAATGTATAACAAAGTTGAGAATCTATGGCTATTTGATTTTTTCTTTTCTTAAAAAAAGGCCATAAGCATTTTCTTTAATTTGGTTGATTTGCTTATTTTATCCGTGAGTACTTTAATGTTAAGGTTTTTTTATGGACCTATTGTCTAATTTGTTAAGTTTAATACTCAATTATGATGCAATAAGTGAAACTTAAATATGATATACTTAAGAAAAATTTTAATTCAAATTTAGCCAACCTCGTAGAAATCACACGACGTCTATCTCATATTAAGAGGCAAATTGGCTAAAAACATAACTCATAATTATTATGGAGAATTTCACGCTAGAAAGGTCTTTTGTTTATTTATTTTAATAATAATTCTAAATATTATTGAATGTAAAGTTGATTTAATGGTTCCAGACATTAATGATTGGTGAATCAACAATTCACTTGCAGCCCTTTCAAAAATATTACCAGAATAATATTTATGTTCAGTGTTTCAAATACTTTGTACAGTACCAAGTAAATTATTACTTATTCTTTTAGAGTGTTTGATGAACATTGAGTTGTCCCTGCTTTTAGGCAAATCTCTTAGTTGTTTCCATATTTGTGCATCCTTCATCATTGAGCGATTATTTAAAAAATTTAACTAGTGATTCCAGGCTTTCAGTTGTTTTTTTTTCTACAATGAAGCTTATCACTCCAGTATCTTGTTAACTGACTTTGTCCAATGTTATTTTGAGGTTATGTTTAAAATATATAATTTATCTTAATTTAGTACTACTTGTAGTCCATAGTGAAACATTACTTTACGTTTATATGTTCAATCAATTGCTATGCCTATGAATTATTTTCTTTGGAATATGAATAAATCACATGATGAATGTGAAAAATTAACTTGCTTTATGATTAGTTTGAATTCAATTAAATTTGGGTATTGATATGGGTCGGAGTGATCTTTCAACCCCATTTCAATTCGGGTCACAGGTCTTTTGAATGTCTTTAAGGGTATTGATGTGGGGTCGGAGTGATCCTTCAACCCAAGGTCAATTCGGGTCACAAGTCTTTTGAATGTCTTTAAGGTTTAAGAGTTTGAACTCAAAGAGAGGTCATTAGGTGTCACCGGGAGGGATCCCAATAAAAATCCTCTAATGATCAAGTCAGTATTTGAAGAAGAAAAGAGATAAAATAAATAATATAGTGAGATAAAGGCAGAGTGTGTGCATACCATAGGAATAAAGTAAAATGGAATATTTATACTAGTGTATCATTCCAAATGGGGAAGATAACATTGCACGATCTGGGTGCTTTCTATCAAGTTAGATTGGTATATGGTTAATAATGATCTGGGTCGCGAGTTAGGTTGAGCGACCCATCAAATTACTTGAATGGGTTAGATCTGTGTCGTTAACCCGATCAGCAATCCGAATCAATCTTAACCATCAACCTAACTTGGCAGGAAACACCTATATCATGCCACGTTAGCTTCTCCATGTGGAATGATAAACTAGTACAAATACCTCATTTTACTCCATTTTTATTGTATGCACACCTTTTACCTTTATATGCCCTCTCTATATTATTTATTTTACCTCATTTCTTCTCCAAATACTGAATTGAGCATCGAAGTGTTTTTGGTTGGGATCCCTCCCATCGACCCCTAACAACTACTCTTTGATTTCATGCTTTTAGATCTCAAGGATATCTAGAAGACTTGTAAGCCAAATTGACCTTGAGTTGAAGAATCACTCTCGACCTCACATCAGGTGTAACTAGACTTTTCCTATATTTGTGAAGTTTATGCCTTTTATGTTTTCTTTCTTTCTTTCCCTTTTTATTTCTTCTGAAGACAATGGTGGAATAAATATATCAAATGCAATAGAATCAATTATTTATATAATTAATAGGGCTCAAACTTAAAACTTCGAATATACCACTTAAATAAAACTTGGAACTTAGTACTTAAGTACACTTAAGACATAATATTTTGTAAATTTCAAAAAAATATATACAAGATCAAAAAATATTTTGAATAGGTATAGCCAAACATACTTAGCAAAATGTACTTTAACCCCTTGTAAAGCTTATAATTGGCGGAAAACTCCCTATCAAGTTCAAAATAGCAACTTACTCCCTTATGTTATCTTTAAAATGACAATTTGCACCCTTCCTGAATGGTGTGTTCTGGATGCGCCAAACCTGCAAGTTTTTTTGGCATTTGGACGACTTTTTATTCATGAAATGTCGATGTTATCCTTATGAAATTGGACAAAAAGAAACCCATCTTCTTCATTTCATTCTTACACATCAACTTTTTCTTCTGAAGACAAGGAAGTGAATAGCAAGGCAAGAATGTCTTCTTCAAACAACACCAACTTAAGGAGAGCCTCAAAAAGTGCTTTGGACATCAAGTACCCGTCCACTCCTCTCCGTGAATGCAATAACAAGGTTGCAATAATGATTGTTGAAAATGATAGAAAACCCTCAAAAGGCAAGCTCTACTACTGTTGCAATTTCATGAATGTGAATACTTTGGATGGGTGAAGATTGAATGTGACTACTTGGATGGGTGAAGATTGAAAAGGAAAATTGGTCCCCTAAAGGAATTCTAGTCACATATTCATCTTGCAAGACAATATTTTTTCAAGATGACTCTGAAATTGGAGAGTGTAGTGAAGTTGCAGAGGTTATTTCAAGGGCTCAACCTAATGAGGGAAATTACATTCATATCCCTTGGTTTATTGTTGTTATCTTTTTCATGATTATTGTTATGTTGTTGCTTAAGAATTAGCATATAGATGTGAAGAAATGAGCCACTTTACTTTTTTTTATTGCATTTTGTTTTTGAGTTATGAAAATGGAACATCTGTTAATGAGAATATGCTAATTTATTTTATCTATGTGCAAATGGATTTATTGGTAAGTTATTTAGCTATAATCAATTAACTAAAAAATGTTGGTAGAATAAATAAATGACGACAAATTAGATGCTCAGTGTTGAACAAAATTGACAAAAAAAAAACAACAACGAAGAGAAGCGCCCAAACCAAAATTGAATATAACTGCAAAGCTGCCAAGATAGTAATATACATGAAGAAAAAAGAGAGAAGCAAGATTCCTTAAGTACAATGCCCAAACCACAAGTGTAATTACCAAACTAAGAAAAATAAATAAAAATGCAGTTTGGTTTATCCTTCATCAATTGCAATACCAACACCCAAACCAATAAAAAAAAATGAATAAAAAAGGCAGCAATGGTCATTAAGTGTGATGAGGGTAAAAATTATTTTGTGCGAGTAATGTGCTAAAATCCAATATAATCGACCAGGTGGTAGGTCGAGAGAAGTACTTTGTGATATATTGTGGTTGAGTCCTGCAACCAATAGCAAACGTCAGGCTAGCCGAGGGGCCCTTGGCTAAGGTACTCCAATGCTTAAGTCAGTAAGATCGACTAGAAGATAGAGCAACAGAGTGAAGACTTAGAATAATAATGTGCATACCTTCTTGAAGGCTGGTAATGGGCTATTTATAGCCTTCTCATTGAGGTTGATATATCTATGATGCCCTTGTTGTACGGTAAGGGCATTTGTCCTTACTTAAGGACCTTTAAGTCTTCTCTAACTTGTGTACTATTCCAAGTGGCGCCACATCCATCTACTTAGAATAATGTGGTACATTGGATGTGCGCATTAGCCTGGTGCGATTGAAAAGGTGGTACTGGCAGTGGCACGCTGCCTGGCTGGATTCAATGTGGCTAAGGGACAATCGCCTCGGGTCGACCTCCCTGGTCGAGATAGGTAGTCCCATGAGACGTCTTTACGGATTCTAGTTGACAAGGCATAACTCTGGTTGATGATGGTGTGACTTTGTTGCATTCAAGTCTCTCCGACTGAAGGCTGAGCGAAGCACTCTTGATGGTGGTCGACCATGACCCAATCGACAGAGCAAGTGTAGCACAGTGAGGTCGAGATACGGTTGATAGTGTGGTCGACCCCAAATAAGTAATTGGACTATCTCTAGTCTGGTCGAGTGTAATTGGGCTCTGGTCGAGTGTTATTAGGCTGGGTTATCCAATATTATAAGTCCCCCTACTTCCAAGTCCTGATCGAGATTATCGATGAGAAGGTATGTAGAATAGCTAAGCCTTGCAAACTGCATACAATCAACCAGGGATTTGCTTCATCAACTAGGGTTTAACGCATTTAATGCCTCTGTTACATTAAGTCACGTGAAGCATCAAGCGATTGCTGCGTAATAATTGCAGTCGTTTGGGTTGCTGCGCTCTGGTTCCTATGAATAGATGCGGTGAAAATGCTCATTTTTACTTTTACTACAATCCGTGAGGTCGAATAAGTTAATTCACTGCACTTCTTGTTATTTGCTCTCTGCTCTAGACTTCTAAAACACGTAAGTCGTTTAAAACCCCATTTGAGCAAGTTTTACTTTTTACATTCTCGATCACATCGTTTAAACAATCATGTTGAATGTGTTTGGTGGGAATAATAGTCAGGGAAGACCATAAAGCCACTAGGTCGGGTGAAGTCCTGACCAGGGGAGTGGGCAACTCGACTAGCAAGTCTAGTAGTTCTTCTAGTAACTCGACCTCTAGCAATGACCGTGCTACTGCTGGGGGTGAAGCTGGGCCAAGTCAAGCCCTAGTATCTCGTGGTCGGTTGTTCACGATCGACCACTATAGTGAAATAGCTTCCAAAATTACAACTGCTAACCTTACATCAGTTAGACAGCTTTATCACATTTTCCTGGGGTACGAGTTAATCATCCCCGATCCTTATAATAGGATGCATCAACCACTCATGGGCTACATTACTATATTCGATGAGGCCTTTAGGTGTGGGCTTAGGTTTCCTCTCCCACAACCCATAGTCGACCTGTTGACATGCCTCTGAGTTTGTATCACTCAACTCTTTCCCAATTGCTTCTCAACCATATATAGCTTCACTGTGTTGATGCACATACACGACCAACCTCCCACATTTGCTAATTTTTCCAATCTGTTTCACCTTCCCATGTCCTGAAAGTTGAGCGGCACTGATGAGTTGGGCTTCTATTATCTTACCACTCAACCCCATCATAAATTCCTTGTTACCCTCTCGTCGTCCCAAAGCCAAGAGTGGAAAAGGCGATACCTTTATGTTCGACCGTCTGGGGGTTTCAACATTCCTAAGGGGTGGTAGAGTGGGCACATCGAGTACCTGGGAACGTAACCCCAACCTGGCTAAATATTTTCATTCGGGATTTAGTTCAGTTCAGCCAGATGGAAGTCTCTGAGTATATCAAGGAAAAAAATTTGGTGTCGGTGGGCTTATCACCGGCCTAACTAGATTTATCAATAGACGCTTGACTAGGCAGACAATATTGTTTATTTTCAAATTGCTTTTGCTTCAACTTTTTGGTCAATTTTGATGTATGCTACTTTTATTTTCATGCTACTTTTGAGTCAGACTCGAGCTCAAGCTTTGGCCCGTGCACAAAAGAATCAGGAGCGCCATCATAATGCAACCATTCGTCGAGAGGTCGTATCTCAAGTTGTGACGCAGCCCCTGGCTGCGTTGCCTGCTCTTGTGGCTTCCCCGGATCGACCATCGGCTCTCTCGACTCATTTGACTTTTGGGCCGACCGCTAGTCCAACTGCTCGGTGAAAAAGATTTGCTATCGAGCTGATGGGGCCTGCACAGAAAAATATTATCGCAGAATGCCAGCCAGGGAGGTCAAATTAGGGCACCTCTCTCCCCAACTGGCTATGATATCTTGGGCGCTGGGATGACAATAAGCTGTTCCAATTGGTCGACCTGTCATCTCCTCAGTTTGGAATCGACGTGGATGTCCATAATTCTATGTATGTGATGACAGTGGGGTTGATTGGCTCCTTATCGCTGAAAATGATGATGGCTAGTCTATTCGCATCCGACCAACAAAAGATAATAGACTTAAGCTAATGGGGAGTATTAAAAGCCATGGCCTACCATTCCAATATGGTATGTTTCTAGTCAAGTGATTCTCGTTCGTTGTGCATGTTCATTTTTTGTTTCTATATTGATAGAATCGTGGATGTAGCAGGTTAACTAGTTAAGCTACCATCTGTATAGGAGGTCAGAGTTGGCGCTCGACGATCGTGATAGGATCTAGCAGGAGCATGATAAAGTGGATGTGGCAAAGGTGCAGATCAAGTTTGCCAAGTTGGAGGTCGAGCGACTAACTAAGCAATTGGAAGAAAGGGATGTGCAGCTCAAGGCAAATGATGCTCAGCTGCAGTCTACTGTAGCCGAGAGGAGCTTGGCTGAAGAGTTGTTGAAGAAATTTAGAGTGGAGTTGCATACCTACTACGATATTGGTAGAGCTTATGGCTACAACAACGCCTTATATTTTGCTCGGGGTGAGTTTGTCAGGACACTGCCTAATGTTCGACGAGAGGTAGTATAACAGTTTACTCTGACCTCAGTTTTCTAAGATGCCAGTGTTGTCTTCTCCATTGACGAAGCGAAGGATGCCTTCGAGAAGGCTATTAAGCAGCTGGAGTTCCTTGGTTATCAAATTCGTCCTGAGGATAAACAGTGTTTGAACCCAATGCTCGATGAACAGCTCCGCATGTATCCCGGCTTCGATGACACTACTCTCTTCGAGGGGCCTGCCACTATGCCTGTGGTTGGGGTTGTAGCTGGCCATCTTACTAGGGGTGATGAGGTGACTACATAGTTTGATTTTGCCAACAATTTTGTATTCAACATTAGGGATAGCAAGATCAATATAGCGGATTTCTTCCCTTCAGCCGGGCATCTTTTCCTAGTTGATGAGGCGGGGCCCTCTTAACTAGCACTTGCGACCCCGCCAGCGCTTGCAGTGGTGTTGGAGCAGGAAGTCAAGAGTCCTGTGATTATGGCAGTGTCGTCAAATAATGAACTCAATCAACCGATTGATAAGGGTGCATGAGCTGCAGAGGTTGAAAAGGCCGGGTCGAGTTGATTTCTTTGGCTGCAGTTTTTTGGTTTATGATTACCGTGCGAGACGCTTGTTTCTTTTTAATGTTTCTTTGAATTTGGTAATCAAATATTTGCAAATTTAATGAATTGGCATCTTTCGCTCCACGACCTGTATTACATTTTTGCTTTTACTGCTTTTCGGTCTTGTCGAATGTCGATTGTTAGTAAGCAACAATTATGAGCAACTTGATCTCAACCAAGAAATCATATAACATAATCTCTTAATGGAGGAATTGCATTTAAACGAGTCCATTGTCGATTCAAAAATCAATTGTCATAAAAAGAAAACAGAATTAATCCAATTATCCAATTATCTATAGTTTGTCGTCAACTATTTTCATCGCTATGGAATGAACATGCTTGGTGAATCAATTATATGAAGGTTGTGTTTGACTACTAGGTAGAGTTTTTAATTGAGTATGTATGTCAAGGTTGGCTTGAAGCTGTAACTTGTTATCAAAGACTACTTGGGGTCAACTTCAGGATCGACGTTAAATGATCAACTCGTTCGTTTTCTTGGGCTAAAAAGCCTTGATTTTGCGACTTGAATCCGGTGTCACGGTCAACTACGGGATCGACTAAAAATGATCAAGTCATTTATTAGTTTGGGCTAAAAAGCCTTGATTTCGTGGCTTGAAGCCAACATTGTGGTCGATTATGGGATCGACTATAAATGATCAAGTCAAGTCGTTTATTTGTTTAGGCTAAAGAGCCTTGATTTGATGATATGAGGGGGTAGTTATAGGGGCATAAGGGATTTTTATTGATCTGAAATGACACTCTCATACAATGGAGGATTTAAGTCTCTATAGAATTTTTTCAAATTCACTGCATTCTGTGGTTAAGGGAGCTCATTGCCGGTCATATTTGCAAGGCGTTAGGCTTTGTGCTTTGCTACTTTGACATGGTGTACAGGGGCCTTCCTATTTCAGATCGAGCTTCCCCACATGTTTCTATACTTCAACTTTCTTAAGGACGAGGTCGTCTGCTCTGAAGCGTCTTAGTCGGACTCCCTTGTTGTAGTATTGTGCCATCTTCGACCTGTATCTTTGTATTATTGTGTATGCTTGCTGACGTAACTTGTTGATTGTATCCATGTTGAGTTTCCTTTCAGAATCATTTCTGATTGGGTTGTGGTGTATCACTTGGGCAGTGTGCTGTATCAATTTTATTGGAATGACTGCTTGGGATCCATAGAGCAAACTGTAGGCACTGTGACCAGCAGTTGTTCAAAGCGTAGTTCTATATGCCCAAAGTACCTCGGGGAGGTCGTCTGCCCAGCTCGCGCCAGTTCCTTCTAAACAAGCTTTGAGGTGGTCGAGGATCGTTCTATTTATGACCTCCGTTTAGCCATTAGCTTGAGGGTTTCCAATCAAGGTGAAATGATGTCTAATCCCCAGGCTTTCGCACTAGCTCCTGGTGCTCCAGCTATGAAATCGTGTCCCATTATCAGATATTAATACCTTGGGCAAATCGAAATGGCAGATAATATTTTTCCACATAAAACTTTTGATGGCCGCATCGGTTATCTTAGAAATCGCTTCTACCTCTACTTATTTGGTAAAGTATTCGACCGCCACGATTATGAATTTTTGCTGACCCGTGGTCTTCAAAAAAGAGCCAACTATGTCTATTCCTCATTGGTCGAATGACCATGTGATTTGGACGGGCACTAGTGTTGCCGTCGATCGGTGGGGAATGTTCGAGTATACTTGATAAGATGGGTATTGTTTGTCAAAGTCGACTACGCCCTTCAATAAAGTTGGCAAAAATACCTATATTTGATGATTTTGTGGGCTAAAGATTGCCCTCTCGAATGATTGCCACAAATACCTTAGTAGACTTCATGCAAGACCTCGCAAGCCTGTTATGATGTTAAGCACCTCAACGGTGGTCCAGAAATCGATCTCCTATAAAGCTGAACATGCTCATTGAGAGCGAATTTGGCTACTTCGCCTCTGAGCCGACATGCTTGGGCCGTATCCTCTGGGGCTATCCCTTCTCTTAAATAAACTTTTATTTCATCTTGCCAGGAAATAAGTTGTTCTTCGATCTACCCCACTAAGTTTTGGTCGGGAACACCTATTGTAGGTTTGTTGGTGGCCAGAAATGTGATTGTTCTGTCTCTAGTCCCATTTGTTGAACTTGCAAATTTTGACAATGCGTCTGCTCACTCGTTCTTAGATCGGGGTACCTGGATGAGGGTGAATTTCTTGAATTCCTACTGTAGTTGTCTTACCTCCGGTAAATACTTGCTCATTGTTGTCTCTTTAGCTTTAAAGTTTCCTTCGACCTGTTCTGTGATCAACTTGGAATTAGTGATAGCTGCCAGTTGCTCGATTCCTCTGGCTGTTGTTATCCTCATGCTTGAAGGGAGGGCTTCATATTCTGTTTCATTGGTTGTGGCAGGGTAGTCGAGTTTGACAGCGAACTCGTATTCCTCAGCTTGTGGAAATCATAAGGAGATGCCAATTCCTCTTCCTGAGGAGTTGCAGACCCATCGACGTGCAAAGACCACATGATAGAATTTTGTTCGAGTTGGTCGGGCAAGTCAAGCTTTCAGCGATAAAATCAGCTAAAACTTGGGCTTTATGGCGGTTCGGGGTTGAAAAGTGATGTCGAATTCTCCCAATTCAATTACCCATTTCGTCAATCTTCATGATGTATCTGGTTTGGACAACATCTGTGTCAACGGTTGGTTTGTTAAGATAACAATAGAGTGAGATTGGAAGTAAGGCCCCAATTTCCTCGTTGCAGTGACCAAGACTAAGGCAAAATTTTCTATCTCCAAGTAGTTGTGCTCAGGACCTTGCAATGCTTTGCTGTTGTAGTAGATAGGTTGATGGGTACCATTTGTGATCGAGACCAAAACTGAACTGATTGTTACAGACGAGACTGCCAAATAAATACACAAAACTTCTCCAATCCCAGGTTTGGCCAACATTGGGGGTGCTGAAAGATATTGTTTTAGCTTGACCAGGGTCTGGTCGCATTATTCTGTCTACTGGAAGCCTAATTTCCTTGCATTCCTTAGGATCTTGAAAAATAGTAGGCTTTTGTCAGCTAGTCGGGCGATGAATCAACTCAGCGCTATGATTTATCCGACTAGGCGCTAGACGTCCCTGACTGTTCAAGGAGGCGTGATGTCCAAAATGGCCTGTATTTTCTGCGGGTTTACTTCGATACCTCTTTGGCTGACCACGTAGCCAAAAAATTTGCCTCCCCTGACCCTAAACGTGCACTTGTTGGGGTTCAACTTCATGCCAAATGCTTGTAATATTGAGAATATATGGTTGAGGTCGAATAATGGAATTTTTGCTTTTTTTATCTTAATGATCATGTCGTCTACATAAACTTCCATGAATTTCTCAATCTCATTTTTGAACATAAAGTTTACGAGTCATTGATACGTTGCTCCAGCATTTTTAAGTCTGAAAGGCATGACCAGAAAATAGTATACCCAATTGGGGACCATGAAGATTTAGTAATAACCTTGAAATACATCCATCATACTTAACAAATCACAACCGGCAGTAGAATCTATTAACAAATCTATACGAGGCAGGGGGTAAGGATCTTTACGACAAGTTTTATTCAAATAAGTGAAATTGTTATACATTCGCCACTTTCCCTCATTTTTAAGGACAATGACTACATTACAAAACCAACTTGGATATTGAATTTCTATAATGTATCTAGCCTCTAAAAGTTTGTTGACCTCCTCCTTGATGATTTAGTATCATTCAATGTTGAAGGTTCTCATCTTCTGTTTCATTGGTTTGAATGAGGGGTCCATGTTCAGGCGGTGGACGATGACACTGGGGTTGATTCCTTGGAGGTTGAAAGCTTTCCAAGTAAAAACTCCAATATTCCTCCTGAGGAAATCAACCATGAGGCATTCTATGCTATTGCCAATATCGGTTTCAATTCTGGTGGTCTTTTTGGGGTTCCCTAGCTCCAGCTCGATTGTCTGAAACTTACCAATACGCTCGACCCTACTTTCCACCAGCTTTCTTTTCTTGCTCGACTGTCCCTTCTCAAATCTCGCTATTGGGGCATTCCCCAAAGTTTCAGTTTGGGTCAGGTTTTCTATTTGTTTGCCTCGACTGAAATTATATAGCACCGTCAAGCCTAGTTTCATGTTGCAAAGGAGTTCGCATGTCCCAGCATTTGTTGGAAACTTTCATATGATAGATCGAGACAATAGCATGGAAGTCGTTCAATGCTGGTCGCCTAATGATAGCATTGTAGGCAAAGGGTGTGTTGACGACCATGTAGTTAACCATAAGAACTCTACACCGAAGAGCTCCCCAAATGATGTGGACAAATTTATGGATCCTTCAGGGATGATCTCCAACCCCCTAAATCCGACTAGCGGGGTGTAGATGGGCTTGAGTTTTAACTTGCCAATGTGCATCCTCTTCAAGGTGGACAAGAAAATAATGTTTGCTGAGCTCCCATTGTCGACCAGCACCTTTCTGACCTCAAAGTTTGCAATTTCCATATATACCACTAGAGGGCAATCCAGTTTGTTGTCGACCTCTTGAGTTTTGATGTAGGAGAGGTTGGAGTTAGAGAAGGAAATTGGCACCCGCGCTGGTCGAAAGCTAGAAGACTGTTTCGACCATGGAAGATTTGGTTGACCCCAGGCTTCGTTAGTTCTTCCTTCTGGCTGACTTCGAGTCCCCCCTATTGGGCCTCAGACAATAATGTCAATTACTCCTCTATTGGGTGGGCAGAGATCATGGGCAGGTCATTTTCCCTTATCTTGTCTCTTCGGGTTAGCTAACCTTTCTCTACGGGGAGTCTAGTTGGTTATGCCCGCTTCTTGTCATACTCTTTCATCGACAAACTTTTTTAGATGGCCTTGTCGGATTAGCCTTTCAATCTCATCGTGGAGGTTGAAACAGTTCTCCGTGTCGTGCCCTTCTATTGATGAAAATAGCAGTATTTTTTGGACCTTTTCATGGCTTCTGTCTTGGTTAGCTTCCTAGGTTTCTTGAAGAGGTTGTTGTGTTGGATGGCGAACAGTACCTCATTTCTTGTAGCATTAAGCGGAATGTAGTTGTGAAAACGTTTGATCAGAGATCGATGACCATATTTATGCTGATGGTCATCTTTTTCTTTAAGCTTTTTCTTGTTGGCTTCGGGATTGCCATACTTGAGTCTATTCATGTCTTCCTGAATCATGTACCTCTCTGCAAGGTCGAGCAGCTCCTCTATTGACCTAGGTCGCTCCTTGACCAAAGCGTTGGTGCACTCCTTATGGCGAAGGCCCAAAAAGAGCACATTGATTAGAAATTCGATCCGAATGCTGTCAATCCTTAGGATCTCAGTGTTGAACCTGGTAAAGAAGTTATGAAGGCCCCCTTCATTCTGTTTAACAGTATGTGTGTGGGTATGAGGGAGCTTTGCCTTCCTCCGACTAGCGAACTGATGGAGGAACTTATCGCACAGCTGGTTGTACGAGTGGATTGACGTCGGCTCTAGTTTAGCAAACCAATCAAGCGCGATTCCCTAAAAAGTAGTGACTAACATCTTGGCATGGATGTAGTCCTTATGCCCGTGTAGCTTCATCATGTGCTCGAGCTGGAGTAGATGCTCATTTGGGTCTGACGAGCCATCGTATCTGGGTAGTCCAGTAGGAACCTTGGCATCGACGGCAATGCACTCATTGACTATCTCCTGGATGAATGGCGACTCCATCTCTTGACAAAATCATGGAGTGTTGTTATAGTGTGGGTTCTTTTCAAATTTCCTCCTTGAAATCTCTTTGAGACATCTGTTTAGTTGCTCAATTGCTGCACCTGGTGGGACACCTCTCTTCCTACTCCTCTCGATCAGTTTGGGCATGTTTCTGTTTGTCTAGGGCCTCTGGCGCTCGACCCTATCACGCTACGAGGCTCGAAGAGGTCGAGCGCAGTGATCTACTAAATCTGCAACTTCCTCTTTAAGGTCAGTTGTGCTTCCTCCATTGGGCATCACCCAGGACTATCTTCTCTTTGAGTCGGTGGTCGCCTGGATTCCTGCCATCCTCTGTTCTCCCTTGGAGGCCTCTCCTTGTGCTGGGTAGGCTGAGAGTGGCGCTGGCGACTGGTCTAGGTTAGTTGTTGTGTCGATTGAGCGCTGTTGTAAGCTGAGTAGAGATTTGAGCATATATCTGCTCGCTTATCAACTGCATGAGTTGGGCATGGTCAAAGTGACCACTTGCTTTGGTTGGGCACTGGGTCCCACCACATTAGGTTCTTGGGGTCGATGAGGAAGGGTAGAGGATCTCCTATTCTCTTCATTTTTCGATATGGCTCGCCTGCTGTTAACCTTTTTGGTAGTTGTGGACTCAATTTCCCATAGATGGTGCCAAATAATGAGAGTAAAAACTGTTTTGTGCGAGTACTAAGCTGAAACCTAATATGATCGACCAGGTGGCAGGTCGAGAAAAATACTTTGTGATATATTGGGGTCGAGTCCTGCAACCAGTAGCAAATATCAGATTAGATGAGGGCCCTCGACTAAGGCACTCCGACGCTCAAGTCAGTAAGATCAACTAGGAGATAGAGCGGCAGAGTAAATGTTTAGAATGATAATGTGCATACCTTCCTGAAGGCTGGTAATGAGCTATTTATAGCTTTATCAATGGGGTTGATATGTCTATGATGCCCTTCTTATACGAGAAGGGTATTTGTCCTTACTTGAGGACCTTTAAGTCTTTTCCAACTTATGTACTATTCCAGGCAGCACTACCTCCAGCTACTTAGGATAATGTGGTACACTGGAGGCGCGCATTAGCCTGGCGTGGCTGAAAATGTGGTATTGACCGTGGCATGCTGCCAGGCTAGCATTCAATGCGGCTGAGGGATGGTCGGCTCAGTTCAACCTATCTGGTTGAGACAGGTTGTCCTGCGAGATGTTTTTATGGATTCTACTCGACAACACATAACCCTGGTCGATGATGGCATAACTCTGTTGCATTCAAGTCTCTCCGACTGAAGGCTAAGCAAGGCACTTCTGATGGTGGTTGACATTGACCCAGTCGATAGGTCAAGTGTAGCATAGTAAGGTTGAGATACGATCAATAGTGCGGCCGGCCCCAAAAAAGTAATTAGACCATCTTTGATCTGGTCGAGTGTTATTGGTCTGAGCCTGCTGAGCTATCCCATATCAAAGTGCAGCACCTAAAACCAACTGTTAAAATGCTATACAACATCTGTCAAAAATAGAATCTAATGATACTTGGGAATAATTTTGCATTGATTGTGGTAAATTAAGCTAGTAACTGTGCACTATGAAATTAAATTGAAAAAAATAACTTGAAAAAAATAGATAAGCTGCTAAACATCATTTTTAACCACCAAAATATTATATTTTATACCAACCAATTATATTCCAAGTCAAAATATCCTAATGTTTTCATACTAAGACAATACCAAAAAGCCAAAATCTGCCAATGTACACTATTTTCAGATTTACCAACCAAACATCCTAACCATACAGCTAAAATTATACCCTACATGCACCAAAACAACCTACCCCACATTAGCCAAAAGTCACACAAAACCCACAAAAGTCACACCACATGCTCTAACACCACATTAGGAGCTACTTCATCATCTAAATTAGTACACCTAAATAAGTGACACCCTCATCATCACCCCTTTCTTTAGAACCTAAACTCATACATGCACCCTCGTTATCATTCCCTTTCTCAGAATCGAAACATACACCACCCTCATCTGATTCCTTACCCTCAAACCCTACCCCTTCCCTTGCCTCACCTTCAGACCTTTCTTCACCCTCAGAACCTTCCTTAGTCTGTTCATCACCCTCAGACCCTTCAATCATTCAATTATCTAATGTTTGCTGACTTTGAACAATTTGGCCCTGACTATCTATAACTACAACTGGGTTGAATGTTTCTTCAACATACATAGTTATGACATGAGAGTTCTTAAAAATAATTTTTATTTCAGTAACACTATCATCATGATATACTAATCTACAACCATTTTCAAGAGAGCACCCAAGTAGAGTATAGTAGAAGCATGCATTCATTCTTTCCCCCCCACACATTTCATATAACCAATAAAATTCTTTCTTGCTCTTTATGGTGCTTAATTTAAAATTACAGAACACGTGCTTCTTACCTCCTTGATACGTGACAATAGGGTCATTCACAAATCTTCCACCAACCCTGATTTCAAGAAGATGGTCCTGGTCCTCCATTTTGTACAAAAACAAACAATAACTACGTCTCACTATAGGGTTGTTACACAAAAGCAGCAGTTTTGTGGTACATAAACCAAAGCATAAACTCAAAGGGTGATGAGCAATCTTACAGTGATGAGCTATTCATAAGCAACAACAACTTTATTGAGAAGAATTTTACAACAATTTTTTAGTATCTAAAGGGTTAAATTCAGAAATTTCAAACACAACAAACATATAGTAAAAACCCTAACATGCATACATCAAACCCTAATGCAAATAGTTCTAGTGCATAAAACTTCAATAAAATAACTTTTTCTCACAATAACATAGAAAATTTTAAAATTATTGCAAAATATTTGACAAACCTTAATGTACACACATCAAATCCTAATGTAAATAGATCCAGCGTAAAAAACTTGCATAAATCTACTTTTTGTCACAATAGCATAAAAAATAACATGAATATTTCAAAAAAAAATTAAAAAGCCCTAAACCTGCAAAAGAAGATAGCATAATGTGCGCATTCATTACTTACCTCGAATGCTCTCTTTGTAGGGATTTTTCAAAACCGTCAAACCATGTACAATATGCGCACACGTGGGCTTCGTCCACAAATGGACTTTCAAAATGTATGTGCACAGTGATTCGGTTCACAAATGGGCCTTTTGTTCAAAATTTATCCAAGGAATTCACATAAATAATAATCTAGATGCAAATTTAACAGACAAATAAATTTAAAAATGAAAATAAATGTGTGATTTTAGTGTGCGATTGAAGTTAGGGTTTTGGGGGCTCTTAGGAGTGAGACTGTAGAGCAAGAGTTTTTTGGGTTTTCAATCAACCTAAATTCTTCATATTTTAGTATATAAGCAAGGGCAGTCCATACATTTCATAATTCAAATAAAGGCAATAGTCAATTGGGGTGAGTGAGCATTATTAGAAGGAATGAGTGGGGTAATGTGATAATTGAAAAAGTACAGGGTTTTTTTTAACCAATTAAAGACTTTAAGGGGGTTAAATTGTATATAGCCCGTTTCCAAACGGACCAAATTTAATTTCCTTCCCATTCCATTCCCCCCAACCAAACACTCCCCATTCACTCGAGTTCGGACTTTCACGTGTTCAGTTTTTTCGCTCTCACTCTAATCTCGCAGTCATCAGCATTTCTCGTGGTCGACTCAGATCACTGTTATCCGATCCTGTACAAAGATCTATTATATCTCCTATTCAGTAAGCTAGTTTTCCTGAAATTGACGTATAGAAGCATTCGCCCCTTGATCTTGTTGATGTTATAATTCGAAACTGGAAAAATTGGATAGTTTTAGGGTTCTGAATATTGGAATTTACGTTTGTGTTATCCACGCACCCCGATGTATAGCATTTTAAGCTTTTAAGGAGGTTGGTTTGTGTTTTGGATTAGATCTTCTCTGGTTATTCCCATGCAGTTATAAACGGGGCTTGAATTGTGAAGGGAATTTGTTTCAGGTGTTCCTATTAGGGGCTTGGATTGAATTAGGCTTAAATTTTAGCAATGGTAAAGTTTCAACGCTTTCTTTAACGATAATAGTTATTACTATTTTGTTCCAGTGTTATCCTCTGCCTGAAGGGATTTTAAGTGTTGAAGTATTCTCAATTTTTGCTTTCAGAATTATATAATTGGAGCCTTTCAGCCAGCATGCCACATTTCAGTTACATTTTCAGATGGGAAGACAAGGAAGCAGGTTTGTTTTATCCTCTGCCTTGATTTTTGGAATCTCATCAGGTAGCCAGGGATAGGTTTAAGCTGTCTTATCTTTTTACTTTGTCATCTCAATGGATAAATTTTGAAAAATTACACTCTGACAAATCTGAATTGGCTGTTTCTTTTTTCTTTTCTTTTTTTTTTTTTTTTTTTATAATTAAATGACGTCTAGGTGATGGGTTTACGGAACAAATGTTAAAACGATCAATATCTGCATCTAACCTGTGCTTTATTCACTATAGTGGTTAATGTTATATGATTATGTTATTCCTTCCAGTGAATACCTATAGTGTTTAGTGGATGGTGATAGTAAATGTAGGTATTATTTTCTGATAGTGAATCTGAATTCTGATGCTTAACTACAAGTTTTATTGCTTATTGGTGCAACAATTTCTTGTGAGCAATATTGTCAGTATGGTCCTCACAGACTCATCACTTTCACATTGCTAATACCAATGTTGTTATAGGTGCCATTGAAGAAGGAGAATGGTCAAACAGTAATGGTCCCACTCTTTCAAAGTCAAGAAAACATATCTGGGAAGGTATTTTGTGGTGGTATTATTAATACTATCACTATCAGTTAGGTCGGAAGATTGCTTTTAAGTTCGTTTGACTACTCAATCATGGTGATGCACATCATTTGTCCTATTTTCAGATTTCTGTTGAACCAGTTTCAGGGAAGAAGGTGGAACACAACGGAATCAAAGTTGAGCTTCTTGGTCAGATAGGTGTGTGTCTTCTTGGTGTATTCATGTAATTCAGAGATTGCTGGTCCATTTTTTACCTCTACATCGTGTAAGGATTTATATATTGTGGGGTCACTGCATCTTGAGTCAAATTTCTAACTGATCTTCTTCTTGCCTAATCAAAAAGAGAATGACATAATGGGGAAGTTGTGAAAAGTGAAAACAGAAAATTTTAGGAAAAGCATTATTAGTCGCCACTTAACTTTTTGGTTGCTCTAATCTCAACATGAATTCCTATTTGCAGAGATGTACTTTGACAGAGGCAACTTCTATGACTTCACTTCTCTGGGTGAGCACATGCCATTTGGTTTTCTTCTGGAAGTAATATACTAGCTGGCTGTTGCTATATCTCCAGCTTACATATTCAGTCTGCTATTTGTCACGTCTGCAGCTTTTAATATTAATATTACACATAATGCAGATGAATCAATTTTCCTGTCTACTCCAAAATTTCCAATTTAAGCAATCATGCATGTTGTAGTGTATGCCATAATTTCACAAGCTTCTAAGCAGGAATTTTTCTTCCTTTTTGCATGTTTGATGTTTTTGTTATTGTACATGTAGTTCGTGAACTGGATGTTCCTGGAGAAATATATGAAAGGAAAACATTTCCATTTGAATTTTCAACTGTGGAGATGCCATATGAAACATACAATGGGGTAAATGTGCAGCTTAGGTGAGTTACTAATCTAGCATAAATGTTTACAAGAAACACACTTTTGTCTTTGTTGTTCATGTCCTTGAGCAAGAGATCCATGCTTTTTAAGTTTTGCTTTCCGTTTTGGAGAAGCAGATAATGAGTTAGGGAAGAGAATCTAGCCATCTTAGTTGCTTTATGGACTAATGATCATATAGCATCCCAGCAATTGTTGTGTTAACTTCTAAATGTTCCATCAGTATGTTTTTTTCAGATTAGTGTGTCATGTGTGGTTCTTCCTGAAGATGTAAGTTCTTAGTTTTTCTAAGTTTAAAGCACTCAAAATCACTGCTGTTGCAACTCATTGACGTGGATATGTGCACGAATATGGGAAGATTTTGTCCTGGTTTTTGTGTTTTGCTACATGTTCTGGCTTTTGTCTTTTGATATCTCATTGTTCAAGTTTCAGATGTTAAGTATCATCCCAACTTAATGGAAATTTTGTTTGTGTTTCAGGTATGTCCTGAAAGTGACAATAAGTCGGGGTTATGCTGGTAGCATAGTGGAATATCAAGACTTTGTGGTAAATATCATATTCAATTGCCCCATTAAAACATGCAAATTACACTCATGGAATGTCTTCCAAAATTTTGAGGCCCTGACTCACTGTCCCCGCTTCTTCTGAAGCTTATTTAGTTAGTTCATTAATCTAAATGCAGTTTGTAGTATGACAGTATTGAGACAAACTAATTCACCTAGTTAGTTAATTTTGAACCTAGAAAAATTTATGTGTACTATAATTTCCTTAGAAGTGAATCATTACACAACGGTCACAAAAAACTCTGAGAGCTTTATTCTCTTTGCTCTTGCTTTTTATCAAAGAATTTGCTAATCCTTTTTAAATTTACTTAGAGGGGCATCGTCATTGGTGGACTCAGTTAATCTCTGGCAGTTGCAGCTAATTCTTAAAGATATATAATCAGCATTTCTTGACCTATATACTTGGAATTTCGATATATTTATGCTCAACGGGAATTGGCCATTGTGGCAGAAATTAGTTTTCCATTTTCTATATTTTCTTGCTGCAATCCTCTCTTTCCTTTTTTATTTTTTTTTATCTTTTTTTGTTTTGTTGTTGTTGTGGGGTTGGGGGGGGGGGGGGGTGGTGGAGCTGGGTTCTGTTTATTTGAACCTTGGTCTTGTGGTTTCATGAGGTTTTGATCACTTTAGCCTAGTCAAGCACTCAAGCTGATTTAATTATCATTTTGCATGGATCAGGTTCGGAATTATAGCCCTCCTCCATCAATTAACAACAGCATCAAGGTATTTTTGGTGTTTTATTTATCATTCACAATATTGGTAGAGTATCTAATGATCATGCAACTTTGTGAAGAGAAATGATGGAGAGTAGTTTGAAACCATGATTTACATTATGCACCTGTCAAGTTGGGAATTTCTGTGTGCGTGTGTCACTGTGTCTTTTTCGATTCTACTTATATGAAGTACGTTACTAATATTTTGTCTTTTACTTATAGATGGAAGTTGGAATTGAAGACTGCCTTCATATTGAGTTTGAGTACAATAAGAGCAAGTAAGTTACTACATGCTCAATTTTGACTCTGATTTACATGTCTCTGGAATGGAACCAAATTCTGGTTTTTGGAAGGTTGAGTACAAATACCTCCAAATACTAGTGCCTTTGGTTGCTTGTATCTGATACCATATGTTGGGTTACTTTACCCAGCTCCCTTGCAGGACCCTACTTAACTGTAGTCCTGGCTATTTTACGTTGTTGCTTAACTGAACTTTAGAAGTCATATCATCATATTTCTTCTGAAATCTGAAGCACCTGAAAACCCCATCTTTAATCAAATAGTTATTGTTTTAAGATTGTTCTTCCCTCTTATGTTGAAGATTTTTAGATGTGGAATATGATGCCTTGCTGATGGGAATTTTGAATATCCAGGTATCATCTGAAAGACGTTATTATTGGCAAAATATATTTTCTTCTTGTAAGAATCAAGATAAAAAACATGGATCTTGAGATTAGACGTAGAGAATCCACAGGATCAGGGCCGAACACGCATGTTGAGACAGAGACACTTGCAAAGTTTGAACTCATGGATGGTGCTCCAGTAAGAGGTACAATAAGAACTATTCTTTATTTGTCAACATGCTTGTGTAAAATGGCGAATAGACTCGATGCATTTGTTTTTCTTCTCTGTGTCCTTCTGGGTACATGAGATTATCCTCTTCTTTTCCTATTTTCCTTGTTTGGGCTGGTCCTCAGTTTTTACTCAGAAGACAGTTTCACTCAATTGTATCAAGTATGCTCCAACACAATCACCTCTGACTGTTGCCTGTAAGCTCCTAATGGTGCTGTAGTTTGAAGAATAACATGATTTACTTGATGAACGCTTGCTTTGACAGGTGAATCTATTCCAATCAGATTGTTTCTAAGCCCGTATGAGCTAACCCCAACATATCGGAACATCAACAACAAATTTAGTGTGAAATACTACTTGAACCTTGTACTAGTTGATGAAGAGGACCGACGGTATTTCAAGCAACAGGAAATCACAATGTTCCGGCTTGGAGAAACATCCTGATTTAACTTATGATACTATTGATGATTTATTGCCTGCCTTCCTACGCTATGTTAAGTCTTTACATCTTAGGAGTGCCATGTGAGACAGAGATCCTGTTTCTCAGAAAGGACAAGAACAGCTTTGTCTTACTGCTCTTATCAGTTACTCCCATCTTTGATACAAAATACATACAGATGTATAGAGGAAGAATTATATACATGGACTGTGTGCATATCTCTGGCTGATGTTTTGGGATGTGAATCATGAGACATTAATGGTTGCCTTAGCACAGGCAACTGCACTTTGCTAGGATCAAATTCTTCCATATTCTGGCTACTACTTGTTGAGATTTGATTCGAGTCCCTTTAGGTCTTAGGTTTTCTTGGTTTTTCCTATATGGGCTATGGTTTGTCTTTTAGTCCTTAGTTTAATGTTGTTTTCCATGAAGCCTTGCATTTATGTTCTTTTCTTATATAAAATTGGTTAAGGATCATACTGAGGTTCATGTGTAATCATGTTTTCAGGGTGATTAAATTTCCCTGATACAATGGTTTGCCTCTGGATTTCTTTTGAGATTATATAAGCTGGCCTCTGAATGGAGAAATTTGGGGGTTCTTTAACTTCCTCGCGTTCTGACTTTTTGGGAGTATTGTGAATTTCTTTGTACCATTAGTTGGCTTTTTCCTATTGTAGGAGGTATTATTATTCAGTCGGCATACATGATGAAAATTTTGTTCTTATTAACAGGCATCTAAACAAGCATCTAATGAGAGACAAATAAACATTTAAACGAAAGAGATGAGAGAGGAATAAACTGATCTTTTATTTCCTGCAGAATATATTGTTCTATTGGCATATATGGAGATTTTGTTCCTACTAAAAACATCTAAGCCAAGGGAAAGGACCAATTTTTAACGAAGTCTTTAACAAGTGCGATATAGGCTTAAACTTGCTATAATCAAAGGTTAAACGAGTTTCACTATAAAATGAGTCTAGATTTTGGAACTTGTTCATTTCAATTTTATTTTATTTTATTTTTTTTCAATTTGATTTGTCACACAAATATTATATCAATCTCGGCTTAAATCTAAGACAACAAAGTTATCCTTTTTGGTAATTGTACAAATTAATGAGGATAAAAATCATTAAAGAATTTTAATTGCTTCCAAAGTAAGATTGGATTTAAAAATAAACTAACCTCTTACTTTAGTCGTCGGACTGTGCAAGGCACTCCAATTATGTGGGAATATGATATCCTAAATTATTTTAAATTTGATTTGATGCACATTTTAACATTTTATTAGTCATTTGTTTCTTGTTTTCATGCGCCAATCGTGGTGTGACATTGCTTCCAAATTAAGTCGACGTTGTGCATAGCAAAGTCAAGCAATTTAATAATTTCTTATTTAATTTAAAGATTAAAAATATTTTTTTAAATTAAAATGAAACACTAGATTACTTTTGCCGTTATCATTTAAAATTCCATATTAGTACACATATAACAGTCAATGTAAACTAGACACCTCGCATATGAAGATTAAACATGCTTTCACATCTTTTTAATCTAAAATGACCAACAAAAGATGAAATTTTTTAGGGTATTCACAAAAATAAATTCAGTGGAGACATGATAGGCCTATAACTCATAAGATTGCAGCATGCAATTATGAAGTATGGTGTCAAAGGGTTCGAGTTCCTCCTCGCTTACAACCAACCAAAGGAAAGTATCTTTCCCTCTAGGGATAGAAAAACTATAATTGAAATGATGAATCAAAAGTTATAAAATTTCTATAGGCCTTTGAGAGGGCCTTACGTGAGTATTTTAAAAATTATTGAATTCGTGCTTTAGTATATGCCTCTTCGCAAATGTCTTTGACTTGAAGGTGTGATGCTACTTGATCTTATATTAGATTGAAGGAGCTAAAGATTTTAGGATAGTTTATATATTGTTTCCTCCTCTTTCACCTTTTCAAGTGCACTTTTATAAAAGACAGAATTTCTCATCAACGCGTGTTGGTGGAATAATATCTCAATGTAATTGAGTCTTTCTATTTAACGATAAACTTGATCACTATTAAGATGAGTATTTCTTATAATTTTTTTTTAATTAAATTCCTTTTCGCATTCCCAATCATAACTGATTTTGTCTCTTAGTCAAACAGAGGTAGGTCTCAGCTGCTTCCATTTATTAATGGAGTTCCGAATTAATTCATTTGTATTTTATATCATGCAATAATTCCAAACAAGAATATTGCTACATTTCCTCTAGAGAGAAATGGCTATCTGTCGGTACACTTCCAGACTAAGTGACAATAATTTGGTGAGATGGGGTCCTAAATTTGACCCTTGGTAGGTCTTTGTCTACTTGAAATTATTCACTATCAAACCCTATTCTTTTGCACCTGATTTCCAAAGTCTCAATCCATACGCTGCTAACCTCACACCTTCCTCAAAAACACATTAAGACTACATGACATGAAAGATATATATATACACATATATATATATATGTGTGTGTGTGCGTGTGTGTGCTGCATTACATATATCACACAGATTTATTGTTAACAAAGAAAAAGAAACCTTAAACTTTAAAAAAAGTTGAGAGTCAATTTTATAAATCCACTTAATACTAACAATTGGACCCATAGTTTTCTTCTTTCTTTATGGAAATAACAAAGTAGAGGAGCACAATCACGTACTAATATGGGTTCATATAGTATGACAAGTATTTTCACAAAGAGTTTAAGAGATGTGACTCATTAAAGGATATAAATACAATGATTGGAACAGTAAAAAAGAAAGCAAGAGGAGGTTTTTGCCTTTTTAGGCGTGATTATAGAAGTTTTCATCAATCATAATTACAATTATATAAGACGATCCCATCAAAATAATCATACTAAAATACTGATCAAACTAATTACATAAAAATGATTGATTCAAAACTATTATACTGCAAGCTTATAATCTTCTAAGAAGTAGGTAATAGAGTAGGCCAATTCAATTGCTATTTTAGCGAATAAAATTATTAGCCCATGAGAAGAGTTTTCATTGAAGGCTTATGTCTAGGTCCCTTCCTCTAGAAATTAAGGGAAATGTGAGGGTGTGGGTATGACTCCCAAGATCTTCTACGGACTTCAACGTCAATCCCACGTGACATTCTCTTAAGTCCATTGAATTTTTTTGAATGTGCATTAAATTCTTTTCAATGTTGTACAATAACATAAGAATATAGTTTTTTTTGTTTTTTTTTTTGTTCTCGGTTGGAGTTCATAATAAATGATTTTTCTATTTTGCTTTGAAATTCAATGGAAATTTTTTAATATTAAAACAAAAAAATAGGATTTTTTTTAGTAAAAAAAAAATTCTCCCAACTTTCTTTTAATGAAAATAGTAGGCCCAAGCCCATGAAAGATAAGGCCCAAAAAAGCCGGCTGACAGATGGCCCCACAATCCCAATCGAACGGATGATATTCACAGATCACAAAATCCACGTCCCACATATGACATATCCCCCTTGGGCTCGACCACGTACACCAATCCGGCAGTCCGAAATCCGCCACGTGTCGTAGAAGAAACTCCGGCAAACAGACAATCAAACAAAAAGTGAAAACGCAATTACAATCAAACGCCAAGCTCAGAGCACAGGCAAAACCGCGTCCTCACTTGCGCGCTAGATACCAACCCACACACACAGACACACTATAGTGTGTGTATCCGTCTATACATACATTTACGGTTTGTATGTATATTCTGTCCCTTTATAGTGGGATTCGAAAATATCTCAGAGAGAGGTTTCACTTTTGCAGTCTCTGCTTTATCATTTTTTCTCATTTGTCTGAGAGAGGGAAACTTCAATTTTGTTTTTTCCTTTTTTTTGTAGGGGGAAATGGAGTTGTTTTACTATATGGTGTTTGGGGCGTTAGCCGCGGTGGTGGCAGCTTTGGAGCTGAGTAAAAGTAACAAAGATCGGATTAATACTTCTTCAGCTTTCAATTCCTTCAAGAACAATTATTTGCTCGTTTACTCTCTCATGATGGGTAGGTAAAATTGTGAGACGATCCCAGATCTGGGTGCTGTTCGATTTGACAATGTGTGCCTAATTTGAATTGATCAAGTTAAATTTGAGTGGGTATGTTAAGGAAAATGTTGTTTGTTGTTTATTTTTAACGGGAAAATATGTGCAAATTTTCGTAGTATCATAATTAAGCGAAATATTTGTTAGAATTGGGTAGATCCTAGATCCAACCGCAGCGGAGTAAGATGATTTTGTGGAAGTGGGTTGTTTCTTTATTTCAATCTTCTGTAAATTGGAAACAGTGGTGTTTGATCTGGCATTAAATTATGGAATTGAAGTGCTCTAATTGGATCTGAGGGTTGTGAATTTGATTTCATTAATGCATGAGAGATGGATCTAGATCTTAGTTGGATTTGTGTTGGTTTGGTTGAGGTAATGCATGCTGCTGAGAGTGGTTGAATTTTTGATTTGATGGTTTGATGCAATCAGAAGTGAAGTAGATTTCCTTTTTTTTCTTTTGTATTTTCGTTGTGTTATGTGGATACTTCGTTCAGTAGAAATTGTGAAGTGTGAGGAATGTGTGGTCCTCAGATTCAATTATCTTCTATTTTGGTTAGAGAATCACTTGTTTCTGCTTCTGAAACAATAATGGAGGCTCAAAACCTTGGTTCCATGTGTAAGTTATGTTACTTCAGCCATTATGCAGCTTTATAAGAACCGTATCTTTTACTGTATTATACATTGTGCCATTTACAATTTAAAAGGACATCTGCATTTGTGTTATTGTGCCTGTATTCCATACGTTATCTGCTTTTGCATTGCATTTGATTTTCTGCTGTATTTTTTGAAAATTACAAACTAAATTGGCTTAATTGACCGGCTTAATTTTCCATTTTATCCTTCTTTGTTATTTACGTCCAAATAAAATTAGTATTTGAATGAAGGGAAATCAGATTTAAGTTAATGCAATATACATCATACGGTGAATCATTTGTTCACCTCCCTGTCTGAGTTTAGCTTGTTGACACCTGAGTAAGAAAGCTCAATTCCTATGGGAAATTCCACGACCGCAAATCCATTTTCATGTTATTCTTTCTTGCGGTTGCATTTGGCTCTTCATGAAAATTCTCTTTAGTTCTGGGAGATATTTGATAGCAATTCCTGCCTTTGCTGATAATTACTTTCTATGTGGCAAACAGCTGGTGACTGGTTGCAAGGACCATATGTTTACTACCTTTACAGTACTTATGGTTTTGGGAAAGGTGAAATTGGACAGCTATTTATCGCGGGATTTGGGTCTTCCATGTTGTTTGGGACCATTGTTGGATCTATGGCAGACAAACAGTGAGATATCCTCATCGAGTAACTTAGATTTAGTCCTTACTCTCAGATATTCTCTTATTTGAGTTCCATAATGAAATTGTAGGGGTCGGAAGAGAGCATGTGTTACCTACTGCATTACATATATACTAAGTTGCATTACCAAGCATTCTCCTCAATACAAAGTTCTGATGATTGGACGTGTTTTGGGTGGTATTGCGACATCTCTCTTGTTTTCTGCATTTGAGTCATGGCTTGTTGCGGAACACTTCAAGGTGAGCATGCATATAATGGTTACTAACTCAGGTATTTTGTTTGCATATGTGTTAGTTGATAACTTTGGCTATGGGGCCTCATCATGTAGAATTTCCTTTGTGTTTACTAAGCTGAAAATGGTTTGATCTGAGAGCATGCATATAATGGCTGCTAACTTAGGTATTTGCATATGTGTTAGTTGATAACTTCGGCTATGGGGCCTCATCATGTAGAGTTTTTTTTATGTTTAATAAGCTGAAAATGGTTTGATCTGCATTTTGTGTCTCTCAGGAGTTATGATATTGTGGGATATAGCATTTCTGTATTGTTCATTTATTTTCTGTAGACCAACATAGGAACGCAAGCAACTGGTATCTGGATTCAGTATACTCTTTTTCCTTGCTGTTGTGAACTTGAATCTGTTGGTATTATGCATGGAAAGATTGTGTTGGTTAAAATATTCAAGTTTTGCTCAAACTGATAGAATGCAATGTGTCCACATGCACTTGCAGAGGGGTTTTGATCAGCAATGGCTCTCATTAACTTTCTCAAAGGCAATATTCCTTGGCAATGGCCTTGTTGCCATTCTTGCGGGGTTGTTTGGAAATCTGCTAGTTGATTCCTTGAATCTTGGGCCCGTATCTCCCTTTGATGCTGCTGCCATATTTCTGGCTATTGGGATGGCTGTAATATTATCATCTTGGACTGAGAACTATGGGGATCCTTCAGAAAGCAAGGACTTGCTTGCTCAATTCAAGGGCGCAGCTATAGCAATTGCTTCAGGTGCTGCTTAATCTCTTAAATATGCATATCCTAAAGACCATTAAGCAGTTACTAACTGTAAAGAGAAGTAAAAGTTTGCAGTGATAGCTTCCCTCATGAAGATATTCTTAAGCAATGTTTTCTACTTAGCATATTTTCTGCTTCTTTTTCTGGTTCTGCTACGGAGGGCAAAACCTGCCTTTTTTTTCCCCTGTCCCTTGTTTATCTTGATGTCCTCTTAATTGAACCTCATACAATGATACTAATTGTCAGATGAGAAGATTGCATTGCTTGGTGCCATACAGTCGTTGTTTGAAGGTTCGATGTATACATTTGTGTTCCTCTGGACACCTGCTTTGAGTCCAAATGATGAAGAAATTCCCCATGGTTTTATTTTTGCAACTTTCATGTTGGCCTCAATGTTGGGAAGCTCAATCGCAGCTCGCTTATTGGCCCGCAACTCAATTAGAGTGGAGAGCTACATGCAGATTGTATTTGTTATTTCTTCTGCCTCTCTTTTGTTTCCCATATTGACAAATGTACGTCAAGGTTTCACTTTTTTTCATTTCTATTGATTTTGTCTTGGTGAAATATAGCTGACTACTTACTGCTTATTTGCAGTTCTTGGTAATTCCTTCAAATGTGAAAGGGGGCGGCATCTCATTTTCAGGCTGTCTACAACTTCTTGGCTTCTGTACTTTTGAAGCTTGTGTAGGAATTTTCTGGCCGTCCATTATGAAGATGAGATCCCAATACATTCCTGAGGAGGCTAGAAGCACCATCATGAACTTCTTCCGTATCCCACTGAACATCTTTGTTTGCATTGTGCTGTACAATGTATGTTTACTGGATCTTTGCTATATATTTGCTCATGTTTTGTGTATGAACGGCTGCTGGCCTTTAGTTTTTATGACAATTATCTGTTTTTCTCCTTTTTATTTGTGCATCAATTCTCTCAACTTCCTCCACTCAATTTTCTGTTTTGGGCATGCATTGCTGTGGGCATGTATGACAGATTAACTCAAATCAGTCTTCAGAAAATAGGATGTTGACTTGTTTAACTAGTGGATGTGGGCAATACCCATCTTAAAAGATTTGCAATTTTCATGTGCTGATTGATTTCTAGATTTTAACAATTTTTTTTGAATGTTTGTAGGTGACTGCATTCCCCATCACAGTTATGTTTGGTATGTGTTCGATATTCCTCTTTGTGGCCTCCATTCTTCAGAGACGACTATCAGCAATTGGAGATAAGCCAAGTAAGTGAGACGTCACCTATAGTTGACTACATTTTTAAGCCTAATATCATTGAATTTATTTGACTTATAACAAGCAGTGGTCATATCTTCTACGTTCTAAACTGTTTGAAAGTAAGTAATTTGGCATCCTCAAGAAAAGATGCCTGCATTATTCTGATGCATCTATTCCTTTCCCCTCTTTTTTCCAGGGTCAGAAGAATGGACTATGTTGAAGGAGAAACATGGTGAGGTTGAGGCATCGGAAGATGCTTGATCGATTATTTTCCAGTGGAAGATCTTTTGGAGTTTGTTTTGGATCTTCTATTTATTGCCATAATCTGCAGAGAGCATCATCTTGTGTAGTTGAGGATATAATTAATTTATTTGTGACTATCACTGAATTACAGTAAAATTTAGGGGAAAGAAGTAGTGTAAAATGCTGCCATGCGGTAAGGATAGTCATCACATTTTTTTTTCCATCTCTGAAATCTCTCTTTTCCTAATCTAGGGTTCATATCAAGTATCCACAAAGCCCTTGTTTTGTATTTGTTTTTACTCTTTAACTATCTATTCTTACTATAAGAGTGTAATGCGGCAAGCATTCTTTTAACAATTATCATCCATCTCTTTCTTGAATGTCTAGATGATTTTGTATGCACTTGGATCTATAAAATTCCAACTATTTCATTAATTTTTTTTAATTTCTTCCCCCCCCCCCCCCCCCAACCCCAACACACACACACACACACACACACACACACACACACACACACAATTTTCCCACCAATAAAAAAGCTTTGATGGGATTTTTTTTGTCATACATAGCCTCATTTGGTGGGATATCAGTGCTGATAGTTTGTGGGATGAGTTTTTGGATTCCACCAAGGTAAATAACAATACCAATGTGGAGTTAAGGTACTATTGTTTTTATCAATTCCCCCAAAATAAAGCATATCGAACAAGACCTGCCCGCATAAAACTTAGACATAGAAAATAGAAGCACTCAATCATGGACAGAGAAAGAGTTCGATTATCTTTTTCACTGATACTTCATTCCTTATTTTATATTATAGGTCAAGTGTGTAAATTATTTTTCAAAAAACAAATACTTGATTTTGAGTTCATTCACTTCCTTAACTTTCCCCTCTATGTGTCCATGTTGGTCTATTAGAGTACTTTAGCCATTAGTGTTTTTTTCAATCTCTATGCATTTCATCGTTTCATGAGAAATTCTTTGTGCTTCTATCATACTCCCAACTTGGTAGTTTCTATTGTTTGTTCAAAGTTGAGCCCTAAAATTTGACAGTGGTTAAAAAATTACCTATATGAGTTTTACTCACAATCAAAAAATTCAAAATATATAAAAAGTACACACAAAAAAGTAGAAATTGTCAACGAATAAGAACAAATTCGGGCTCTATCTGTCCACCTCCTCATATTGTGCTTGTTGCCAAAGGTGGTGTCCACCTCCCCATATTGTGCTTGTTGCCAAAATACACCTTGTGTGTATAAAACATTGAGCTTCAACTTCTTTACTCATCTTGCATTAGTCAACTAAGTAGCATATTCCCAAAGTCATAATAACCTGATCAATTAGACAATTGATTCTTATCTTATTGATAATTGGTGTTTTGGGGCACCATTTTTGTGCTCTATAACCAATTGTCTGCTTTTCTTGGCACAGAATCTCATAAAAACCTGCACTAGAGGCAAAAAGTGAAACGAGCAGATGTCAACGACGAGAAAGATCTTCTATCCTTTATCAAAAGCAAAGCCCAGATACTGCAATTATTTTGACTTTCTGGCTGTCAGCTATACAACTTGATTAATACAACAGATAAGGGAATATATATATATATATATATATGTTGAGCAATGCTATGAATCATTAGCTAAGTCTTACCTTTCTATTTTTTATTTTTATTTTATTTTTATTCTTTTGCTATTTTTTCTAGTTTTATTAATAAGGAATCATTTTACTGGGACTAGAATCTATTATATCTACGTATAGTGAACTGTCAATTACAAGAAAAAACGTCATGGATTGAAATTCAAAAAAAAGTAGGTACATTGAGCTCTTACATGTCCAACTTATCTTCCATTTTCCTGGTTCTGTCAACAATCAAAAGAATATATTGTGGATTCTTTGATCTTGATCCATAATGCTGACATGACTATGAGTCCAAAAGATAAAATCTGTCCTTGCCCATGAGAGTAGTCTTCCCACGCTCCATAGTCCATATCTTTTTCCTCATGAGTCGCGCCTGGTTAGTTTTGAAATCGAAATGTGACTTGCAATTTGAGTTATTCATGGATTACATATAGCATCATCTCGATGAGCTATTAAGGTTTGACATGATAGGTCTACATTATTCATCCATTATAAATACCCCCATTCATTAGATGACAAGTAAACTTTCAATTTGCAATTCTCTCGAGCTACAATGCTTATTCACTTAAGCTTGGTGATTTTTGAGAAATCATTCTTACGACTGTGATCCGAGGCCGGGCAAATATGGAACTCTTACGGATCTATTTATATTTTTCTTTCTTAATGTGTAGTAGAACTATGAATTCTGTGCCCAAAAACACAAAAAAAAAAGCATCAGAGAAACGTTGGGATAGTCCCAATTATACTCCTCGTATGCTTAAATCAGGTAGTTAAAGAGGTCGCATGCAATTCAAATCGTATGTTGTAATATAAGGAATATTGAGAGTCTAAAGAGTGTAACTTGTTTGAAGATGAAAGTGAAAATATTTATAGGTTGCTTCCTATATAGACATGTCAAGGTAAGAATGAGAAAGATCTCGCCACGTGTCTTACCATTGGATTGTCTAGATGCAACCTTATAAAAACTTCCACTTTCATTTTCAAACAAGTTACACTCTTTAAACTCTCAATATTCCTTATGTTACAACCTACGCTTTGTATTGCTTGCGACTAGGGGTGTAAATGAGATGAGACTGTTCGCGAACAGTTCGGGCTCGGCTTAATGAAAGCTCGAATTCAACTCGAACTTAAACGAGCCAAGCCGAGACGAGCCCAAGCTCATCAGTCAAGCAAGCTGAGCCAAGTTCAATAGTATTCGGCTCGACAGGCTCGCGAGCCTAAACGAGCTTTTTATAATAATAATAATAATAATTGATATGGGATAGCCCAAGTGGCTCGGCCCAAACTACGATGGCCCAAAGACGCAGCGCCAAGCCCATCTTACATCCGAGGCCCATGGGTGCGATCAACCCATGTCGACTTCGGTGTTCGACGGCGTGTCCAATACGTTGTCAAGTCGATCTTCCCCTCGACCAGAGAGGTCGGAATAACATAGTACCATCTCTGCCGCATTAAATGTACTGACAGGTGGCATGCCTCCACATTAATGGCGCATGCCGCCCCATCACCGCCTGACGCAGCAGACACTTCAACAATGTACTACCTTATCCCTCGAACTTGGGAAGACAGCCACCTGGTATAGTACAGAGATGGGAGATAACTAATTTCCCCTCATGCAAGACAAGGGCCCTCTCTACACATCAAGGGCATCTCAGACAAATCTCCAAAGAGAGAAGGCTATAAATACCCCCACTCTAGCCTTTCAAATGTATGCTCTCATATATACAAAAAGTCCATACTATGCTGCTCTCATCATCTGGTCGACTTGTATTGACTTGAGCGTCGGAGCACCTTAGCCGAGGGCTCCTTGGCTAGCCTGACGTTTGCTAAGTGATTACAAGATTCAACCCGTCTATAACCAAGAATCGACCATAGAGGTCGAACCTCATCGAGACATCTCTTTGATCCACCTTCTGACGGATCGAACCCTCATCAATAATAATATGGTGTTTGTTATTATAAATTTTGTTTCAAGCCTAAACGGGCTCGAGCTCATCTAAGTTTATACGAATCGAGCCTTAACGAGCCGAGACCGACCCTACTTGCAACCTCATTCAATTACCCAACTCAAACATCAGAATTTAGAAGCATATAGTTAGAATCTTTCCAATGTTCCTTTTGACGTTCTTTTTGTGTTTCAAGGCTTAGTACCCATAGTTTACTACTTACTAGGAGAGAGAACATAAATAAATTGGTATGAGGTTTCATATTTGACCAACCCCGAATCAGACCCTAATCCTATGGTGTCTCAAATTTAGAGCCCAAGTCCAACTCAGTCAAGAATGATCCACAACGCGACGGGGCCGACAACAAACAGAATGCATCTAGATAAGACTAACTGGCCAACCCCAAGCAGATGCCCTGTCCTAATCTGGGAATAGCATCCTTGTTTGCTAGAACTAAACACATTTTTTCAGCTTTGAAAAACATGACCTAATTCCTATATATAATGAGGCGGGAGAAGCACTATTTGCATGATCCACATAAGCATTTCCCCTCCATTCTTAGAAGAAGTGATCCTGAGAAGTAGACACGGTGTGATATTGCTTTCGGCTCAGCCCCATTTGCTGCATTCAGATAAAGGAGTTTTGTGGGATGAGCCGAATCAATATCACTCTTGTATGCTTTCTCTGAAGACAAGTTTCTTGTGCATCGAACAATTGATCAGACAACAAAAACAAGAACTTGGAGGCTATAAAACAATGGAAATCAGAGCTATACTCCTCTTTCCCTTCTTGTTTTCCTTTTCTTATTTTTCTGAATATTAATTTGTTTTTTGTTGGAGCATATGTGGGAACTCAATCATGTGTCTCGCTTTTGCTATGGTTCCTGTAGATTCGCCTAATTAACAAGCCACTGCTTATGAGTTGCTGGCTTATTTTTCAATGAGCAAGCAACCCAACTCTAACTCTTCTCACTACTTGACATCTTATATTTTCATATTCTATTTTACTCTCCGATGAGGGCTAACCCTTTTCTTATGGTACTAATTTGCTGTCTGTCATCCAAAAAGTGTTCTTTAGTCTCTCGTTTGATAGCTTGTGATGATATTAAGTGTTGTTCTGTATAAGAGAAATTAAAGATTTTTAAATAATTTATAAGTTGCTTACATCTCTCAAACTCTGTGCTAATGCTCACATTTCTCTGCCATCTAACTAAACACCTTTTAAAAAAACTTCTTGCTAATGCGTGAAAATCGAATAATACAGTATTGCATCTACATGAATGATAGCTATGAAGCTTCAGCAATATAGATGAGGTTTATATCTGGTGTGGTATAGGAAAATTCGCTCTTGATTCGAATCTAAATGTCTTATGGTACTTGCTCTAATTCAAATCATGTGCTCAACAACAAATTATTAGGGACATCAGTATGTCCCCTGGCAAAAGCCCTCGACGCTCAAATCAATATTCGATAGAAAAAGAAAAAAAAATCTGCAGAGAGAATTATGGAGAACTTAAAGACAAAGATTGTATCTACAATCTTATAATGTGAAATATTTATAATGAAGAGTCGTATAGTTTGATTGAATTCAGATGTCTTTCAATTGTTGGAGTCTGATCCTCTAAAATTTCATAGAACCAAAGAGTAAATATGAATTTCAATTTATGACCATATTATGTATTTATCATAAAAAAATAAGAATGAGCTTTCATTAAATGCCCATTTATTTATCCCGTATCGTATCTTTATCCTAGCAAGCAACTTAAACACCAAGTACTATGAAAGCGGTTGAATATCAATCGCATCAATTGCAATTTAAATATGAAATATCTTCCAAGAAGAGAGAACTATTGCATACCGTACTTTTTTCGCTTATCTTTTGGCTAAACCAACTTCTCCATGCCTTTTGCTAAAGTCGCTAGATAGGAGGACAAAGTCGCATAACACTGATAATGGGCCGCCGGCCGTTTTGGCGCCCTATTACGCGCAATAGCCAAAAGCCACGTCGCCCGTTTACTCGACCGTTGACTCCATGGACTCCAAATAAAACTCTCCTCCTCCTATATCACTCACCTTCTTGACATAATTTTTCCAAGAAAACTCGTTCTCTGAGAAGACCACGTATAAGACTGTTTCTATCCAAAAACCCAGTTCGATGGCTGCATTTTTCCGGGAAATCTTGAGGACCCAATTCCCAGAGGCAAGATTGTAGACGTACTGCGCCAAAAACAGGTAGCTGTTTCTGTTCTCTTTTTTTGTACATAATATATAATTGCTTTTTGTTGTGTCCAGGATTTCTTTTTGTGTTCATTCTGTTGCAGTTTTGGTTCTGATCAGCTTTGGGTTTCAATTATTGGCACTTGGTTTTAGTTCTAGCCTCATCTTAAGTTTTTCTTATAACTTTCTGGTATGATCTTGATGCTGAGAAATGTTTTAAGTTCGAGGGTTATAATTTTAAATGATGCATAAATGAATCAGCAGTCGTACCAGGTTATTTCTTTTGTCTGTTGTTTACGTTGATAATTGAATGATAGATCATCTGTTGTCCAAGTGGATTTAATTATCCCGGAAGATTTCTTAAGGCAAAAGTGTATCGAACCAGATTCACCTAGAGTTTAAACAAATCGAGCCAGCTTGCAAATCGAGATGGTCGAAAAAGTTGTTTTGAACTAGGTTTATTTAGGGAACAAATAAGTCGAGCCGACTTGTGACTCGAGGTTATCAAGCTAGTGGACTCAATTTCGACCTATACCTCGAATAATCTTGAACAGTTTGAATCTTACGATGGTTTATAATGCGTACGATGAATTCATGCATGTTAGAATTTATAAACTTGGATTATTAACTTTTTTTGTCTGTTTATTTAATTATAAATTTCGAGTAGTTCAAAGTTCAATTGAGAATTCAAGTTTAATCAAGCCAAACCAAATATAACTTGACATTTCACTCGGTCGAACTTGAGTTGAAAATCAGTCTTGGCAAAATTTGAATTTAATAAATATGTTTTGAGCTCAAACTCGAGTTTGAATTATTTTCCCTAAACTCGACTTGATGTGAGTGAAACATGCTATTAACGTTATCACAAGCTCGTGGAGCTAGTCCGACAATGAAAATTTTGGATCCGTAGAAATTGTTTTATAAGGTTGATTGGTAATTGATTGGTTTTAAAATGTATGTCCTAAGACATAGTATGAAAGATCAGTTCAGATCCTCTATTCCACTTTAGTGAAGCTAAAGCCAGACCCAAGAGTTATTTCACGTATGTTACTTCTCTGATCTTTGCTCCAATAAGTATGAGTAAATGAATATCTACTAAACAAAATGTGCTCTAAATGTGGTGCAGGCCCTTGAGCAGAAACTAAAGAGTGGATAAAGCAGCTTCAAGTTCACTAGTCTATGAGCATAAATGGAAAACCATGTGGCTTCGGAAAGTCTTCTTGATACTGCTCAATCCATATTTGAAGCGGTAGTTATTGCAAGAGAAGTCCTCATTCAGAAGGAGAATTTCAAGAAGTTCTCATCTTTCTTGGAGAGAATAGCATTCTTCTTGCAAGAGTTGTCCAAATTCGAAGTGAAAAACTTTGACAGGACAAATAGAGCTCTTGAGAATCTTAAAGTGGAGATAAAATTTGCTAAGCAACTGGCTTCACAGTGCAGCAATGGGAACAAAATTTATCTCTTCTTAAGCTGTAAGAGGATTGTAGAGGACTTAGAGAACTGTACTAAGAATATTAGTCGGGCTATGAGTTTCTTTACTGTTGTATCCTCAGATGTCTCGTCCGAAACAAATGACTGGCTTATGAAGCTGTGTGAGAATATGGCAAATGCTCGATATCAGGTTTCTGCAGTGGAGGAACAAATTTTGCAAATAATAGAAACAGGAATAGAAGACAGGAACAACGATCGATCTTTTGCAAGTAATCTGTTTGTTTCTATTGCTGAATCTGTTGGAATCTCAACCGAACAGTCTGAACTCAAGACACAATTTGAAAATTTTAAGAATGAAATGGAGAGGATTGGATCTAGGGCAGAGGTTTTGAGGATGGAACAGATCATTCTACTACTTGGTAATGCTGATATAGTAACAACTCCAAAGGAGAAGGAGATGAGGTACTTTACCAAACGTAACTCTCTTGGGAGACAGCTTCTAGAACCTCTCCCGTCATTCTATTGTCCGATAACTGCAGATGTGATGGTGGATCCTGTGGAGACATTGTCCGGGCAGACATTTGATAGGGCAGCAATTGAAAAGTGGTTAGCAGAAGGGAATAACCTCTGCCCGTTGACCAAAACTCCCTTGAGCAGATCATCTCTCCGGCCCAACAAAACCCTTCGACAGTCCATTGAAGAGTGGAAAAACCGAAACACCATGATCAGCATAGCCTCCATGAAACCTGAAATCCAGTCAAGTGATGAGCAAGAAATCCTTCATTCTCTAATGAAACTTCGTGATTTATCTGAAAAAAGTGAGCTGCATAGAGAATGGATAGTTATAGAGGATTATATACCAATCATAACAGGTCTTCTTTCTGCAAAAAATAGAGAAATAAGAGTGCATGCTTTGGCAATTCTTTACTGCCTTGCAAAGGATGGTGATGATAACAAGGTGTGTTTCTTAACCAATGCTCTCTTCCCATGGTTGCTTTAGTATTAGAATAACAACAACAAAGCTTATAATAAAATAATTTTATTTGTGATTTCAAAAGTCTCTTATAATTTATAATCCATAATAATTTTCGCATACAGAACCATAAATGCTTGTATTTGAGTTGCATCTATATCATTAGACCTTTCTCTTAGAGTTAAATTATTACTCTTCGACTTGTACATCTACTGGACATCCCACTATCACTACTAGTTCTACATTTCTCAAAAAACGCACCTAAATACCTCTCGCTACTCTCACTTAAGATGGATGTATCAATACAGATTTGATACTGAAGATAACTATCAATGTCTCTAGTCATGTGATTATTCTAATTAGATTAAATATTGTACATTAACAATTGTATATGGAACCATCACTCCAATCTTCACTTATAGATGCATTATTCATGTAACTAGAATTGCGATAACTAGATAGTTCGCTCAGAAAAGAATGATTCTTGCCAAATTTAGATCAAATTTTACTGAAATTTAACACGAACTACCTATTATATCAAGATTACTTCAGCAAAAGTTCCTGTCACTTCCCATTCCTGCTATTTTCGGACAAAGGAAAGATGATTTATTTTACATGATTCTTATTATATCACAACTGACTTGTGTCAGGAGAGGATTGCTGAAGTAAACGACAGCAGCATCACTTACATTGTTCGTTCACTTGCACGTAATGTTGAAGAGAGTATGATGGCTTTGCAATTGCTTTTGGAACTATCAAGAAGTATACATGTTAGGGGCATGATTGGGAGGGCACAGGGTTGCATACTTCTGCTTGTCACTTTAGCAAGCAGTGATGATGCTCAAGCTTCACAATACGCCCAAGAAGCTCTGGCTAGTCTTGCATACCTTGATCAGAATGTTATACAGATGGCAAGGGCAAAATTCTTCAAACCTTTGTTGCAGCGTCTGTGTGAAGGTATAGCTTCAACCTTCTCTTGCTACCTGCTGGAATCAATTAAATATATATTTATAATATATATATATATATATAACACTAAAAAGCGGTAAAACTATTAGTTTCTGACATCATGGTCATATAATCCATAGGGATTGGACACCCTTATTCCAGGATCATACAAGGTTTTTACACGAAATGCACCAAAACCAAAGCAAGCCACCATGGAGAAAAGTAAATGAATTCGAAAGATTTGGGCAAAACCAAAGAAGGTTTTCCAGTACATCACATAATATCTCTAGATCCCAATAGACCAAATGCCAGATAGTTGCCCTAAAACACAATATGTGCCCCAAAATCGTTATAGTCTCTCATGTGATAGTCCAACCTCCCCATGAATTGCTTATTCCCAATCACCTTAGGAACAATGTCAGATGGCAAGTTGCAGCATATGGAAATTTCACTTGGATATAGCAAAATTTAGCACATTTCTTATGATGGTTTGGCTTCAAACTAAAGATATAATTGGATGGTTGTGATTGTACAGGACCAGTAGACATTCAAATGAAGATGGCAGACACCTTGGCTGATATTGAGTTGACTGATCATAATAAGCTTTGCCTTTCTAGAGATGGGGTACTAAAGCCACTTCTTCAGATGCTCCAGCATGGTGATGTGAAGGTTAAGGCACTAGCTGTTAAAGCTCTACAAAACCTCTCAGGAGTAGCACCAACTGCACTTCAATTGATCCAAGAAGGAGCAAAAGACCCACTGTTTGAACTTCTCTTTTCCCACACTTTATCATCACCTAAACTGCGTGAACACGCGGCAAAAACTGTAATGCACTTGGCCATTTCTACAACGTCCCCTGAAGCTTCTGAGGATCAGATTTCACTTCTGGAAACTGAAGAAGATATTTTCAAACTATTTTCACTCATTTCATACAGTGGATTGGATATGCAAGAAATGCTCCTACTCACCTTCCATGCCATGTGCAAATCGCCTTCTGGTCTTAACATCAGGACTTACTTGAGACAGGTAGAGATCCTTTGTGATATTGGAGTCGATAAATATTCAATATGATTAGTAATCTTCTTTCTGTTTTGTCATTCATCAGATCTCTGCTGTTAAAGTACTGGTCCAATTATGTGAACTTGACGACCTTGTTGTGAGGGAAAATGCCGTGAAATTGTTCTATTATCTGACAGAAGACGGTGATCATCCAACCTTCCTGGAACATGTGAATAAGAAATGTATTACTACTCTTGTCAAAATCATCAGAACTTCAAGCAATGAAGAGGAGAAAGCTGCTGCCATGGGCATAATCTCTCATCTCCCTCACAATTTTCAGATTTCTCAGCTACTTTTAGACTCTGGGGCACTTGAAGTCACCTTTGATTGTCTCTCTTCACAAGAAAGGGAAGTTATGGAGAAAGCTGCTGAAGCCCTTTGTCGTTTCACTGTCTCATCAAATCTTGAATGGCAAAAAAGAGTGGCTTCAGCCGGCATGATCCCTATTCTGGTGAAACTACTGTCCTCTGGAACTCCTTTCACTAAACAAAATGCAGCCATTTCACTCAAGCAGCTCTCAGAAAGTTCTAGCAATTTGAGCTTACCAGTGAAAAGAAGTTGTTTTCTGGGCTGCAGCTGCTTCTTCACCCCACCTGAAAACAGCCGCTGTCCCTTGCACTTTGGCATTTGTAGCATCGAGTCATCATTCTGCCTTCTGGAGGCTGAAGCTGTGGAGCCCCTTGTGGTGCTACTGGGAGAGGCCGATGCTAATGCTTGTGAAGCTTCTTTGGACGCGATCTTGACCTTGATTGATGGTATGCAACTGCAAAACGGCTGCAAGGTTCTTGAGGAAGCCGGTGCTATAACTCCAATTATCAAGATTTTGAATTCGACTTCCACCACTCTGCAGGAAAAAGCATTAGGAGCTTTGCAAAGGATATTTAGACTATTGGAATTCAAAATGAAGTATGGGAAATCAGCTCAGATACCACTAGTAGATATCACTCAAAGAGGGAGCAGTAATGCAAAGTCTTTGGCTGCCAAAATACTGGCTCAGTTGAATGTATTGCATGAGCAGTCTTCTTTTTTCAGTGGAGCTGTATGAAATAATCAAGTTTTCTTGTTTATAAATGGTTTACAGATTCAATTAGGATTTAATTTTTTTTTTTTAAATAATTATAGGTTTGGATTCAGGTACAGAGTTAAATTACAGAATTGGAAATGCTTTATATGGGATCGCACTATTTGATTTGTATATGATAAATATATTAGTTCATCATCTCTATATCTTGTGGTGCAGTTGATAAATAGTATTAACATGTTTGTTACAGTTTTTTCACATGTCAAGTAGATGTAATTTTATCTGACAATTTCTTATTTTAACGAGAAACTACATTTGAATATTACTTTCTGAAATGTAATTGTTTCATATCCAAATTCAATCCAGTTAAATCATTTCCCAAGCAAACCAATTAAATTATTTAGGGGATGTTGGGGATGCTTCCTAGAACTTTGGATTTTAAAAAAAAATAAAAATTATAGAACAAATTATAAAGAAAGTTATAGTAGAAATTGACAGCGTTTGATAATTATAAAGAAAGTTGTAGTAAAACATAATAATTACTTTTAACTTTACATTTTTCATTTTTTTACTTTATTCTATTTTATTTGCTTAACTCAACGTAGAAGTACCACTTTCGAATCGCTTTAAAACAATTAAAATTCAACTAAAAACTAAAAAGCATTTAACCACCGGCCCGAAATGAGAGCCCCATTTCAAATATCCATGAACTTGAAACATACAACTCCCTCTCTTTATCATCCCCAAAGTGTAAATAGACTCGCTATATATTTCCATACATATTCAACATTTCCGCTTTTGTTCCCTTGATAATGCAAATATTTCCAAACATAAAACTATTTCAAAACATTAAACACTTAGAAAATATCAATTCCAGTCACAATCCAGCCTCCATGTGTGTGTGTGTGTGTGCGCGCGTGAAGATCTAAGACCAATATACATTGATTGAAAAGATACAATATCCAAAACAACGTTGCATTTTCTCGTAGTCACATGTATCAAGAGGTACACACTGAATCATACTTGCCGAAGCTTCAAATATCATGTCTGAGGCTGCCTTCACCTAGTGTTAGCTTAGCACGTGTAAAGTAGACATTGAAAAAGAAAAAGAAAAGAAAAGAAGAGAAACAAAAAAAGACATTAATCAATCTAACAACTTGACATGCATTAGTGACAGCATTAATGCCAATTTGCTATGAACAACAGAGATTAACTGGGAACAATACAAATGAAAACCATATATTATCATTGATCACCTGTCTTGCACAGAGAAAATTTACAAAGTTAGAAAAGAGGACTGAAAGAGAAGATATATAATTCATTCTACAAACCTCATCCTTCAAAAGAAACGATTATTTTCCTACCAATTCTTCGTCCCAATATGCTAACCTTTCTTGTGTCACTCCACCTGCACTCGCTCGTCTAATAATCTGTTTGCCCTTCCCTCACTTATCTTTGGTAGCACGCATTGCAATACACCACTGTTAGTATAGGCTAAGAAACTTCATTCATCCCTATTAATACTTTGGCCGACAGAGATCATTCTGCTTTATTAAGAAATTTCACCTTCCCTACTTAAAGCTCTCTCTTAAAGAAGCATTAGGAGTACCATTCTGCTCCATTTACAACTGAAACTATATTCCCAGAACACCTTAAACATACCAAATGGCGTGCTCGATGTATAGGTTGAAATAATAATGATGCATTACAAGCAAATACCTATCATAAAGCCTTTCAACCGGAGAAAACCAATTAATTCATATTCTGCTCCGAATGCCCAGTAAAATGAACACCAAATTCCATAATGCTAGACAAAGCAAATGGCAGATATGCAGGAGTAACAGTGGGATGCAAGCAAATATAACCCAGCATAAAGGCCTTCACTAGAAGTTTATCAAGGTTCAAACTTCCAAATTCCATGCACAAATTTGAATGGTATGTTTAGCATATGATAAGAGGCAATAACTATTCACCACAAGGGAACATAACCTGAGAGGTTTAGTCACAGGACAAGTAGACAGGATAAGGGCGTCGAACCTCCATATTTACATAGAATCGCAAGTAGTTGTGCTAGGCATAGGTGTTATTACTTCCTGCTAGGTCAAGAATCTGCATAGTCCAAGTTTTAATCTGAGGATCGCTTAGGGCGAAAACAGCAACATCATGTAAATTATTGTCAGAACCTAAAAAGTGGGAATTACTATTACAAGATTAAACACAAGAAGAAAGAGGGATGTCTGGGCTATGGCCAGCTGCAGGAATGGTGCATCATGATATGTGTCTGGAGGTGACAACTAACTATACCAAGATAATAATAAAACACATCAACAAATGCCTGTCCAACAATTCGGCCCCCTTTCGAATGTCGTCTTGGTTTTGTAGGATGAAAACCAACCCAGAAAAAGCCAAATGCCCGCTGATGTGGGCATATAGCCATTTGTGGAGACATTCAACTTCAGGACTAAGTATGAAATGGGACTGTGACACAATTAGTTTAAGATGAAAAAGACGTGTTTTAGAAAAAAAGAAATCGTTCTAGGATTATCATTTCAAATATGTGGAGATAGTACTCATCACTCCCAAAAGCAAGCAAGATACACAAACAGCATGAAACTAGAAAAAGTTACAGATTGCGTTAGGTCCTAATAAATGCATGGCAGGGTGTTATTTAAATAAGAGGTTTTTAATTTCCTGTCTGCAGAACAATATACCAAAGACTAGACGGAGACACAAAGGTAAAACCGCATTCATATTAAGCATACATATCCCACAAGAGTTACATGCAGAATAGCAGAAATTCACTCAAATAATTTAAGGAAAATTTTGTAACCCAATAAACAGAGGGCAAGAATCCGGATGGCAGCTCTGCCTACCACGCTTAACTACATCAAGCTGGATGGGAAAGGAAGTGAGCACAACTATCATTTGAAAACAAAGACATCGTTGCGCAAACATAATGATAATCTTACACTGAACACTATTAATCCAGCATTCCTAGGAGGTAGCCTCCAAATTACTAGCATTTAATACAAAGGAGTTTCAAATATGGTGACAACACTGTAGTCTAGTATGGGAGACAGAAACTAAAAAAGGGAGAGGTTAAGGCAAAAAGCCCATAAGCAGATATGCCTTCCTCCATTTGACATAAACCCACTGGGACCTAGGCAAAGCATCCGCAAATATTTCATGAAACTCCAAGGCTGCGATACACACAACTCGTAAATCTCCTCACTCGGTGGGTCCTACAGAGAAGCGTTGTTTCACGTTCAGAGAAATTTATTGACCATCGTTGATTGTCAGTAAAACCTAAATGGCCATTAACAATAAATGGTCAAACGTGCATAGATAGCATTTATCACCTGTCAAACCAAAATCTCAACGTTTTCCACGATGCCCGCCTCCTGACCTTGCACCAGGATAGCGAGCAAATTGGAGCCTTAGGTGCGCTGAGTCTCGGTCGTGCTCATCAAATTTATAACCTGCAAGATTTAGCTAGACTATTTTATGGTGCCAACTGGCGTCGCTTCGAATTACGTTGGAAAACCAGGAATCTCAGAGAACAGGTGGTGTCGGATTCCAATTGTCGCTTAATACACCTTACTTCTTGAACCATGTCCAGTTAAGCAATTAAACCGTTATATACAATGGAATCCAATACATCACAGGTGCTGGAATAATATGATTCCTTTTCAAAAGGTATAGTGGCAGTTCAAACAAGACACAAGGAAACAAGTCTATATTAACTGAATAAATTACTATACAGCAAAATAAATAATGAGATAGACACCATATACCACTTCATTTGACTGATGAATCGTATGTAATCCCGGATCATAGTTCAGCTAAATTTGTGATGCTTGAATGACCATTAATTTGTGATATTGGAGTCACAGTGTGCATGTTTGTTGCAACATAATGCAATAACTTGATGCAGGATTGAGATGAAATTTTAGACCTAGAGTATTTGAATCTAATTATCTTTTCTAAAGAAGTTTTCATTTTTCAATTTGTAATGGAAACAGGTTTCTATTTACTTATTTAGTGAGAAGCAGCAACATAACAATGTTCATATCACATTAGTAACTTGAGAAATATGACTCGAGGTAGTATTTTGTTACTAAATGAAGACTATAATTTTTGTTCGCAGGCAAAACATTGACATCATTTATTGTGAAGTTGTAAAGCCAAAGTGGTGATAGGCGCATGTGCACCACTCGGTATTAAAATATCGAAATCATCAAATACAAGATCCGTAAGTCCAACAAAGCAAGCCAAGTTCCACGATGCCAAACCCAGGAAACACAGATTTTTCGCAAGAAATGTTAAGAACCAAGTCCAGGCAACTCCCTTTTGTTGGTGCTTTTATGGAACGGTAACAGACAATATTTACTGCTGGGCTCAACCAAAACCAGCATAAGCATCACCTCCATCTAGATACCATGAAACATCTGGTTTCTCCGAAGAGAAAAAGAGGAAATCGCAACCAAACACATAAAGGTGGAGGCATGAACAGTGTTCTAGATGCCCACAGCCAACTTGGAAAGGTGATCTCGATTTCTAAGTTGATTATCTGGTACCAGGTAATACAGAACACTATACTTTCTAGAGAATGCTCTTCATTAGATGAAAAGAGTTACAGAGTGAATTGAACACTTCAAATCAAGATTCTTCTTTAACTTACCAAAATAGAAACTCCAATTCAATAATGTACAGGCCTAGAACTCCTTCAAATTCTAGACTTAAGTCTCAAAATAATCATGACATCTCATTAGCGTTACAGAATTTAACCCTTCAATGCTTTCTCTTTAGCTTGACCTACCCTTATAAGAGCACATAGAAAAATCAGAAATTGTCCATACTCTGTAAGAAAGAGTCAGAATAATCATGCAAACAATAGAGAAATTCCTACCTCCCAATGTGCCTCTACTTCTTAAGACCAAAGAGCAGAGTAGGAAGGATGAGTGTGCTATTTCTTTGCAGACTTGTGTTTAGTTTCATATGTGGCAATGCCAACAAGATCTCTTCTTAATTGGGGGAAGAATCCAAATGTATCAAATCTTATGAGAACATACCAAGAGAGGAGTGTGCAGTCATGCAAATGATGGTTTTATATAGCTAATATGACTCACCCGTGCTTTCAGTCTATTCAAATAGAACTGAATGTTGTATGGACAAATAGGTCATTGTGCCAAGTTTTTCGAAGAAGACATGATATCCCGCAGACCCTTTAAATACCATCCCATCCCATCCCCCAAAAGATAAAAGAAATCCTTTGTTCCCGTAGAATGGACATAGATACTAACTATCACACATAATACATTGATTCTAAACCGAGGACTACTCCTTTTACGACTTTGCACTCATGAACCATAGAAATAATTCCCAACTAATCTATTAAGGAAACAAAAAGGACCATCAACCAAAGCCCATCTGAGTCGAAAATACTTATATATTGGACATAAGAAGGAATCATGGGCCAATCTTACCTTGTAAAGCATCCATTGCTGTGGCGGCATGAGCTGGACTCTGAAAATCAACAAAGCAAAGAACCAGCGGATCACCCCCAGGCTGGACAGATCAATTTCAACAAATATCATTAGAATGAACAACTATGCCATACATGTAAAATCCACGGTAACACTGTATAATCAAAAAATCCTTACATGTCTTGATTCTTTAGTTATGAGCCTTACTTCCTTATAGCCTACGAATGGGCGAAATATGTCTGCAATCCATTGTAAAGGAACAAAACTAGTATTTTTTAAATATGAGAATACATATAAAACCAGAAAGGATACGAGAAACTTCCCTGCGAGTGCAATTCGCAGGCAAGCCCTCCACAAACAATGTGCTGCTAGCATCAGGAGGAAGTGGAATTTCAGGCCGCCCCCCCACTCCAATAGGCCGGATTTTTGCAGCCACTACTGGATCTGGTCCTCCCATTGCCATGACACGTGGTGGATCATCAACATGATGTCCACTGAGTCCACTACTCATAGATCTTCCGGAGTCACCACCATATGATGGCGTTTGCTGGTAATTGAACCACTATGTTTAAGCATCCACATAGAATAGAGGTTCGAAAAATGAAGAAATCTAGCACCACAAATTTGAAAAGAAAAGACAAAAGTGAATACCGCGCTGCGCAGGTAGCGATCATATGATGCATTAATGGAGTCAGTATCTCTAATGACACGCAATCCTGCCCTATCGTCCTCACGGGCATAGTAGCTGGGCATGTCATGGCCAGTGGGCATCTCTACATAATCAAGTTAAACCAAATAAGAAACCAATAAAGGGAAAAACCTGTAAACACTACATACGCATCTGAAATTATCAACTGAAAACCTTAAGCAAAAAGCATGTACCCTCATCTGCCAACACATGAGAATCACTATGCAAACGGTAACACCTGTAACCCCAACATGCTAGTGTCACTTGTAACCATGCATTTTCGCATGGTACACAGGGACATTTTGGCAAAAAACTTAATAAGTCAATTAAGAGCACAGAATCACGGCAGAAGCATTAGAGATTACAATTTATCCATTAATTTAAAACACATTCCTACATGTTTATACGTAAAAGGACTTAATTAAGGGTAAACATCTCAGCCAACTAAAGCAAATAAAGCTAAACAAAATCAAATATCATAACATCACCATTTCTTCAAGGCAACATTCTCATAAAACTCTGACTCAGCCTGAAACCCAATTTCACATATACCCACAGGCACAAAAAGCAACAAAAATCAAACCCTAACCCTCCCACCCACATCAAAAAAAAAAAATTAAATAAATAAATAAATTGCAGGACTCGCATCATACAAATATCCATTGAAGAGACATGGGGGAAGAAAAAAAACAAAAAAAACAAAAAGGAAGAAGAAGAAGATAATCACCATAGTCAGAACGTGGTCGTTTCACCAAATGAGAAGGAAGCGCCGCCGGCTGCTGCCTACCCTCGCCGTACCTCCAATAAGCATCCCCCATTTTTATCCTCCAGAAATTAAAGGAAGAAGCGTATTAGAGAACAAAAGATTTATTCAATTGATGATTAGGGTTTTGGATTCTGATTTTCCTATAGAACAGAAGGAAGAATAAAGCAGCCCCCTTTTTTCTTACAAGTTGAAAATAAGCAAATGCATTTTATCTTTTTGCCATTTATAAAAAAAGAAAAATAATAAAAAAATAAGACAAATAATTTTGCCAGTGCCTCAGTGCGTTATTAAATCTATGTTGGCCTCATACTGTGGGCCGAGTTGTTGTAGTAGTCAAAGTGGCCCAAATAGTCTCCAGTCCAAGCCTAGGGTTAAGCCCATAGCAGTGGGGCCAAAGATGGGCTGAAAATGTTGAAATATCATTACCCATTTCTACTATATCCGAATCTGAATTCGAAAGTAATATGCCATATCCAAATTCGATCCAAAATTCTATAAGATTTATAGTTGTTATAACCATATTCGAATCCAAATGAAATTCGGATATCCGTCGGATTTACAATTCATTCCATAACTTATTTCATTACATATGTTTTCACATTAGTACATCTAATAGCAGAAGCATATTTAGAACGTTCACCTTTTCAATTTTCATATACATACACCAAGCAGCGTTCAGTCAAATTGAATACATAACATTGAGATACATAAGTTATGTATCAATATTTTTATCCTCATCACTTTATTTTCAAAACTATGTAATGTTCCACTTATTAAATAGGATTTATAATCTATCCGTGACCCAAAAATATTGAAAATGTCCTTAAAATTAATTTAATTTTCTAATAAGAAATGTCGAAAATGACCTTAAAAATAATTTAATTTTTAATTCTTGTTAGGTGGAGATGATAAGGTCAGTCATGACTTTTCTTTACTTTATAAATTATTGTATAACTTAACCCCCAAGGATGATATCTTCTTGTTTTCTACCCAAAAACATCTTGTTCTTGATTATGTATGTATTAGTCAACAAACCAACAGTCATACTATTTTTCCAAGTCTCCAAGTCAACCTTTCTTATCTGCAACCTATCTCTATATAATATCCACACCCTTTCTCTTGAGGTTCACAGATAATTATTTGGTCTTTGATTGTAAAGTTCAATATGGGAGATATCAGAGGGCACCCACTCTTCATCTGCAAAAAGTGCAGAAACCCTATTGCACTACATGATGATCTCCTTTCCAAAACTTTTAAGGTGATTTATTGGTTTCCAATTTGAATTTTTCATATTGTATATATTTTTCCTTTTTTTTTTTTTTTTTAAATTATTTCCACATGTTGTCATTCTATATCAGATCTACAATATGAGAAAAGTCAATTTTTATATTGGATGTATAGGAAATAACAAAAATATAAAAGGGTAGTAATTTAAATTTCTTTATCATCGCCTTTCATTTCATTAATTACACTCCAATTGGAGGGTATAAGTGGCATTTTATTAAAGACAAGAAGCTTATATTAAGAAATATGTCAAGAATTTTGAGACAAATAAAAAACATAAAAATGCATATATCCTTTGCCAGATAGATGGAGTATTTACTTCTGCATAACTCAATTTTGCACTTTGTTTGATGATGACAACCAATTATAGTCAATACTCAATATAAAGATAAGCTCTGCTACTGTTAAACTAGTGAAATTATTACTACGAGAATAATATATTTAAAATACTAATATATATATATATATATTATTAATTTTCTTTTTTCTTATAGTAACTTTGCAGCATGTCCGAATGATAAAAGAATTAATTTTGATGGATATGGTTCAAAAATAAATGTCATAAAGCATGATATAATCCCTACTTATATTGAATTTTTTTATGCCACAACAAAATATTGATTATTCTATTGTTTCTTTTCTTTTCTTTTCTTTTTCCTTTTTCTTTTTTGGGCCTGATATTTTAGGCAAAAACTGGGAAAGCTTATATGTTTGGTCATGCAATGAACATTGTAGTTGGGCCGAAGGAGGACAAACAACTTATAACTGGTTATTACACAATTGCCAACATATTTTGCAGCAAATGTGGTGAGGAAATGGGGTGGACTTATGTGAGAGCTTATGATGCTAGAGAAAAATACAAGGAGGGAAGGTACATTGTGGAGAAGGCCAAGATTTTGAAAGAATATTGAAAGGAAGTGAATATATTATGAAAAATAAATGCTAAAATAAATGCATTTATTTGCATATTTGTGTATGTATTATCATTGATGGCATGTGCTTATTGATCGTTTTCCATTACGTAAAGACTTGGTGGTTCAAGTTGAATGTAATATGCTATGTTCGTAAGATGTTTTTAATATAATATTACTATCGTAAAAAAAATAGTTTTTATTATTTTTATTGATACCAAATCAGCAATGGATATATAGTTATCCATCATCGTTTAACTATATTAATTGGTGTATATAATTTAAAATCTCAAAAACACGCACAACGCATCAAGATTATTTTTTTTTTAATGGGAGATGAGCTTGTAATGAAGCAATTTAATCTCAATCAGGTGGAAGGATAAGCTTGTGATATAACGAGTTAACTCCACTCGAAAAATAGGTGCTATTTTTCGACCTATTCTCCTAATCTTCGGCTTGAGCTATATGAACTTTAAAAACTTGTCCAACATACAATTTGTGGGCCGAGCTCCAACTCAGTAGTTAGAGTGCAACTTAGATCAACTAACACAAAAAAAATTTAAGTAGTTAGAGTGCTACTTAAAACACCTAATAAAAAAAATATACTTTAGTAGTCAGAATGTGACTTAGTTTCTATAGTTTACTTGATGATATTTTATCCCTTTAATGATTTATTACTAAAAAAATCACAAGCCCCAAATCTGGTCAAACATAATTTGATTTAACCAACTCTGAATTTATGGACAACAAAATAAACCCTTTTTTTAACATTAAATCAATTTCAATATGGCATGTTTCAAGCTAATTAACATGACTTCGTCTATGGTAATTCAAGGTTATGCGTATACTAAATGTGGTGGTATTAGATTACATACCTAATTCTTACTAAACCTCATCAAAGTCATATTTTTTCATATAGCCCGTTTGTTCTCATTTTCAACTCTTATTTTCATTTCTATTACTATGTGAAAAGTGAAAAAATCATCAACTTCTATTCATTTTCATTGCGTTCAAATATTCAAGTAAGCTGTCAAGTAGGCTCATAATTTATTTTACTGCATTCAAATATTCAAGTAAGCTGTCTATTTACTAGAAATTTTTATTGTCTCTATTGGGGTCTTTCTTATCTCTATGATCAGTTTCTTTGTTTTGGTTTGATATCTCGTTTGAAGATTTCTATTTTTATCTTTTTTGAGAGATTGGTATATCATTATGTGAGAATTACTTTGGATGAGGAGGAGGAAGGTGGGATAATTTTGGAAAAAGGAGACGAGGATAGAACTATCCAACCTCAGTTCTGTTTAGTTGGTAGATTGTTAACAAACAAACATATCAACTTTGTGGCGTTTAAAAACACCATGGCAGTGGTGTGGCAATTAGTAAAGGGATTTGTATCAAGGAGTTGAATATTACTACCTATCTTTTCCAACTTTTTCATGAACTCGACTTGCAACAAATACTAGCAGGTGGACCGTGGACTTTTGATCAGCATCTGCATATATTGAAGCAATTTGTGCCAGGAGAGCAGCCACAAAATATGCCTCTTACTCATATTAGCATATGGATTCAAATTTATGATCTGTCAATTGGTTTTCTATCAAAAAGAGTGTGCAAAAGTATAGGAGACTATATTAGAACTTTTATAGAGGCTAATTCTAATAACTTTGGGGATATCTAGAAACTCTTTATGAGGGTAAGAGTTTCACTAGATGTAAGACTTCTTCCCCTCAAAAGAAAGATGAAACTCAGAAAACCTGGAGGTGAGTGGGTATGGATTCAATTCAAATATGAGAGACTACCATGTTTTGCTTCTATTGTGGAATCTTGGGCCATCCATAAAATTTTGCTCCAAACTATATGATCAAGATCAACAACTTGCAGAATTCGCATATGGTCCTTGGATGCGGGCATCGAGTCGTCTTCAAGATGGCTTAGATACACTCTTCCAGTGGAAGTGTAAAGGGAACAAGGAGACTACATAGAAGGACTGTCCGCTGATGGTGAAGATTTGGAAAGAATCTAGACATAATCAGAGTGGTGGAAAATCTAGCAGAAAATCGAGAGGATATAAAGGTAGGAAATCCTAATTTGAAAATGGAAAATATATATCTTAGAGAGTTGGCAAAAGGAAACTCAAATAATCTGATCATCATGGACTCTAAGCGAAGGCAGACAGAAGATGAAATGGATTTTTAGGCTTTATCTGAGAAAGATAATCAAAGCCCAATAGTGGAAAATTTGGACATGTCAATAAACTTATTATTGGCAGGCTCTGGGTCCCAGGCCCACCAGAATCAATGAGCACAATAAGTTAGAATTGTCGTGGGCTTGGGAACCCATGGACAATTCAAGTTGTAAAAGACTTGATCAAGTCTAAGCAGCCCAGCCTTTTATTCCTCATGGAAACATGCTAAATCGAGCCCAATTGGAATGAATTAGAGTGGAGATCTAATCTAAGGGATGTTTGAAATTGATAGTGTAAGAAATAGTGAAAGTATTGCTCTACTTTGGCGAAATTAGGAAATGGTGAATCTTATCGGTTATTCCAGAAATTTTATAGATGTTGAGATTAGTGTTGAAGAAATGGATAAATAGCGCTTAACTGGCTTTTATGTTTATCCTAAACAATAAAAAAAGAGAGGATCTTGGGAATTGTTGTGTAGCCTCAGAGATAAATCAAATCTACCTTGGTGTTGTATTGGTGATTTCAACGACTTATTATCTCCAACTGAGAAAAAAAGGATAAGAAGTTCTCATCCCCTATGGTTGTGCGAGGGTTTAAGAAAGGCAGTTGAGTTTTGTAGATTACACGATATTGGGATTCAGGGACGTCCATTCACTTGGGAAAGAGGGAGAGATTCTTATTGTTTTGTAGAGGAAAGGTTGTATAAGGCTTTGGTTTTTAATTTATGGTCCAAGTTATATAAGGAGGTAAAGGCCTTCAATCTCGACATTGTAGGTTCAAATCATTCTCCTTTATTTTTAAAGCCTCCGATTCAATCTCATAGACATAAAATCTAAACGAGTCGCACATACACCTTAGTACATATTCCTCGACGCTGAGGACATCCCCAAAGAGCGAGGGATTTCGTGACATTTCGAATTGGCTGTCTTGTATTTATCGAGGATTTTATTTTGAAAATGCTCGGCTGCATGAAGATCATTGTAAGCAGGTGATTTCAGAAAGCTAGATTAAAAATATGAACATTGAGATTCATGATAGATTAAAAGCATGTGGTCGAGACTTGAGCATTTGGGGTATGAAATTTGTGTCCAGATTCAAGGAGAGAATTTATTATTGCTAGAAAAGAATGAACCATTTTAGGAGAAGCTGAGATTTAATTTCTATTGAAAATTATGGCCAAGCCTAAAAAGATTATCCAGCAGTGTTACAGCAACAGAAAGATTTTTTGAAACAACGTGCGAAACAGTTTTGGTTGCAAGAGGGTGATTCTAATTCTCACTAGTTTCATGCAAAGGCTTTAGCTTGGGTTAAACGTAATTCTATCACTCAACTCAAAGATGATACAGGAAATTGGAAGACATGGGGAAATGGTTTGGAGGAGCTTATCAATAGCTACTTTAATAACTTGTTTTCTTTGGTTGGCTGTTCTTCTGAAGAGATGCTTGAGTGTGTTAATCAGAAAATTACAGAGGAACATAATGAATCCTTGATCACAAAGTTCACGACAAAGGAAGGGAAGGACGCAATTTTCCTATGCATCTCGATAAATCCCCTTGCCCAAATGGTATGAACCCTGCATTTTATCGAAGTTTTTGGTCCATTATTGGAGAAGATATCACATTCTTGGAGTCTCTAAGTAAAGGCTTCCTTCCTCAAGGATTAAACGACACAAGCATCATCCTTATTCCAAAAAAAGAATAATCCTGAGGTAATGGTTGATTTGCGTCCTATTGCTTTGTGTAATATGCTCTATAAGATAGTCTCTAAAGTGGTGGCTAATCGATTGAAGAGAATCTTACCTATGATTAACTTGGAAGCCTAAAGCCTTTGTACCTAAAAGACTCATTACAGATAATATAATGATTGTATTTGAGGCGATGCATTTTTTGAAAAGAAAATCCCAAGGGAAGCAAGGAGTAGTTGCATTTAAGATTGATATGAGCAAGTCATACAATAGGATTGAATGGGAATTTCTAAGACAAATTATGTTGAAAATGGGATTTGATAAGAATTTTGTCAATATCATTATGATGTGTGTAAGCTCTGTTAAATATAATATTGTACACAATGGCCATGAAATTGGGCCGATTATTCCTCATCGTGGATTGAGACAAGGTGATCCTCTGTTACCATATCTCTTCATTTTATGTGTTGAGGGGCTATTGTCTATTTTAGAGAAAGCTGAGAATCATGGGAGAATCCATGGGTGTAGGATTGCTAGGAGGGCTGCATTAGTTACTCATTTGTTCTTTGCAGATGATAGCTTATTGTTCTTTAGAGCAAATCTGGAGGAGTTTAACACAATCAAAGAATGCCTCAAAGCATATGAGCTTGCTTCGGGCCAAAAGATTAATTTTTAGAAGTCATTAGTGTTCTTCAGCCCAAACACAAGCGATGAGACCAAGGATATTATTTGTTCTACAATGAATGTACAGCTTTATGGAGATTATGGGGCTTACTTGTGGTTGTCGTCATTAATTGGAAAGAAGAAAAAGGAAATATTCAAGTTTGTTAAGGAAAGCATCTGGCACAAGTTACAGGGTTGGAATAAGAAACTCTTATCTAGAGCTGAAAAAGAGATTCCGATTAAAACAACTGCACAATCAATTCCCAATTATGTGATAAGCGTCTTCTTCCCACCTAAGGACCTTTTTGTGTGGAAATTGAATGTATGATGAATGCATTTTTTTGGTTTTCCAATAGGAGTAACTCAACTGGCATAAAATGGATGAAATGGGAAAAGTTATGTGCACAGAAAGATGCTGGAAGACTTGGGTTGTGAAAACTTAAGGAATTTAATGTAGAAATGCTAGGGAAACAAGCATGGAGATTACTTTACCAACCTCAAGCTTTGATGTCAAAGATTTTTCAGGCTAGATATCAGAATGATAAGCATTTTTTGGAAGCAAATTTATGCTCAAATCCAAGCTTTATGTGGAGAAGTTTGCTTGCTGCTAAACCCCTTATTCAAGAGGCTTGCTGGCTCAAAGTTGAAAATAGGGAAAACATTCGTATTGGCTATGATCTTTGGCTTAATGATTATCAAAATCCATTTATCACATTAGATTTATGTGAAGAATGGAGAAATAAAAAGGTCAGTGCTTTGATTGATTTGGAATTTGGAAGCTGGAATGTCAACTTGATAAGGTCACTCTTCAATGCAAGGGATGTAGATCTTATTTTTAGTATACCGCTTAGCATTATAAGAAAACAAGATATTGGTTCTAGAGCCTGGACAACAAAAGGAGTTATATGGTTAAGAATGGCGATCAAATGTTGATTAATAATGTCAAACCTAACCAAAATTCTCATCACAAGACATGGAAATGGATTTGGAAGTTAAAAGTCTTTCCAAAGTTAAAAACCTAGTCTGGAGAACTAGTAATAATTGACTCCCCACCATAGATAGACTGGCAATAAGAAGGGTGGAAGTTAATTTAATTTGTCCAATCTGTCAAAGTAAAGTTGAATCTAGCATGCATGCTCTTATGTATTACCCAATTGTTACTACTTGTTGGAACTACATTGGTGTTGGAACTGGCCCTAGTCAGTTTAATAATGTTTTGGAATGGTTGGAGAACCTATCCTCAACTATTAGTAAAGATGAGGGCAATCAAATTGCTATGTTGCTTTGGAGCATTTGGAGAAATAGAAACCAGATTCTGTAGAATAATAAATCAAACTATGTCCTTTCAATCTGTCACATAGTAAGCTCACACCTTTAGCAATGGTTATTGGCTAAACATAGACATATGAAGCAGGTTGTTTCCGAGGATACTTCAGAAAATGAAAAGTTGAAACCGCTGCCACATGGATGGTTAAAATGCAATACAGATGTTGTTGTTGCTTTTGAGGAACATAAGTATAGCTTCGGTGTATCCTTCGAGATGATAACGGCCAGTATCGAGCTACAATTGTTGTCCCTAGACATGGCGATACTGTTTGAATTTATTAGGACTTCTAGATAGTATGTTAGGTGGAGAAGAGATGAGAATTCTTTCGAAATCTCGATCCTACGTTGAAAAAATAAGAAAAAGAGAATCCCTTTCTTAGGTAAATCTCCTGTTAAACTTTTAGATTATTTTAAGGTTTTTGGAGAGTGTCCAAGTGCATTGGAATTATATATATATTGGTTGAGTTATATATATATATATATATAATATTCAAGGCCTAGCACTAAACACTTTGCACGTACACAATGCTGCTTGGATTAAATTCTAATTATATTTTAATTCAAAATATAATTAAATATGTAATTTATTTAAATTATTTAAATTACATTTTTAATAAGAAACAATGTGATTGTTAGGAAAAAGACAAGACTATTAAAATCAGTGCATTGTCTATCCCTTAATTCATAGTAAGACTATTGAGTTTTAGTAGAGTTCAAGTCGAGGAGAGTATAAAATATACAATAAAACTAAGATCCTAAACTAAAATAATGAACCTTCAAATGCCCATTCGAACGAATTTTTATTCATCAATTTGAATCTTTCCTAAAAAATATTGCACCCAATTGAATTCTTAAATCTAGACGATTGTTTGTTCATAGGCTATTATGAGTTCAAGACAAGCTGCTATGGTAATAGTCATAATTGTTGTGAATAGTTGTTGTAGCCAAGGCCACATTCTCAACACACTGTCTAATCGTTTGTACGACCTATTCACTAACGTTCAGTCACCAAAAGAAATTTGGAATGCACTAGAATCCAAGTAGATGGCTTAAAAACAAGGAGCAGATAAGTTCTTAATTATGAAATTCTTTGAATTCAATATGGTTGATAACGTGTCTATTATAGATCAAGTGCATGATTTTTCTATCTTAATATCAAAATAAAGAAAATTGAAAGTTGAGATTTTTGAATCATTACAAGTAGGGGGCTCTAATAGCAAAATTACCTTCTAGTTGAAATGATTATAGAAACAAAATACTTCATACGATCGAAGATTATACTTTAGAATAGTTTGAAAAGCATTTAAGGATCGAGGAGGACACTCAAAATTTGCAGAGAAGGCACGCTGAAAATTTCTCCAAGGTGAACAACGTGGATGAAAAAAACCTAGTTCGAGAGGAAAGAAATCTGGAGAAGACATGCCTAAAGGAAAGAAAAGGAAATTCCAGGAGACTGTTGGGGCTGAAACAAAGAAATACAAGACCAATAATGCATGCTATAATTGCAGGAACAAAGGCCATCTTAAACGAGATTGTCGCTATAGAAAAAGCTGAGGCTAGAAAATGCCAATAGTGAATGGTTGATACAAAGAATGTCATTGTTGCCATGATTTCTTATTTGCACATTGATATGATCACTGAATTGAACATGGCTGCTGCGACAAAGTCTCCTAATTGGTGGTACTGTATATTTATGTAACGACCAAGCACTGTTCAAGACCTTGCAAAAGGTTGACGAAGGGCAAAAAGCAATGATATGAAACAGCAACATAGCTAAGATCCATGGCAGGGGCACTATTAAATTATCTTTCACTTCCAGAAAAAAATTAGTACTAGTCAATGTTCTTTTTGTTCCCCACATTAGGAAGAACCTTGTATCTACAAATTTGTTATGTAAGAAAGGAATTAAGGGAGTTCTAGAGTCTAATAAGTTGTTTTTTCTAAGAGTGGTGCCTTTATTAGCAAAAGCTACTCTTGTGATGGCATGTTCAAATTGAGTATTACTACTAAAACGAATGATTCGGCTTACTTTGTTGACTCTTCTTCTTTTAATTTATGGCATGGCAGATTGACACATGTTAACTTGGGTTATATTAAGTATATGTCAAGGCATGGTTTAATTTCTTGCAATGTTACTAGCAATGAAAAGTGTAAAATATGTATACAAGCAAAAATGACTAAGAAACCACTTCCTTCTGCTCAAAGATCTTCTTGAATTGCTAGCACTTATTCATTCGGACATATGTGAATTAAATGGAACTTTAACTAGAGTAGGAAACAAATATTTCATCACTTTCATTGATGACTATTCTAGATATACTTATGTCTATTTAATGAAAACAAAAGATCAAGCTTTGACATGTTTATGATCTGTAAGCTGAAGTAGAAAATCAAAAAGAAAAGAAAATTAAAATTTTAAGAAATGACAGAGGAGGTGAATATTTTCCTTCCGAATTTAATTCTTTTTATGAAAATAATGGCATCATACATGAAATGAGTGCACCATATACCCCCCACAACATAATGGTTTGGCAAAAAGAAAAAATAGGACACTAGTTGACATGGTGAATGCAATGATCTTGAATGCTAAACTACCTAATAATTTATAGGGTAGAAGCCTTACTGACTGCATGTCATGGACATAGTAGAATATCTTCAAAAAAACTTAAAGTATCTCTATATGAATTATGGAAAAGGAGAAAACCAAATCTAAGTTACGTTAGAATTTGGGGTTGTATAGCCTTTCATAGAGTGACATATCCTAAATGGACAAAGTTAAGACCAAAAGCCATAAAAAGTGTGTTTGTGGGATATGCTCAACACTCTAAAGCATATAGAGGCTAATCTATAAAAATATTGTTAGAAAAAATAATTTTTACAAAACTATTGCGGTCCTGGGGGTTTTGCAAAACTATGCCTTTAACTATCTTTTTTTTTTTATGGGCGGACAACCACGCCTCTTAATTTGTAATTTTTGCCGCAAATTCCCTTGGAGAGGTGTGGTTGTTTTATTATTTTTTTTAATTCCTTGGTGGTGGCTAAATTTTTTCTTTTGGAAGATGTTTGATAGGCTAATGTCAGTCCTCATTAGGGTTGACATCAACCCTAGTATTGTGTGTAATTTAATATAGAATATCTTATTTTATATTTAAAATTTAATTAATTAATTTTTTTAAGATATTAAAAATGAGCCATAAAAATGTAGTATAAATTTTAATTTTTTTTATAAATATACTATTTTATAATGGTAGATGTATTTAATCTTGATGCGTACAACATATAACACGCACTACTTAACTAAATTTATTATTCATCAAGTTTGATACAAAGAAAAACCATACAGAACATAAAAAATAAGTTACAAACTTGGCATAATCATTCAAACTCTTTTCATTATTTGTTGATTTTTTCATTTAACATTTGGATCTAATTTTTTTATTATTTTACTTAAAAAAGTAATACATTTCCATTTCTCTTGTGTTTTCAATTTACGAACTAAAAAAAGAGGCTCTCATGTTTAACATTTCCATTACTCATCTTGTGAAGAGTCTCACATGTTTAGAAAAAAAAAACAAAAACAAAAAAAATAAAATAATTGGAGCCACACCTTCCAAATTAAATTCAGAATTCGACCTTCGCATTCAGATCTTGTTGAGTTTATTGTTTTTTAAGTGAAAAGAAAAAAAATTAAATGAATAATATTTCATTTATAAATGACTATTCATTTTATGAGAGAAGTCAATCAAAAATTATATATGTGGGTCAGAAAAACAATAATTGCATTCATGACTCATTGTTCCTTTCTGATTGCTAAATGACTACTCATTTGAAATGAGTAGTCATTCAAGCTGACTCACTCGGAAGAGTAGTAAAAAAATAAGTGAATAGTTCAGGTGTGAAAAAAGAGTGAATAGTGACGTTTGTAGAAGAGTTGTCAATCAAAAATCAATTTGAATTTAGAAACACGATTCTTTGTACTCACTACACAATGTTCTATCATTCAACTTGACTAATGCAAAAGAATAGGCATTCAGCAATCAGAAATTATATATGTAGGTCAGAAAGAAAATAATTTCATTCATGACTTACTGTTCCTTTCTGATTGTTGATGACTGCTCTTCTGAAATGAGTAGTCATTTAAGCTGACTCACTCGGAAGAGTAGTAAAAAAAATAAGCGAACAGTTTAGACGTGAAAAAAAAGTGAATAGTGATGCATGCAGAAGAGTTGTCAATCAAAAATCAATTCTGATTCAGAAACACTATTCTTCGTACTCACTACGCATTGTTATGTCATTCAGCCTGACTAATGCAAAAGAGTAGTCATTCAACAATCGAAAATTATATATGTGAGTCAGAAAGACAATAATTTCATTCATGACTCATTGTTCTTTTCTAATTACTAAATGACTACCCTTCTAAAATGAGTACTCATTCAAGCTGACTTACTTGGAACAGTAGTAAAAAAAAATAAGTGAATAATTCAGGCGTAAAAAAAGAGTGAATAGTGATGCATGTAGAAAAATTGTCAATCAAAAATCAATTCAAATTCAAAAAAGTGAATAGTTCATAAGGACAAAACCCCTATGCCAATGAGTCAACAACCATTATTGTTGATTATTGGCCAACACTTCTGTAGCTTATATGCGATTGTTATGGGTAATACTTATAGACACAAAAATAAATTGACTATTCTATATAGTATTGTCCAAGCATGAGAAGTGTGTGAAAAAAGAAAGATTTGAGAGGAAGAAAAAAAGAGGAGAGGAAAAAAATAGAAAAAAAAAAGATCAAGTGAAAAAAAAAAAAGAGACAAAGGAAAATTTTTGGAGATACACGAATAACCACTAATATTATTCTTGCAGGTATGGCGGACATGAACATGATACACATTGTGGTATATAGTGGAGGAAATATTACAAGAGACTCTAATTCTGTGAGTTATGATCGCCATGTATATGGATATATACCTCTCTCCCGTTCGGCAACATTCTCTAAGTTATTGTCAAAGTTTTATGAAGTATTGGGTTATAAAAATCAATCCTTCTTAAAAGTTTTGGCAAAGATTTATTTGGATAAGGAGGCTCGCATATCAACAATCGTGCAAGTGGAAAATGATATTAATTTGTCAAACTTGTTGGATTCAATGGATGGCATGAATAGTGTGGAGTTATTTGTCAAAGCTGAACCAATATACCCTAATAATATGCAAGACATGTTATTGCGAAGAGAGCATGAATTCTACAAGTCACTTTTGATGCAATATCCTTTGGGCGATACTTCTACATCTCACTAAATTCCCTTGGGAAAAGACCAATATGCTATTCAGTTTAATGGCGAATATGGGCATACAATTCCACACACAGAGGCAGGGATTCCTAACTTGCCCATTGTAACAGATAGCTTTACAAACTCTGGGATCCATGATATTTATGATGGTGGTTCTACATCTCATCAACATCCCAACATTAGTCCTTCTACTTCCCATCAAGAATTTTTGGGAGGACACCAATATGAGCCTGAGAGCCCACATGCAGAACATAGCTCCTCTGAGCTATATACAGATAGTTTTTGTGATTGAGAGCTCAATAATTCAGAGCCCGACGATTATGACACGAATGAAGTAACCAATTATGCCAATGAAGCATTTATACCACCACATGGTGATGGAACCTACAATCAAGCACAAGTGGTTAGGGGACCAACAATGCTCTCTACGGCCGATCAATCACACTTGTATCCGATCATTCCATTCTTCTCCACAATAGAAGAAGATCTACTCGGAGATCTATGGATATTCCATCTAGAGCATGGGGAGTTATTATGACAGTAGCTGCGGAAAGCTTGAGATTGGCATGGTTTTTAAAGATAAGAAGCATGTTAAGGCTATTGTAAAGGATTTCTCCATATGTGTTGCTAGACGAGAATATCGCATACTTGAGAGTACACCAAAGCTATGGAAAATGGTGTGCAAACTAGAGTGTCCATGGAGTATCTGAGCAATTCTGAAAGAGCAAATGGGACTGTGGAAGATTACAAGGTATGGGGGCCCTCATACTTGTTTGATGAATGAAGTTTCGGTTGATCATCAAAATTTAAGTTTAGATACGATCACTATGCACTTCTTGGGACATGTTTGTGATGAGCCGGTATATAAGATAAAAAATGTGTAGCAAAATGTGAAGGATAAATATCAATATGAAATATCATATGCTAAAGCATGGAATAGATTAAAACATGCGAGAGAGTGCCTTTTTGGAACATAGGAGAGTTCAGTAAGAATGTTGCACAAGTATATGAGAGCTCTCCAAAAGTGGAATCCGAGCACCATTGTTGAGTGGGAGCATCAATGAACAGGCATACCAAGGTAGAAACTGTTGAAGTATGTGTTTTGGGCCTTCAAACCGTATATTGATGGGTTCAAACATTGCTAAAATTATCAGTGTGGACCGAACTCATCTGCATATGAAATATGAACACAAGATATTGATTGCGGTAGCTATGAATGCAAATCAACAAGTTCTGTCATTAGCTTTTGCAATTGTCGATGAAGAAACCTTTTTGTCTTGGAAGTGGTTTTTGGAGATATTGTCCAACATATCGTTAGAGGGACGAAAGGCATGTGCCTAATTTCTGATCGACACTGTGGCCTCTTATCTGCTGTTGAATGCATACCTGATCTCACATCCCCTCGCGAAGTACATTGGTTTTGTCTAAAGCATGTCTGCTCCAACTTCAATAAAGATTTCAAAAATGTTCAATTGAAGGATTTATGTTGGAAAGCCGGCGCTGCAGTCCAGATTCAAAAATTTGACAAGCATATCGGGAAAATAAGAGAAACTAATGAGAATGCCTATTCATATTTGGAAAATATTGACAAAGCTCAATGGACATTCTGTTATGATGGAGGATGGTGTTGCAGTATTCTGACTACGAACATGTCTAAATGTTTCAATGGGGTACTGAAGGGTACTCGTCGACTGCCAATTACAATTATTGTGCAACAGATATTCTCTCGTTGTGTCAAATTGTTCCTTGATTGGATGACCAAAGTTCATGACATAATGTAAAAGTAGCAACCATGGTCCGATTATGCATATAATATATATCCCAACTGGCAGCACCACTCTATTAAGCACATTGTTCAAAAATTTGACTACACTCAACAATTTGCTTCAATCATAACATGGATACACACAGGTTAGGGAAATCACGTGCAAGTTTTCAAACTTAGGAGACGTGAGTCTCATGTGGAAAATAGGCTGAACTTTGTGTTCCATGCTCACATGTGATGAATGCGTGCCGATATTTTAGGATAAATGCTGCAACATTTGTCAAACCATATTACAACCTTGGATATTACTGGGCAACATATCAAGTGAGCTTTGAGCCGATATATGGCGAAGATTATTTGGATGAACCTAATTTTGAACTAGTTCATAATCCAGCCCGCAGAGAGAGACATGTTATAGGAAGGGATTGCACTATTCGAATCCAAAATGAAATGGATTGGCACCAAGCACGTGCGAGACAACAAGCCCGCCGTCAAGCCGAAGCCGAAGCTGGACATCATTGATTCTTCCAACTTTGTAATTATGTTTTATGTTCTATGTTTTTCCTTTGTATCAAACTTCATTAATAATAAATTTGGTTGAAAATCTCAAAAATTTCAGACAGTTAAGATCCATGTTACATTTCACTTACATACTTAAAGAATAAAAACATATACACTGCTCTTTAATTAAATAGTGAGTGTTACATATTAGACGCATAAAAATTCAATATACCTAAACCCTAAACCCCAATATTCCAGCTGTCTTAGGAAGTAGTTCAAATGCAAATTTGGACTTTAAAATTAAGAATCAATAAAAATGATACATGATATTAATCATTTTCATTCAAGATACATTAGCATTGACAATGACCATTTCTTTCTTTCAATAACTATGTATATCCACGCTAAAAAATGGATCATCTCCCAATTAAGTCCAATTCTAAAAGATAATATATATATATATATATGATAAAGTTATGTGAATTGTGGGTTTTATAAGTGGAATAAATAAATAGAATCGAGTAAGTAAAAACATTATGTGACATTTTCATATGCCATAATAATAATATACCTTGAAATTACAAGCATCACTTATGATTAGAAGGTATGGTAATTCTTGATTAATGTATTAATATATAATCATATATTGCGGTTTCACATGCCTATTTTGGCTATATTCTAACATTACAATATCCCTTCAGGAGTTGATATATTATATCAACTGAAATAAGTACAGAGTATAGTAAATTTATAGCAACATGCTTCAATCACTTACATTTTATAAAATAGTATATTTATGCAAAATATTTAAAATTTATACTACATTTTTATGGATCATTTTTAATATTTAAAAAAAATTAATTAATTAAATTTTAAATATAAAATAAAATATTCTATATTAAATAACACACAATATTAGAGTTGATGTCAGCCTATCAACATCTTCCAAAAGAAAAAATTCAGCCACCACCAAGGAATTATAAAAAAAAAATACAAGAAAAAAAAAGTATTGCCAAAGAGGCGTGGCCTACAGCCACACATCTTAATTTCGCCCATAAAAAAAAATAGAAAAGATAGTTAAAGGTGTGGATGCACCATAGTTTTGCAAATGTCCCAGGACCATGATAGTTTTGTAAAAATTATTTTTTCTAACAATATTTTTATAAATTAGCCGCATATAGATTATTGGACTTAAAGTCTAATGTGACAGTACAATCAAGGGGTGTTGAATTTATTAAAAATAAATTTGGCAATGATTCTAATGTAACTGCACAAACATATGAACAAATTAATCAAAGTATATTACCTAAGAGTAAATGGAAAATAATTGAATCTCCTAGTGAACCTAGAAGAAGTAAAAGGTTCAGAAAAGAAAAGAGCCTAGGACCGGACTTTGTTGATCCCCAGTCTATTATTTTCTTAGTTGAGGGTAATAGGAAGTCAATGTTCAATAAAATGCCTATTACATTAAATATAGAAGGAGATCCTAAAACCTATAAAGAAGCTATGACATCTAGAGATGTAGCATTCTGGAAGGAGGCAATCAACGATGAAATGGACTCAATATTATCTAACAATACTTGGGAATTAGTATATTTGCCCCCTGGTTCAAAACCTATAGGTTTCAAATAGGTCTTTGGAAGAAAATATAATAGTGATGGATCTAGTAAAACCCTTAAAGCTAGATTAGTGGCAAAAGGTTTTAGGCAAAAGAAAGGTATTGACTATTTTGATACATATGCACCAGTAGCTAGAATAACATCTATTAGAGTATTGTTTGCGCTAGCATCTATTCATAATTTATATGTACATCAAATGGATGTTAAAACAACTTTCCTCAATAGTGATTTGGATGAGGAGGTATATATGGAACGACCTCAGGATTTATTTTTCCTAGAAATGAAAAGGAAGTATGCAGGTTGGTAAAGTCATTATATGGCTTGAAACAAGCACCAAAACAGTGGCATGAGAAATTTTATTCTGTTATTTTGTCTAATGGGTTTACGCATAATAATTCGGATAATATTCTAAATTCATGGTGTCATTTTGTGCTTGTATGTTGATGATATGCTTATATTTGGGACAAATATAAATGGTATAAATGAAATATAGAAGTATTTATCCTCGCAGTTTAAAATGAAAGATCTAGGTGAGGTAGATATTATCTTGGGCATTAAGGTTAAGAAAAATAGTGGGGGTTAGGCTTTGTGCCAATCCCACTACATTGAGAAAATTATAAAGAAGTATCAACATTTGGGAATCAAAGAGGTAAGCACCCCATATGATAATTCACACAAACTAGTGGAGAACCCTGGGAGAATTGTTGCTCAAATTGAGTATGCTAGTGCAATTGGTTTAACATACGTCATGCATTGTACTAGGCCACATATTTCATTTACTATTTGCAAGCTTTCCAGATATACTAGTAATCCTAGCACTGAACATTGGAAAGCAATTGCAAGAGTCCTTGGATATCTTAAAAGAACTATAAATATAGGACTAAATTATTAAAACTACCCAATGGTATTAGAGGGATACACTAATACCAGTTGGATAACAAGTGCTAGTGATAATAAGTCTACGTCTGGTTGGGTATTTACCATTGGTGGAGGTGCTATCTCTTAGGCTTCTAAGAAACAGACATGAATAACTCATTCCACTATAGAGTTTGAGTTTGTTGCATTAGCAGGAGCATGTAAAGAGGCAAAATGGCTGAGAAATTTATGATTAGAAATAGAGTTGTGGCCACAACCAATGCCAGCCATTTCTTTACATTGCGATAGTGAAGCCGCTGTGTCTAGAGCTTATAGCAAGATATATAATGGAAAGTCTAGACATATAAGCTTGAGATATGAGTTTGTCAAGCAATTAATTTTTGAAGGAATTATAACCATAATATATACAACAAGTAATAACTTGGCAGACCCATTCACAAAAAGACTTACTAACGATTAGTAAGGAAAACATCAATTGGAATGGGCTTGAGACCCTTTTCCTAGAGTCACTAGTAATAGTAACTCAACTTTCTCTAGTGTTGCCATTAGTTAAAAGTTCAATGGGTAAAAACAAGTTACAAATAAGTGGCTGTGGAGTTACTAGGACAACTTCAATTAAGCTAGTACATAATACTTGGAGGTTGAGTATAACTCTTAATAAGGCTTAGGCGTTTGAATATGACCCAAAATTATTTAAAGCTTCAGGAGAACCTCACCTATATAAACATAAGGAGTGGTGTCGCTCCTAGCAAAGGTTCAAGGGTTGACCTTTGGAAATGTTTATGAATACTAGGATGTAGCACATGGCCATATTGGTGCTATAAGAATTTCGATGAATTTCTAAATGTGTTGGAGAGTCTTGGGTGTGGTATTTTCTATTTTAATGCAAAGAATAATGGTTTAATTGCTTAAGACACCATCTATTCTATTATAACTTTGAAGTACTTATACTACGGAAAGATTCAAGTCAAGAGACATATTTCTTATGCATGATTCTATAAATTCTTAACATTACTATCTAATTAGGGGATTATTGGAATTAATTAAGACTTCTATATAGTATGTTAAGTGGAGAAGAGATGAGAATTCTTTCGGAATCTCAATCCCACATTGAAAAAATAAGAAAAAGAGAGTCCCTTTATTAGGTGAATCTCCTGTTAAGCTTTTAGATTATTTTAATGTTTTTGGAGAGTATCCAAGTGCATGGGAATTATATATATATTGGTTGAATATTAATATATATATATATTTAATAATCAAGACTTAGCACAATGCGGCGTGGATTAAATTCAAATTATATTTTAATTTAGAATTTAATTAAATACACAATTTATTTAATTATTTAAATTACGTTTTTAATAAGGAACAATGTGATTGTTAGGAAAAAAATAAAACTGTTAAAATCAGTGCATTGTTTAAACTAATAGTCATAATTGTTGTGAATAGTTGTTAGAATCTTATATAAGGAGGATTAATCCGCACAAATTCATTATGTATTTTAAAAAGCAAAAGCATCATTACTCTCCAGCAAAAAAATATTCTCATACTCTTTCAATTATTCTCAATATCAACAGAAATTCTTAAATAAGAATTTCATAGTAAATTTCAGAATGCTAACTACAATTCCTTGAATGCCTTAGTTGAATCCCATAGGTTAATTGCAGTAGTCCATGCAGCACAAATAGTGGGGGCAATTATCACTTTAAGGATAGTGTAAAAATTTTCTGCACGCAATTAGGTACCTCAGACTTTCAACTTTTCAATTTGTTTTCTAGTAGTTACTTCACCATTATTGGCAGAAGTCTTAAGCTTTCATGAAACATTAAGTTCGTCCAAGCAGCGAGGTCTCTCACATATTATATTTGAATTGGATGCTCAAGTTGTAGTTAATGCTATTCTTTATCACTTGAATGATTTTTCTTTCTTTGGGTCAATTATTAATGAGTGTAAAATTCTTTTGTCTGAGTTGAATGGTTTGTATTAGTTATGTTAAATGTTTAGCGAATCAGATTGCTCATAGAGTAGCAGGAGGTTCTGTTTCTTTGATTGAATCTATAGTGTGAGAAGGACCTCCTCCTACATTTATTTCTGATGTTCTAGTTCAAGATATACAATAAAACGTCACTTTTTAAGTGTTAAAAAAAAAAACGACAATTAATAAAATATTACCAAATAAAAGAAATGGTGGTGGACCGATATCAAGAGGATTTGTTGCGTGGGAAGGATAAGTGTTGAGCACGCTTGCCGGTGGGAATGTTTGTTGTGGGCCCCCAATTTCTTCTCAAACATAAAAAATTAAAAATATTGCTCCAAAACCCAAGGTACGTTTGCTACATGTTTTTAAAATACCTTACGGATGATCATCATATTATCACTTCTCCAAATGTTTTGAAAAGGACTATCAATTGGTTGAATTTTAATTTTTTGATAAAATTTTAATTTAATTGTAGAAATTTGTCATTTAATTAAAAAATGTATTCGTAATTCATAAGGAAAAAAAAATTGAGTTATCCAATCGTTATCGTTCCTTAAAAAGCAACACATTAGTCAAAGATTAATTACCCCACGGATGTAAATTTGATCCTTTCTTGGGGAAGAAACGGAACTGAAAAAAACAAATAATATAAAGGGCAGTAGGGACAATCCATTGTCTCACTTTCCCAATTAAATTGGATGAAACTCTTATTTGATTAGCTATGGGCCTGTTTGGTTTTATTTCCATTTTTAATTTTCATTTTATTCATTTCTAAAATAGTGAGAATTAGTTATGTGATGTGATGTGGAAATTGAAATATATTTGGATGAAATGTTTGGAAATGTATTGATTATGTAGGTTGTAGGTGGAGAGAGATAGAAATAATGGAATAGAGAGAGAAGATATATATGTTATTAAGAAAAGATATATAGGGTATTGGAGAATGTATTTTGAAAATGGAAATTGAAATTATGTTGGATGAAAATTTTTAAAAAGTGATGATTTCTATTTCTAAAATAGTAAAATTGGTGAAAAGGAGGTTTGGAAATAAAACCAAACAAGCTCTATGTTTTAGAGCTCAAGTAAATTTATCTTTAATTATCTAAAATTTTTATAGTATAATTATTCGAATGATAAGATTGAGATTTTAAAAATATTTCAATTAATAAAAAATCTTAGGTTCTAGCCTACATTACTACCTAAGTATTAGTCGCTTTAATAATAATTTCTTTCAAATTCCAGAACAATTGATTGTGATCTACATAAAAATCTTGATTTATCGATTAACATAACTAACCAATAATCTGGAAAATATAATTCTTGAAAAAAACTACATAAAAATAACCTCAATATTCTTGCAACCATTGATAGAGTACATCTCATCTCCATGAAATGCACAAACGACAAATTCAATTTAACCATTTTCTAAGGGCAATAACGTATTTCTTAAGAGATCCTTGCCAAATTTCAAACATTGGTACGTGAATCAATAGGCAAAAATGTAATTTTCAGTAAGTTTCATAATTTTAAATTTTAGCGCTCTTACATGAATCGACTTGATCCAAATACTTCTCTCAAAAAACTTGATCCGAATATGTAGTTTAGCGAACCCAATTTCATAATAATTTCAGCTATATTATATCATCTCATAAATGTAAATTAAAAATATATGGATATTTTCATTTCAATCATCATTGTTCCAAACCTCATGTCAGTACTGTTATCTCAGTTTAAATCATCTATTCCATTCATTATTCGATCTCTTATTTCATTTTATGAACATATAACATGTTTATTAAATATTTTCTTATAAAAATAATTGATTGAAAATCAAATACACTTGACACAAATACAATAAATTAGAATAGAAGATAAAATAAAAAATAGAATAGAGAATCCAAAGCGATTTTATTTAGACATCACATGAATGATTTTAATTGTTCTAAAACCTCCTATATAGAGGCAATTAGTAATGCATACAAATATATATATATATATGTATGTATTTCCATTTTAAACTTCCCTTAGTTATTAGTGCTCGACCATGTGAAGTAAAGGTATCAATCATGGGCCAATGTCTAGTTATACATATATATATATATGGATATCTCTCTCTCCCACACACATATGCATGTATATACTATATCCTATTTTGATTTGCTCAATGCACTTTAATGGTGGGAAAATTCTGAAAAACATCTCTTAACATCTAAGGGCTGGTTTGGTTTTATTTTCACTTTTAATTTGTTACATTTTCAGAAGTTGAAAAAAATTATGTATATTTATATTATAGTTCATTTCAAAAATGAAATAAAATAATATTCGAATATTTAGTATGAGATATGATTAAATTAATTATAAAAATATAAATTTATGTAGCTTTTTTTTTCTAAAAAAAAAAAAAACTAAATGGATGTACTTTTTTAAATGTATATCTCTTAATTAATTGAGAATGATTATAGATACTTTGTGTTAAATTGAATTTAAATTTAATTAATTAATTTGATAATAGAATGATATTATAGATTTAAAAAAATAAAAATACAGATAAATGTTATTTTTCAGCAGAAACATATAGAAGGTGATGATTTTTTATTTTTTATTTTTATTTAAAAAAAGGGGGCAAATGGCCCTAACAGCCGTGAACTATTAACCAAGGAACCATTTACTTTGGTATGATAAATAAAATAACACAAGTAACTTGATAAATAAACCCATCATTTATTTTTCAATAAAAAGAAACAAATAAATCATCAATCCCATAAATCACCCAACCCTCCAAGTCCCCTATTTTGCTTTAAAACCAGTAAAGTTAAAATCTACTCGGGACAAGTAGAAAACATTTCCTCTTTGCATGACCATGACAATATAGGAAGAAACATAGGGACCATATATATATAATTATATCTATATTACAAGTACAAGCTATCCATCTGATCATGGATACAAGTAAAAGAGAAGAGGAAAAAGTACAAACCCCAAGCCTGCACAGAAATTAAGATCTGATACAAAGTTTATTTTTCTGAAACAAAAGTTGAGGCATTTACACTGTGACAGGACAGAAGAAGCAAATCTGGCAAAACAGGAGAAACCAATGCTTAGAAGCAAGCAAGTGGGAGCTTTTTTAAGAAGGAAAAGAAAGGAAAATAACACTTGCATTCTTGCAAAATGCAAATGCAAAATCCTATCTGTGCTTCCTTTGTGCTGTCATTCTTTGAATACAAAACCAGTGGCACCACCCTCTCACCCAACAAGTACATAGTTGAAGAATCGACGGATAGGAACTGTCTACTTACCCATTCAGCGACGTAGACGCTTGATCTTAATTGACGAAAATAAATTATATAGGGATCGATGACTTAACCATTCAATGATTTTGACACTTAATATTGCTAGACAGAGAAGAAAATGTTCCATATTAACAGATTTGAGTTCATAACCATAGGTTTAGTTAATCCAGAGATCTTGTAGCACTTAAAAACGAAGTACTTGCCATGCAAATTAATAAGAAGATATATAGAAGTGAACAATAAGAGATAAAATTATGTATTTTTCACCAAGAGCCTCCAGCCGGCATTCCATTCCAACATCCAATTGAGTCCCCTAATTGCCCTCTATCTTGCAGCTCAAACTCACTTGTTGAAACTGGCTTCAATTCCTCAAATGGGAAAAGGGTTCTTGATGAGGTAATTCTATGATCTTCAAAATCTTGGAAATTGCCATGTGATCCATATTTTTCAAGCCCATCCAGTGAAAAACTCAAGCTTGGCTTGAACTCATGCAGAGGAAAACTGGATGATGAACTATAAACTGAGTTGGAATGATCAGAAACTGGCATTGAGTTGATCAAATTTCCAATATTGGGAGAAGGGCCATTAGGGTTTTGAGGGTTGAGATTGAGTTTTGGGTCAAGAACAAATGGTAAAGCTGAAAATTCGGATAACCCATTATAGATGGGTGGATTATAAGCTGAATTTAGGGCTTGCCCATCATGGATCTTAGGGTTTTGAGGTGAAAATTTTGGTGGGCTCAGATCTGGGAGCACTACTTTCTTTGAAGAACTAATATTGGAAGTAGAACAAGAAGGAGATCTTTTGTTCTTTCTTGAACCTCCACCCACTGGAACATTTCTCAAAGTACCCCCTTCAGTCCAATACCTTCTACAAGTCTTGCAAAAGTATCTGGGCTGAGAAAGATTGTAATTATTGTAGTAACAGAATTTTGTGTTGGTAGAATTGCACCTTGGGCAGTTCAAAGCTTGTTCCTTTTGTGGCCTTGGCTTCTTTGAGTTTTCAACTGGCCTCACAACTACTCCAATACCCTGATTATAAATTCAAGGCAAGAAAACATGATTATCTAATGCAACTTTTGCACAAGAAATTAAAGAACCAGAAAGCAAAAGCAATATCAAACAAACAAGAAAGAACAAGCTTTTTTACATCAACCATAGAGAAAAAGCTGTACAAAACAAATTAAGTTAGCTTTTTTTCTGCTTTTTTTGTTTTGATCAATCCTTTTTCAGATGATGGGAAAGAGAAAAAGTTAAGGGAGCTCAAAACATAAGAATTGAAAGCAAAAGACTTGTGGGGTTTTGATCATCTCATCATCTACCGATAAAGTCATTACCTTTAAACTGGTCATCAAGAAAGAAGGGCTTTTTTTCCTTTTTCTTTTTTTGTTTTTGTTTTCCAAGAAAATATGATAAAAACTAGCCCTAGAAAATCCCAACCCTAGTTGTCATGATATCATTGAAAGAAATCAGAAAGCATGTTTTAATTTCTGCTTTACCTGTGGCCACTGATCAGTATCCATAGCAGAAAAACAAGAAGATAGAGAGAGAAAAAGGTGTGGGAGAGTGTTGAAAGAGAGGAAAAATCAGCCACTTTTCCAAGCAGATGGTCTTAAAGCAAAGAAAGCTACTTGAGGAGGTTTTGTTTGGCAGTTCCTTATGTTGGCTTCCTATAATTTGTGCCCGCTGGTGGTGGGGGAAAAGCAAGGAATGGACAGGGTGGGTGGGTTGGGGGTGGGGGTGGGGGTTCATTTGTCCACTTGCCAATATTTTTATGTGTGGAATATATAGATACATCATGCAAGGATACTTTAAAGAAGGTGTTTTTGTTTTTATTTCTGAGTTTTTCATCTTTGGCTGGAAACTGAAAGTGTTCTATGAACAGTAAAAGTGTAGAACTCATTTGGTGTTTTTCATTTTCATTTGTTTTTCCTTTCCTTTTCTTTTTTTAAATGGGTTTGTTTGGCATTGATTTGGGTGTTCTGGGAAAAAAAATATTTTTGGAATAGGGATTAGGAACGGATAATGTGATGGATTATTTTATTTTATTTTTTTGTTTCGAGATGTGGTTAGAAATTGTTTTGAGAAAAAAAAAAATAAGAAGGCTTGTTCTTTTATGTTTTGGTCATTTTTTAGAAAAAATTTAGGGGTAATGGAGTTTTGGGAGTGGAGAATGTGCCATGTGTTTCTTTTTATTTTGGAAAAATATGAAAAATGATTTGAGAATGAGTTATTTATTTCTTTGTGTTTTATGGGGAGACAAATTTTACTATAAATTTCAAATCACTTGCTTTTTTGTTGGTTTGTAGTGTGAGTATTTTTTTATGTATTAGATGTATGTATTTTTATAATTGGATTATGTGTGTGTGTATATATATATGTGTATATATATGTGTATATATGTAATGATCGAAATATGAGTGTAATTAAATTAATTGGTTATTTATTTTGAAATTTATATTTTATAAGTTTAATATTAGTAAATGATGTATTATATGGTTATATAATATTAAATACTAATTATTCATGAAATCATAATTATATTTTAATTATAAAAACATTAGCTTATATCATAATTATTAATATCAAATTATAAAAAAATGAATTATTATACATTAATTATGAACTAACTATTATTTATTAATTATGAACTAATTATTATTTATTAATTAAAATACAATTATTTAACTATTACTTACAATTTATTTATAAATAAAACTTAATTATTTATTAAAATAAATATTTTTTTAATAATTTATATATATAAGACTTAATAATAATTCATCAAATTAAAAAAATAAATAATATTATATTATATGAAATTACATCATCATAAATTATTTAAATACATAAATGTAAAAATTTAATTATACGTAAAATATGAAACAAAATTAATATATAAATAACAAATTATTTAAATAAATTAATTTAATAAGTTATTTAATTATTTTAACTCATTATTTAATTAATACGTTACTTAGTAAATAAATTACTTAGTAATAATCAAATAATTTTACTTAAATTTAATTAATTCTCTCAACAATTACTTTAAGCATATCAATATTAATTTATTAAACTTAATAGATTATTACATAAGTATCACCCTATAATCAATTTTTTTATTATAATTTTAAATAAATGTGAAGATTAATATTTAATGAAGAATATTTTTTTGAAGAAGATTAATTTATTTATTATATCAAATTAAAACATCTTAAGCTATTTATTAAATGAATAAATATAATTTTAATTAATACATCAAATATTAAATGTAACTAAGTAAAATTTAATTAATTTAATACACTATTTAATAAAAAAATTATTTAGTAATAATATAAATAATATTTAATTAAATTTAATTTATTTTTTCGACAATTAGTTTAATTAAATTTGTAAACATAAGTTTTAGAATTTTTTTACCTAGTAAAATTTTAATATTTATATATATGTATGTATGTACGTGTGTGTGTGTGTGTGTGTGCGTGTGTGTGTGTGTGTGTGTAAAGGGGAAGAGTGATAGATGAATGAGTGATATAAAAAATAGAATGAGAAAAGTGAGGAGGTAGGTGTGATTTTTAGGGTGTAGGGTTTTTTGGGTGAATTGAGATGGGTTTTTGGGTATAAAATTTGAGTTTTTTGAAAAAAAAGATTGGAGAATGTGCTTTCATTTTGAAATTTTTTTGGGAGTTTAAAAAAAAATTGAAAAATTTTAGAAAAACATAGCCAAAAGATATTTTTAGTTTTGTTTTGTTTAGGGAGGAGAAGTTTTTCTACTTTAAATATTAAATTAGTAAAGCTTTGTGCGAATTAGTGTGAAATTAAGTTTTTTTATTAATTTTTTTGAATGTATAATTGTAAAGAGTTATAGAATATATGTAATGATTATTTTATTTGAGAAATAAAAACAGAGTTAGTGGTGTGATGATATTTTGAGAATAATTTATTATATTTTAGAGTATGACCTTGAGCATACACCATCATTTTATATATTATATCTCTGATTGGAAAACATCAAAGGAAAACAATTTTATAAAAAAAAAAAAAAAAATTTGTTGCTATATGTCTTCTGTTTTGAATGTGATTTTATGTAAAAGAAAAAATGAATTTGGATCACTTGAGGAGAATTATTGAATTGAAATATTATTTGATAGTGCAAAGTGTTATATATGATTTCACTATTTTTCTAAGATGTCAATTATATAATGTTAAGATAAAATATTATTATTTAAAGCATTGTGGACTATCTTGTAATTAATAAGAAATTATCATTAGATTTAATATGAAATTGCATTTGAAGATAAAAATATGAATTTACTTAATTTTCTTTTGTTTTCTTTAAAAATTTTGAATAAATAAATAACTGAACTTATATACTTGAATTTGTTTGCATGCATTGATCTTGATCTCCTTCTCTTTTCAATGCGTTCATGATCACCTGCACGTTCAATTCTTTCTAATCAATATTGTCAAATAAAATACAAATTTTTATGTAAAATTAAAATAGATAATGTTTTGAAATATATCCTGAAAAAAATAATAGCAATAAATTTAGGATAAAAAAAATTATAGTATATAATTCTTTATTTGTTTGTTTGTTTTGTAAATAAGATCATCATACTTGAATTACTTGATTTTATTGTATATCATATTACTGAATAATTGTTTCATTTAGAACCTAAGTCATTGCTAAAATATATAATAACATTCAATCAATTTTTTTTAAAAATAATGGCAATGAGATTTGATTTCAACTTTTTGTTTATTTGAGTTGAATATCTGAATACTAAATTAATGATTATTTTCTAAAAAGCAAGTAAATCAAAATTGTTAATCACAGCTAATTTTAAAAGTGCATATATACACACACACACATACACAAAAATTGATTTTTTCCTTTTTTTTTTTTTTATCTTTATGTGATCAAAGCATAATAAAGAAATATCATTCATATGATTTGATTTGAAAATATGATACAGTCATATAGGTAACAATTTGTCTGTTTATATTTTCAAACTCATTTTCACCCATTTTTAATATTTTAATAAAATTATCAATAATTTCTCACTATTTTCACCCAAATTTCAATTCATTTCATTTTAAAATATATTTTTCAATAACTTATATGCCTTTTTCTTGATTATTTATATATTGTCTTTCTCTATTTCATTATTACCATCTCTCTCAATCTATAGTCTACTACACTTTATATAATTCTTACTTTTCTTAAGAAACTATCCAAACATAATTTCAATTTTCAACTTATTTTCTTTAACTAACTTTATAAATTTTAAAAATACTGAAAATAAATATTTAAGGGGAAAAAAAAAACAAAAAACAAGCTCTGTTTTTTTCTTTTGAACTCTTTTTTGGCGTCAACAAAAGTCAAACACCTAGATATCCACGTGGAGTGCTATGGTGGGTCGAGTGGGAAGAAGGGCGCCACTTTAGCCAATCATAGACCGAAACGTGGCAGAGGCGTGCACGGCGCGGAAAGAATAATGGACGCGCACAGCTGGTTGGGTCCCACTAATGAGGCCAATAAGAGGGATTCGCCGCAGATGATTGGACGCTTGCCAACGTCTGAGCGAAAACATGCGTCACGCTGCTGTGTCAGCAAGGACATGTGTCATAAGACCAGATATAGAATAGAGGTCTTAAATTCTATAATGGGAAAAAAGAAGAAGGAAAATTCCAAATAAATGTATATTTTAACATAATTGTCTGCATTTAATATACTTCTATGCATTGATCGTCTTTTCTTTTCTTTTTTTAATATATATATATATATATATATATGGACTTTGAGTTAAAGGCTTGGAAAGGCAAAAGTAGAGAAGTATGGAGGCTAATATTCAATAATTCAATGGTCAATTTTTTTCACCAAAAAAATAAAAAATTAATTCTTCAATTACTTTCTGAAACTCAAACATACGATCAATTTATTTGAAAATATGTAAACTGAACTACCCATTTCAATTCTCCTTGATAATCCAACCATTAAGTTTCTCCAAATATTCTTTTTTCCATATTGGATGAAGAAATATTTGGTTCTCAAATTTTATTCGAAATTCAATTTGATGCCGTAGAAAAATATTCTTATATTTCCCATTTGAAGAAATCCCTTATTTATACAAAAGAAACAACACATTTCATACAAAAGAAGCAGTGTGAACACTTTATAGTAATAATTTTTATAAAATTATGAATTTTACTATAATGATACTGTTTACATATTAATTTATTTTGCATTTATTTTTTAGAGGCTTCAAAATAAGTGACTTAACCCTTAAGATAAATTAAAAAGTTATCATTATGACCAGTGAGCATGTCCATGAAAGCTAACACAATAAGACATCACTTTATTTCATTTTCTCAATGTAAGTCATTTTTCCTCTCTTTTAGTATCATAAGGGGTAAGGGTGGTTACTTATTTGACAAAACAAGTTAAACTTTAGACTGAAATGCAAAATGTCAGGACTATCCTAAAAGGTTCTCTGATTAGTACTAGCAATTTTTCTAGTTGGGCCCACTAACTTGGAAGAAAAATCTGTATTTTAGCCTTTCAAATTATATTTTTTATAAAAACATATATTAAAAATTCGTTGAAATTAAATTTTAGATTTCACACATATACATTTAAGGACAATACCAATGCACCAATTAACCCACTTGACAGCCCTTCATATTACACAAAGATTCATAATATATATTACTTTTGTTTTAAATATACGTAATTATATCTCTTCGATTAAAGAACATATGTTTTATTTTATATATTTTGATATGACATATATTTTACTAGTAAATATATATGCGTTTATATTATTTAATAACTATTACTATATATTCTTATAAACAACGATGGTTAAATAGAATAAAATCATCATAGGTACAAGGGTACATCGGTCAAATTTAATTAATAAATAATAAAAATTAATTTGAGTGTTTTTAACTTCTTTTTTTTCCCCGAAAACACTAAAGCATAATTGGCCCTTTTATTTTTACATGAGATTATTTGTTTATTTATATTATCATAATAATAAAAAAAAATGACATTTTGCCCCAAACTTCTAGTAGGTTAAATTTTCTTATTTATTTAATTTAGGCAAAAGATGTATATATATATATTATTTAAATAAAATAAATGTTAGTGCTTTGACAGCTCAATCACCAAAAGCGAACCACTGTACTATATATACAGCTCCATAAGTAAAATATCTTCCGATCCCATATTCCTTTAATTACAATTCTAAAAAGCAATTATGATCCTAATCCGTACATTAAGAGCATCAAACATGGGGCCCACAGTACAATCAAATAATGCAATTATAACCATAATGTCTTGTTTCCAACTGGCCTAGGAAAGGTGGGGCTCAAACATGGGATGTAAATAACCTATGTGGAGCCCCACTTTTTCCTATGTGGGACTTTTTTGTTATCTACATCTTCTACGGTTAGGGGCTATAATATGTCTATAATGTTCTCTCCCCTTCCCAATTATTTCACCGCACTTAAGCTGTGATTGGTCTTTCTCATACTAAAAGGTACATTCGAGTGAATTTCACGCGTATCTGCGTGTAGAAAAGGAATACAAAACACATATGTGACTAACAAACGTTATATTTATATAATTTTGTATTGAGTCAATTCTTTTTTTAAGTCAAGCATAAAATGAAGTTTTAAGTTGCATTTTCTATCGAACATGTCCAAAATATTCTCTATTTGTCCAATTTTTTCAATGTGATCAAATTGTTGGTGGTGTCTATCTCACTGGAAGTTCGTTTCAAGTAACATTAAGATATATTTGTATGTGTGAGATAATTACAGAAAAAGCATATACTTTATGTAAAATTTTATATTGAGTAAACCTTCATTTTTTAAGTCAGGTATATTGGGAGGATCCAAATTGCATTTTCTGGTTAAATATATGAGATTTTAGGCTCTTCCACTTTTATAACTAGCTTTCATTGTGTCCATTTTATGCCCATGGGTTCAATTAATTTAGAAAAAAGAAAAAAAAATTAGTATCGATTAATTGGAGTGGGTCTAATTCATTGTTTGGTTTGGATTATTTGGACCTAATGGACTTTATGGCCCAAATGTTAAATGGATAATTTATTCCAAATTCATTCTTTTTGAAACACATGGGAGCGTTTGATTTGGAATGAAAATAAAAGTGAAGATTTGAATGAAGAGAAATAGGATGAGATTAAATAATATAATAGATTGTTTGATATAAAAGATTGGCCTTATAATCAATGTTTAAAAAAACGGACCGGTGATCGAACTGGTGGCCTTATTGGTTATTGGTTCGATTTGTTCAACCAATTTAATACTGGTTCGACCGGTGTGATGTCATAATTATATTTAATATTATATAAATATATTAGAAATATAAAAAAAATGTAAATATATATGTAAAGGGAAAAAAAATTAAAAATTGCCTAGTATCATGAAACTTTTTCCAAACTCTACTCCATAAGAATATCTATACATCAATTTAAAATGTCAACTCATGTAATAAGACTTACTATAAAATATTCTTACATAATCCCTTACAACTTACAAAAACAATAAATATCTACTCAAATAACATAAAAGTTCTAAATGTAAATAAAAATCAATATTACAATAGATAACAAAGTCACAATATACAATTTTTCAATTGTCATCCGTATTGTCATCAAACCTCGTCAAATGAACAATATTCATAATATCACTAGCATCACTTGAACCAATCCCAACGCCACCATACTTTGAAAATGATTTTAATGAGAAAATAGAAAGAAAAAAAAATGGAAAAAGCAGATTGAAAATGAAAAATGATATTGAAGTCTGAACTCCCATAACTGTTGCGTCTTTGCTTGGCTTCGTTACTTGCCTTTTCTTGGAATGTTGATAAATTAGCTTTAGGATTTTTATTTTTTATTTAATTAGTTTTTATTTTAAAAAAAATCTAAAAATTGATTTCTTTTTAAAAAAAATTAGTTCATCGATTTGTACTGATTTTTTAACAAACTGGTTTTATACATCAAATCGGCACAGGGATCTTCGCCGGTTCCTGTAGAACTGGCTGGTCCGACCCCATTTTTTAATCATTGCTTATAATTAGGCACCACTATAATCTTCCCTAATATCTTATGCATATTTGATGTGTAGGACTATGTAGGCAAAAGACAAGATTGCCCCTAATACAATTGTGTAGCATTTTTCATGTAAATATAAATTTTCCTTTTAATTCCTTCTTTTAATTGTTGATTTTTTTTCTCTGTTTTCTTTTCGATTGGAAGCCACTGGGTTATTGAGTAGTTCAATTTGGTAATAAAACCAAGTTTAAATTTCTAAAAAATGAATTGGTTTGGAAACAATCTCATGAAAGAAAAAAAAGACAAAAGGGAGAAAAAATTATTGTATATGAATTAAAATTAACTATTTATCTCTGAAAATCAAATTTAATAAATTTCAATAAATAAATAAATAATTTTAAATTAATAATTAACACATTATTTACACGTATCATTTTTTAATTGACAAAAAATTAAGCTGTCTACAACTACAACGAATGATATACAAATCTATAGAAGTAGAATAAAAATGTAGAGAAACTATTCTGGAGCAAAAACACAATTAATTTTTGTATTAATTTTATATGTATTGTATTTGTGCTCTCTTTTAAACTATATGAAAAATTATTTTATATATTTCAAAATATAGTTAATTTATAATTATGACTATTTGTATTTTATATGTATTGTAATATTATTGATTTATAATTGTGATAGAGTGTAGATAAATTATTTTCAAGTTATGACATAATATAGATAAATTGTTTAAAAACAATTAATATTTTCATTGGTTATTAAAATTTATATTTTTAGTTGCATCATATTCAATTAGCAATTATAAATAATTTTAGAACAATTTAAACTAAAAAATTATGTGATAGTTACCGAAATATAATCAAGTTATCATGTGAATATAAAGATAATTTAAATATTCACATTAAAGTTAAATTGAATGGGTGAGATTGTGCAGCGATTTTCAAAAGCAGAATTGAAGGGCCTGAAGGTAATTAGTCATCTGAATTCGAGGGCCATTTAAGTCAGGTGATGAAAACAGGCAGTCAAATGAGGGTGCGATCTGAGGGCTGATATTTTAATCATGCATAATGTCAAGTACAGTGATGGGCCAATCAATTTTTACGGCCCGGCCCACTTTTTAATAGATGCTATCAAACGTTTAACTAGCCACGATTAGGGACCCTTGTTGTGGCTAATAGATGGTATCAAACGCCCCCATGGACTATATGTGATTGATGGACCATCAATGGGCTCAATATGGATTGAGGTGTGGTCCAAATTCACTTGGCCCAAAACTCAAATGAAAATTTGTTAATAATGTTAGTGATTCCACTAAGGTTGAAATTTATGTGTGTCTTGTAAAACTCTTCAAGACACAGATAGAATAATACAATGTCATTTAAAAAAAAATAAAATCTTAACAAAATAATTATCACACGGGCCCTTTTTTATATGTTAATCCATTATAAAGAATAAATTATTTAAAAAAAAACAATGTATATATTGTTATTCCATAAAATCCTCACAAATCACGAGTTGTTTTCATCGATATTGTAAGAAGAGATAAAAAAAATTATGTTTATGCACGTAATATTAAAATTAGATTGATGTAATGATTTTTATTTTTTTTTGTGTGAAATTTTTTAACAAATTATAAAAATTCAATGTTCCTTATTATGTTATTACATTGAAAAGAAGGAATCAAATTAGAAAATTATTACACGAAATCCTTACACATCATGGAGTAATTAATACTAATAATGGAAGAAGAGGTTGAAATTTTTTATGTAAATATTATGTACTTATGCATAATATTTTTTTGAAAATTGTGTAAATTAGATTGATGCTATCATTTCTTCTTTTTGGGGTAGATTTATTCAATAACGTGGCATTGGCCCTAAAATCCCAAACTTTTGCCGCGAAAACAGAACAGCGCGCCAAAAGTTTTCCATTCCCGGGCGCTCTTCCGCCATTATCAAAATACCCCGCCTCTCTCTCTCTGACAGTTAGATTTGCGTTTTGACTCGTCCCAGCGAAAATGGTGTCGCTAAGAAGAAGAACCCAAGCTCCAAAGCCAATCAAATCCAAGGTAGAAGAAGAATTAGAATCCGAAGAAGAAGAGGAGCAAGATTACAGCGATGTGTGCTGTGAGGAATGCGGGTCGGGCCAGCGCGCGGCGGAGCTTCTTCTATGCGATAAATGTGATCGCGGGTTCCACTTGTTTTGCCTCAGGCCGGTACTTGTTGCCGTGCCCAAGGGGCAATGGTTCTGCACCTCTTGCTCCAATCACAAAAATCTCACTAGTATGTTAACATGGTTCTTCATACTTATTAATTTATTTTTCAAGTTCTGAGTTTAATTTATCAAGTAAGTTGTTGTTGTTGTTTTTTTTTGGGGTGGGGGGGGTGGGGGGGCGTTGTTATATATACGAGAGAATTGATTTAAGATGATAATTGTAAATTTGCTGTAATTTTTTTCCATGTGGATATCAATTTGCTGTACTAGATTTAGGAATAAAATGTAGCTCATGAGATTCAAGCTATCCTCATTTTACTTTAAAAGATTATGTGGGGTTGGTTTGTCATAGTTTTTATGATTATGTGTGATAGAGTAATGGGTTTGCAGTATTTTCTTTTAATTTTTTGGATTTTATATTAACGGTTCTTGATACACACACTTTCATATTAAATCCTGGGCTTCTTAGATATTGAAAAATCGTTGGTGATTCATGAAATGGAAATAATTTGAATTCTTTCTGAAATTGGGATAAGGCTGGTGTTATCTGGATTTTTATACTTAAGAACAGAACAAGATCTTTAGCCGCTAGTGAAAAAATGAAACGGACCTGTTCCATCAGCAAATGAAAGTTGTTCACCATTTTGAATTTCCCCAATACATGAACTTTGTAAAAACGGAATGTATTGTAGTTTTTAAGTGAATGAAATTATATTGTTGTTGTGCATCTATATTTCGGGAGCTACAAGGTTTATCACTTGATGTTGGCCTCCATGATGACCATCCAGTTCAATAAGTTTCGCTACCATCTTCACATGTTTTATCAGATTAACCCTGTTGGATTGATGTGCAGGTTTCCCTCTAGTCCAAACCAAGATCGTCGATTTTTTCCGCATCCAAAGAAGTTCACAATCAGCTGAAAAGTTCGGTCCAGGTATAGGGTATCTCCATTCTTTAGTAAAGTTTTAGTGTTATGATTGGATATGCTCTTAATGATGTATTTGCTTTATGTCCACTTCATTAGATGGTAAAAAGAGAAGGCGGCGAACTAGTGGTTTAGTAATGTCAAAGAAGAGAAGAAAGTTGTTGCCTTTTGTTCCGAGCGAGGATCCTGTTAGGAGATTGGAACAGATGGCATCTTTAGCCACAGCTTTGACAGCAACCGGGACAGAGTTCAGTAATGAGCTAACGTATTTCACAGGCATGGCTCCAAGATCGGCAAATTGTGCTGCACTTGAAAAAGGTGGAATGCAGGTATTCTAAAGCCTTGTGCTGTGTTTGAAAGAGGTTTCTCTCACTTAAATTGGTCCAAACCTTAATATTCCGTGTTATATTACAAAGATGTTTGCAATAGCTTTTGCTTCACTGAGAAGTAAAAAGTTGTAGTGAGAGTAGTGTGTTTGAAAATAAAAGTGAAATGTATCAAAAGTTTTTAGAAGTTAGTTAAGGGTCGCCATTAACTTTTAGCTTTTTAATGGTTAATTTTGGAGAATTTAAAGTAGAAGCACCACTTTCAAACGTGCCAAAACAACTAAAATTAAGCTAAAAGTTGAGAAGCACTTTCAGAAATGCAAACACTTCTACTTCTCATGCCTCAGTTTGTCATAGATCATAAGTTTCTTATTTTGCTGCTTGATTATACATGTTATAGGTTTTGCCAAAAGATGACATCAAAACGTTGAATCTCTGCAAGAATATGGTGGAGCAAGGAGAATGGCCACCACTTATGGTTGTTTTTGATCCACAAGAAGGGTGTGTACTCGTGTGTCCATTTTCATTTATATTGGCAAATTTTATTAAAAATATTGATCCATGGAGCCTTAATTGATTTTCCATCTGTTACTCAGATTCACTGTGGAAGCTGATAGACATATCCGAGATTTAACTATAATTACGGAGTATGTTGGCGATGTTGACTACTTGAAAAATCGTGAACATGATGATGGAGATAGCATGATGACTCTTCTCACTGCAACTAATCCTTCAAAAAGTCTAGTCATCTGTCCAGATAAGCGCAGTAACATTGCTCGCTTCATCAATGGCATCAACAACCATACACCGTACGTAAAAATCCTCCTATACTATGTAGTACATCTTTGAGTGTTTATGGCATTTCTTCTCACCACCAAGTAGTGTCTTGGGGGGAGTTATTTTCTATTATTGGCCTCTATGGTAGAATCAGTTGGCCAAAACAGCCGCAAGCGGCTAAGGTGTTATAAGTTTATTCTTAGTGGACTTTTCAGTAGGATTCAAACCTAGATGGAGTTATAACCATCTATCAATTCCTTAATGAAAAAAGAAAGACCTGGTTTGTAATTAGTTGAGACAAGAAGACAGCAAGTGTTTTGGTTGCTCAAGTAGTTAAAACTCAGAACTGGTAAATTTGATTGCATTGTAGAACACAAATGTTTGCCATTTATGATTTGAAGTGTCAAATGATGCTCTAGTTGAAGGCTTTTCTTCCTAGGACCATGAATGTAAGGATTGATTCTTGCTGATATTAGGCTAACTTCTGGTGCAGGGGTGGCAAAAAGAAGCAGAATGTAAAGTGTGTGAGGTTTGACATCGATGGTGAATGCCGGGTTCTATTGATTGCAAACAGAGACATCAGAAAGGGAGAGAGGCTGTACTATGATTACAATGGATATGAAAATGAATACCCAACTGAGCACTTCATTTGACCTGTTATAGCAGCTCAACAAAACAATTGCACAGGAATTCTTTGCAACTTAATTGCTAGCCAATTTGTGTATTCTCCTTCTGTCTCATGTCCCTAACTTGTCCGGTTTGGCCAAACTTTAGTACATTGAGATGGCTGCTGACTTTGAAGTATTGAAATCTCCCGAGTGCCACCTTTTAGTTGTCAGGGAAAATGAATTAATGTATTTATTGAATATTGAGATCAGCCGCATTGATTGGCGGGACTCAAATCTGTGGTTTTTTTTAATTACAATCTCAGGAAATTAAGAATTTAGCAGAATACATACACACATATATATATGTATATGTGTGTGTGTGTGTGTGTGTATATATATATATTTAAATTCAGCTTGTTGAGAGGGATTTTGTACTTGTGAATTTTGATTGGTTTTTGAGATATTAATTAAGCTAAATAAAAATCGGATACACACAATAGTTGGGCTCTACTCCATTTATAAATTATACCAATGAGGTAAAGTTGGGGCTGGAAATTGGGCTGTAACGAGCAATCTGAAAGGCACGATCTGTTGTGAATTTTGCGGATAAGTTAAAATTCGTAGATTCAAATGTTTAATATATGTTCATTTTTGAAATTCAATATGAAAAAAATTAGTAATTGATCTCAAGACAAGTCATTTTGATGCTCGATATAAATAGGTCTTGAGTGACAAAAAAGAAAAGACACAAAGATATAATTAAAAGGTAATTTAAAAATATATAAATTTATCTTACTTTTGCAATATTCTACTAAATTATAATTATTTTTCAAATTTACTAATTTCTTTTTTTCACTGAAAAAACAAAATTTTCTTTATTAACTTCTAGACTCTTCAATCTAGGGACCTCCTCCTCAATCATTTGAAACCAATAACTCATAGAATATAGAGCCAACAGAAATTACCCAAATGTTAAACCTCCAAACAAGATTTGGTTGTCCTTTAAGATTTGAAAAATAATATCTGTTTGTCGTGAAATAAATGAATGCAGTGAAGTCAAACTATTTAATTTCTCGACACTATTTATTTACCTACAATTTTAATCTTATAAGCCTTGTACATCTTAATATTTATTACATTACTTACATTAATTTAAACTTTAAATCAAATTCGAATAATATGAAAATTAAAAACCCTTGGTGCTCGTATGCTTATATAAATAAAGGGAAAAAAAAAGCTTTAGATTATTATTCTTTTTTTATCTAAACACATCAGCACTAAGAGTTAATTAATGTTCGAATCTCAAATTTTATATTTATATATGTAAAGATGATGTCGTTAAATCAACCAACCGCTCCATAGTTTCAGAGATAAATAAAATTATATTTTTATGAGATGGTACAAAAATTAGAAAGCAATAAAGGAGAAGGGATTGAAAATGGGCCAACCCATGGGTTAAAAGACAAAGTGATCCATCCTAATTAAACCCGAATTCAGCCATCAAAGGCCCACCCAACCTCCACCAGCTTGGTTGGTGGTGACTGTCTCCATTTTGCCACTATCTTTTTGCCCTAACAAGACTTCAAAGGTTGTGTGCCCATCCACCCGTGGTACCATCCCCAATTCTAAAAAGCTCCATCAATAATAAATTAAATAAAAACAAAAATATCACTTTAGTCCTCATCTATTTATCTATTTATTTCGAAGTCTCATATTCATTTATATTTCTCACGGGACCTTTACTTAATAATTCTTGTATTCTCATTCTACTTCTACCGCAAGTTATATGAGATTATAATATGTACAATATGATTTAATTGGTTTTTACTAGCAAATTCTTGCGATGTAGCCATTCTATACATCTTCTTAATATAATAAAATTCTCTCTTCCTCGTTAATAGATACAGTCCGATTTTGAATGATTTACATGAACTTTTTGTATTAAATCTTATTTTTATAATCTTGATTGATAGTTAAATCAAAAAATATGACTTGAAATTAATATGATTGTTTCTTTATCCAAAATTTTGGTATGTTATCCTCCTATGATGTAAGTGTATTTTCATCATTTCTAGGTTTGTAGATCCAACTAAAGGGACAATTTAGTTTCTGTCAAAATGAACATGCGTAGACTTTGGGACTCCACCTTGTGTCCAAACTTGGAAGAAGTCAACTTTGATCATTGCCAGCATTTGTTCATCGTATATTCAGTGCAACTACTCTATATCTTCAACCTAAATTTTTATTACATAAGAACTGATAGATAGGAATGTGGTTCAATTCATCTAATTTGAGAAAAGTTAACATATCCCCATCTATGTTTTTCCTTTTGCATGGGGAGACGAGATAGTCCACAAATTTATTATATCTTTGTCCTGATTTGAAAATTAATTTTTTTATTAAAATATTTACGAATGGTATTTCATTATGTAAAACTACAGTTTAAAAGTAAATTATTTACATACTCGTTATATTTTTGTTTTAAACTAAATATTACTTTTTAAATTTTTTTTTTTTTTTTACAAATAGTATTTCATTTTGTAAAGTGATAGTGGTCGTGCCTCTTAAAACAATAATACGGAACCCAAAATTATTTGAAGTTATTATTAAGGGTAAAATTAATTTAATTAAATTTTGCACTTTTAAAATTTTTTTATTTAAAATTTCTTGTTAAAATGAAATGATCCATAAAGATGGAATATACAAAATAACAAGCTGTCAATTTCTTAGATATAGCATGAAATTTATAGATTCTGAACAGCATCATGGGAAAATTCCAGAAAATCAAATTGATTGATTTTACTTGAAAAAATTAGACCACTCTTCATGCCCAATTCTTGTGGCTAGATTTAAAGGTTGGTTCCCTATCATGTAAAATTCCTTATTCAATCGATTTCTTGATTTTTTTTCCCCTTTATTTTTTTTAAAATAATTATTATCGCATGTAAACTGTCAAATCCGCTATGATCCCACTTAGAACAAGAAGAAGGTTAGTGTCACATCATAGGCCGTCCATTTTCATAGGATGAAAGGTCCTGATTTATTTATGTCCCAAAAATTTTGGCTGTGTTCACTAGCGTTTTGGAAAATTTTTTCTCAACTCTCAAAATAATTTTAAAAAATATACACATTTTTCAATCATTTTTTAAAAATATAAAAAATTTATACTCAAAAAATCTTCAGAATTCAATCTCAAAAAAACCCTACACATTACTCTAGCCCTACCTTGACCCTACCTAACACTCAAGTATATATATATACACACCATCAAAGTATATATATATATACACATACACACACATTATATAAAAAAATAATTTCTTCTTACAAACCCAACAAAAAAGTTACTGATTTGACATTTACAGTAAAAATTGTCTTCTACCAAAACATTAACAAACAACTAATTCATTCTCAATCCATTTTTCCTATTTTTTTTAAAATATAAACAAACAATTGACACTTTTTCCAAATTTTCTTCCAAAAGCTCACTCTCCCAATTTTTTTTCTAAACAATGGTCAAAATGCTAGTGAACAAGCCCTTTATTTTTAAAATATGAGTTGCTAAAAATAAATGTAAAATTTAGTACAAACATATAAATTTTTATTTTTCCCCAATATCAATTTATGAATGTAAAAATACATGGTCTTTTTCTTTTTTATGATGACTAATATCTAACTCACACCCCCAAAATGTTGAGGTTTTAGGTTTGAGCCTTACAATAAAAAAATGTAGATATTTAATTTTTTATTTTTATAATAATTATTTATTAACAATTGATTATTAAAAATTAATACGTAAAAATTATTAATTCACCGATTACAATCAAAAGTACATATAATCATTTCAGCAAAACCATTAATAAAATGTGAGCCCCCGATAACTAATTTGATAAATATTTTAATAAGTTGATAAAATTGATCCCATTTTAAAAGATAATTACAGTTTAATTTTCCCTTTTCTTCTCTTTCCAACATGACAAACCTTATCCCCTCTTCAATTTTACCTTTATTCATTTTTTTTAAAATTGTTTCACTTTATAACATTTTCTTCTTTTTATTTATACAAAAAAAAAATTAAGTAAATACCTTAATTATTAAAAACTATAATATTATTTAAAAATAAAGCTTTTACTTATTCCATACTATAAAATTTCATATAAAGTAAATAAATACTCATAACTTATGCCAAAACTATCCTAAAAACTAGAAGACTATCGAAGCTTTTGTGCTATAGAAAGACAACAATCAGAGTTAGCAAATTGGACACGAAAAGTCGAAAGTATTGGGTAGGGACAAAATAAGTTTACATAAAAAAGAAAATTGTGCAAATTAGAAAATAGAATTTTCAAACACAATTAATTAATTAATTATAATTTTTGACTTGTAGGTATTTACGAGTATTTGTAAAGTATCTATTCCTGGACGGCAAAAATTATCACTTTGTTCTATAAATAAAACATTGCTCCTCGTATTTATTATAAATTGATAAATATCCATGAATATCTACTTAAATTGGTAAAAATTATCATGTCTAATTTTCGGTGATGATTCTAATAATTTTGATGATGAGTAAAATTGTAAGATACATGATTGAATTTAATAAAACAGATAGTATTATTAAATAATACAATTTTTAATGGAAGAACGGATACTCTCATGAAGAAATAATCCTAGGAATAAGATATCCAACTAGGTAGTTATATATAATACCAGGTTGTTCGAGATAATGTTGTAAGGAAGTGGTTCATTCTATGTCGGCCACCCATGCATTGATTTTGATACCATAAAAAATGTAAATATTATTAAAAAATAATGAACTTAGGAAAGTTTGCTTAAATATTTAATTTAAAGTTTATTGGACGTTAGTCCCCACCAACTTAACTTTTGGAAATAAATCCACACGTAAGCGGTGACCTTATAGTTAGTGATTGGCATTTCATTAATAATTATGATTTTATGTGTATTTACGTGCAAGATGTTTCGTTTAATGTGCGTGGATTAATGATTTATTATAGTATTTAAACTTGACTAAAAAGTAAAACATGAGAGTGTTAGAGACTGTTTGTTTGTTTGTATTTTTGTGATTCCATATTGTCAACCTTCAGCATTTTTAAAGTGAGAAAGGTTGTAGTTCATTTTTGTATAAAAATGAAAATATGTTTTAATTATTTATTTAAAAGTATTGAGTATGAGGGGTGTCAATTCGGGTGGATTGTGTAGGTTCGGGTTGGGTTGATGTAGGGGTATAACATAAAAATATCAAACCCAAACCCAACCCAACCCGATGTTAAACTCAAAAGGCTCAATTCTAACCTAACCCACAAAAGATCGTATCAGGTTCGGATTGACTTGATTTTTAATCAAGTCACCTAATAACCTGATAAACCTGACCCAACCTAATCTATTTATTTTATTTTTCATATTTATAAATTCCAACATTATAATGTAGTAGAAGTTTGATGTACAATAAAATCTAAAATTTGGCATAATCATTAAAGTCGAAAAAATATAATAACTTTAAAACTTATCATGTCCATGAGGACTTTGAATACAAAAAAATAACAAACCATTGTTCAGTAATTGAATTTTTAAAATTTTGATTTTTGGATATATATTATTTAAAATTTATTTTAATTAGTCAAATTTTTTTCCAGGTGGGTCAGGTTGGGTTGAGTCAGGTTTATTGGATTATTGGATCACCCGCTTGTTCTTTTCTTTTTTTTTCCTCTTTTTTTCAGGTTAGGCGGGTTAACCCGAGATCAACCCAACTTTATTTATTAATTTATTTTTTCTCGGGTAATTTTCAGATCCGATCCAATTTGATCCAAACCCAAAAACACCAAGCCCAAACTTGATTTTTTTCAGGTGGATTATTGTCAGGTCATCGGATTGGTTTTGATTTTGGCATCCTTAGTATGACATATATATGTATATAAAGATGAATTATTCATTAAATTCTTGATATTTTATATGTGAAAAAAACGTAATTTAAAAAAATATATGTATATTAATTTTGATAGTTTTGAAAGGATCTATAGTTATTTTAATTCTAAGTTGATTTTAATGGTCATGATTTTGAAAAAAAAAAAAAAAAAAAGCAAACATACTTTCTAATTTTAGATAGTGAAAAATGAAATGCCATTTGAAAATAACTTTAGATTCTCTATTTCAACACATGTTTCATCTAATATTTCACTTCATATATATATATCAAGTTTATTAATTTTTATTTTTATAAAACTAATTAATTGTAGATCCATACAGTAAACACACACACAGATATATATATATGTATAGAATGAAGTATATAGAAAATGAATCATTTATGAATGTTTACACTATTGATGCTAAAAACAGCACTTTTATTAAATTAATTAAGGGGTCTACTTATATATATATAAGTCAACTGTTAAAAGAATCTGGTTCTATTTAAGATGAAAGAAGAAAGCATTGAGGCACTAAATTCCATGAATTATAGAAGGGATAATATTTAGTTTTCTGAGAGAATGATTTGTTGCTTAAGAAGAAGGCCACCCCATGAATATAGTTTTCCACATACATTCCCTTTTAAGCAGTTAGGGTTCACTTCCATGCATGTTCATAGGGCTACTCATTAATTTGTCTACAAAACTATTGGTCAAATTTGAGGTAGTTTGTATTTGTCACGTGATTAGTTCATATTTAAGATGTCTTGATTAGTTAATCAATGATCAAATACTCAGTAAGATAATTTAAGAATCGTTGAAAAGATAATATTATCGTATATCAAAATTCTTTTTTTAATATTTTTATCAGACCATTTTTCTATCACAAACTTGATTAATTTAAATGTAACAATGTATTAAAAACATATTATAGAAAGTAAATATGATCAAAGTGATATATTTTTATAATAAGCTACTGCTAAGACTCAGAGATTGCTTTGAACATAGTTCATTTCAAATAAAGGAATTCTACATAGCAAACAAGGCTCACATTTCATCTTCTATGCATCTTCCTTTCTCCTATCTGAAAAAATAAGGCAAATTAGAATTGAAGCTTTCTGGTGGAGTCATATTTACGATGTTGACTTACTCTTTCTTATTTAATTATTGAATCAATAGATTTATATTTGTCAAGTGATTAATTCATAGTTAAATGATTTGCCTTGTTTCAAGTACTTAAATGATTTGCCCTATTATGATATTGATTTGTTCTCTCTTCATACCCTTTGAATATATAGATTATTAAACCCTAATGCCCATAAAATATAATGAAGTTATATGCAACTTTTAGGTAGGTAGGGTATAAATCTAGTCATAATTCAAATGCTTTCTTTAATTAGATTGATGCCCACTTCTCAAGGCATTGTCCAATGGAGAAGATCCTCAATTCTAGATCCATGTTTGTGAGGACATGTCTAAGCAACTTATAGGTATGTTTGATTTGGTTTCTTTTTTGGGTAGTTGATATGGATATATATATATATATATATATATATATTAGAGGCTTGTTTTACTATTTTATTCGAGTCAATTAAGTCACATAATGTGTTAAAGTGTTTTTTTTTTTTAATTATTATAACACAATTGAAAGTAAATATGAATGCGTACATAGAATTAAGTAGCAACCTGATTTTGAAACATGAGAGTATTTAAGAATTATAACTTGTTGAATCTCACATACTTTTAGAATCATGACAACATTGAAAATTTGTAATTCATTGAATCTTGCATGATCTTGAAACCACGATAATATTAAGAAGTGTATTCGTTGAATCATATATGATCTTGACAGTAGCATTTAAAAATCGATTCATTGAACCAGATCAGTACTGTAGGTTATAAATAACTTAACGATATACGTTCCATGAACTTCAAATATCATAATAGAAAAAATCACTTTAGAATAGAAGATTCAAACTGTTTACTCAATAATTATTATACAAAAATAATTTCAAAAAAAACAACTAAGGTACAAGACAAAAATTCACAATCAACATTAAGGTTGTAAAGTATCACTTGACTTTTTTTAAACCTAACTCTTTAGATTTTTGGGACATTTGTCGCTACTAAACACTCATGCTGCGATGATTTGGTCGGGAAATCAAAGGAAATAGCCAAAGGAAAGAAATGTTAAAATAAGGTTATGACCAAAAGCATCAAAATAAGGTGGTTGATTAAGTGGAAACAACAGCCGTAATCACTTTTTGACTTATTTAACCCTCCTTCACCATTAACTTAGACAAAAAAATTGAGTGAATCAAAGTATGAATAATTTTGTCCACCCTTGTTCCACAAACTTTTATACAAATTTTCAAATCACCTTTTAATAAGTTGTTTGTGGGGTTTAGCATAGGAACAAAAAATCAATAATTTCGTCCTATGACACGACATAGGACTGTTCAGCTAAATTTATTTAATTTTTTTTTATAAGTATCTATATTTTTTAAAAATATTTTTAAATTTTATTTTAAAAATAAACTCTTTAAGTGTTTGGAAAGATTATTAAACTTATAAGTTGATGGTGATAATAATTTTATAATTATTATGATTAACATTATAGAATTTGTTAAGATTTTGAAATAAGTTATGTTCTTATAAGTTTATTTTTTAAAAATTTTATCAAATATCTTGATATGTTACAATTCTAATATATTGTAAATATTTTGAGAAGTTTTTAAGCTTATTGAAATATATTTTTAATTTTTTTAAATTATATAAAATTTTGTCCTGTCAAAACTAAAATAATAGAAGTACTTAGGGTTAATCAAAAATAAAAATTTTACATATGCCACTTGAACAAGAAAGGCTAGAAAATATGTAATTATTAATTTGCATTTTTACTCATATAACGTACAAATACATTGGTAATGTTTGGTTATAAATTGTATGCTTTGTATTATGTGTTTTGGGAGAATGAGTTTTGGGAGTGAAGTTGTATTGGAGAATGTGATGAATGTTTGTTTATATTTTGGGGAATAGTTAAAAAAATATTTTGGAGAATTTTGATATGTTTGTTTATGTTTTGGGGGAGATAATTTTTACCGTAGCGGTCAAATCAATGCTTTTTTATTGAATTTTTGGAGTAAAAATAAAATTGAGTGATTTTTTTATTGTTAGAATAATAGTAAAATATGTATGATATATAATATATATATATATATATATATTGAAAAATGGGAAAGTCTTGAGGATAATGAAAGATAGAATATGGTCTTTTGGGAAATTTAGTTTGGCATTATGAAGGGAATTTTTTTGTATATTTACTTATATTTTGGCAAAACAAACCAAACATAGCCATTAATTTCTATATTTACACAAACATGGAATATCAAAAACTTTATTTTTTTTTAAAGAAAATTAAATATATGATTGGGGCGTGAGGGGGGGGGGGGGGGGGGGGGGGCAATGACAACCCATACCCTCTAGACTGAAGAATATGTCAGAAAAGTTCTTGGCCTCCCTTCAACATATTCTGGGCATATTTGGAATTTAATTGAAACTTGTCGGGGCTGTCTACTTATTCCATAACACAAATATATGGGCTGCAAAGGAATTTTCAATTTTTATGGAAGGTAAAATTATTAGCACATATGGGCATGCAATAGAATTTTTTAATTTTTTATACGTATGATGTAAGAATTACCTTAAATTTTGTATTGCTGTTTACTAAAATTTTATTTTGTTAAGTATTATATTTTTCACTTTAGTCATTTAGATAATTAAAAAATAGAGACTTTAACATTTGGATTATTCATGTCAAAAGAAAATTCACATTGTATTGTATATAGTAAAATTTAAATAAAAATGATAAGAGTCAAAGATAGGTGGCCTACTATAAAAAAGTTGGTGCTTAATTAAGAAGGAGAAACTTTTAGAAGGGTTAATAACATGTAATCATCACTTTATTGTAATCAATAGGTGTCACATGTGTGCTATACTAATCATAATTAAGCATACTTTAACAATCATTATACTTGAACTATTGTTTATTTAATCTAATCATATTATTTGTTGTTATCTAATCCATTTTATAAAGCATTAGACTTTATTAACACAAAATATTCTCTTTGTTACTTTTTAATTCTCACATTGCAGCTGCGGCTACAATTTATAGAGATTGACTACTATTTACAATGCATTATTGCCTATACAGATGGAGATCACTACTATCATTTCATCACAATTTTTTTATTTAAAAATTAAAATAAATATATAAAATTATTAAAAAGAAGTATATTATCGTATAGAAACACAAATATTTTTTATTTATTTATACTCTAAAATTTTTAGCACATACATATATAATGTGTCAAAATTTCTAGTAATAATTGTGTCTTGATTGAATTTCGTATTAGTGTGATAATCAATAAGATTTATCTTTATTTCGTAATAACATCACCATGTTTAGAATATTATGTCATCATTTAACCATTTTACTTGTAACTTGAAGATCTTAAAATATTTACATATCTAGATTTTGTCAATTTTATCCAATAATTAAAGACAAAAATAATAAAAAAGTTTTAGTCAAATTTGACCAAATTTAACCATAATTTTAGCTTGGTCAAATCAAATCCATACCTAAATTTTATCTAAAAACATGCACAATATTCAATACCCACCACATATTAGTATTTTAACCAAGTAATGGTTAAATATTACTTCCAAAAAAAAAAAAGTTAAATTCTTTGAGGGAAACTTTCAATTTGGACCATGAAAAAAAAAAAGGAAAACCTTTTGATACCTGTATAGAGCTTTGCCACTTGGATCATCAATCTTCACTTGTTTGATTTTCCAATTTGGTAATTATGACCTCGCTTACTTTCATCTCTTTGTTAATCAATCATATTTTATATGTCATATATATATATATAACTTTTTTCTATAGAAATTCAAAAAGTGTTCAAAACTCGACTATTAATATTAGTAACGTAGATATATTTTGCAAAACAATATTACATAACAACTCTATATAATTCGAATTTTCACTGTAAAAAGATACTTGTAGAATTATGCTAACGAACTTTGAAAAGTTTCGTTTAGCCACCTAATATATACATCAATACTTGGAGTTAAAAGTACAAAATGAGTAAAAATTACTTATGTTGAAATTCTGAATGTTTGAATAATAATAAAAAGCTGCAATAAAAAATAAATCTCAATTAAAATTACAAGAATCGAATATGAATAATTTTAAAGGGTATATAAACAATATTATCTTAATTAAAATTGGCAATTCCTTAAAATAATAAGGAAGAATTTAATTGTTTTAATATAATTGGAATATGCAAATAAGTGACATATTTGTGAAAGCTTTGAAGAATTTTCTAAGAATTCATAAAATATATTTTTGAAATTTTCAAATAAACAAAAAAACTAATTCAACCTTTTAAAAAAATTAAATTATTTTATTGGTGTTGGTATGGTAGTTGGCCAATTTAGTATATACACACATACACTCAAATTCTCGGTTCTCGGGCCATCTAATTCACAGATATCAAGGAATTCTGCCTTTTCCATTTTCCATCTCATGACTTTCCTTCTTTTACAATTCAGCCCCTTAATTTTCCATTAATTACCCATTTCTCCCTCTTTTCCATTTTTTTTAATGCTCACTCCTCTCAGCCTCTGCTTAGCTTCAGCTGTAGAGAGCCAAGTCATCCCCGCGAACTCTCTGCTTCAATTCTATCTCATAAAACCGAATGAAACCCATGCGAGCAACTCTTTCATTCTCTGAAGATTTCATCTTTTTTTTGGGTAAAAAAAAACTTTTATTCTTGGTACATGAAACCGAAATTTCGATATTTTTCCTAATATTCTGTTGCTTGAGACGTAATTAATTTAGTGTGGAGAGTATGAAGTCTCTCTCGGTAATGAGTTCTGATTTTCTTTATGCTAGGTTTTTCTGGGTTTTACTCGTTCTTTTGATAGAAAAAGGCGGGGGTTATGTTTTCTAGGTACAATATATTTATGGAAAACGTAAACAAGTTTGCTTCTTTATTATCGGGATTTATATATGTTGGGGACACTAGGTTCAATGGGTGTGGATTGGGATCCATGTTGGATCTATTGTTTGTTTGTTTTTTTGTTAGTTATTATCTTGGGAGTGTTTCTTTTATGTTCTTGCTGGTCTGGGATTTTTATTTGTTTATTTTTGTGGTGTTGCTGAATGCCTTGGTTGTGGTGCTCTCCTTTTGCTTAGTCAGTCATTTTTTTAACTTTAATTTTGTTTTCTTTCTTGTTTTAAAGGCTTTATATTGGAAGGGATAAGCACATTGCCTAGGGCTTAAAAAGTTGGTTTCTTGTGGTGGGGTTTCAGCATTTTCATGGGTTGAACTAAAGGAATCATGGATAGCTTCAGCAACAACATCGACGAATCTCAATTTTTCGACGCAGAGGAGCACATTGCACAAGAGTCTGAATTTGTTGCTGATTGCCAGTGTGTTAGGAATTGGGAATCTGATGTTTGGATTAGTGCTCCTCAGAGTGTTAGTGAGCGCCGTAGTAAGTTCATTAGATGGATGGGGCTCGGCCCGGGTGAGTTTGGAGGGGATAATAGTTCTGTTGATACATGCGATAATAGTAAAGGTGGTTTTTTCATAGATGATAGTTATAGGATTATGGAGAATAGTGGAGCTGCACTAAGAAGCTCGAGTATTGAAGAAGAATTTTCTTCGAGCCGGTCTTCTGTTTCAAGTTGGGATACTGACGACTTGGATTTGTCTCAGGGAGTGGATTTAAGTGAGTGTAGAACTGGGAATGTGAATTTTAATGGAAGTGAATGTAGTGTTGATGGGATGGTGGGAAATGAGGGGCTAGGAAAAATTCGAGTCGTGGGAGTGGAGCATTTGTCCTTATCTGGGGGGTTTGATAATGTTTCTGAATCAGTGCCGAGGGAAATGGAGGTTAATGAAAATACACCAAGGATGACGAGTAGATTGAAAAATAGGTGGTTGAGTAAATTGCGTTCGATGACTTGTATGATGAGTAGGAATATCAAAGATGATAATGTGGGATCGAATCGTTTCAGCCAAGTTCAAGGGACAAGGGTCCGGAGAGTTAGGGTCCACCATTGTCAAAGGAGGTTGAAGGAACTTTCAGCCCTCTTCACTGGACAAGATATCCAAGCCCATGAGGGGTCAATTATTACAATGAAATTCAGTCTAGACGGACAGTACCTAGCTAGTGCTGGTGAAGATAAGATTGTCAGAGTCTGGCAAGTGGTGGAAGATGAGAGATCAGATACAGCTGACATCCCAGATGCAGATCCATCATGTGTGTACTTCTCAGCTAATCATCTGTCTGAGTTGGGACCTCTAATGGTGGAAAAAGATAAAATTAACAAATCCAAGAGTCTGAGAAGAACGCAAGATTCAGCTTGTGTTATCTTCCCTCCAAAGGTTTTCCGTATTTTTGAGAAGCCATTGCACGTTTTCCAAGGACATAGTGGGAAGATCTTGGATCTTTCATGGTCGAAGAATAATGTATGTTTAGGTTGTGCAAATTTATTCTGATATTTTTCGAATTTCTACGTTGAACTAAACCTATTCCACTTTTTTCTTTGCAGTGTTTGCTTTCATCGTCAGTTGATAAAACGGTCCGTTTGTGGCGGGTTGGATTTGATCACTGCCTCAAGATTTTCCCACATAGCGACTATGGTATACACCTAGCTGCATAACTAACTCCATTATTTCTGAACTAGTGATGATAGCTAATTTGGGGTAATCCACCAAAAACAAAAAAAGCTAAAAAGTAAGTTTGGTTTAGTACTACCTATTTCATTGGCTAAAAACAAATCTTTTGCTATGCAGTGACCTGCATTCAATTTAACCCTGTGAATGACGATTGCTTCATCAGTGGTTCAATAGATGGGAAGGTCCGGATTTGGACGATTGGTGGTTGTCAAGTTGTTGACTGGACTGAAACAAGGGACATTATCACTGCGGTTTCGTATCGCCCTGACGGTCAGGTTTGTCCATGCTACCTTTTCATGTTATCCTATAACTTCAGAATGTGAGGTATATTAGTTTAAGTCTTCCTTTCCTTGTAATACAGAGCGGTATTATCGGCTCTATTACAGGCACCTGTCGCTTTTTCGACTTATCAGGTATATTTTCATTTAAATTCTCCATTCACGGTATTATGAGTAGAGAGTTGAGATTTTGAGTAATGATTAAGCTTGAGGCTCTAGCATACATCATTGAATATAATCCTGGTCAACTTTTCACTAATAAAACGTTTCGGCCTTTTTGTATGATATCCAATCCAAGCCATATATAATGTGCTGTAGAACTAAAAATTACTGTGTGGAATGATTTGTTGTAAAATTGAATCGGGACTAATGATCGTCTTGATGGGCTTTGTGTTGGTTATATCAGATAATCACTTCCAGTTGGGGCCTCAGCTGTGCCTGACAAGTAAGAAGAAGTCACCCTGCAAAAGGATAACTGGCTTTCAGGTTACTGCCAAGTGCCTGCATGAGATTATTGTTTTTCTATTTGATTTATTCCTTATTTTGTCATTCTGTCACTGTGGATGCAGTTTTTACCCCAAGAACCAAGCAAAGTCTTGGTTACTTGTGCTGATTCGAAAATCAGAATTATCAACGGGATGAATTTGATCGGAAAGTACAAGGGTACATTCTTGATGCTCTTCAAACTTTGTGAAACATTTGAAACTATCCATTTTTCACTCTAATTGAGGAGTCATTATATAAAACCAAAAATCCCTCTAAATAGGATGACGTCTTCTCTGGTTTCAGGCCTTAGAAATGCTGGGAATCAGATTTCTGCTTCATTTACATCAGACGGGAAGCATATTGTCTCAGCATCTGATGATTCAAATGTTTATATTTGGAAATATGGTGATCAAGGAGAGTCTTCTTCCTCGCACCCAAAAGCCATTAGGTCCTTCGAGTATTTCTCATCTGATGCCTCTATTGCCATACCATGGTCTGGTTTGAAAACTGGGAACTCAGATGCCGGCTTGAAATCAAGCAAACTCCACCAAAGTTCATTGCCCGTCTCATCATCCCCTTGTTTCTCTTTAAGCCAAGAGTATTTCTTGGACTCCACCTCTAAGGGATCTGCGACTTGGCCAGAGGAGAAGCTTCCGGACTCAAGGGCCCAAAATATGACATCCCCCATTAGCAAATCTCAGTACAAACTTTTTAAGACTTCTTGCCAGAATTCTTCCGACTCTCATACATGGGGCTTGGTTATTGTTACCGCAGGTTGGGATGGACGGATTAGATCGTTCCACAATTATGGGTTACCAATACCAGTTTAAGACAAGGCGACCAACCCATTTATGATCACTTCTCAAGGGCGGCTTTTGAAAGCGATCAAGGCATGTGGTGTTTGCTGCAAATTCATTGCATGATAGGCTGGCAAATAAAGCCAGTTTTGGCAGTATTGGTGCTGCTGGCAGGTCCCTAGACCCTAAATAACTATATAACATGGGTATTTGAGGATTATGGTCCATTTGGTCCCCTTCAATTGCTGCACGTCATTTGGATGGGTAATGACAGGTGGCAGGAGTCGAATGGGGCAAATTGTAACATGGCCCGTGATCAAGAATTAGCTGAGGTAGGCATTATCAGTAATGTGGTTGCTCAGCTTAATAACACCGGTATTCTTTCATTTGTTTGTCCACGAAGTTCTTCTCTAGCTGCTGGCTCAGAAAGGAAAAATGGGGTCTAATTAGGAGGGTCGGCTTTGGATTGATCCGCATGATGGAGGTTCGCGGGACCTTATAAACCTCTGTCATTTGTTCATTGAGGTGGGACCCTGGAGATTATGGCCGGCCGGTGAATTTGTTTTGAGTAAAAACGAGGGAGAAATGCCATCTTAATGGTCTCCTTTGGCTGGTCTGAATGGTGGAATTTTGCATTTGCTTTTCAGATCCTGAGTAGCCTGAATGATAGAATTTTGCATGTGCTTTTCGGATCCTGAATAGCTGTTCCTGCTGAACTTGATGACCTGCGATTTCTATTGCGAAGGTAAACCTTACGGCCAACAATGCCCTTTCTATGGGGTATGATTGCTGGTTAGCTCAAGGAGGGCCTTTCTTTGATCGATGGTGCTTTGAGTTCACTCCGAGGATCAGACCTGGTTGGCTTATGGGGGGTGCTGCATTCTGCTCCCACAACTGCGCAGTTACAGTTTATGATGGATCTATCAATGGTTCATGGCTCATGCTCGGTCATGCAGAGTATACATATTGATTAACAACTTTTTAGTTGAGCTGACAATTCAGTTATAGAACAGGATTGAAAAAGAGTTGATTAAAATTTTGTTATTCTGGCGAAATATAGGTGTAATTAGTCATGTACAGAATTGACTAATTTTAACTGTATATTGTTGAATAGATAAATTATTACCAGATAGGAGCGAAACTGAGTTTGCACATCTGGGCTTGAGCTTTCTCGGTTCTCTTATACTACATATATATTTGCAAATTTTGGGGGAAAATATGAAGCAATTAATTATTGAATTAGGTCAAAGTTGAACAATCTTTTATATATTTATTTTTGAAGTTGATCGAATTTTACCCATTCAACCCTGATGTATGCATATGTATTTTCAAACAGCAAGCTAACTTGACTTAATTTTCAAATTAAAGTTTTAATGAATTCAAATTGAAACGAGTATGAGTCAACAATTTTCTTACCAATCTTGAATTTTAGGTTAAAAAACAGAACAAATACAAGTCTTTAGGGGGGAATCAAAATAAAAAGATTGCAAAACGTAATAAAAAAGATTTAACATAACATTGTTCTTGCTCTACATTAAAAAGCCCTCATTTCCACAAATTTTGAGATCAAACTCCCAATACAAACTCCCCTTCAAAATTAGTTGATTTCCAGAAATAACTCCAAGATCAATTTTAAAAAAAAGGAAAAAGAAAAAGACAAAAGGAAAAACCAAGACATCAAAATTCACCAAAAACACACAGACGCACACACATTCAGAATAAAAAGTTGAAATTCATCAGAATCGCGATCAGACCGGGAGATTTTCAACAGAGGATGGAGGATTATTCACAACATTCCCATTGTATGCGGCGATAGAAGAAGAGGAGGTGGAGTTGATGGAGTTTAGAGCGGTGAGCATCAGAGGACGATCGTACGCCTCCTCGTCGTCTTCGCCGTCAGCGTCAACATTTACGCACGAGCACCTCTCAAGCGAGGCGAAGAACGCCGCCGCAACGCTCGTCCCCAGCCACCGCGCGAGGCCGTCAACTTTCTCGCCGTACGTTCCGTTAGTATTCTCCATTCCTTTCCTTTCCTTTCCTTTTCGGTGGTTCGTCTAAAGTCTCGAGAAAAATGGAGAATTGGAGAGATCGAGAAAGACGAGAGTGTATTTGAGAGAGAGGAATTGCCAAAAATAGGCATCCTAACAATTTTCTTTTTGTGGTCAATGAAAATAACATTTGGTTGACCTCTCTTTTATTAATTTCAAAAATAATTCCTAATTACATGGAAGTATTTATAGTTCGGTTAATTAGAAAAAATTCCTAATCCAAGTTTCATTTTAGTAATCAGTCCCAATTTGAATTTTTACATACTAAACTCCCCACTTTTTCACAAAACTTAGAAATCACTCCCCATATCTTTTAAAAAGACTCATATATCCTTGTAACTGGGAAAAAAAACAAAAATACCTGCAGAACACATTAGGCAAAAGTGTAGTATATAATATATGTAACTGCAGTACATTTTAGAAGCAAATGTAGTATAAACAATCAAGCTTGCAGTACACATTAGGCAAATGTGTAGTATATAATCTATGTAATTGCAGTATATTTTAGAAGCATCTATAGTACAAAAATATTCAAGCTTGCAGTATATATTAACTAAAAGTATAGTATATAATCTGTGTAACTGCAGTACATGTTAAAAGCATTTGTAGTACAAAATATTCACGCCTATAGATTAAATGAAATTATAGTATATAATTTGTGTACATGCAGTACATTTTAGAAACATATGTAGTACAAAATCATTCAAACTTGCAGTATACATTAACTGAAAGTGTAGTATATAATTTGTGTATCTGTAGTAAATTTTAGAAACAACTGTAGGACAAAATATTTAATATTTTAGTACACATTATCTGAAAGTGTAGTATATAATATGTGTATTTGAAGTACATTTTAGAAGCAATTGTAGTACAAAATATTCAACCTTTTAGTACACATTATCTGAAAGTGGTAGTACATAATCTGTGTATCTAACGTACATTTTAGAATCAACTGTAGTACAAAATATTCAAATTTTCAGTACACATTATCTGAAAGTGTTAGTACATAATCACATTATCTGAAAGTGGTAGTACATAATCTGTGTATCTGAAGTACATTTTAGAAACAAATGTAGTACAAAATATTCAAACTTTTAGCACACATTATCTGAAAGTGGTAGTATATAATCTGTTTATATACTAATTTCTCTTTATTTGATTGCAACAATGGCAAGACATAATGAGGTCTGCTCTCGTTGCTCCCCTAATATTTTTAGGCTAAATTGGAGCATGTGAAATCCAAGATGGGGTCAAAATATTTTGATGCATTAAAGAAAACTCCTTTTATATATACATGGATATGGCGTTATGTTGAAGTACCATTCAATTAAAGTAAAATATTGTAGCGAGATTCAGTACAATATGCGAGAAATCAAGTACAAATACAGAACAAACGAAGTATATATGGTGTTATGTTGAAGTATTCTTCAATTAAAGTGAAACATTATAGCGAGGTTTAGTATAATATGCGAAAAAAGAAGTACAAATACAGAACAAACGAAGTATATATGGTTTTATGTTGAAGTACACTTCAATTAAAGTGAAACATTGTAGCGAAGTTCAGTATAATATGCGGGAAATGAAGTACAAATACAGAACAAACGAAGTATATATGATTTTATGTTGAAGTACACTTCAATTAAAATGAAATATTGTAGCGAAGTTCAGTATAATATGCGGGAAATGAAGTACAAATATAGAATAAATGAAGTATATATGGTGTTATGTTGAAGTACACTTTATGTAATTGAATAATTAGTCTCTAATAATTGTAATGAGGATCAAGTACAATATTTTGAGACTATCGAACCAGGTGAAGTATATATTTGTATTGGTGATAAGATGGATATGATTGTCAAATGCTCATGTGTTTACAACTTTCAATGCATAAGTATACTTTGGATACTACGAATGATAACTCTGATTCGTTAAACACTAGTGGTTATCACTTTAATACTTTAATATTATTTTATTCATACCATACTAAATAATACACATATTTTTAGAGTTTTGGTTGTTAATTACCAAGAAATAAAGGCAAATCATGGAACAAAACTCAAGTTCATCACTATTAGTACAAAAAATAAGAAATCAAGTACATAATTGCCGCAATGAAGTACATATGTCATGAAATCAAGTATAAATTTCCCTTATTGAAGTAATATCTCATGCATTTGTTCATGCTCTGGTAGTATATTTTCAGTATAAATGAAGTACAAATACAGAACAAACGAATTATATATGGTGTTATGTTGAAGTACACTTTATGTAATTGAATAATTAGTCTCTAATAATTATAGTGAGGGTCAAGCATAATATTTTGAGACTATCGAACAAGGTGAAGTACATATTTGTACTGGTGATAAGATGGATATGATTGTCAAATGCTTATGTGTTTACAACTTTCAATGCATAAGTATACTTTGGATACTACGAATGATAACTTTGATTCGTTGAATACTAGTGGTTATCACTTTAATACTTTAATATTATTTTATTCATATCATACTAAATAATACACACATTTTTAGAGTTTTGGTTGTTAATTACCAAGAAATAAAGGCAAATCATGGAATAAAACTCAAGTTCATCACTATTAGTACAAAAAACAAGAAATCAAGTACATAATTGCCGCAATAGAGTACATATGTCATGAAATCAAGTATAAATTTCCCTTATTGAAGTAATATCTCATGCATTTGTTCATGCTCTGGTAGTATATTTTCAGTATAAATGAAGTACAAATACAAAACAAGCGAAGTATATATGGTGTTATGTTGAAGTACACTTTATGCAATTAAATAATTAGTCTCTAATAATTGTAGTGAGGGTCAAATACAATATTTTGAGACTATTGTTTGTTCTGAAATCAAGTATAAATCTCCCTTATTGAAGTAATATCTCACGCACTTTTTAATGCGCTGGTAGTATATTTTTAGTATAAATGCAGTACAAATATAGAATAAACGAAGTATATATGGTGTTATATTGAAATACACTTTGTATAAAATCTCCCTTATTGAAGTAATATCTCACACATTTGTTCATACTCTCGAACAACATGCACATGCTACCTTTTCACTCTAAATCTAGTACATAATTACCGCAATGAAGTATAAATCTCCCTTATTGAAGTATAAAAGCATTGATATCTCGGACAACATGCACATGCTACATTTTCATGCTAAATCAACAAATAGAACACTTGAAGTATAGAACTTCAATAATAGAGTACAATTTTAGGTAAAATGAAGTGTAATTTCAGATAAACGAAGTACAAATTTATAAAAAATGAAATACAATTCCAAAACACTTCAAGTATATGACGCCAACAATTGCAGTACAATTTTGGATCATCAATTAGTAGAACTTTTGAATTATAAAACTTAAATAATAGAGTATAATTTTATGTAAAATAAAATATAATTTTAGGTAATGAAGTACAATTTTATATAAAAAGAAGTATAATTTTAGAACACTTGAAGAATAAAACCCTAGTAATTGCAGTACAATTTTGGATAATCAATTAGTAGAACACTTGAAGTATAAAACTTAAATAATACAATACAATTTAGGTAAAATGAAGTACAATTTTAGGTTGAAGTATAAAACTTGAATGTTTTGTGCTACAATTCCTTGTAAAATGTACTTTACATAAACAAATTATATACTCCTATTTTCAGATAATGTGTACTGAAAGGTTGAATATTTTGCACTGCAATTGCTTGTAAAATGTAGCGCTGTCGGGCTCCTCGTTCATGCCGTCAGCTCAATTTGCTTCTTCAACTTTTTTTTTTTTCTTTCTATTTTTGATAATGAAATATGAAGGTAGGGTTTAGTGTTTGAGAATGGAGATAAAGGGTGTTTGGTTGTGTGGATAGAAAAGAAGTGAAGAAAATGAGTGAAAAATATTGTACTTAAGGGTATTTTTGCCAAATCAAGTGGATAGGGAGTGATCTCTAAAATTTTAACAAAACTAGGGAGCTCATTCTATAAAAATTTAAGTGGGGATTGAACATGAATTTGAAAAGTGGTTTTGGTACTTTTTAATAAGTGCCCCTTTATAGTTTAGTAATTTATATGTCATTGTTGAATGTTGTATGGTTTGATTTGTTCACATTCTTCTACTTATCCTATTCTTAAGTGAAATTGTTTGATCTATCTATATACAAAATAATAATTCATACAAAAATTAAGTTAATATTTTTTAATTTATATACATTTATACACTTAAATTTTTTTTTAAATCTCACATATATAAATGTAAGGTAATGACATTGGATCGACTAATCACACGATAAGAAATTATTAAGCCCATCTAATTTTGTCTCGTTGAGGTTAGTGTTTTTTCTTTTTCATCAAGTTCATTTAAAAGAACTACAAATAAAGGATTATGTCTTTATGAAAATTTAAAAGGGTTAAAAATTAAATAAATAATATGATATTTTAAAATAGACATTCCTATGCTACAATAAAGTACAATGGACAATTATGCAACAAGATTACATATCAAATGAAATTAAAGAAAAAAAAATATCCAACTAAATGAAGAAAAACCCCATAAATCATTAGTTAAACTTCACCTCTTATCTTATCTTTTCTTTTTCCTCCAATTTCCTTAATTTTAGTTATGTAAGCAATTAACTTAAATAATATAATAGATCAACCGATGTCAATTTTTTTTTGTTCTATTCCTTTTTTGTCTTAACATAGATTACATTTTGTAAGATGAGCTCTATGTATAATACCTTCTCAATATTTTCCCATTAATTGACTTCATAACTCATGGGGTTCTCATCCTTTAACTTAAAAACAAACATTTTCAGTAAAATAAAAATATTATTTAATTAATTTATTTATTTGAAAGATAAGTTAAACGCTATAAATTATTTAGTCTAATGGTATCACTCTTTCTCCATTTTGTTCCATCATCTGATTATATATATATAAAAGGTTGAATTATACTATTATTTCTTTTATAAATATAGTTAAGTTCATGATGAATAACATTAAAAGTGACTTCCAATTATGGATTGAAGCAACATAATGTAAGAATATCTTTAATTCCACATAGATATTTGTAAAGTATCTATTTGTAAATTCATTCCAACTATCATATCCATTGAAGTCTACCCCTTTATTTAGTACTATTTCTTCATAAATATCAACAAGAAGTGACTATTGCCATGTCGGACAGAGAGATAGCCTGTCAGATGGATAAGTAACCAATGACTCCAAAACAAAGCCAATAGACAAGGTGAAATCAATGGCGACTCTCTCCATTCCTCTCCAGCAACGGGCTTTCTCCTTTGGGAATTTTTCAGCCAGGCACAAAAATGCTACTCCTACTCTTCAAGATCTTCACTTGCCAACACAAATAAAATGTTCTTGTAAGTATAAATTATTTTTTAGCTACACTGTTTTATTTTTAATATTTTCTGTTTCTGTACTCAATAAAATGATGACAAAAATTTGTATATAGCTGCAAGAGATGATGGTCCGAAACCTGTGGAAAGTATGTCCCAGTTTAAGGAACTTAGGAATGTAGCTTGTGGGATTCTTGCTGTTTGGGCTGTGACTGCTGTTTCACCTGTGATTGCGGCAAATCAGGTCAAGATTCAAGAATTAACACTTCTTTTCTTTTCTTTGGAAAAAACTTATCTTTTAGGTATACAAATCTATGACTTAGTTTAATTGCTTGAGTTTTTCGTTATGCCATTTAACGCTCTCCATGATAATTGATTTTTCTCATTTTTGAAATTGCTCAAACTAATAAAAGCAATTGTAATTTCTGATATTCAGGCTAACATTCAAGAACCCTTTGTTCTGCAGTCTTTTCCCTTTGAAAGAGTAGTAGATTTTTTAGGTAGAAATTTCATGCCAATCTTACTACAATTTGTTAGTTGAATATCTCATTTCTGGAAGGCTAAAAGTGAACTAAAATAGTTCTAGCTGATGTCAACTCTATCAGTTGTAGAAAAATGTGTATTTTTGGCTAAAATTTTGATGGGGTTTGAACTGTAGAGGCTGCCGCCTTTGTCCACAGAACCGAATAGATGTGAGCGTGCATTTGTTGGTAATACGATTGGCCAAGCAAATGGGGTTTATGACAAACCACTTGATCTTCGATTCTGTGATTATACGAACGAGAAGTCCAACCTCAAGGGGAAGTCTTTGGCCGCGGCCCTCATGTCCGATGCCAAGTTTGATGGTGCAGACATGTCTGAAGTGGTGATGTCAAAGGCTTATGCCGTTGGAGCTAGTTTTAAGGGTAATGTTTCTTTTACGACTATTATCATTATTATTTCTTTTTCTTTAAGTTCATGCCCTTTCGATGGTTTACACTATTTCTTTTTTAAGAAGATCATGTCCAATTCTTGCAAAATTTGGGTTTGTTTTTAGTAGCTTTATGACTTCCACCAAGGAAGACAAATCCCTGATGATATGGTGGAAACCTTTGTCTATTTATGGGCTTCTAATGCATCTGATTAATTCTTGAGACCTTGCCATGGAAAAATTTATCAGAAGCTTGAACTAAATGTTGGATACTGCAGTAATATAAGCCTTTTTTTTTTTGGTGGTTTGGAGGGCGCGGGGGAGGCGTTACTATGACTAAACATATAGTTAAACATGCTATAGATTTGGGCCACCGTCAAATCCCGGGGCTCAATCTTAGATGGGCGGTGGAAACTACCAAGTTGGGGCCAGAGGGAATTTCTAGTGGAGTGGTGAAATGTATGGTGGATCCTCGATCAATCAAATGTGGTTTTACAAGTGGCGGTGTGTATAAATGATCACATACTGCAGAAGGAACATTTTTTAGGGCCATGTTCATTGTTATTTGATTTGCTTCTCTAGGATTTAATCTTGGTACTAGTCCATAAGATTAAAGCCAAAAAAAAAATAAAATACCCTATTAGTGAATCAAATTCAACAAAACAATAACTAGCTCCATAGAGAAACAGCCATTTATGAACTAGACTAGAAAGTGTCGGCCAATTTGAAAGATCATTTAAATGTAGTTGAAATAACTGAATTTTTGACCATGCAATCAAGTGAAGGAAACTAAATGGAATTCATAACTTTCTCAATCTTTCCCCCTTTTCTTTTCTTAAGTGGAACCTCACCATTGATAACTGAACCAATGACTTAATCTTCCATGCATCAATCGTCCCCCTCCTCCCCTCAAACCAAAATAGCTGATCAACTTAAACTCAAATGTAATGATCTACCAAGAGTTCCTACTTGCAAAAACGATCCATATTTCTGAATCTTGCACTACAACTACTTTATTATTATGCATATACCATACTTTGGTTTGCATTTAGTAAGCTTTACTTATATATGTTGACAATGCTGAAAAACTAATTCCAATTTTCTTGCAGGCACGAACTTCTCCAACGCTGTTGTGGACCGTGTGAATTTTGAGAAGGCTAATCTCCAGGGAGCCGTGTTTAAGAACACTGTCCTGTCGGGATCCACTTTCAATGATGCTCAGCTTCAAGATGTGGACTTTGAGGACACGATCATCGGTTATATCGATCTCCAGAAGCTCTGTGTAAATAAGACTATTAATGATGAAGGAAGAGCTAACTTGGGATGCCGATAGATATCTTTCTTCCTTCTTCCTTTACTATGAAAATGTGTTTTCTTTCTTGATTGATTTCTGGTTATATATATCAATATAAGAATATGAAAAATGTCGGTGCTGTTTGTGGTTGTTGTACTTTTTTGCTCAAAATTTTTGTGCCTTACTGATTTTTGGACCTTTTCATTTGGAGGAAAGTGTAGTGATGTAGCAGCTGGCTTGATGTTAAAGAATTACAGAAAAGAAAATAATATATAAAAGTAGAAGGAGTTGCGCATCCGGGGAATCGAACCCCGGTCAGTACCGTGGGAGGGTACTATGATACCACTACACCAGATGCGCTTCTGAACGACAGGTGATATTTTTTTTATAATAGACGAAAAGTCCGTATGAGATTCATTTTGTAAATAAAAATGGTGATATAATAATTAAACAACACATCATTTTTCATCAAAAATTATCATGATAATTTTTTAGCATTTATTATCAAGAATACTGGTTTAATTGTTGTAAATCTTATGAAAATAATAATTTTAATATTATCATGTAAAAACTTATCACTAGTATCATTATTTTTTTATAGGGAGAATGCAACACGACAAACACTTTCAGGCCATTGCTTAAGATATTTATATTAACTCTTAATATTTAAAAACACTATGTTCCTTGGAGTATGACATAAACTATGTTAAGCATGCTTCTACAACAAAAAATACTCTTTTCCATGACAACAATCACGATTATAAAAAGCAGGACGACAAGCTCTCTACCTTGTATAGGGTACGCTTTGTCAACGTGGGCAAACGAAATTCAGTAGAGATTCGAAGAGGAGCTTATTAAGTGAAGGGCTTTAGAGGGTTTTGCTTTCCATCCTACTATACCACCAAAGAGCGGCATGAATCACTCATTTCGCATATTGATTGATGGTTTTGTTATCAAAAAAGTAATGTGCAATTCGTGATATGAGCATATTGACAATTTATGATGCTTCGATCGTCATTTCTACACCATCCACTCATTGATGATTTTATGTTTTCACAAGATGCTCTCATAGTAGTTGCCATATTATTAAAGCTTAATGCCCCCATTCGTAGAATGGCAACATATATTCCAATCCCCTAACCTTGCATTTCTATCATTAATTTTAACTGATGTTTCATTTTTTATTTTAAACTACAAATGCAGTCAAGTGTATTTGCTCCGTACTTAAATATTTCTATAGTAAAATATCTAATATATCTAATGTTTATTTATGATATAAAAAGGTTGAAATTGACAAATCAAACAAGTGAGACTTGTGATATTGATGGTTCATATCAAATTGCAAATATACCCTCCTCTAAAGTGTGGCGTATCATTAATACCCTTAACTCACCCACCCCCATCCCACTGCACCGGGTCACCAATTATTACACCCTAAAAGGTTGGCCATTTAAGTAGTTGGCTCATGAACTTTAACTGCCATTCTGGTTAGAACTAAATTTCCATTCCACAAACCAACTTTCCTATCTTCCCCACCTCATCAATCCACACCACTTTTACTAATATCCCATGGTATGCTAGATGGTAGTTTGAACAACAGCTCGTGAGGCTTCCACCCCTATTAATATAATTGATAATAGTTCAAATTTATCGTTAAATACAAAAAGTTTTATATGTAATAGATAGTTTTCTTCTTATGAAAAATAACGCCTCAATAGGTGAAAGAGCGAACGATTTATAACCAACTTTAAGATTGGCCCTTAACTTCTTTAATATAATATAAGATTTGGTATTATCAGTAACGAACAATCATGATTATTTATCAATTGGACTTTATTTTGAATTGTCAAATATGCAATTTAAATTTACTTTGAAAATAATTCATGCGTGTAATTGTAGTTGATAAAATGAATGGTTCATTATTTTAGAGATTTTGGTCTGGTTTATAATGGCAAAATATATTAAGAATTTACTATTATTTATTTCTTGCACTTGAATACATATATAAATTGAATGAACCAATACATAAAGTAACAGTAAGTTGGATTGCTTGACTAAAAAATTGTTCAGCCAAAAAAAAAAAAACTATGACAATGTAGTCAATTTTTCTACCAAACCCTGGTTGTGCACCTACCCTATGATCATTTTCTACTATATATACATCGTAACACCAAAACCTTGTGCATGTCCAAGACTTTCATTGTTAAAACATACATAGATTAGAGAGGGGTGGGAGTGGGGTTCTGTGTATGTTCACAGCTTCAATCCCTCCATATAAGATTTCTTGCTCAAATGAGTATTCCAAAGGGCATGCAGAAAGCAAATCAACACTATTACACTTAGTATATTTCTAAATTAATTCTCTCTTTTCTTAGAGGGATAATATAAGTTTTTGAATGCTGGTGCTTCTGCCTCTGAGATGCTCATTTGGGCAAGCAATGTTAAAACTGGAGGATTTATTCGTTCACAAATACACCTACATTCAATAAAAGCCCTCCAATACTGAAGTCGGTTCAATCATCGAATGCCATTCGACGGGTTCAATCTTCAATTTCAGATAAGTATTTCATTTTACTTGACCATATTTTGTTGCAAGAATTTACTCCTTCAAAATGTTGTCTAGAAGTTTGATAACATAAAGTTTAAAAGAAGAAACACTTTAAATTATTGTTCCCTAAAGCAGGATTTAACCAAGCCCTTGATATTCTTTTGCTCAATGCACACTCAATTATCTCTTTTTTCCTCAACACAAAGAAAAGTATCTCCTATATGCACTCTTCTTCTTTTTGTCATGGCTAGCTTCAAGTCACTAATCATAGCTTAACAACTATCACCTCCCCACAACAATAATGGAGAAAAAACTTTTGATCCCTTTGGTTTTTAGAATCAAAGGATTAGTATTGCTTGTACTAGTATCATTTTACACCAAAGGTAAGCATGTTTTCCATACAATGTTCATGAAAGTAAATGTTGCATGTCTATATATCTAGCTAAACAATTCAAATTTCATTTCAGGTGTGGAGGGATTAATCGGTGTGAACTATGGCACGGTGGCCGACAACCTCCCTCCACCAACACAAGTAGCGCATTTTTTACTAGACTCCACTATCATCGACCGTGTTAGGTTTTTTGATGCAAATCCAGAAATGTTAAGAGCATTTGCAAATACTGGAATTGTTGTCACAGTCACCATACCAAATGACGAAATCCCACATCTCACCAAGTTAGAATTTGCCGAACAATGGGTGAAAACCAACATTGTCCCACATGCTCATGCAACAAACATAGTCCGAATACTCGTTGGCAATGAAGTACTTTCGACTGCAAACAAACTTTTGATGTCAAATCTTGTTCCTGCAATGCAAGCCCTCCACACTGCCCTAGTTGGAGAGTCCTTAGGCCACAAAATCAAGATCTCAACTCCTCACTCTTTAGGCATACTATCAAACTCAATTCCCCCTTCAAGTGGAAAGTTTAGGCAGGGCTATGACACTTATATCCTTAAACCACTTCTTGGCTTCTTAAAAGCCACTAACTCCCCTTTCATGATCAATGCATACCCCTTCTTTGGCTGCTCAAAGGACACTTTAGATTATGCTCTTTTTAGGCCTAATCTTGGGGTGATTGATGAGTACACCAATCTCACCTATGGAAATATGTTGGATGGGCAGCTAGACGCCGTCTTTTCAGCCATGAAACGGCTCGGTTTTATAGGGATCGACATTGTTATAGCCGAGACCGGGTGGCCATCTAGAGGGGATGCAGGGCAAGCAGGGGTTGATGCAGAGAGTGCAGCAGAATACAACCGGAAACTAATGCAACATGTGACATCAGGCATTGGGACACCCCTCATGCCTAATAGAAAATTTGAGACATACATTTTTGCACTCTTTAATGAAGATCTGAAGCCTGGCCCAACATGTGAGAGGAACTTTGGGTTGTTCCGGCCCGACCTTACGCCCGTCTACAACATAGGAATCCTCAAACCAATGGTAGCTAATGCTGCCAAGAAACTCAATATAGTACTAGTAGTAGCACATGTCTGTTGATAGTTTTTCTGCTTATTTTTTATGGGTTTTTCTTGAAATATTTGGGTCTGGCAGGGTAAAGAAACCGTTCCACCGGGCCAGAAACATAGGCCCGAAAAACAACAACTTTGGTGTCTGCCCAAACAAGGTGCTAGTGATGAGGCATTGCAGAGGAATCTTGATTATGTATGTGGTTTGGGCTTGGACTGCAGCCCGATTCAAGAAGGCGGGCCATGCTTTTATCCAAGAACAGTTCGGGCCCATGCAGCCTACGCCATGAATAAGTACTATAAGACCATGGGGAGGAAGGCATTTAACTGTGATTTTGGGCAAACCGGCGCCATCACTACTGTGGATCCAAGTATCTTTAATTTTTTAGCAAATTTTTTCTTTTCTAAGTGTTGATATTGGAGTAAATGTGAAGATTTTGATGTTGTTGTTCTAAGTTTTTCTTTTTTCCTTTTTTTTTTTTTTCTCAGGTTATGGTGATTGCAAATACTGAGGGAAAATTTGGACATGGAGCAAAGGATTCTATTTCATGAGGCATAATGGGACATCTTTTTAAGGCCTTGAAAAGGAAGAAGTTTGTTTGTTTGATTTTAGTTTGCATTAGATATAATTTGGGTAAATTAAGTTTTATCCCCCGTAATAATGGAAAAAAGCAAAAAAATCCCTTATGAAAAAACAATAGGCAATGTCCCCCCCCCCATATTTTAAAAAAAATAGTAAATTACCCCCCTCCGACTGGCGGTGCAAATCACGCGCGGCAAGTGAAGTTGGTTCTAAGGTTTTTGGTGATGAAATGTCAATTTTGCCCCTTAATATCAACCGTTAGATTTATTAAAAAAAATTGACGGTTCAGATTACTTCTATCTAAAATATATATATATAAAATATAAAAATATATTTATATATACCTACATATACATATGTATATATAAAATATATGTATATGTATTATATATACATATTTATATATATATATATAAACCCACTACCCATCCCCGGCAACCCACCCAACCCTCCCCCACCACACCAGCGGCGGCCATGGCCGCCGGAGGCGGCCGCCTCCTTCAAGCAGCGGCATGGCCGCCTGAATAAAAAAAATAAATAAATGAAAAACAACGCCATGGCTGGCCAGTGGCCGGATCTAGCCAAATCTAGCCACAATGCTGCTATGGCAGCCCGTAAGGTTTGGGGAGAGAGGATGGAGGGTGGGTTATTAAATAATTATATATATATATATATTATCATATATGTACTATATGTTATTATATATCTTATCATATATGTATTATAATGTATATATTATTATATATATTATCATATATATGGTAATAAATATATAAATATAATATCTTATATAAAATATATATGTATATAAATATAATATATATTTTCATAAATATATATAATATTTAATTTGAAATAAATAATTAGAAAGAAAAAAGATATAAACAAAAGTTATTTAAATTTTATAGATAAAATTTTAAGATGGGCTGGGGGGGTGGGTGGCATGGGGTTTATTATATAAAATATAATATAAAATATTTATTTAGTAATATATACTATGTATAAATATATACATAAATATTTATGTATTTATAATGTATTATATTATATATATATATTATATTATGTTTTATATTATATATTATATATTTATATTTGTATATAATATATATAAATAAAAAAAGAATAAATTAGAAAGATGAATAAACAAAAAAATTAAAAACAGTTTTTAAAGTTAAAAATAAAAAAATTGGTATGAAGGAGATAAAAATATATGTATATAAATATAATATATATTTTCATAAATATATATAATATTTAATTTGAAATAAATAATTATAAAGAGAAAAGATATAAACAAAAGTTATTTAAATTTTATAGATAAAATTTTAAGATGGGGGTGGGGGTGGGGTTTATTATATAAAATATAATATAAAATGTCTATTTAGTAATACATATTATGTATAAATATATACATAAATATTTATGTATTTATAATGTATTATATTATATATATTATATTATGTTTATTATATTATATATTATATATTTATATTTGTGTATATATATATATGTATAATATAAATAAAAAAAGAATAAATTAGAAAGATGAATAAACAAAAAAATTAAAAACAGTTTTTAAATTTAAAAATAAAAAAATTGGTATGAAGGAGATGAAAAAGATATATAAAAATATATTTAAAAAGAATAAATAAATAAAATTGACAATATATGAAGGAATTAGGGGTAGTATAGTCTTTATACATTGAAATTATGGTTAAATTGCAGCAAATCACAAAGGGGAGGCGGTGTGCCTATTTTTTAAAATCACAAGGAGGTGCATTGCCTATTATTTTTTCATAGAGGGTTTTTTTGCAACTTATGACTAACACAGGGGGGTAAAATGCAATTCACCCAATATAATTTGCTCTTGGAAGTAACTAAATGCATGCTTCTTCTTTAAACTCATGCACAATTTGAATATCATTAATGTGTTTCTTATATGATTCAAAATGATTTATATATAGACAACTCATTTTAATATACGATAATAAATCATGATAAAAGAAATTAAAGTTTATCATAATGAGCTTGAGCTTGAATTTGTTTTCTAATGATTTGATATAATTTATTTTATTATAAATTTTGATGCCTAATATGATGAGCGCTTGTTGGTTAGAAGTTGTGATGGCCTAATAATAATTTATTGGCAATTTATTAATTATAAGTCGTGATGACATAATGATAATTTATTAATTATAAGTTACAATGACGAATTAATTTATTACAAGCATCTATATTCTAACCTCGTTACTTGTTATGATTATTCAATAATAATTATCAATTACAGGTTGTTTATTATAAATTCTATTGATAATTTATTGATTATAAATTACGATAATAGAGATGATTATAAGCAATGTTTTTTTATTTAAAATCATTGATTATGAGCAGATTTTCTTCTTGTCTTTATTGATTATGAGCAGTTTCCTACCAAACTCATTGATTACGAAGGGACTCCTTCTATAAGTTTATTGATTATGAATTTCTTTTTTCCTTTTTCTTTTTTAGGTATCCATATACATGTATAAAGAGCAAAATTAAAATCTGATTGTCCCACATACCACGCTCCGTCCGGCACACTTTCCTGGGCCAAGCCTTGGTCAAGTTAGTTTTTGAATATGGGCTTAATTTTCTTCTCTCGCGTACTATAAAATCCAATTCTCTCACATTTCACTCAAAATCGTTTCAATCGCCAAGCCAAGTTCACGTTGAAGCCAGATAATTCGTTCACACTGCAAAGAACTTTAGGAAACAGAACTGCAGTATAGTCCTCCGAAAGCTATAAGCTGTCGACATTCGTAGCTGGCCGAGGGCCGTATCTCACAGGTGGCGCTCTCCGTTCCTCCGCCGCCATCGTGCCACCACTCAAATATTTTCCTTCAATTTCTTGTACTTGTATATTTTAATTCCTTATATATATATATATATATATATTCCCGTATAATCCGTTTATATTGCTCAATTACACCATTTCTAGGGTTATCTTTCTTGCTAATCCAATCGTCTGCTCTGGTTTCGGGGTATTGATTGAGAAAAGCTTTGTTTTTTCTTGTTGGTTTATGGTTTTGCTAGATTTTTCTTAGCTTTTCTTGGGTTCATTTTGTGGGAAGATATTTTGAGTCTTTCTGGTTTTATCTGTGGTTATGGCTAACTGGCAACAATACCTTCAATCGGTATTCTTAGGAGTCGTTTTCTCTTTTCTTCTCGCCAAGCTCTTCTCTGTGATCTTCGCCTTCCGCGATGAAAACCTCCGCATCACGCGCTCGCATCAAACTGAAGCTGAATCCAAACCTGATTTTGATGAAAAGTCCCTGAGTTCCTCGGCTAGGTTATTAGAAGAAGAAAATGAGCCATTGGTTGTTGGAAATGAAGAAATAGTTAAGGAGCATGCTGCAGTCCCTGATCAAAGTGATAGCGATGATGATTGGGAGGGTGTGGAGAGCACTGAGTTGGATGAAACATTTAGTGCTGCGACAGCGTTTGTGGCGGCAACTGCAGCAGATCGTGCAGCTCAGAAAGTGTCCAATGAGGTGCAGTTGCAGCTCTATGGTTTGTATAAGATTGCGACTGAAGGGCCATGTACTGCTCCCCAACCATCGGCTCTCAAAATGACTGCTCGTGCCAAATGGTAAAAATTTGAGGCATTTGAATTCAATGCCTATATCTAAAGTTCGCTGGTTAGTAGTCTGGGAACTGTGGGGGATTTGATTGTCTGGAAGTTTCACTTTTAGTTGGTATTGGAAATGACTGGAGTCAAATTTGGTGATGAGTGATGACAGATGTGAGCTATTTAAGCAACATGTAGTGTGGAGCTTAATTGTGTGAGCATGATACTGGTTATGTTTTGTGTTTGGGGCCTGTGAAATCTTATTACCCCGTAAATGGTTTGATGATGTAGATTACACTAGCTTTTTCACTTGGGGCATCAAGTTCTTTAGTTTCTTCATAGGATTTGTCATCTTTATGCACAAATCAGTTTGCTAAGCGTTGAACATCAGAAATTGTGAGACAAAAAAGAACAAAGAGCTGGCCAAAAGCTTTGAATAATGTTGCTGGCTCTTAGCTCTATCCCTTAGTTGATTTTGTTGTTATATGGCTCTTAATAGTTTTTAATTCTTTCATCTTGTTTATCTGGATATGTTTAAAAGAATAACAAGTCGTTAACATTTACAATTGTGTAAGATTGTTGTAGACTGATATGGTAGTTGGATAAAGCTGGAAAATTTGAGGGAAATATGGCTTTGATGCTCGTTCTTAATGGTCCATTTCCTTTGCCCTTCGGCACAATATTTTTTGACCGTCTGCCTGAAAGAATTAAATTGTTGGTCTTCTAGGCAAGCATGGCAGAAATTGGGCGCCATGCCTCCTGAAGAAGCAATGCAGAAGTACATTGACATTGTTACTGAGTTATATCCCTCTTGGGCTGCTGGTTCTGCAATTGTGAGTTCAGAAATCTATTGCTCTTTTCTTCCACGTTCGCCAAGTTTTCTTTATTTGTTCCCTTCTTAATTATTGTTGTTGCTGGCTTTTTATGTGCTATTTGGTGACAGAAGAAAAAAGATGAAGACAGCAGTGATGTACCTGCAGCTGGCTCCAAAGGGCTGATGGGACCTGTTTTTAGCACCTTTATATATGAGGAGGAACCTGGATCTGAGCTGTAAGGACACTGAACTTGCTCTACATGTTTGGCATGAAACCTTTTGCTGTGTATCATAAAGTGCGGTCTCATTCTTCTCTCTATATAGTTGACCAAGTGTATCTTATTTATTCCTGTATTTTCCCAAAAAGTTTATCCTTTACATATGAGTAGGGACAAAAAAAAGAAAAAAAAGGGTGTTGGGGGGAGGAGGGGGGGGGGGGATGAGAAGGGGGAGCTAGGTTGTATGTCGTTGATTTGCTTAATTTTCCTGGATCTCATACTCCCAAACTAGTCCCTGACCATACCCACCCCATCCACACCCACAACGCGGGTAGAGGGAGGGAGAGGTAAGAAAGGGTGAAGGAAAATACTAAAACACCTTTTGATTGCAGCCGTCTTGGGATTTAGATACCTTCGGAGGGTTCAGTCAATTGCTTTAGTCCCTGATTCTTTTCATTTTTTATTAAGTTCTATATCCTTTGAGATGGTATTTCTCAAACTGAGAATTCAACCTCCATATCCTTCCTGAGTCCTTTTCAGGCATTCCTTGTATATAGGCTTAACTGGGATATACACATTCTTCTCATTACATATTAACAGGAGTTTTGGGTTTCAGATAAGTGCTTGTCATCTTTGCGTTGATCGGATGAGGGTGCACTTCAATACATGTAGAGAAGAGTTTTTTAACTCAACATCTCATGTTCTCTTTGCAGACAATTAGATGCTATACATGCATTTGCACGAGAAGGAGATGAAGAGAAGCTGCTTAAATGCATTGAGAGTGGTGTCCCCTTGAATTTGAAGGGTTAGTAGATGTTAAATTTCTAGAATTATGTACTATGATACTTTGACTTATCCAATGGCATTTGGGACGGTTGATAAAAGAAAGGTCTAATTAGTGTTGTGTAGTTTCATGTCTATATGCCGGCTGCCTTTAGGCTTATCGACTTTGTTGACAGATATATGTGTTTGATCTGATAAAAGTCTCTGACTGGAGTATAATTTCTCAAAATCTTGCAGATAGTGAAGGTCGTACTCCTCTTCATTGGGCTGTAGATCGAGGCCAGATGAATGTTACCGCATTGCTTTTGAAAAAGAATGCTGATGTTGATGCTAAGGTCGGTGGAATTTTATCTTGTTATAGCTCCTGAAGAAAAATTAACTAATCTGCTTTTTTAAAAAAAAAATGTTCATACTCTCCGAACTAGGTCCAATTTTTGTGGATACAACGAAGATCTTATTTTTCATGGAAACTTAATACTCCACATTGTTTGACCTTGGTTCTTGAACTTCTCACATTAGCCTTAAAAATAATGGAAAAAGTGGAATAAGAAAGCAAGAAATGATGTATTATTGGAATGATGCTCTGTGTCGTCCAAATTTTCTTATGCGTGTATATTTCTTCAAAAGGATAATGAAGGTCAAACTGCATTGCATTATGCTGCTGTTTGTGAGAGAGCTGCCATTGCTGAGTTACTTGTGAAGCACGGTGCTGATATACAGATAAAGGACGAGGAGGGAAACACTCCAAGTGATCTTTGTGAATCGAACTGGCCCTGGATGAAGTGTGTGGACTAACTATATATTTAAAGTTCCCACCTGTTTTATAGATGAGATAATCTACTTGTGTACATGATATACTAACCGTTTGGGGTTCATTCATGTGTTCCTATAATATTGTGGGGTTTAATATTTTTCAATCAGGGTTTTTGTTATGTCTTGCTGTATAAGTTTTAAATGGTGGGTTTGGAATTGGTATGTGGATGGAATCCTGTCATCTTCAAAATCAGGTATGGTATGCATTTAAGTTTGCATAGCCTTGAGCTTCTTTAGAATTGGTTAATTTTAGAGATGATTGGAAAACTAAATAATAGTAAAGTGGGAAATGTTTTGAATTTGATTAGAAAGGTAAGGGGAAACAATTAAGATAAAGGGATGTTTGGTAAAATTAATGTGTATTTAAGCCTTATATGAGAAAATAGGGGCCCATTTGGTTTCATTTTCACATTTTCTATTATTTAAAAATGAAAACACATTATTTTTTATGTATTATTCAACATCATTTTTAATTTCATTCTCAAAACATATTCTTCAATAACATCACCATTTTATTATTTTTATTTCTCTTCAATATAATTATTACTTTTCTAACAATATAATCAAATACAAATTCAATATAATCATTACTTTTCTAACAATATATTTAAATACAAATTCATTTCCAATTCATTTTTACTAATTTTTTAAATTTTAAAAATGATGGAAATGAAAGCTAAAAATGAAAATAAAACCAAACGGCCCTATATGATTCTTTAATTCTGGGATTTTGAAACAATTGTAGCTTGGTTTTGTTTTAACTCATCAATCATCATTTTTATTTTCTCTTGGAAATGAAAATAAGAAGTTATCAATTTATCCCCCATTTTCACTTACATTTTCATTTTCAACGTATTTTTCCAAATACATTTTTATACGCACTCTCTCTATTTTCACACCTTATATACCCTGCTGTCATTTGCACAATTTTTAATACAAAAATACATCTAAATACATTTTATTTTCAACATTATACAATCATTTCATTTTAAATAAAATATCTAAACAATATTTTATTTTCAAACTCTTTTTCACTCTTTTATTTTGTCAGAAAATAAAAATACCTTAAGAAAACAAAACCAAATACTCTGTTAGGGAAAAGTGCAATAGAATATTTTCAACTTATTTTCTATTTAAATTAATTTTAGGCAGCCGCATAAATAGAAGTATGTGTGAAAAATACTAGCTACTTTTTCTAATAACGTGCAAAAACATGAGATCATGTATCAAAAACTGATTTACTCTCAATTAGAAAGTATAAGTTGCGTCCAACGATGATTTAAATCAAACCCTCCACATGCTTTTACTCTCTACATAGAAGGTGGTTTTACTGCAAAAAACGACAACGGATTATGAAGAATGAAAAAACTGAATTATAGTGCACAGCGCTTCCAATTCCACACATAAACATGAAGTTACAATTACAGGTCAAAAATAAAAGAGAATACTTCTCCCTTCAATTTTGCAATCAGATTGAGGGATATATATATATCTCAAGGAAACGGGAGACCCCAGGATTCCTTCTGAAATCAATCGTGCCAAAGCATCACCACTTTCCAACTAGTCCTCATCAGAACTTTTTTTTGCAAAAAAATAAATGCATAAAAAAGTCGACTTTCAAGTTCTATCACTAGCATCTCCTTTGAGTAAAAGACGGAACCTAACACCTATTAGAACAACCTTTTACAGTTCATCATGGCCATCCTCGTCCTCATCCTCTGCTTTGCCGCCAGGGGCGCCACCAGACCTCTGATAAACAGCAGTGATAATTGGATTGCACACTGCTTCCACCTCCTTCAGCTTCTCCTCATAATCCTCCTTCTCAGCAGTCTGGTTGTCGTCCATCCATTCAAGGGCTTCCTTGGTTGCTGTCTCGATCTTCTCCTTCTCATCAGCCTCCAATTTGTCAGCCAGCTTGTCTTTGTCATTTATTTGGTTCCTCATGTTGTACACATAGGTCTCCAGGCTGTTCCGTGCGTCGATTCTTTCTTTGACTTTCTTGTCTTCCTCAGCGAATTCCTCAGCTTCCTGGACCATCCGTTCGATCTCTTCTTGACTCAAGCGCCCTTTGTCGTTGGTGATTGTGATCTTCTCGGATCGCCCTGAGGCCTTGTCTTCGGCCTTGACGTTAAGAATACCATTGGCATCCACCTCAAAGGTAACTTCAATTTGAGGTGTTCCTCTGCTCACAAACATTTAAAAAAAAAAAAAAAAGAGAGTCAGAGAAAGCCCTGAGAAAATCTCTTAATAGGAGAACATAATATAGGTGGGGTATGAAGTATGAACCTCGGGGCTGGGGCGATTCCAGTCAGATCAAATTTCCCGAGCAACCTACAGTCCTTTGTAAGGCTTCTTTCACCCTCGAAGACCTGTCACATTGCACGAATTTCATGTTATTGGTATGCAGAAAAGTGAGGCAACCCTCCTTCAGAATTTCAAAACTCAAACTCCTATACCTGAATTGTGACAGTAGTTTGTTGGTCCTGGTAAGTGGTGAAAACTTGGGATTTTTTTGTTGGAATAACAGTGTTTCTTGGAATCAATTTGGTCATCACTCCTCCAACAGTTTCAATACCAAGGGTCAATGGGGCCACATCCAAGAGAAGAATATCTGATGCCAGGCGTTGTTTACTAGTTAGCGACAAAAGCATTAATAGTTACTATTTTAAGAAAGATAAGAAAAGAGCAGTACCTTTGGTTTCTTCACCTCCCTCCCCACTCAAGATTCCTCCTTGGACAGCAGCACCAAAAGCAACTGCCTCATCTGGGTTAACACCCTTGTTGGGCTCCTTACCATCAAAATAGTCCTTCAGAAGCTGTTGAATCTTGGGGATCCTTGTGCTTCCACCAACAAGAACAATTTCATCAATTTGGCGCTTTTCCAAACCAGCATCTTCCATGGCCTTCTTAACAGGACCCATGGTCTTTCTGAACAAATCATTGTTCAGTTCCTCAAAACGAGCTCTTGTGAGAGGTTCAGAGAAGTCCATGCCATCAAAGAGAGACTCAATCTCCACTCGGACCTGGTGCTGACTGCTCAAAGCTCTCTTTGCACGCTCACATTCTCTCCTTAGCTTGCCAAGTGCTCTGTTATCCTTACTGATATCCTTTCCATGCTTCTTTTTGATCAACTTAATGAAGTATTCCATGATCCTCTGATCAAAGTCCTCACCTGCAGAGACAATCAAACACTTTGAAATTAAGACAAGAGCATCTGAAAGGTATTACAATCCCTCCTAGACTATTGTAATTACTAGAATGCAGAAGTTCACACCCCACACAGCGAGCAGTCTGTACAGCAAGCTGCTCATCAAAAGATTCTTTGGTGTTGAAATGGTAGAGACAAATTTTTGCTCTAGAATAATTATGTCTAGTAACTAACTTCTTGCATGTTGAGTCTTTCAACCAGTTCAGATCATTTTATCTTGCATGTTGAGTCTTTGAACCAGTTGAGATCATTTTATTACCATAAGTTTGATCTATTCAACTCTTTCGTACTTCACATCTTCTGATACTACAGATAATATATAAAAGAAGAGTAATGATGATACGGATAAAGAGAAGAGATTAAATAAGCAGCTTACCTCCCAAATGAGTGTCTCCATTTGTTGCAAGAACCTCAAAAACACCATTATCAATGGTCAAGATACTGACATCAAATGTTCCACCACCAAGGTCAAAGACAAGAATGTTCTTCTCACCACCCTTCTTATCCAAACCATATGCAATTGCTGCTGCAGTTGGTTCGTTAATAATTCTAACAACATTCAGGCCAGCAATTATGCCAGCATCTTTGGTAGCCTGCCTCTGAGCGTCATTAAAGTAAGCTGTAGAAGAAAACAGAAAAGAATCAGTAATGGGACAATCTTCTCAATCAAATTAAATTCAGTACCAAAAAGAAACTTACCTGGAACAGTGACAACAGCATCCTTAATTTTCTTTCCAAGGTAAGCTTCAGCTGTCTCCTTCATTTTTGTCAAGACCATGGCGCTGATTTCTTCAGGACTGAAGACCTTGGTTTCACCATCTTTGATCTTGACCTCAATGTAGGGTTTTCCATCCTTGTTCACAATCTTGTATGGAAGAAGCTTCGTGTCCCTTTGGACTTCTTTATCCTCAAACCTGTTGAGTACCACTAGTTAGCGTCATATTAATGATACTCATCAAAATTATATCATAAATATAAAGGAAAAGGAGAGATTACTTTCTGCCAATAAGTCTCTTAACGTCAAAGATGGTCCTTTCTGGATTAACAGCTGCCTGATTCTTCGCAGCCTCTCCAATCAACCTCTCACTGTCAGTGAAAGCAACCCACGAAGGGGTAATGCGGTTACCTTGATCGTTCGCGATGATCTCAACGTGTCCATTTTTGTAGACACCAACACATGAATAAGTTGTACCAAGGTCAATCCCGATAACTGTTCCAAGTTTGGTAGCCTCCTCTTTAGCTATGGAAAACGCAAATAAACTTCCTGTTCCAAATAATCGATCACCCCGTTAATACATTAATCTCAATGATTGTGGAATGCAATACCATTACTGCTATCATATAGTGGTTGGCATGCCGTATAAATCATTGGAATTTACAGATTGCGGAGTGACTCTTGACATATTCTTGTCCAAGTGATCTTGATTTAAACACACTTCGGAATTATGATTTCGATTCATCCATTACAACACTTTTTCATAAACAAGTACAAACAAAATTGAGGGGGAAAAAAGAAAAAAAAAAGCACTTTGAATATTTATTTTCCTTTATTTGAGAAAAAAATCCTGAGTTGAACACTTCAAATTCAATGAATCCATCAACAAGTAAAAGATAACCGTAAATCCACAACACTCTGCACCATCGCTGCAGGTTACATCCAATGAAGAAACAGAAAAGTAAAAGAGTTGTTTTCTCACAACTTCATGTCTACAATACCAGATCTGAAAACAAACTAGCACGACATAATCTTCGATCCACGTTTCTCGAAACACAGAAAGAATAAAACTAAGTTACAGGAAAAAGAAAACAAATCAAAAGAAAAATTAAGCAATACACGCAGACAATAATGCTAAAAGTTCAGATAAACACTTTCCTAAACAAATCGTCCATTCCTAACAAAAATGCACTCATAACCTCAAACAAAAAAAGCGCCATGCGTATATACAAACGCCAAATTTTCAGCTAAAACAAACAATATCAATAAAAAAAATCTGAAAAAAAATGCTCACCGAGCAAAACGATCCCGAAGATAATCGAAGATGCGCGTCTCTTCCACGCACCAGCCATTCCTACGAAGCTCAATAAATGATTATACCACTCTCCTCTTTCACCTGTTCTTTATTCTTTTATTTTCTTCCTTCTTCCTCTGAGTTTTGAGTTCTGAATCTGAAGGACATATGGGTGTCGACAGAGCATTATATAGCAACCCTGCTGAAGAGGGAAACCGTCACTGATGATGACGTGGACCAATCAGCTCTCGAGTACGCATAACTCCTTCACCTCCGCCTAAATTGGGAGCTTTAAACTGTAGAAATCGTGTCACCGGTGCTCGCGTGGACCAATTGCAGAGGATACTCGTGTCACTTGTGACGACGTGGACCAATAGCAATTTAGCAATTAAGGAGGAACATGCTGTATTGCTGTTGGTGCTTCGAATCGAAATAGCAAAAAACGTGTTTAGTTTGGTTAAGTCGCTGTTTTTCTTTTTCTTTCTTTCCTTTTTTCTAAAGAAAAATAAATGTGATTGGTTTTACCTATGTACACTTGGCTTTTTCCAGAAAGTTCGTGCAGTTTGTAGAATGTGTGTATATATATATATATATATATAGAATGTATACATATATATTATATGTTAAATCATTTTCTGCTCTTTCACAAAATTTGGCAGTTACATTTTCTATATTATTTATTTAATGTTGCATTATTAATAAAAGCATAAAATTTTAAAATAATTAATTTCATACCTTATTTAGTGGAATGGTAAAACCTAGTCTTAAAAAATAATAATAAAGTAATTTTTCTTTTCCTTTCTCTATTATTTTTCCCTCACTCTCTTAGTTACTTATCTTGATTTAATTTTTTTTCATTTCATCTAAAATTTTAAATAAATATATTAAAATTATTTTTTTAAAAATTCATTATTTTATCTACAAAAATTTTGTTACACACATTGAGAATGTATCAAATTCGCTAATTTTGACATATGTCAACACCGTCCACTCTTATCTCATTTATCATTTTGTATTGTACATAAAATATAATACTTTTCAATTCACTATGAGCTAAATAAAATCAAAAACAAGAAATAGGTAATTTTATTTTGTATATTTGGGCCTCGTTTGATATGCTCTATTAGACTCAATTACCACTTTTAGTGGAGGCTAATCCTCTGTTTGTTAGCTGAGATTGGCCAAACGGGCTGGCCCGTATTTTTTAAAGGCCCGCTACTATTTACAGTATTTAGCCAAGATTGATATCGCGGGGTGGGGGTGCGATTAGTTAATCGCACCCCACCTCTGGATTTTGCAGTGAGCAAAATTACATTTTTGTCCCATTATGTTGTGGGTAATTTATCGAGCATGCCCTTTTAGAAACAGAGTTGACTAACACTAACGATAGAAGAGGCCCCCAATAAGCACATAGAAACATATAGCTTCAAGAAAAACAGAAAGAAGCGCGCCACATCAGCGCCGGGCATGGACCCATCGAAAAACACCGCAAGCATCCCGGAGGCCGTGGAAATGCTGGTGGGATGCACCATCACTGCATCTTCTTCAACAAATACCACCCGGGGCATTTCAAAAAGTTAGGATGCGCTACTTCCACAAGTTCCACTGCCCCATTGTCAACATGGACAAGCTCTAGTCTTTGATCCCACAAGAGGTAAAAGACAAGGTGTCGAAGCATAATGTCCCATTGGTTGATGTGACCCAATTCGGGTACTTCAAGGTTTTAGGGAAGGGCGTCTTGCCAGAGGATAAGCCAGTGGTTGTGAAGGCGAAGCTTGTGTCGAAGATTGCAGAGAAGAAGATTAAGGAGGCTGGTGGGGCTGTCGTGCTCACAGCTTAGGATTCTTGTTTTCTTTGTTTTTCTGGTCTTTTTCTAAAAGAAAATGGAATTTTAAATACTATTTATGAATTTTGGGATTGAATTTTGTAATAGCTGCTTTTGTATTTTGTTTCAGCTAATGCAGTTTTATATACAGAGAGCGAGAAAGAGATACAGTTGGTATTGAATTTGGATCAACCATTGAAGCAAATTGTAGTGCCAGTGGCCATGAGTTTTGGTTTATTTTTTGAGCTCTGACTTTTGTCTTCCATTTCCATTCACTTCATTGTTCCATCAATATCCACTTCCCCTATCATTTCCAGTGAAAACTGGGACCATTGAGTGTATAATGGTGGGCGTAGTGAACGGCGACATTTGGACAGGTAGTGTGGAGGAGGAGGGCTTCGTCAACAGACACCACAAGCAAACGGGTCAGAAGATTTAATGATACAAGCACGCCATCTTACCTTGAAACCCAAGAAGCCTCTGAAATTAACCATCACCATCAAACGCTATTGTGATTTTTTGTTTGAAGGATTTCGTTTGGTTTTTCAAATGAGGGCAAGACGTTGATTTGGGTTTACAGCTTTAGTGGGTGGTTGTTTGTGGGCAAAACAGTCAAATTCTCAATAGCAATATGTATCAAACAAGATGATGAGATTAGAAGATATTACAATTTAGGTTTATGTGTAGCTCAATCTACCCAATCAAACATGATATTAACTTTGTATAATCTCACCTAATGTCCCACTATTTCAATAGCCTCTACTATCTAAATTCTAAATCAAACATGGCCTTGAAAGATATAAACATAGAAATCTATTTATAGTATACTATATCATATGCAGGCCCTCCTAATTTAATCAAATGGGCCTAATTTTTCAGAAACAGTCTAGTACGGAAAACGGAGTGATCCTCCCAATTTCATCAAATGGGGCCTACAGTCCTATATTTCTACTTTAATCATTTACCAACGTAATATTTTATCTATGGTTGTTTTTGTAATTTAGTGTTTCCTCAAATTTCATTTTTCAGATTTATATTTACAAAATATCAAGAGTTTTTTTACACACACTTTTTTAATTGAATTGTGTTATAATTAATTTATGGCAACTTAGTGCAAAATAGAAAAATTAATATATCCAACTATTGACAATGGCCTTGTTTTCACAGCAAGATTAGTAGACATAAGTTTTTTACATACACTTTTTTAATTGAATCGTGTTATTATTAATTTATGGCAACTTAGTACAAAATAGAAAAAAAAGTGAATCCAACTATTGACAATGGCCTTGTTTTCACAGCAAGATTAGTAGACATAAGTAAAATTACTGAAGAATAAATTATTTCACATTTTGTACATTATATCACGATCAAAAGCATTTTCTACATAACTTATAGTCCTTCTTAACTATAGCTAAGTAAGCATTTTCTACATAACTTATAGTTCTTCTTAACTATAGCTAAGTAAGGTCATTATATGAATTGAGACCGCATCAATGAATAAGTAATTTATGATATGTTACTAGTTAAATAAATTAAATTATTAACTTAATAACAAAATCTTCTGGCGTCCTTCAATTAAACCGGTTTAAATCCTCTATTCCAATATATGTTTCATCTCCTATTCTATTGTATGGATATATGACGAGAGTATTAAATATTTCCTTATAAAAATAATTGATTGATAACCAAATACACTTGGCATATACACATCACATTGAAATAGAAGATAAAACACGGAATGGAATAAAGGATCTAAAGTGCAACTAAACTACCCCTCTTCATCTTTCTTGAGTTTGAGATATAGCTCGATTGTAATCGCTTTTTCCGTGGACTCCCCCGTGCTAAAATGATGCAAGAGGTGCATCCCTTTGCATATTCTATTTGAGAAATAAATACCCCAAGTTTTGAATTTTCAACTATTAGATCAAAAATATAATTAACCTTCCCTAAAATTTTCATCTCGAATCAAGTCATAGATATTTTTTAATGGAGAAATTGCATATTCATTGCATACAACAATTATCATGTCAATAAGGGCAATAAATAAATTCTTCATTCTAATTTTAAAAATAATTTACGTTTGTGCATCATGAACTTTAAATCTATAACGAATAAAATATTGAACAATTCTACCATACCAAACTTCTGATGCTTGTTTATGCAATGCTTGTTTAATGCATAGAAAACTTTCTTCAACTAGAATACATAGTAGAGATGTTAAATGAGACCAAAAAGACGAAATGGGCAAAAAAAATTGTGTTTCTTAATGTAGAAAATAGGGATGTGGAGAACAAGACATGAACTAGAATGGCTAGTTTTATGTTTATTACCAATTCTTCTTTCAGAGTTAAGAACCATCACTCAGATAGTGGGGATAAATTATTGAGCTCGAGTATTAATGAATTCTATCGAAAAGTTATCTATTGGAACAATACTCTTACCAATCTTTAATTAATCTATAGAAACTTAAACTTTTATCTTTATTTTAGATTACAACTTTATAGATTAAATTTATAAATTAAGAGATAAATAATATGATAGAAAGATGCAATACTCATACTCATTAGTGAGTATTGGAGTCTTTCATCATTAGAGTTGATGAGCTAAATCAGATAATTATAAGGGGCTTGTTCTCCTATGTTTTGGGAAAATTTTTCCAACCCTCACAAAAATTTCAAAATGTATACACATTCCTCAATCTTTATCCCAAAACACTATAATTTTTTACCCAAAAAATCCTTCACAATTCATCCAAAAAAACCCTATACCCTAAAAGTACACCTACTCCTTTATTTTCTCACTCCATTTTTCCCATCACTCATTCATTTCTCATTATCTCATTTCACTCATATATATACATATATTTACATATATGAAAATGTTGAAATTTTACTACTTAAAAAATTATAAAACTTATGTTTACAAATTTAATTAAAATAATCATCGAGAAAATTAATTAAATTTAATAAATAATTTATTTACTAAATAACATATTAAATTACTTAAATTACTTATTAATTAAATAATGTATTAGTTATATTTAATATTTAATGCATTAATTAAATATTATATTTATTCATTTAATAAATAATTTAAAATATTTTAATTTGATATAATAAATAAATTAATATTTTCAAAAAATTAATCTTCATTAAATATTAATATTCACATTTATTTAAAATTATTATAAAAAATTAAATATAGTGTGATATTTATTTAATAATCTATTAAGTTTAATAAATTAATATAAATACAATTAAAATAATTATCAAGAAAATGAATAAAAATTAAGTAAAAATCTCAGTGATAGTCACTAAGTAATTTATTTATTAAATAATATATAATTATGTTTCATATTTCACATATAATTGAATATTACACTTATTTGTTTAATAAATAATTTAAGATGATTTAGTTTCATAAAATATAAAATTATTTATTTTTTTAATTTGATGAATCGTTATTAAGTCTAATATATATTTTATTTTATTTAAATAAATAACTAAGTTTTATTTATATATAAATTGTAAATAATAAAAAGTTAAATAATTATATTTTAAGAATAAACAATAATTACTTTATAATTAATGTACAATAATTAAATTTTTTTATATAAGCTGATATCAACAATTATGATATTAGCCAATTTTTTTAATTAAGATATAATTATAAATTCATAAATAATTAATATTTATTAATAAATTCATAAAATTTTAAATTTTAAAATAAAGCATCAATTGAATTAATTACATATCATTTTATTACAACAATATATCAATCATTACATATATATACACACACATCATCCAACTATAATATACATGCATATATAATATATTATATAAAAAAATCACTTTTACCTTACAAACCCAACAAAAAAGCAATTGATTTGACATCAACAGGAAAGTTTGTCTCATTTTAAAACATAAAGAAACAAATAACTTATTTTCAAATCATTTTTCATATTTTCCCAAAATAAAAAGAAACACTTGGCACATTCTCCAAATTTTCTCCCAAAAATCCATTCTCCCAAATTTTTTTCTAGAAAATGGCCAAAACATAAGAGAACAAGCCCAAGGTCAAATAAAACGACCATATACTCTTTACCTCATAGTCTTTAGGCAATTTGTCTGTATTTTCTCCAGCAAATTTGTGTTCTTGAATGCATTCAACTCTAGAGAGAATGAAGATGAAACAACAAACGAGTACTATTCATATACATGAAAGGAGGAAAAGAATGGGGTGAAAAAGATGTAAGAAAAGGGATAGAAGTTCATTATGTGGACCCCCACACATTTAAACGTTATTTGGAGCAGAAGAGAGTAACTGGTCAGCATCGCACCCAATAATCACCCAAGTTTAATAAATATTATTACAATAGCCGCGGGGTGGAGGAAAAGAAAGTTGATTAGCAGATATACGAGATTTGTTTCATAATTCAAGTCCACCTCTACATCCGTTCTCTCACTTTCTCTTTCTAAACAAACACAGAAAAAATATAGGCTTTCTCTCTCTAAGAACTCTATGTTTTTAGGGTTTCGGAGGCGCCGTTTTTGAATTTATCCGATCCCGAAGTGAATTTCTTTAATAACGTGTGTCGCTGCTCAATTCCTGAGGTATTTTGTGTTAACTGTAAAAATTATTGTGCTGATTTTTATTTTTATTTTTTTCCCGTTTATGAGTATTTGAATATGCATTTATTTGTTGCGAGTAAGTGAAGTTTGGAGTAACTGGAGGATTACTGGATCTATTTGTTGGATTGATCTGATCAATTAGCTACCATTTGAAGCTGAAAAATTGATGATCGATGGTGACGCTTAATAAATGTGAAATTTGGAAATGTGAGTTTTGGAGTTTGTATTGATAGATCGGATTGCTTTCTGAAGTTCTTTTAATGTGAGTTTATGCAGTTTAGCAGTTGGTGTTGTGGTTTCTGGTGGATTCTGTTTCTTTAGCTGATTTCTTATGTTTTTGTTTTTGTTATTTTGATTGATTTTGTATGTGGCTGGGCGGACTGATAGTTGATTGTTGCGCTGTAACCCTTTGTCTTGTTCACACTGGGATGGAGTTCACCTACCCAGTATGGCCTTTAGTGTGATGGTTAAAGATATAACTCTTATTGAACTTTTAAAAGATTGACCTTGGATCTGTTTTTATTTAGATCTATTTATTACATACTGCTGTACGTTGCGTTGCAAAACCAATATGCCGTTATCCACATCATCAACACTTGTTTGAAATGAATTTCTTCATGCGAGTTAATTAATTGTGGGAATCAATGAATTTTGTTGTATCGAAAGTAGCCAAGTTGCTTACTTTCTCATTTCCCTTTTGTCTGAGCTGTCAAAGTTCCATTTGTGGGTTTTTCTGTTGTAAGAGTCACCATGCAAAAATGTTGGATGTGACTCGCATTACTGGTCTCTTGGCCGTGAAAAGGAAATACTGTCTGTCAGATATTTTACTGCTGCTGCCATGTTCACTAATATTTCAGAACTCAGATATCCTAGCTACTTAGTTTCTTATTTTGCTTTGGGTTTTCTTGTAAAGCTTCAAAATATGTTATTTCTTTCCCACACCCATTTTCCAATTTGATTTAGGTTCATCAACAATATCTTGTTTAACAAAATTTAATCCGTTGCTGAATTCTTTGGCATGTCAACTGTTTCAGTCCTGACATTTGCCTTAGATACTAGCTGTTATGGTAATTTGATCTGTGTGTTGATATTGGCAGAGAGACAATGGCTATGGAAGTGACCCAGGTTCTTCTAAGTGCACAAGCAGTTGATTCAACAGTAAGGAAGCATGCTGAAGAAACTTTGAAACAGTTTCAGGAGCAAAACCTTCCTAGTTTCTTGTTATCCCTTTCCGGAGAGCTTGCTAGTGAGGAGAAACCTGTTGAAAGCCGTAAACTAGCAGGTTTGATTCTTAAAAATGCTTTGGATGCCAAGGAGCAACACAGAAAGTATGAGCTTGTGCAAAGATGGCTATCATTAGATGTGGCTGTGAAGAGCCAGATCAAGGCATGCTTGTTACAGACCCTCTCCTCCACTGCTTCTGATGCTAGGTCAACTGCGTCACAAGTCATTGCTAAGGTTGCAGGCATTGAATTGCCGCAGAAGCATTGGCCTGAGCTCATAGGTTCCCTCTTGTCTAATATTCACCAGGTTCCACCTCATGTTAGGCAGGCCACCCTTGAAACACTAGGATACATGTGTGAAGAAGTTGTTCCAGAGGTTGTTGATCAAGATCAAGTGAATAAGATACTTACAGCTGTGGTTCAAGGCATGAACGCTAATGAAGGTAGCAATGAAGTTCGGCTTGCTGCCACCCGAGCTTTGTACAATGCTCTTGGATTTGCCCAGGCCAATTTTTCCAATGACAAGGAGCGTAATTACATAATGAGAGTTGTTTGTGAGGCCACACTCTCACCAGAGGTGAAAATTCGGCAGGCTGCATTTGAGTGTTTGGCCTCAATAGGGTCAACATATTATGATAAATTGGCTCCATACATCCAAGACATTTTCAACATCACATCCAAAGCTATCCGAGAAGATGAGGAGCCTGTGGCTCTTCAGGCAATTGAATTTTGGAGCTCAATTTGTGATGAAGAGATTGATATCTTGGAGGAGTATGTAGGTGATTTCACAGCAGATTCTGATGTTCCTTGCTATTATTTTATCAAGCAGGCACTCCCTGGACTTGTTCCTATGTTGTTGGAGACACTTCTTAAGCAAGAAGAAGATCAGGATCAGGATGAGGGTGCCTGGAATCTTGCAATGGCCGGTGGAACTTGCCTTGGTTTGGTCGCCCGCACAGTTGGGGATGACACTGTACCACTTGTCATGCCATTTATCGAAGAAAATATAACAAAAGCTGACTGGAGGCAGAGAGAAGCTGCCACTTATGCATTTGGTTCCATATTGGAAGGTCCCTCACCTGACAAATTAATCCCTATTGTCAATGTTGCTCTAAATTTCATGCTAACTTCTTTGACAAATGATCCAAGTAGCCATGTGAAAGATACGACTGCTTGGACCCTCGGAAGAATATTCGAATTTCTTCATGGATCAACTGTCATTGCTCCTATTATTACACCAGCAAACTGCCAACAGATTATCACAGTTCTTCTCCAGAGCATGAAAGATGCGCCAAATGTGGCTGAGAAAGCTTGTGGTGCTCTCTATTTTCTAGCCCAAGGTTATGAGGATGTTGGCTCAACATCTCCCTTGACGCCTTATTTCCAAGAAATTGTTCAGTCTCTTCTTAATGTCACTCACAGAGAAGATGCAGGGGAGTCACGACTTAGGACAGCTGCCTATGAGACCCTAAATGAGGTAGTGAGGTGCTCTACTGATGAAATAGCTCACCTAGTTTTGGAACTTGTTCAAGTCATCATGACCGAGCTTCACAATACTCTTGAGGCTCAGAAACTTTCATCTGACGAGAGGGAGAAACAGAACGAATTACAAGGCCTTCTATGTGGGTGCTTGCAGGTTATCGTCCAGAAATTAGGGGCATCAGAGCCCACTAAATATGCCTTCATGCAGTATGCAGATCAAATTATGAATCTTTTTCTACGGGTATTTGCATGCAGAAGTGCAACTGTCCATGAGGAAGCAATGCTTGCCGTTGGTGCTCTCGCCTATGTGACAGGTCCTAACTTTGGAAAGTACATGCCAGATTTTTACAAGTATTTAGAGATGGGTCTTCAGAATTTTGAGGAATACCAAGTTTGTGCTGTCACTGTTGGTGTTGTGGGGGATATCTGCAGGGCATTGGAGGAGAAGATTCTGCCCTACTGTGATGGGATAATGACCCTGCTTCTGAAAGACTTGTCGAGCAACCAGTTGCATCAGTCTGTGAAGCCTCCAATCTTTTCATGCTTTGGTGACATTGCACTAGCCATTGGAGAGAATTTCGAGAAGTATTTGATGTATGCTATGCCCATGCTGCAGAGTGCTGCAGAATTGTCTGCTCATACATCAGGTGTTGATGATGAAATGATAGAATATACTAATCTTCTAAGAAATGGAATTTTGGAGGCATATTCTGGGATATTTCAGGGCTTTAAGAACTCTCCTAAAACCCAACTCCTGATTCCATATGCACCTCACATACTGCAATTCCTGGATAGCATGTACATGGAGAAAGATATGTTAGTATAATCTGATCTTATTTATGCATTTTAGGTGTATCTCTTCTTTTAAATTATCTTCTGATTGTTTCATGTATTTGGTCACAGGGATGATGTTGTGATGAAAACTGCAATTGGCGTACTTGGAGATCTAGCAGATACTCTGGGAAGTAATGCTGGTTCTCTCATTCAGCAATCTCTGTCAAGCAAAGACTTTCTAAATGAATGCTTGTCTTCGGAGGACCATTTGATTAAAGAATCTGCTGAGTGGGCCAGGTTGGCCATTAGTCGTGCCATTTCTGTTTGAGGCAGTGTCCACTTGGTGCATATTACTTTACCTGCATGCATGCATATGGTCGTGTCAAGTCAGGGTCCAGGTAGGACATTAAGTTGTGTCATGTCGGATCATTGCTATTTTCGGACAAAAGAAGCCTTTTTACTTCTTCTTGTCACTAACTCATGCATCAGCATCATGGGGTCAGGTTCCTTTCTTTTGCCGTGGGGGTTGTGGGGCATGCTCGGTGGTGGCGGCATCTTAGAATTTTGCTGAAGAATTGAGAAGTTGAATTTTCATTTCTGGTGATTGGGTGCTGAGTAGAAAGTGGTGTTCGATGTGATGAATGGATAAATCATGCTGCATGCTTGCTCCAAGCTGCTAGACCGGTGTTATTGGGTGTTGTTAATGAGATGAGCCCCCATGTAATCCCGGTGCTGCTCGCCCGTCGGGTGGCAAAGAGGACTGCACCAGTGCAACAATTTTGGTTTCCATAATGCTTGAAGCCAGCCATGCCCGCCAGCTTTTTATCTATATTTATAATTTCTTTTCTCTATACATTTTCTTTCTTTTTCTTCTTTTTTTCTTTCTTTCTTTCTTTTTTTCATATTTCTAGGTCGGTCTGTGTCTTGCATTGGTCAATCTATTATCAAAATCTGGTTGCATACAATCTCATTCATCTCTCTAACTGTTACCCTCACCCATTGGGTGTTGACATCCTATTTTAGATAGAGCATTTCATTTGCATTTTCCATTCTTCAGTTGTCATTAGGTGTTTCACAGACCATTTAAAGTCAAAATACTACCCATCTTGGAGAACTTGCTTGCTGCTCTTTTCTCTCGTAAAAAGGTACAGGTTTTTCCTTCAATCTTGCTTTTGAAAATGTAATCTATTTTATTTCAAAGCTATTGGGACATGTCATGAAATTGTGATGACATTGAAAGGCTTGAGAATAGGATTGAAAATTCTCTTCTTGTTCAGAGGCAATGTATTTGTGGTCTTGCCTCTTAGTTTTCATCTTTGCCTCTTAGTTTTCATCTCTCAGGGCAATAAATAATCTATGTATATGATTGGATTTCTTTGTGATTGGTTTCTCATGTATCATGCTCGACTTAATCACTTCCCATTGTAAATCTCTGTTTGTTAATGTTGTTGATTATGGTTCCAATCTGGAGTGTTCAAATGAAGTCTAAAATTCAATTTCTATGTTAATTTTGTGAGTTTTCTTTCTTTGAGTGAGTTATTACTTGTGGCCCTCTTTGGTATAATCTTGGCTCAGTTGGCCTAAGAACTCCAGCTAGTTTGCCCCTTTTCAGTTTAATTTCACTTGAGAGCAGGTAAAGGGTTTCCAATATACAAGTTTTTCTTAGTCATTGTGCTAAATAGGCCCATTAAAGCTTTAACTCTCAACAGATATTGCAACTGAAATTGCATGTATATGATATGCAGTAATTTCTTCACATAAGACTGACTAATGACCGACTTTTCTGGAAAAAGGGCTAAGCTTCTTCTGTGATGTGAGGTAATTGTACTTACAAGTAACTGATGGGATGGGACTGCACTTTTGATGGACCTTAGCAGGCTTGGTTGTACCTTAAATACTTTAGAAGCTCATCCATGAATTTCGAATAAGGAATGCAAGACTATTCAATTATTTCACTTGTTCTAAATTAATTTTAGAATTTTTCTTAAAGTTGTCAATTTTTTTTTAAAAATTTTAAATTTATGGTTGATGACGTTCAAATTCGTTAGCAAACACAGAAGCCAATTTCACATGGTACCGTCCTCAAAGTACTCATGGTGACATGTTTTATTTTTTCAAAAAAGATGCCTTAATGGGAAAAAATAAAAAACAAAATTCATAATTTCTTTAATATGAGATAAAGACAGTTCAATGAGGTGATCATATCAAACCATTATCTTATGCTACACTATAGCTTTGTTTTGTTCACCCAATCTAAATCCAAATTTGACTTCTTTGAAAATGATGTGACTATAATTGTATGCACCAAACTTCAATTCGTCTCCATCTAAAAATTAGAACTGACACATTGAACTCCTATTTTGAACCACCACCAAGAGAACAACTGCTTGCACACCTCACACCAGAAAAGGATTAGACACAAATTGGAATTCTCCCATTGGTGTGGCTAAACCCAATAAGACACTAATTGGAATTCTCCCATTGGTGTGGCTAAACCCAATAACTATGGTTGTGTGTTTCTCTTGGAGCGTCGGCCAACTTTTTATTCTCTGCTTTCCATCTTAAACTTTGAGTCATCAAAATTTTTCTGACTCGATCAAACCTGAAGACTGAATCAGAAAGCGAATCTCTCATTGTAACTTGTTGATCTATCTTCTTTTAGTCTTCAAATTAGAATAGAACTTGTTAAAAAGCAAAGTGTATCATCATGTCATATTTATGAATCCCTTTACACTCACAATTTTTATCATAGTCAATATCTCATACAAATTCGAAATTAAGTAAGTTAATAAATAACTAATATTAATAATATGATTCCATCTTTTCTCCCAACTAAGAAAAAGGAAAATTTGCATAGAAATATGGTTCTAAAATTGCAGCCAAAAAAAAGAAAAGAAAAGAAAAGAAAATTTCTGCTCAGCATTCCAATAGAACAGCATGTTCCTCATTGAACAGTAATAGTGACCTGCAATTATTCAGTGCACTAGCAACTGCTGCTTCTCCCCATTCAAACCATGTCTTCTTTCCAACCACTATTTATTATTGCATCGTACTCACATTGCACAAATATCCATTCTTTTGTACTTCAAATTCTCTCATTATTAACAAATATGTCCATTTATGGATAGCACACAAAGTGGATACACAAATGCCCTCTGAAACCCTTTTGATTTTTCTTTGAATTTTGTATACCTTTTATTCCCCTAACTTTAGTCTTACAACATTATCGATTCAACATAGTACTTGTACTATTACTGTTCTTTCAATACCTTTATATATTTCCTCACTCCATTTCTCTTTTTTTTACTATTTTTCAGTCTGTTTATTCACAACTGTGCACTGAGTTTAATGGTAAAATTAAAATTCACTTACAAACTTTTTACACTCACTCATTCTGAATAATACTTGCATTTTCTGTCATATCATATCTTTAAATTTTTTTTCAAATAATACAAACCTCATTGATAAAATTCGAACTTTCATTTATACATAAAATTCTATTCCAGTCCTTGAAAATATCTTCAATGATAATGAGTGCCCTATAAATTTTGCATTAAAATCTCAAAAGAAAACAAGGATTTGGGCAGTAAATGGACCTCAAAACACAATCAATTATGATAAAATAAATCAATAATAACTATTATAATGATTAAATATGAATAATAGACAGCTGTTTTCCTGTCACCCGACAACCTTAAAACATTGTGGAAACCAGAGGGATTTACTCTTGTAATTACTACATGAAACATTAAACAATTTTTTTTTCATAATCATTACATGAATTTGGTCTCCTAGCAGTACAAGCTTATAGACTTATTGTATTATTATTAATGTACTGTTCTTAATGAATTGGTGAACAAAATCATAAGAAAGAAAGTTAACATTTTATTCTTTCTTCTTTTTTTTTTTTTTTCAAGAGGTGGTGTTGTCAAGCTTTTTTTATAGTGCTCCAATTAATGGCTCTTAAAAATTCAAACCAAAAAAGGATCAGTTGATTTCACTGGTAGGCCACTGTCCATTTCTGTCTCCTGCAAAAAGAAAATTGATTAATCAAAAGTGAGAAAAGCCTAAATATGAGGCGTCAGAGGCACCATGGGCTAAAGGTGGAGTTTGGTGCCATTGAGAAGTCAATTTGCACCAACAGTTTGAAAGGAGTTGAAAAATCACTGCTGTAATGACATAATTCATCCAATATATAAAGGTCCAGTCGTATTGAGATATCGCTTTTATCAATTTGTATGAAATTAAAATTTTATTATGAAAAAATGTCTCAAAAAATGTAAGAGTGGAAGTAGCTTATAGATTGTCTCAAGACCACAACTCTTTTGATGTCGGACATGACTTGGTATATTAAGTTTGTTTAATGTTAGTATTTGAATTATCTTTATATAATTTTAGGAGTTTGTGCTATTTCGTTATTTTTATGTTACAATGAAGAATTATAATCAACGATTCTGATGTGAGTTTGAGATTGATTTTTCGAATGGTCTAAATCAATTTTATATTTCAGGTTGAATAGAACCAAACCTCTAGAACCTAAAATTAAAATAAAGCATAAGGGTTGTTGAAGGTACTCAAAAGAAAATTCTCTTAAGCTCAAATTAGGATCAAAATGATACATGTATGCTAGAGAAAAATGGACACCAAACAAACTACATACCTAAAAATACAGTGGACCTTGATATTTATATTGAGTGTTGTTGGATTCACAAGCTCATTAATGTAGCCATTGAAACAAAACAGGAATTTGATCAGCACTTAGTGCACACATCATTCCACTGTCTTATGGCACTTAACATGGGCCATTTGCCACATAGAATCAGATTGACTTATAAAAAGAGTAAAAAAATATGAGTAGAAAATAAGTGGAAGGTAAAATCCAAGCTGAAAATTTTCAAGTGCAATGAGGCCATGCAAAAGGGGGTTCTTTGAACAAAGTTCATTTTTCTTGTGTCCACATGCATATATATATATATATATGTACTGTTTCTTCAAAAAATTGATGTAACATGCATATTGTGCAGTTGACTTACATTTTGGTAATGCATCTAATCATCATTGTACCAAGCTATTGGGTGGGTGGGGTGCACCAGAAGCAACACCACTTTGTGCTTATAAAACCAGCCCTTCTTCCCCCCCTCTAAATCTTGAAAAACCATTCTAAGTTTTGAGTTTAAGTTATAAAGGGCTAAAACAGATTGAAAAAAGCCATGAACCCAAGAATGAAGGGCTGTTTTCTAGTTTTCCTCTTGCTGTTTATGTTCCTATATGCAGGTGATTAAGCTGAATCCCAAAAAAAAAGCAGTGTTTTCCAAGAAAAAAAATAAAGTTTATGATCTTTAGTTGTTCTTCTCTTTTGCAGGCACTTCTGAGTCCTCCGGCATTGGGACGAACCCTGTCCGGTCGCTTCACCGGGTGAGATTTCAATAAATCATTTTCCTTCTCAATTATAACAGCAGGAGAAGCTGCAGATAATGTGGCAATATAGAGAAGTGTAACTATAGAAATATCATCATAGAGTAGAAGAACTGTAGTCGTGGATATATAGCTGGGAAACGTAGAGCAAAAACTCATGTACTTGCATCAAGTACATTCAAGACTTACTCGAACTATTAGTCTGAGCTTTGGTTTCGGCTCATCAGGATATTAATAAGCAAAAGAGAAACTCTTTTCATTTATGGATCACTCGGATAAACTCAGTAACTCGAGATACATGATCTATACAAGAGAAACAGTTACTTTTTAATCGTAGAATACTGGCCCAAATAGCTATATCAGATAACAATACATTCTTCTATCAGCATTGGAATAAAAATCACATAACAAATAAGATATCTGAAACATATGCCTTCTGGTGCATATTTCTCGACATAATAAACAAACTATGGAGTTCTGCTAGTGTTCTGATGCATCTTTTCTGCAGGGTGAAGTCAAAGCAAAGTCGAGAAAGCTTCTGGGACTGGATGCAGTGCTGGATTACGACTATGCAGGCCCGAACATAAAGCATGATCCAAGAGGGAAGAAAGGAGGTGGCAGCAGCAAAAACCCCTGATGCTATTATATAGAAGTTTTGTATTGATATTATTAGCACTTAACTATGAGTTTTCTTGCCAATAACAGAGAAAATGGGAATAGTCCTTACTTCTACATCTTATGTTAGCTTTCTGCTACTTCTTATCTTATTACATAATATCAGAAAGATTTGAGTTTTCTATGTGTTGTTAAGACAGATTTGCTCATTTGAGTATAAAATATGCAGAAGATAAAGAGAATTTCAATCTGTCATGTTGGTTGTTGGTCTATTTGACCCCCTTTAATTGATTTTACTTTTAACCACTTAACCAAATTAACCAAAATTTGGACCTTTTTATACCAATACTGTCTTTTTATCACATCCCACTTCTGTGAAATCAATCAATCAATCTTGTCGCCTATCGACCAATCCCACTTCAGTAAAAAACTGAGCTGTGATTCTGTGCTTTCAAGTGAAAACATGTTTATATTATGTGGGATCTGTTCGGTTAAGCATTGTTGGGACGACCCCTCTTTGTTCTGAACTTATCAGATTAGTTTTCTAGCTGAGTTCTTGATTTGGGGGCACTTATAGTCCGTTTGGTTTTATTTTCAAGGGTCATTTTCATTCTAATCATTTTTAAAAGTTGAAAAGTTAGTTATGAAAATGAAATATTGAAAAGTAATTATTAGAATAGGTTATATAATTGAAAAGTATGTTAATTTATGTTTTTTTATATTTAAAAAAAATATTTTTAAAAAAAATATGTATATTTTATTAATTTAAAAATGATAGTGAGTACTTTATGTCAAATCAAATTTGAATTTAATTGATATGTAATAGGATGATATGGTAGGTTTAGAAAGAATTTTGAAAAGAAAATATGTACTTTTTTTGAAAAAAGAAGTGTTTGTTTTCAATTTTCATTCCCACATGAAAATGAAAATAGGGCTTGGAAATGAAAACAAACACCTCCTTGGAACCACGCTTTTAGATCTTTATGGTATTCTGCATATGTATGCATAACACGGTTAAGATCTTATGTTGCATTATGTGGGCATGGTTTTGGGTATAGTGTTTTGAAGACTGAAATATCAGTGCATCAGAGAGGTCCATTTCCACAATAAGGACATGCTTGCTTAGTCAGTGAAAAAATGATGCCACTATGGACCAAAATACCAGGCAACAGCTTCCCATGTACAACGTGTAAAGTCCCCAACTACTGGCCGACTTTGCTATCTGTCAAAACTTCAGGGCTCCCAATTCCCAATCTACAGTTAACTTCCATAAAGACAAGATAGGAACAAAAAGAACAAGTACATTTACACAGATTGTAAGAGATTTCAATGGACTGTTATGATGTTTGCATGGGAACTACAAGCCAAAGCCATAAGGATGTCTCACAGTGAGAATAGATCAGACAAATGGGGAAAAACACTAAAAATTTATACAATCGATCAGTTTCTTGGTTGCTCTGAGATGTAATAACTACTCAGATGTAATAAATAGTTTTTCTATTTACAACTGATTCAGTCTCGTGTTCATGATGACAGCAAAGTCGACATCCATATTCCAAGTGAGACTAAACTGATTGTAGCTAGAGCTTGGCCCAACTCGTACAAAACGTTTTGTTGCTGCACGGGTAGATTCTGCCAATCTGTTCGCCTGTGCAGATATTTAAGCATAAGAATGAATAATTAGTAAAATGAAAGAAGAATGTCATCCTTTTTATGCATGAACTAGAAGTGGACTCTGCTATCAAGTCTATTTTATTGTCAACTCTACTTTATGTTTTAATGGGAAACAATAATCATGGTTGAAATGGGAACTATGTCTTGAGAGATCCTTGTCACAAACTTTATGCTTTTTTCCTTCTCACATGGGATGACTTTATCACTAAGATGAAAGGTTTCTAGCATTGGAATTTTGGTCTTCCTCCACTAGCAGTTTTTTTGGGAATTCTATTCATTTTGGCATGGATGGCAGGCAGGCCTATATTCCTTAGTTTTACCAAGACTCTTTAAAGCATTGTTTCCATTCACTATTATTAAAATTGACCAAGTTATTAATGACCAGACAAATGACCTTATACCAGTAGATATGCTGAGTCATCCTACTAAGTTGTTACGACAACTATTCTTCCCAATAGCAGATCTTTAGAACGCTCAATGGTAATAATGGAAAGTATGTAACAAAAAATTGAAATAATGAATAAGGAAGTGAATATACCCGAGATCAGCAATGATAATACTGATGTTATCTTGTGAACGCTGATTCTGCAATAAAAATTTGTTGTAATATAAGTCAATAAACTTTTTCATCTTAGGTTGTCGAAATGGAAAATATGAAGTTTCTGTGATTTATTACCAGAGCCTTCTGGGCAAGAGCTTCAGAAGCCATCTGTGAAAACAAAGAAACAAGTCATTTATGCTCGTTTTAAGAACACCACATCAAGTACTCTGTCACGTTTCATTGCTTACCTGAACATCTCCATGTTGTCGAAGGTGATTTCTAATGAAATTAACAACATCCGAGCTGAAACATAAAAACGAGCTTATAAAGCTATACTTCTCAGGAAAATGCGTTGTTGTTGTAAAACAATGGAAGTTTTTTACCAGTTTATGTAATCCCACAAGCCGTCAGATGCTAATACTATAAATTCAGCATCTGGTCCAAGAGCAACTTGAAAAACATCAGGAGATGCAGTAACTAAGTCTCCTTTCAGTTGTATGCTGACAAATTATGAGAAAAACATTATCAAAATGACAGTATGGTAAAATTTTAGATTATCAGAAACGATGCAGCCCAATCCTAGGCAATTTTTAAGACCCTCTCGCTTGTCTGAATACTACAAGGGCTGTAGATTTGCAATTATATGTAAGCAAGAGACAACAGGTTTCTTCTGAAGAACACATAGAGAGTGTTTGCAAGAGCTTTTATTTTTGGAGAAGCTAAAACCCGTAGAGGAAATTATGAAAGTTGGAGAATGTTTTAAAATAGAAGTAAAAAGTATCAAAACGTTGCTGAAGTTGCGTGATGGTTGCTTTTAACTTTGAACTTCTCTTTTGTTTAGCTTAAAAGAATTAAAAGTAGAGACACCACTTCGAAATATTTTAAGAAAAGCTAAAATTTAGCAAACATCTGAAAAAGGCACTTTTTTTGAAAAATTATGGAGCTCCATTTGTACTTTTTAAACTTACCGAGAGGCAAATTTCTCAGACCATCGGCCATCCTCAACTCCTTTCTTCAGCATCCTTTTCGTAAAGAAGAACCAGGTTAACAGATGAAAAAGTAGTGAAAAACTCGGTACATTTTTGTCAAAGATGAAATAGAAGTTACTCATTTTTCTTGGTCTTAAATCGTATGTCACCGAAAGCACGGGATACAGCAATGTCTCCACAAATCCTTCCATTGACAATCTGCAGAAGAAATCCATATGTACTGGAAATGTGTTACAAGATATATATGGCAAAAAGACTTCATTTTGACCGATGGCTTTCAGAGGGATGGTCACAAAAATTTGACAAGCTAAAATGAATTTCGAATGAGGGAAAAAGGGCATAGAAAAACACACCCATCCACCAGCCTCTAGAATGCGCCTGATTTCTTGTAGAGAAACTTTGCTGCTTCCATAAGGCCGGTGAGAATCAGTCAAGACTTCAGCTTTTCCAGAGCACGAGAGAGCCTAAATTGAAGAAGTAATTCAAATTTTTAAGCACCTTAGAAAAGTTCAGTCATGAAAATCTTGAAAAGTATGGGCTTATAAGCATACCACCCATGAGTCACCAACATGTGAAATGAACAGCACATCATCCCGGACAAAAATAGCAGTAGCTGTTGAACCAGACTCGTCTTCTTCCCCACTCGTCTCAAGCCTTTCACAAAATAAAACCTTCAATACAATCATGCAGCATATATAATCATATTGAGACTATATAGACATTCCACTGCATGTATAAGAATGCTTTTCTTCATACAGAAAGGCGCAAGAATGTTACCATTTCAGGAGTTTTGCATCAGCACTTTGAAAAGCATCTTGCAGCGCTGTCTTGATTGCTTTGAAATCCTTCCCATTCAGCAGCTGCCCACCTTGTAATGCAGCAACACATTCTTTGTATAGTTCTTCTCTGAAGTAAACATACAGAAGAATTTCAGTAGGCCATAGCTTAGTATAGAATCATGGAACTTTGAGAACAAAAGGTGATTTGTTAGTGGCAGTCTAAAGTATATGATATGGGAATGAAGGAAAGGCCTATTTTGCCCTTGCCATTGAAAAATTAATCCCCAACTTCAGGATCCATGCTCCATTTTCACGGGTTGGGTCCAACCGGTTGTGAACCGACCGTGACCTGCCATCCAAATGGTTGATTGAGGACATATGGTCTCATCCTAGAAAGCCCCGTAAATGTGAAAGGACAGGTTCATTTATGCATCTCCATATAAATACACCCATTCACATAACGCAAACGAATGCTTTTTACTGATTTGCTACATTATTGCTCTGACTTTTTCACCCTACTAACTTAAACATTGGAGAGTTTTATTAGGGACTCTTAGCGCCTAACCTTACCCAATGGATCATAAACAGACTGATCCTATGGGCTAAACATATTGGACGACCCCAAAAACATACTAAACACATCGACTAGACTTGTTGGACAACCCCGACACTCACTGCAGCTAGCTAATGCTCCTTCACTTAAATTGCATTCATCACCCAAAAGAATCAACTAGGTTGAATTAATTGTTCACACTAATCCACAAAACAAACAGCAAAAGTTTCAGACAGAACTAGAAAAAAGAACAAAAACAATTGAACAAACGATTGGCACGCACAAGAAAAGAATCATATAAGAACAGCAAAAAGAAAAATCATTATTTTTTGAAAACAAACCTGAGGAACTTAACAGAAGAGAATCCGGCATGGCCATCAAAAACGGCAGCATAAGAGAATCCACCAAGCCCATCGGACTGAACAATCACAGCATCATCCTCCATCTCATCGCGGGCTCCCTTCAGCTGAATCGACCCCCATCTGATCCCCGAGACACCTGCCAATGAACCGGCCGGTGCATCTATTGCTATAGCAGAGCAAAATCTTCTTCCTCTTAGTATAATGTTCTTTCTGGAGGTCTTATTACAGCCATAATTGCAGCAAATCTTGTTCAGCAAAAACCTCTGCAGCTGTGGACTACACAAGGCCATTGGCAAAAGGGTTGCAAGAACCAAATGCAAGCGTTCTTGCTCTTAGTGCCTTAAGAGGATATTTTGATTGGTTGAGGTTTAGAGAGAGGACGATAGAGGGTATAAGTTAGAGCCAGACAGACCTCTAACTGAATTAACGGCTTAGATTTCATAGTCTGTCTCCTTAGCTTTATTACCACCACAAATGTTGGTGGGCTGCAAATTTTATTTGTGGACTTGCGCTCATTATGTGGTAGGCTTGGGCTAAAGAGAAATGTTGAATTAATGGGCTATCATGGGGTTTCCTTGACGCAGAGAGCCTGGGAAGTACACTAATATTGTCAGTGGGATTGAATTCGAATCAAATCAGAGTCATTCAAATTTGATTGGCAAAATTCATATTTGAATTCGATTTTGAATTCAACTTAATGTCTTATAGGATATATGTAAGCTAATACTCTATCCAAATCCAATAAATATTCGAAATTTGACTAAAAATGCGATCCAATTTAATATTTGTTCTTTCTTTTTTCTTTTTCCTTTTGGACCGTACAACAAATATATTATTTACAAAGTAATTTGCATCAAATTTAAATTTTAGGACAACTTTTTATCATGTATTGACCAAAAGTTAAATATTTGGATAATAATTAATAAGCCTTTATTCCATATTATATTAATTCATATAGTAAAATATTATATATTATTACGTTTGATATTTTTTTAGCATCCTTCTTGTATTTAGCCAAAGCTTAATATCAATAGTATAATATAGATACTAATACAAATATTATATTAACATAACATATAGATTTTATTTAAAAGTCTTTATTAATATTATATAGAATGGTATTAACTTAATATAAATTAATTAAAGTTCAGCCTCGAATTTTTAACAAGTCAGATTGTTTGATTTTATATCAAATCCACTTATTTCGAATTATAAATATTTATAATTGAATCAAATTCATATGATATTTGAATCGGTTAAAAATTCTAAAATTCAAATTAAATTCAGATTGGATTTAAATTAAAATTCGAACCTAGCCATAATTGACATTTAGGTAATGGGATCATAGTATATAAGGATGGCAATGGAGTAGGTCAAAACTTGAATTCAATCCATCTCGAATGGGGACGGATTTGGAATGGATTAACGAGGTATGGGTCGGGACATGTGGCATGATTTTCGTAAGCCGAAGTATTTGAGTGCAAGGTATGGTCGTATGGAGTTTACCTAACCCGCCCCAAACATGTCCCATATAAATTATACATGTAATAATAAATATATTATATATAATTTATTTTATATTTTTTAGATTAAGAATAATATCCAAATAATTTAGGGTTGTTACTTTAATTTTATTTTGTTTCTAGAATCTTATCTTATTTGTTTAGATTTTTTATTTTTGTACCTAAAATTTGAATTTTAATTATTATCAAGTAGTTAAGATTTTTGATTTGATACTTTCATTAACTGATTTTAATTTTTCTAATTCTTTTTGGATTGACGGTTTTAACACGCTAGTGGGGTGGGACGGAGTCTTTTTGGGACAGAACGGGATATGGGTTGAACCAAACCCGCTGCATTGTCATCCCTAATAGCATACTCCGATCTTTCTTTATTTTTTGTGTTGTGATTGTCCTATAGAAAAGTCGAATGAGGGGTGGCCTTTACGCTCAATTTGGAGGCAGAGATATTCCAGCCCTACTATCGTTTTTATTTGAAATAGTATTTAAATAAGCTATAGTAATGAAATGATCATCAACAACAAATTTCGTTATTTAAATTAGGATTCATATGAAATATTGTTTGACATATGATATTAGCAATATCATCATTACCTCCTATACATTTTCATTATTTACCGACTTAAAATAGTATTTAAATGGGCTATATTCAAACAAATGGCAATATTATCATATTCATCAACAAATTTTACTACTTTTCAATTTGAAATAATACTCAAATAAGTTATTATTTGAACAAATAAATAATATGATCATCGTTATAAATAATTTTTTTATTTTTTTATATATATACGTATATATAAATTTAAAATTCGTTAAAATTTGAAGTTCAAATCTTAGATTAAATATGTGAGGATGATGGCACTTGCATTTCTATTTGAAACAATACTGCACACTTTTCAGCGGGCAAACATTTTTGTTGCAACTTTTCAATTTTGACTTGAAGAGTGTTTAGATTAACCGATGTGCTGCTCAAATCATTTTGTAAGTATTTATAAGTTTATAACATGTTATATCAAATCATCTTATAAGTATTTATAAGTCTATAACATGTTATAAATGTAGAGTAAACTTTTCATAATAAAAGCTTATAATTTGTCAAAAAAATAATATTATGATTTTATAAATTTATTTTTAAAAATAAAAATAAAACTTTTAACTCATTTTTAAACTATTCACAAACTCTTTAATATTTCTTACTCATTAATGCACATGCGTATCAAAAAATTATTAGAATTCAAATTTAAAATCCTACATATATAAGTGTGAGGATGAGAATGCTTGATTAACTAATTAGCGGCTAAACTTTTTAAATTTTTATTATATTAATTATAATTAAAGATTTAATTTTAAAAAGAAAAAAATATTTTATAAACTCAAGAGGCAAGAAAAGATATTGGGAAATGGGAATTATTATTTGCAGGGTTTCAATGATTCTTTGGGAAACCCCGAAACGACGCCGTGAGAAGCAGCAGACTACCACGTGTTAACGTAGTAAATGCCCAGTTCATCATTTATGTAGTAACAATAAATTACGGATAAAAAGGAAAGAAAATTGAAGCACAGTAAATTCAAATTCCACGGAGATCGCAGATATTCGGAATCACGAGCTTCGCTCTACTTCCAAGCTCAAAAGTCCAACAGAAATGGCGAATCTGAGCTAGATTCAACCTTCCCTTCGCATTATTTAGGGGGTGGTGGATTGAAGAGAATTCGGAGATTCTGCAGATTTGGATCTCCGAGAAACCCTAAATTTCTTCTGCTGTGAAATGCTTGAAATTTCTTGCAGTGAATCTGGATTGGATTTTGAACATTTTGGAACATTATTTGTGAAGGGAGGAATCGCATATGGAGAGATCGAGATCTAAGAGATACTTTTATGACCAGGACTATGAATCTGAAACCCTACACTCGAGGAGTAAACCGCGCTACAGCAACAATTCACACGGCGGAGGAGGTGGCGGAGGGCACCATTATGCTCCTGGTTACCACCGGAGATCATCTGCCGGAGGAGGTGGTGGTGGAGGAGGAGGAGGAGGAGGAGGGAGGAAAATGATGGACCCATCGCTGATGGTGACAACGAGTTACCGGATTTTGTGTCATGATGTTAAGGCCGGGGGCGTGATTGGGAAGTCCGGGAGCATTATTAAGTCGATTAGGCAGCACACTGGGGCTTGGATCAATGTGCACGAGCTGATGCCGGGGGATGAGGAAAGGATAATTGAGATTTCCGATACAAGGAGGAGGGATCCTGAGGGGAGGATGCCTGCTTTCTCGCCTGCTCAGGAGGCATTATTTTTGATACATGAGAGAATTTTGGAGACGGAGGTGGGAGGTTATGGGCATGGTGCTGGGTTTAGGGAGGATGCAAATGATGAATATGGGAATAGAGGACTAGGTGGGGGTAATGGCAATAGAGTGGTGACGAGGCTGGTGGTTTCGCGGATGCATGTGGGTTGTTTGCTGGGGAAAGGAGGGAAGATAATTGAGCAAATGCGGATTGAGACGAAGACTCATATTAGGATATTACCAAGAGATCACACTTTGCCACGTTGTGTTGCAATGTCGGAGGAGATTGTTCAGGTTTTGATTGTACTTTCCCTTTGGAATTTGAGTAATTTATTCACATGAAAATATTAGCTCTGGCCCAACAAGCGATTGCATTGACTTAATCTTGAAAATCGAGTGCTTTTATGACCCCAAAAGGAGACACTTTATTGAGCTTATGATTCTTGAACTTTAATGACTATCTTGATAAAACATGCTGTACTATAATCGCAATTGGTTTGTGAAATATGGACCATCACCCTAATGTAGTATGTTCAAAGATTTATGACAGTGAGATGTAATTCAGCACTTCATCTGAACACTGTTTGGAGGCTTAACGATGGAGGGATAAAATCATGAAGGATAGAATTCATTAGTTTGCTGATGATCTGAATAGCATTAATTGGACTTGATCATCTATGCAACGAAATGAAATAGAACTCTGAATGTCCACTTGTGGGAACTATATGCCTTTTAACTGCCTGCAACATTTCTCTAGTGCAAGTTTTATGGTTTAAGTGAAGATTTTAGACTTTGCAGCCTCTTGTAGTAAATGCTGTTAGCGTTATCATATACATGCCTCTTATTTTTGTAGGATACAGTGACAGGTGACTTAGTGAAGGTGTAAGGGTTCGTGCAAGATTTCATCTGATTTTGATTAATCTAATGCCCTCTTAAGTTTGATCCTTAACTTCTCAGTGACCAAAGTGCATGAGAGATGCATATTTACAAAAGAGATTCTTGAAAGTTCTTTCTCTCTCTTTTTTTCTAAGTGAATAATCAAATGTTCACGTGCCTAATTATTTTGGCCTTTCTGAGTTCTGCAATACGGGATATGCATCCCACCCCTTGCTTGGCAGCAGTTTTTTATTGTGTACTGTTGCTTAGGATCTGTTCTGTATTACAGGTGGTTGGTGATATGAATGCTGTGAAAAATGCTATAACGATAATTTCTTCACGCTTGAGAGAGAGCCAGCATCGTGACAGAAGCCATTTTCAAAATAGGCTACATTCACCTGACCGTTTCCACCCTGCTGATGATGATTTCCACATAAAAAGTACAGCAAGGAGATCATCTGCGGAAGGACCTAGTTTTGGATTGAGATCTCCTGCTGGTGCCAAGAGTAACAACTATTACTCTCATTCATCTGGATACATGATTGAATCTGGATCTGCTCCTGTAGCTGACAATGCTCCATCCTTTTCTGTTGAAGACCTAGTGTTTCGCATACTTTGTCCTATTGAAAAAGTCGATAGTGTTGTTGGGGAGTCAGATGGGATTGTGGATTTGCTTCAAAATGAAATAGGCGTCAATGTGGATGTTAGTGATCCAGTTGCTGGCAGTGATGAGCTTATAATTATTATATCATCTGACGAGGTATATCTCCCTATTATTTTATATGTATCACTGGGTCCATCAACTATTTCCTTACTGTTATGGTTGCTCTACCTTTTACAGCTTTCTACATCAACTTTGAACAACTCTCCTGACTTTTAGCTTATGTGATTTATAGGTCTTGTGAGCTAATTCTCTTGTATTTCCATTAGGGTCCTGATGATGAGTTGTTTCCTGCCCAAGAAGCATTGTTGCATATACAGACCTGCATTGTTGATCTTCTCCCAGAAAAAGAAAATATTATTACCACTAGGTTACTCCTGCAATCTGATGAAGTTGGATGCCTAGGATTAAAAGATGGTTCTTCACTTGGTCTGGGGAAAGTAGGTGGTGCAAATGTGGAGATCCTGCCTAGAGAAGAACTTCCAGTGGGTATATCTGGGACAGATGAAATTGTACAGGTATGTAATTTTATACACTTGCAAATTCTAGAAGATAAGTGGCTGCTTAAAGTACGCTGTCCTCTCTGACATGTTAAATATAACTGTAGCTTGTTCGAAGGATAAGAAGCCATACCTGCAGTGTCTTACGAATTACTCCCTCAAGTCAACTGTTTGCATGCGATGTGATTTATGAATTAGCAAAAAAGAATTGGTGGGCAGTGCATAGTGGTGGTCTTTATATTTCACCTTTTCTCAATAAGTTTAACCTCATAAAGCTATAATAAGTACATCTTTCTTGTACTGTATTCGGGTCTACTTAAGCTTTGTGCTCTTCTTTTCGAGTGCCTGTTTCTTGAAAATTTTCTGACCAGAAGTTCACCTTTGTGATAGGTGACAGAATTAGCATAGAAGAGCTTCATTTATGGGTTAACATCTGGGATTCTCAACTTTCACTTTTATGTGCAGATTGTTGGGGAGATCAAAGCTGCTAGAGAGGCTCTGGTGGAGGTGACATCAAGGATTCGAAGCTACATACATGGAGAATTCCTTGAGAAGGATGCGCCAGCACCTCATGTTTCTCCTAGCCCTATGGATGGTCCTGTGGAGCCAGATGCAGCTTCTAACAACAGTGTAACTTCATCTCTGGAAACCGATGCCGGAAATCATCACAGTACATCAACTGCAGCCGCACCACAAAAGGTGAAGGTCAGTAGATTAGACCAACCTTTTTTTCCACTTGATGGCCAATATCTGTTTTTAATGTTTTGGCATGAATATGCTAATCATATCTGTTCCAGCCCGTTAAAAAATTCCAGCATGTTGAAATCTTCTTAATTTTTCAACATTTATGCTTAATTCAGGACATGGTGCCACCTAGTGTTGAACCAGTGAAGCAGAATGAGAGTGAGCGATCTGAAGATCAGCCCAGCATATTGAATAGGTAGTGTAATCCCATTCTATTTTTTCTTGTACTGGACGACATGCTATCTTAATCTTTCATTCTATGGTCATACTCTAACCCCCCACCCCACCCCAACAGAATCTCTGTGCCACTCGTCACCAGAAGTACTCTGGAAGTCGTTATACCACCTTATGCAGCATCACTTGTAACAAAATCAAGGAAGCTCACTTTGATCAGTGAGGTGAGGAGGAATGCTCTAGTTTCTCGAACTCTCATACATCATCTTTCACATATGAGGATATATTCCCCTTGACATATTTACCTTGTGAACAGATATCAGGAGCGACTGTGAAACTGCTTGATGACAGACCAGAGGCAACTGAGAAGATCATTCAAATATCGGGTACTCCAGAGCAAGCCGAGAAAGCTCAGAGTTTGCTTCAAGGATTTATTTTGAGCTGTAAGTCTCTCTCCCCACCCCGACCAAAGGTTACTAAAAATTCAATGTATATATGTTTTCTTACGACTTATGCATCATCGGTATGGTTTGCTCAGCTGAGGAAGATGGTCCTTAGGTGTTGTGAAACTGCATATGCTCTCTACGAAGTCAGTGCAACAACAACTTTCATCAGTAGTCTGAGTTTTCCTGATTATTGTCCTTCAGATTATTGAGTGTGGCTTCATTATCTCTGCAAGGCAGAGGCAGGTGAGCTCTTGCCTCTTAATATTAGTGATTGCCTAATAGCATGAATGTAATGCTATTGTTTGTTTGGAGTTAAAATTTATTTGTATCAAGCAATGTACTGTATTCGCCTGATATGAAGTTTTATTTTATGATAATCGGTGTAACGTCGATAGTCAAGGCAGCATAATTTTTCTATTTACACATGCAAATGCATATTTAGAATTCGTTTTGTGGACATCACATGTGAAAATGTGAAAGTGATGTCATTGGATTAATTGACATCGGCAAGCAATATGCTAGCGTGCAAAGAATTATCTGAAGATGCAACTTGAGAAAAGAGGGCAATTTGTGGCAACCTCTCTCTCTCTCTCTCTCTCTCTCTCTCTCTTAATTTCAACTTATGTATAGTCCATATTAGGAAATTGTAATGATGTTGGATTTGGATGGTGTGGGATTCACTCCAAACTTGAAAACTTTTGTTTTCAGATGTATAAAAGCTTGATAATTAGGCTTTTGAATTCAATATGCATTGAGGAATTTTCGTGGAACTATAAAGAAAAAGCCGAGAACTGTGATGAGATGCATTTTCCCTTTTTTTCTTCAACGAAAAATGACTTGGAAAAAAAAAGGACTTGAAAAAAGAGTAAAATAGGATTTTAAATGAGTCGATTTTGAGTGAATTTTTTAAAATTTTTATTGAGGTAAAAAAAAAATAATTTGTCAAAATAATTTAATGTGGAATGAAGGAAACCACTCGTTGTCATTTGACTAGATGTATTTTTTTTAACTTGACTTGGAAATTCAATTAAAGGCAAATTTAGTAGGTTATTTTCAAAGCACATATGGCGTATATAACATGATTACTATGATGGTAGTTTAATTGTTAAGATTGAAAGTTCAAGTGAAAGCATGTTTGCTATTAATTGTAATTTAATTGTTAAGATAGACAATTCAACTAAAACAAGCTTAGTGGGCTAATTTCAGGAGTAGTCTCATCTTGATTGAATTTTTTTTATTTTTTTAATTTATATATTTACATACGCTCTTAAAGTTGGTTTCAATTAAAATTTCGGACTTCATGTGTATAAGCTGTGCTGGGATTGAGATATGGCCTAGTCTCTTAATGGATCCAGCACTGGAGAATTTCTCGTGATGGGCGAAAGTCGAAGTAATGCTACATAGAACTGGAAGACCTACGAATTGTGAACTCCTTTTTTTGGAAAAGATGATGATATTTGTGAAATAAGAATAAATTAATTCTTTACCAACCGTCATGGTAAGATAAAGAATGCAAACATTACTCAAAATAATTAGACAAGCAATATCATTCTTCTGGCAGTCATTTTTATGTAACGCTAGCAGTCATTTGCCATGCGGTTTCTACAAGTATAAAATATTTTTGAGTAATTATATTATATATTCGTATTTCTCACATTTATTATACTAAAAATTGACATATATCTAAAATACATATTTATAATTTGCATAATTATGAAAATAACACTCACATAAAATAAAATTTTTATAATTCACTACTAGATTAAAGAAAAAAAATTAAAATTAATTAATAGTGACAGTTGTTGAATAAATGGTGGTTATTTATACATATAAATTTTTATTGAATATTAAATAAGTAAAATGACAAATTTGAAATATTAAAATTTGGTATCATAATTTTCAATCTTAGACACAAAAATGTTTTTTTTTTTTTTTTAATTCTTATGCAATATGTAATATAATTAATAGCTCATTGGTAACTACATACTGAGGATTTCTCAAATTGGCTTATAGTCATATATATTTTATTCTCATGTGAGATTAACTTTTTTTTTTTTTTTTTTTTTTTTCAGTTCAAAAACATAACTATAGCTGAAAAAAAATCAAATAAACTAAGAAAAGTCAAGCTGTGAATTTTCAAAATAGGGTAAAATTACATGGTTAATGCTTTTAAGTGCAGCTAAATCACCAATGCGACTTATTTGTGTATGTCTCAGAATTCCTATACTAATGTCTTGTTTGTTTATAAATTATCAAAATATTTTTTAATTTTTAAAATATAAAAAGTTATTTCAATACATTCTTCAATTTTACTATTTAAAATACATCCAAATAGATCTAAAATACTCTCTTTATTTACTTTTTATCCATTCCTCAATATCTAACACTCTTATTTTTTTTGTTTTTCTCTTTCCAATTTATAATTATATATACATAAATAATTTTAAAATATTAATTTTATTTTATCAATTCAATAAAAAATTATTGATGTGGCATATTTTTTTTTTAGAATATAAATAAATAAATATATATTTTTTAATTTATTTTCTATCTACAACCTAAAATACAAATAAACAATAGTGTCATTTCCTAATTTTCAAATCAAAATATTTTGGCAAAATGATACTTAAACTTCCACTCGTATTGCGTAGCTAAGAGCCCTAGCCCTGTCATTCGTCGCCGCCGTTGTCGCACCGCCGCCGGCATTTTGTTGAGCTTATTTTATGTCCCATTGTATCGACCAACATTTCATCAAACCTTCTTACGCTATATATATTGGATAAGAAATGGCTTGTTTGCATTACGGAAGAAATATCATGCGTCGGAGGTCGATGCATCACCCGCTGCTGTACGCTGCTCAAAGGGTTCGGTACCGGAAGCTGGAAGTTATTCTCACAACTGTTGGCGCCTCAACTTTACCTAACTTCTTCCGCTAACCAAATTTTTGGAAAATAATGAGTTAATTTCTGTTCTTTTTTTTTTCATTTTTTTATTTTATGGTTTAGACGATTGATAAGCTCGGAAGAGCTGGTGAAACAGTCAAGGTTGCGCCAGGGTATTTCCGAAATCATTTGATGCCAAAGTTGCTGGCTGTACCCAATATCGACAGGTTCGCGCATCTCATTCGTGAACAGCGCAAGGTATTTTCTCTCTAACTTGGTTGAATTATTGTTAAGTGTCTAATTGATTTGGTGTTAAAGTATCAGGTTCCATGAATATGGTGGAAGAAATGTGTGTTACTGTCAATTTGATGTTATATGTTACCAGCGCCGATCATTTTGTTCGAGTGTTAATAGATCGCTCAATCGAGTTGTATCTGGTTGGTTGGAATTACTATTCACGAAAGTGTAAAGGGTTGTCCTTTAGATGCGAGGTTATGTTGTAATTTAGAGTGGAATTTGGGAAGTGAGGTTGACGGTGCTAAAAAATATCCTGAAGTACTGAGTTCTGTGGGTAATGCTGCAGAGATGTGTAATTGCTGTCAACCTGATTTGGTTATGTTTCTCCACTAATGTACCAGTAACATGCTAACTGCATGCATCACAAAACACCATGCAGATGTCTAATTGCTTCTCGAAGGAATACCGCCGGACCTCATTATCTTCTCTAGGTTCGATCCCTCATCATGCCTTCATATGTATTCACGTGCACCATTAACAGCGTGCGTTTGCCTAGTGAAAATGGAGAATAATCTTCTTGCAAACACAATTAAGGGCCCTTATATACCTGTTTCTGAATGTCTTCTTAGTAATTGTTACTCCGACATAGACTGTCTTTTTGTCTAATTGAATGCATGGATAACATAGTTTATGCCATGACAGTTCAACGGTTTCATGGTGGCGTTTGTTGCAATCTGCATTTTATGTGATTATGGTTACTGTCTTTTTGTTGATGCTTTGATCAGATTTACCAGCCTATGGAAGTTGAAGAGGTTAAAGTACTTTCAAAGACCAAGGAAACCAACATGAAAGAGTACGAGGCAGCAGCAAATCAACTTGCTAGTGCGAAACTGGTTGGCATATCAAATTCAAAGCCTTTCGCTGCAATATGAAGCATTGAGGGTTTTTGGTGAATGTGAAATTCTCAGTTTTGTTCTTTGAAGTTTAGTATCTATGTATTTTAGATTCATGTCATCATTATTCAAAAATTTTAGTTAAAAGCTAGTCTAATTCAACTTCAACTTTGTCTTTCAAGAATTCTGTCTTTATGCTTGGCATTCCTAGCTTTCTAATAGGATGGGAGTAGCAGGTTGTTAGTTGGAAAATTTAGGGGGAAAAAATTTCTAAGCTTGATTTATTGATTACAATATGTTGGTCAACTGGTTTCTTTGGCATGAACCCATGCTTTAATTTTTACTTCCATTTGAGGTAAAATGCACCCAAAATTATGAATTAATTAATATTTCCTTTCTTACAGAATATAAGAAAGTTCATCATAGAGGGAAAAGGCAATGAATTGTGCAATCCTGTGACCAAAGAAGAAATCTTGGCTCAGGTATGATTTTATTCTTTTATAGTAGAGATGTTAAGGAGCCTAAGCTTTGCTTTGCAACTTTCTGTACATGGGTGTTTAGTGATAGTTATCTAATTGGCATTCATTCTCAGTAGATATTTATAGCAGTGTGGTAAAATTTGGGACAGTACATAAATGATATAAGGTTTGTAAAGATTCTAATTGTGCAATCAGTAGAGGGGTGAAGACATGTATGTGGTTGTTGTATTTTGCTTTGAATAGTTAACCATAAAATTTTGGAATACTGAATTTATAATGTTTTCATAGCCAAAGGCATCCTTTAAAGTTGAGTTTTGCCATTTGATCTATTGATAAAACCATGTACATTCTATTAATCATGAATTTGTGTTTTATTAAATGCTCAGTGGTCTTTATATATTGGTGTATGCTTGTTTGTTTGCTGCCTCGTTGGATGCTGCTTTATCTATTTGCTTCCTCCACAGTTAAACTGGTTGTTTATCAAAAGTTTTTCTATTTAGCTTATTTCGTCGCTGCATCAGTATCCGTGAGGGATTGCCTAACTTTTCTTTTTTATCATCGGGAATGGGAATCTTCTGCACTTTCTCCGTGAATCAAATAACTGGAATCAGATTTCTCATTATTGTAGAGATGATTTAAATCTTGCATTGCTGTCTTTGTCCTATCTATGTGTTATTCCTCTTGTGATGGACGATGTTGCTTCTCGTTGTTACTATGTAGCTACTTAGAGATTACCAATCTAACCAATTCCTTTTCCAAAAACAATCAGGTCTCCAGGCAGCTCCAAGTCCACATCGAACCTGAAAATCTGCATTTACCTACTCCATTATCATCTTTGGGGGAGTACAAGGTGCCGCTCCGCCTACCAAAGTCTATACCTAAGCCACCCGGAAATGAGTGGATTCTTAACCTCAAAATTAGGAAAAGGTGAGTGGACGAGGTGCAATCTGTAGCCAGTTAGTTGCTTCAAAAAAGACATCCTTTAACTCATGCTGAACAGCTGAAGATAAATCCTCCCCAAGAAGTCAGATGAATTTACCTATGAACAGATTAATCATCCAACATCTGTTTGTGATCTTGTATCTTTTGGGGCGCAGACAAGTTTTTTATCTCCCCCAGAAAGCACTTTTGTAGATAAAATTGATTTCTGCTGAAGCATATAGGCCCAGCCCAGCAGACAAATTTTTCAATACTATAATTGCTGCCTGGATGATGATAAAAATTGCAAGGCCCTTTGTGATGCAGTTTTTGAATGCTCAAATAAAATATTTCCCAGATTGGAGGGAAGGTTATATTAGAATCAATTTCTTCTGGGTTTCTTCTGGGGTAATTGGCTAATTATTTCTATATACATACTTAATGTTTAATATATGCATATATATTCATATGTACTTTATATAATAGCTGAGTGGTGGTCCATATTAATCTACTTAATTGGATTAATAGCATTGAACTTTTGGTTCATGTGAGGCTTGTTATTTGAATCTTAATTAACTTTAGTTGCAAGTTTGCACGTATAAAAAAAAGTGTATATAACATAATATATCAGCAAATATGATATATATATATATATATGTGTGTGTGTGTGTGTGTGTGTGTGTTCATTTTTGTCTATGATGCATATTAATATAAAATACGAATATATTGTTTAATGAATATATATATATATATATAAATAGTTTATAGAATTTTAAATAAATTTGTTTATTTCAAAAATACAAATATATATTTGATATGGGATAGCCCAATATGCTCGGCCTAAAGACCACAGGCCCAAGGATATAGCGGCAGGCCCACCTTATACACTGGGTCCAATTATGCTACCAACGTCAGGTGACCCAAACCGACCACACAAATCGACATCTCTCACGGACAGGGCCGCTAATCGATACTTCGACCATATTGCTCGCCCACTCTGTGCGCCCTGCGGCTACGCATTGTTAGGTCGACCCATCGCATAACCATCTCTACCGCATTAAATGCCCCGACAGACAGCATACCTCCGCATTAATGGCACATGCCGCTCCAGTACCACACATGCTACCACACTAGGGAGGAGGCGCGTGTACAGTGTCCTATTATGTCCCCAAAACCTGGAGAGGCAGCCACCTGGAATAGCACAAGGGTGGGAGATGACCTAATTGTCCCCATGCAAGGACAGAGATCATTACTACATGTCAAGGGCATCCCAAACAAATCCCCGTGGAGAGAAGGCTATAAATACCCTCACTTTAGCCTTTCAAAAGTATGCCATTCTATACACACAAAAGCCCTAACTCTGCTCGTTATATTTGGTCGACTCTACACTGATTTGAGTGTCGGAGTGCATAAGCCGAGGGCCCATCGGCTAGCCTGATGTTTGCTCGTGATTGCAGGACTCAGCCTAGTTATATCCATATATCGACCAGAGAGGTCGGTCCAATCCAAAAACACTACCTGATCCAAATACCAACTGATTTCACCCTCATCATTTGGCGCTGTCTGTGGGAAACCTTGAGTCTGCTATCGAAAATGGTGAACACCAGGTGAGCCCCTTCGGGAAGAGAAGGAAACAGGAGGTCTAGCTCTCCCCCGGCTCAACCTCAGCAAGAAACCGGCGCTCCAGTAGCCAGCGCCCCGGCAGAGTAAATAGTCACCTTGATGATGCCTTAACTGTTGCAACTTATCAGCGAACAGATATCTGCCTAGATTTCTACTCAACTCTCAACAGCTCTGAATAGACATATTGTGCAGCCAGAGCCGGCTGCCAGTGCAACGCCGCTGCTCGCGGTCTCGAAGGCCCCCTCAAGGCGCGAGGTGAGCCCGAGCCATTTTTCAAGGGAAACGGCCCGACCCATGCCCCGTGAAGAAGTTGCGGATTCCGTCAACCACGGCATTCGACCTCTTCGAGCCCCGCAGCACGATATGGTCGAGCTCTTGAGACCCCACGCGAATAGAAATATGTCACAAGCCGATAGAGAAAAGTAGGAGGAGGGGTCCCACCAAGTCCAGCAGTTGAATCGTCGATTGGAAGAGATCTCGAGTAGAAATACAGAAAAGAATCGCTATTCGGAAGGGCCGTAGAGGTTCCGAAGAGAAAGAGCTTCGCCCTTTGTCCAAGATATTATCGACGAACGTATTGCCGTTGATGCTAAGATCCCGACCGGCCTGCCCCGATATGATAGCTTGTCTGACCCAAACGAACACCTGATGCAGTTCGAGCACATGATGCAGTTGCACGGGCACAATGAGTACATCCACAACAAAACGTTGGTAACCACCTTCTAGGGGATAACACTGGACTGGTTTGTTAAGTTGGAACCAGCGTCGATACACTTATATGATCAGTTATGTGACAAGTTTTTGCACCAGTTCGTGAGTAGGAGGAAGGCAAAGTTCCCACACACCCACCTGCATACGATGAAGCAGAATGAAAGGGAGTCCCTCTGAGACTTTTTCACTAGGTTCAACACAGAGGTGTTGAAGATCGACAGCCCAAGGATTGAGTTCCTGATCGACGTGTTGTTCTTGGGCCTTAGGCACAAGGAATGCGCCAATGCTCTGGTGTGCGAGCAGCCGCGGTCGATGGAGGATCTCCTAGACCTCGCAAAGAGATACATGACCCAAGAGGAGATGAATAAACTCAAATATGGTAACCTTGAGGTCGAGAAGAAAAAAGGCAAGGAGAGAGATGACTGCCAGGTCAGGGAGGGACGTCGGTCGCCCATTAAGCGCTTCCATGACTATACTCCCCTTCACATCCCTAGAAAGGAGGTGTTGTTTGCCATCCAGCATGACAATCTCCTTAAAAGGCCCAGGAAGTTAACCGAGATGGAAGCCATGAAAAAATCAAAGAAATACTGTCACTTCTATAAACAGAAAGGGCCTGACACAGAGGATTGCTTCAACTTGCACGACTAGATAAAAAGACTGATCAGACATGGCCATCTGAAGAAATTTGTTGACAAGCGTGCCAGGGGCAAAGAGGGCAAGACCGACCGGACTCCTCATAGAGAAAGGTCGATTAGCCCAAAGAGAGAAGATAAAGGAAAGAGACCAGCCCAGGAGCCCCACCTACCCATTCGAGGAGTCATTGACATGATCGCTGGAGGACTCGCTGGGAGGGACTCAAGGTCAGCCAGAAAGCAAACTCAGAGGCAGTTGAAGTCAACTAAGTCATCAAAGGTTAAAACTATTTTCCAGCTCTCTACCAGCGCGGAACCAATCTCCTTCACTGACGCTAATCTTGACCATCTGGAGAATAGAGGAGTCGACAGAAAAATTGATTGCCCTATGGTGGTAACACTTGAAATAGCCAATTTCGAGGTCAGAAAGATTTTGGTCGACAACAGCAGTTCCGTGAACATCATATTTTTGTCCACCTTGAATAGGATGAATTTGGGATAACTGAAGTTGGAACCAGTCCGAACGCTGCTGGTCAGATTTTGGGGGTCTGAGATAATTCTGGATGGATCTATTAACCTATCCACATCATTTGGATAGGGTCCCCGAAGCCGAACATTGATGGTCAATTACCTGGTAGCTGACGCTCTATTTGCCTACAATGTCATCATCGACCGACCAGCCCTGAACGACTTCAGAGCTATTGTCTCTCCTTACCACATGAAGATCAAGTTCCCAACCTCAGTAGGAGTAGGAGAAATCTTATGCAATCTCAAAGATGCATGGCGCTGCTACACCATTTCAGTCGAGGCCATCGAATAGAAGAAGTGACCTCAATTGAAGCCCTCGGGGGATGCTCATGTAGCGAAACCCGATGAGGGACCTGCATCCAAGAAAATGAGGTTGGAATACACCCGGGTCGAGCCCATAGGGGAGTTTAAGACAATAAAGCTGGAACTAGGAAACCCCGACAAGACCACCCGGGTCGGAAGCGATATGGGTGACCGCTTGGAATGCCTCATGGTCGATTTCCTTCGATGAAACATCGATGTGTTTGCATGAAAAGTTGCCAACCTCCAAGGAATCGACCCAAGTGTCATCGTCCATCGACTCAACGTGGACCCGGCTCACAAGCCAGTGAGGCAGAACACAAGAACTTTCAATGTCGAGAGGTCCCAAATCATAGAAGAGGAAGTCAACAAGCTACTAGAGGCAAGATATATTGTAGAAATTCAGTACCCCTCTTGGCTTTGTAATGTTGTACTAGTCCCTAAAAATGAGGGAAAGTGGTGCATGTGTAACGGTTTCACTGATTTAAATAAAGCTTGCCCCCTAAAGATCTTTATCCCCTGACTTGTATAGATTTATTAGCAGATTCTACTGCTGGTTGTAAGTTGTTAAGCATGATAGATGCCTTCCAAGGTTATTATCAAATATTCATGGCACCCGAGGACAGGGACAAGACCTCTTTAGTTGTCCCCAATGGAGTATATTGTTTCCTAGTCATGCGCTTCGGGCTCAAGAACGCGGGAGCAACGTACCAGAGACTGGTCAACTTTATGCTCAAAAATGAGACCGGGAGATCGATGGAGGTCTACGTCGATGACATGATTGTCAAAACAGAGAAAGCCGAGGACCACCTCACCGAACTCGACCACACATTTTCCATACTAAGGGCGTTCGACATAAAGCTCAACCCCAATAAGTGCACATTTGGGGTTCGTGGAGGTAAATTCCTCAGTTATATGGTCAGTCAGAGGGGATCGAGGCAAACCCGCATAAGATCCAAGCAATAATGCACATTGCACTGCCTCGCACTGTTCGAGATATACAACGATTGGTCGGCAGGATCATAGCCTTCTGCAGGTTCATTGCATGGCTGGCCGACAAGAGCCTCCCTTTCTTCAAAATACTTAGAAATGCGAAGAAATTAGGATTTCAATGGACTCAGCAGTGCGGCCAGGCCTTAATCGAGCTTAAGTAGTATTTGTCTTCGCCGCCTATACTCGCCAAGCCCGAGCTGGGAGAAGTTTTACAACTTTACCTGGCTGTATATATCGCCTCAATTAGTTTAGTATTGGCGTCGACGAGAGGCAGGACTCACCGTCCTGTGTACTATTGCAGTAAGGCTTTGCACGGGCCTGAACATAATTACCTGTAGATCGAGAAGTTTGCTCTCGCTCTAGTCACGACTGCACGGAAGTTGCGACCTTACTTTCAGTCCCACGTGATCGTGGTCCTGACCAATCAGCTATTAAAACAAGTACTGTCGAAATTGGACACGTCAGAACAACTTACAAAGTGGGCAATCGAGCTTGGGGAATTCGACATCACGTTCTAGCCATGAACAGCCATAAAAGTACAAGTACTAGCTGATTTTGTTGCCGAGAGACTCGACCTCCCAGACCACCCTGAACAAAACTTGTCCCTATGGACATTGCACGTAGACGGGTTGGCAACTATTTCGGGGGGCGAAATTAGTATTTCTCTCCGTTTCTCGCTCGCAAAAGAGTATGATTTTGCCATAAAGCTCGACTTTCCCAGTTACCAACAATGAGGCAAAATATGGAGCTCTCATAGATGGAATGAACATGGCAGCAGCTCGGGGCATGGAGCAACTAGTAGCGATCACTAATTTTCGGTTGGTGGTGGAGCAAGTGGAAGGGAATTTCGAGGCCAAGGAAACCAAAATGAGCTAATACCTGACCGAAGTGAAATAATTACAACGGGCATTCAAAAGCTTCACCCTAAGCCAGGTGCCCCGAGCAAAAAATGAACGGGTAGACGCACTTTCAAAGTTAGCCAGCTCGACGAAAGGAACCAGAGAAAGAACTATAACGTTCTTGGTCACCAACAAACCATGCATTCAAACCATCGATCAGAACCTTGTCGGGTTGGTTGAAGAGGCAGCGCCCTCTTGGTAAGACCCGATCAAGCTCTACTTGAGCCAGGGGATGGTCCCCGACGACAAAAAGGAGGCTCGCAGGCTTAGAGGACTGGCAGCCAAGTTTGCCCTCGACGAACACGGACAGCTCTACAGGGGGTCGATAGCGGGACTACCACTTAAATGCCTAACACCCGAAGAGACAAATGAAGTGCTACACGAGATTCATGCCGGCATCTGCGGCAACCATTCTGGAGGTCGGTCTTTGGCCCACAAAGTTGTCTGTTACGGTTATTTTAGCCCACCTTACTGCAAGACTAAGTCGACTTTGCCAGAAAATTCCCATCGTGCTAGATACATGCGAACATACCCCACCAACCAACCGCGTCGATGGTGAACGTCCAGATCACCTGGCCATTCGACCAATAGGGGATTGACATAGTCGGTTTTCTTTAAAAACTTCAGGCCAACGAAAATTCATCATCGTGGCGGTCTAATACTTCACTAAATGGGTCGAGGCTGAAGCAGTTTGAAAAATCATCGACACGGCCATTAAGAGTTTCATTTGGAAGAGCATAATTTGTCGGTTCGATTTGCGTAAAGTCCTGATTTCGGACAACAGGACCCAGTTCCAGAGTAAGAACACCAGAAAATGATGTAAGGCCTTGGGAATCAGCCAGCACTTCACGTTAGTAGGGAACCTCCAGGCTAATGGCCAGACGGAGGTCACGAACAGATAGTTCTCGACCACCTCAAGGCTCGAATAGCAGGTACATGAGCAAGTTGGGCAGACGACCTCCCAGGAGTGCTATGGGCATACAAGACCACTCCTCGAATAGCCACAGGCCGCAACCCCTACAGCTTGGTTTATAGCTCTGAAGTGGCAATCCCATCCGAGCTGTTCTAGCACACAGCCCGAGTGATTCACTATAATCCGATCAGAAATGCAACAGAAAGGACCCTAGACCTAATCACCATTGACGATCTGCGCCACACAGCCTACAATACAATGCAGCGCTACCAGTAAAAAATGACAGAACATTACAACAAAGCGGTCCGACCCCACAACTTCAAAGTCGGCGACCTAGTCCTCAAGAAGGTAGAAGTGTTGAGAAATGTGGAAAAACTCGACCTAAAAAGAGAGGGACCTTACTCTATGGTCAAAGTTTCAAAGCACAATGCATACTGGTTAGCAGACATGCAAGGCAATGAGCTACCACGACCTTGGAATGCCATAAACCTAAAGAAGTTCTATGTATAAAAGGCCTGAGATGCCATTGTATTCCGTTGCAGAAATGAAAAGTTCAATTTTTTTTTAACATAAGTTGATTGCAAATACTTATTGACATAAGCTGACTATTCATTGTCGACCCCGTAGTCGACCAAGCAGGCCTCAAGCCGCCAAGTCAAGGATTCGCAGCCGAGACCAACCTGTCGACCCCGTAGTCGACCAATCAGGCTTCAAGCCGCCAGGCCAAGGCTTCACAGCCGAGACAACTCAGTCTACCCCATAGTCGCTAAATTATTCAAAGTTTGTTGTTAATTATTTCACTTAACTAAGCAATCGACGCGATGGGTTGTTGTCGACCACGCAGTTGCTAGACTGAACAAATCTCTAAATTACAACAAATCTCCGATTCACTCAATTGCATATTAGTCGCAATTCACTCGACAAGGAACACCTCGTTCAAAATTCATTCGACTATAAATTCATTCAAGCAATTGAATAAGGACGTTCAAAGTCGAAAGCTTTAAAGGAGCACCTCGTTCAAAATCTAGAAAACATTCATTACATATATCAAATAGCGTACATCAATCAAAATAAAAATAAAATACGTCATTCAAGTAGCACCCTCGTCGCCCACGCCTTGAGCGCCCTCCTTGATTGCCTATTAGAGCTCGTCACTTGAAGGGATTGGAATGGGAACCGGCTAGGGCATGGTGACCGCAATAGGAACAGCGACAGTCGCCAGCTGAGAAGGTCCAGCCACGTCGGCCAGAAAATGCTCGTCCACGGGAGGAAGATACTCGACCATGTTGACCGGCCATCCCAGACCTCGAACATAAACTCATTGGCGAAGTCAAATTCTTTAACAAATGCTTCAACCTCTTCGCCATCTCGACAAGCCTTCTTTGCTCATCTATCAGCGGCGTGGCTGATAGAGCCTCCCTTTCTCCCTTAACCATATGGGCCTTTTCACCCCCATTCGTCTCCTGGATAGGGCTCCATCTGCTCGTCGAGAAGATGACTAAGGTGGTCTCTATCCTATGGTCGGAATGAATAGCCCAGAAACTGCAATTACTTGAGGGCCTTCTCGAACGAGTTCCGAGTGTCATCCAGCGAGAACACCATGCTCGCATCCTGAAACGCCGAGCTGAGCATGAACTGCTGCACTGTCTCTCATTGTATCAGTGGCAGCTTTTGGTAAAATTTAGCTCGAGCCTCATCAAATGCAGACCTACGACCAACGGATCAACCAGAGTCGTAGGCAAGCTGTGCATCTAACCTAGCCTGCTGCAGCAACTCATCCATTCTAGTCCTCTCTTCGACAGAGGCAACCAGCTGACTGTCCTTCACTTGGAGCTGACTGTTTAGCTCCTCGACTTGCTGGCCAGCTCTTCGACTCTGGTCTGCGAAGACTCAAGCTGAGCCTTTAGAGTCTCCACATCCCAGCCTGCCTACAGGTGCTCACGATCGGCTGAGGCCAGCTCCGACCTCCTATAGCAGTGATATCCCGGCTGGCCGACCTGAAAGACAACATTACTGGTAAGAATACAATATTCGACCAGAAAGCATTGCTCAATAATATAACCTACTAGACTAAAGCCTTATCATGTTGGAGTGATAAGCCAACGCCCTAAGAGCAGCATCCTAGCTCAGCCCCATCAACTTCTTTTGGTTGGACATGAACAGCCCGGCCATTAACACCTTTAGAGGCGCAGCTTCGGTTGACCCCGCCGTCTCCATCGATAGCGAGTTATGCACAGCCATGCTCGGCTCCGTACCAAACCTCGGCGAGGGCAGTTTGGGCAAGTGGAATGGTAGGTCATCCCCGCATGGCCCGAACAGATCGTAGCCCGATGGTTGGCCCGACCTCGTAGCCCTCCCCTTCTCCTTTTCAGCAGCGATCCTCTTTGGGGTAGGTCCCGCCTGCTCCGCTATAGGTCTTGTACCTCGACCAGTTGGGCTGCTGCCTGCAGTGGCTATTGGCCGAGCAGGTGATGAAGTTGGTGATGGTAAAGGGTGTCATGGCCTCCGGCTGAGGAGCCTCGACCACAGCCGCCCCTCGACAAGCCGCGGTTTCCAGGCAACGTTGGTGCTAAAATTGCCAAAGCTTCGGCTCTGGATCGGTTTATGATCTCGTCGCGATCTACCAAACACCATAATAACAAAGGTTAAAAATCGAGCAGAAGAACAGAAAAATAACGAACTATAAACAGCACAATATACCTAGTCGATCGTCTGCCGACAAATTTATTTGGGCTGGCGACAACCCAGCCAACACCAAACTCCTCTCCTCGATAAACACTAAGGCCTCCATTTGGCCAAAGTCGACCAAATCCCGAACAAAAGTATTGGGCCAGGTCGGAGTCAGATTACCCAGCATCTCGACATGCCCCATCCATTAGCCCCTCGGAATATTGAACCCCCCAGCAACTCGAACAAATAGATAATGCTTTTTCCACTCTTGCCCATAAGAAGAGGCTGGGGTTACGAGGAATTTACGACGGGGTCAAGCAGTGAGGTAATAGAAACCCTGACTCGTCAGTGCTACCCAACTTGCATGACATGGGAAGATGGAAAAAGTTCGAAAAGTTATCAAAGTTGGCAGGTTGGTCGAAAAGGTGCATCAAAACAATGAAGCTGTAAATGGCCAAAAAATAATTCGGCAGCAATTGGGTTATACACACTTGTAGACCTCTAAGTAGGTCGACTACATGACCACCTAGGGGAAATCTAAGGCCACACCTAAAGGCATCCTTAAACACAGTGATACAGCCCGCCGGGGGTTGATGCATTTGACCAGAAGCCCCAGGCATTAATAACTGATACTCAAGAGAAATGTGATACAAATGTCTAATACGCCTTAAGTCAACAGGAGTGATGGTGGACATTATCTCACTGTAATGGTCAGGGGTGAATAATTGACCCCGTGATGGAGAAACCTGACTTGGTCCAGCTCCATCACCCCTGCGATCGCTACTTGAGCTACTAGAGCTCGAGCTATCGCTAGACGAGCTACTCGACTCCTTTGACAAACCCCCAGGCCTATTAGAGTGAGTAGCCTCGCTATACCCCCCATGGCTCCCCTCAGAATCAGATAAACGCAACATTACTACAATAAATCCAAGAACACTAAGGGAAGGAAAGAAAGAACTTACTGTGTCGATGAACTAAAAGCAGACAATATTAGCAGCAAAGGCAGTTGGCTAGATGCTCGACCAAATGCAAAAGCAGTAAAAGTAAAAATGGTTGTTTTAACAGCACATATTTATACGTGCGCGAGCGTGGGAATCCAAGCGATTGCAATAATGTGGTAACCGTCGTTCCGCGGCACGCATGACACGATGTAACCGCTCATTAAATTTGCAAAATCCGGGTTGACTTTCAAAAATCCCTCGTTGATAAACTAGTGTAACCGTTCAACAGACTACTCCCCAATCCTTCTCGTTGATTCCCTCGTTCAACATTCGAAAGTAAATGTGCTCGGCCCAAAGACCACAGACCCAAGGATGTAGCAGCAAGGCCCACCTTATACACTGGGCCCAATTATGCTACCGATGTCAGGTGACCCAAATCGACCACACAGATCGACATCTCTCACGGACAAGGCCGCTGATCGATGCTTCGACCACATTACTCGCCCACCCCGTACGCCCCGTGGCTACGCATCGTTAGGTCGACCTATTGCATAACCATCTCTACCGCATTAAATGCCCTGACATGCAGCATGCCTCCGCATTAATGGCGCATGCTGCCACACTAGGGAGGAGACGCGTGTACAGTGTCCTATTCTGTCCCCAAAACCTGGAGAGGCAGCTACCTGGAATAGCACAATGGTGGGAGATGATCTAATTGCCCCCATGCAAGGACAAAGATCATTACTACATGTCAAGGGCATCCCAGACAAATCCCCGTGGAGAGAAGGCAATAAATACCCTCACTTTAGCTTTTCAAAGGTATGCCATTCTATACACACAAAAGCCCTCACTTTGCTCGTTATATTTAGTCGACTCTACACTGACTTGAGCGTCAAAATGCCTAACTCGAGGGCCCCTCGGCTAGCCTGACGTTTGCTCGTGATTGCAGGACTCAACCTAGTTATATCCATATATCGACCAGAGAGGTCGGTCCAATCCAAAAACACTACTTGATCCAAATACCAGCTGATTTCACCCTCATCAATATTAATAATTGTTAATATATGTTACGTATTATGACTAAATCTTTTAACATATGGTATAAATTTTGATTATATATCCATACATATTAATATTTTATATTAATATTTATGAAGGTTTATTCAGTTATTCTTTTTCAATGTCAAGATACTAAAGGTCCTAAACTTTTTTTCGCACATAAATCAGACACATTTTTAAACTTTGTTTTGCACATAAATCAGATATTTATGTTTGATTGATAAGTGGGGATCTAAGAAAGCGACTCTTCCTTAACATCACTTGAATTTAACTAAAGAAGCGTTTCCATGGGCTCTCTTTTAATCGAAGAAGCGCATTGTAGGAAGGAACAGTTACCCAAAGAATAAATAAATAAATGAAAAAGAAAAAACTGAACTTATCCGAAGCGTCAGTTCACACTTCACATCACATCTCCGATCCTAAGCGATATTTTTTCATTCCTAAATTCTTTCAATTAAAAGCCGAGAAATAAATAATCCAATTCGCAGAGGATGCGATCAGGTATTTTTTTTTTTTTTTTTAAATTACTTTTTCTTTTGGTTCTTCCATTAACGATAATAATATGTCTTTTGTGGTTCTAATCTATATGATTTGTTTGAAGGTCGTATGGTTTATAATTGATTGTTGCTTATTAGTTCAATTTGATAAATTTTAGATATCTATTTACAGATGATCGGTTTGTTTTTTCCAAATTTTTTTGCTTGAATTTCTTTTTTTTTTTTTTTCTTTTGAATAGTTATTTGCACTGTAAGATTATGAATGGTATAGTATAGATTGCACTCTCAATGATGATGTTCTTGTTTGTTCTTTTAATTATTATATATATAATTTTGTTCAATAATAAGGTTTTGATAGGTTTAATTTGACCCTTTCTTGTTTTTTCTAAAGAAAAGTGAAAATTCGTCTAAAGCAGAGTCTTTGTGTATTCTTTGTCCTTACAGTGAAATGTGGAAAATTTGCTGAGCAAATTCATAACTTGATTTACACTTTACTGTATGCTTTTGCCTATGTAGTTTTGCTTCCGGTTTGAGCGATAACTGAAATATCCATAGGAAAAAAAGAATCCTATCATTTTATGATAACTACTTGAAACTAAGATTTTACGTTAGTCTCTTTTACATATTTAAATACCCGGAAGTCTGAAACAGAGTAGCATACCTGATACCCAAAGGCTTTATGACGAGTTGATGCTGAATGGATGATTGAGTTAGTGGTATGAAATTGTAATTACAGTGTGTTCCAGGATGAGTTTAATTTAGATTTGACATTAGCCCTTGTTTTTTTTTTTTAAAATATATATATATATATACACACATCTAATGCACATTTTTTCACGAGAAGTAAAAAAGTCATGTTGCAAGCAGCTCATTGTTGATATTTCTTTTCTGCCTGAAAGTCTGAAAATTCTGAGTTTGAGTTCATGTTGTTTCAGCTTTGTGCCTCACAATTACTCAAGTGAGCTTAACAATTTCCCCATTATTTCAGTTCACTTTCTGTGAAATGATGGCTGCGCCAAAATGAGGCTTATGGGACAATAACCTGCCAACTGTTGCTTTCACCTGCAAGGTTTTGTAATTACTTTACTGCTAGCTTGCTGCTCCATGGCTACACTGAAATCAGACTCTGGTGGCAATTCTAGCGAGTCAATAAATGGATCATATTGTTTCATCCATGATAACAAACCTTGTAAAGGTAATTCTTCAAGCACGGGTTGCCCTGATACAAAATGGTGGTTAAAACATCGTGGGCTTGGGAGGGTTTACTCCCATGACCAACTAAATGTGTCGGAAGCGGATGTCAAACTGATTGAGGAATATTATACTACTTACCCCAAAAATGATGCTGCTTTTTGTTCGGACATGCCATTGAAGCATTTTTATTCTCATTGCAAAAATAATGGAGATAGTTGGTTGCAAGAATTTGAATCTACAATTAATGAAGATTTGCTCTCAAATGCTCGTTTGATGGATTTGGACTCTTGCAATTGCCTGCCTCCTTGAACGGCCAGAGAAGCTCTGTTCTGATATGGATTCACATTGGGTTGGACTTAAGAAGACTGAACCATGGTGGCATGCAGCTGATAAGGATGATTTAGCGTCCTTGGTTTCTCAGGCATCATCTCACCATGTTAAAAGTTGTGATTGTCCAGGAGTTAAGTCCGTGCATATTGATAAGGTTTCAGATAATTCTGTAATTTATTTTGACCAATTTGAAGAACAAATGACAGGTAAAGAGACAAAATTCTCGCTCGTGTCTGACAATACTCAAGTAAATCTTGCTTCAGGAAGCATGGATAATTCACCGGGTAAACAAGGACTAATGGAGTGCACACAGCATGAGTCAGATGGAACTTTCAGGTATTGCTCTATATTTAGGAGTATGCATTCTGAAGCAATAGTTTAAGCATGTTTTACTTTGTTTAGAGTTAACTATGGGTTTCTCGGCAAATTGTAGTCTGAATTAAGTTGTTTTTCTTCATTTCACCTGGTCAAAGTTACAAACAGCTGTACATGCTTTACTTTCAGCAGCAAAGACAGTTTCAAGACAGCCAAAGCGGATTCATCAGATGCCCAGGAACCAACAAGCAGCAATCTTAGCCGAGCTGAGTTGTTGGAGGCACTCTGCCATTCTCAAACACGTGCAAGAGAAGCCGAGAATTTGGCACAGGAAGCCTGTGATGAAAAGGATCGTATCATTAATCTCTTTTTCCGACAGGCCTCATGCCTCTTTGCTTACAGGCAATGGCTTCGCGTGCTGCAGCTAGAGACGTTATGCCTTCATCTTAGGAGCAAAGATCAGCTCAGTTCTTTTGCCGCTTCACCTCTCTTACCTTGGGTTCGAAGTCAAGGTGAGATATTAAGAAAGAATCGATGCAGGGCTGCCAAACAGAAGCCGAGCAAACAGAGAGGTAATACAGGCAAACGGGCCGTTGCTTTTGCAGTAGGTTTGAGTCTTGCTGGTGCTGGTCTGCTTGTTGGTTGGACCCTTGGGTGGCTTTTCTCTGCTTTGTAGACTGCTGTCTTTGTATATATTATTGGGCTGTTATCAACCTATATATGTAACATAAGTTTGGCTGCAAAGGTGGTTCTTGTTGTGTACATATAGTTGGGCTTGCTTGGAAGTAGGCATATAGTGCAGGCATGTTTGGAAAAAGTCTAGTTGTAAATATGCACATTAAGATGTAAAGTTGTAATATGTTTGGCTGGTGATATTGGCACTATGTGTGGCTGTATTGGGGTGAAGGGACTTTTGGATATTATTGTAATTATGTGATTGATTATTTTTCTTATGCTATATACTAATTGAAATATTTGAAAATTCTTTTACGACTCGAATTTCAATGAACTTTTTTATTGGCAATAGTCCAATTCATGCATTTTTATTAAGTTCTAGAGTGTCTCTTCCTAAAATTTTAGGTCATTTTTCTTAAACTATACATTAATTATAATATAACATAAAAATTCTTTTGTAACTCCAATGTTGATGAACTTTCTGGTGGCAGTAACTCAATTCATGAATTTTGATTTGAGTTTGAGAAGGTCTCTTTCAAAAAAGGTGAGACTAGGTTTATGAGATCAGGGTTGGGTTGATTGATGAGCCTTGCCAACCGACTTGAATAGGGCTCTATTCAAACTTATTGAACTGAACTTGAGCTTGAATATAGATTCAAAATTTGTGAGTCTGCTTATAATATTAAATAGATAAGATATAAAAATAATGATGAATTTTTTTTAAAAAAAAGATAATATTATTAAAAATAAACAAAACAAAAAAAATTCAAATTATAAACATTATTTGCTTTCATATGATATTGAATTTGAGTTCAAAATTTTTTCAAAACTCAGCTCAAACTCAATCCATATGCGTTCCTAAATATATGTCCTGTAGTCCAACTCGGAGAATTAAATATTTGACCTATTAGTCACCTTGCTCGAAGTTATGTCTGTTAATACACTTGACTCACTAATCACTTAACTCAATAGTTAAGACCTTCCAAAAAGTTTAGTGAACTTTTAAACTCGCCTAATGTTTTTCAATTTAATTATCAAAAGCTCAAGGCTTATGCTCACATTAATTTCAAATTTTCAATTGTGCTCCTATTTAGACCAAAGACCTATTTCCACATTAATTTTCTATTTCTCATACTTAGCCCTGGAGTTTGGTATTGTCATACAAATCCCTAAAATAAGGTCAAAGTAGATTCTGGACCCCAAAAGTCTAACACATATTATTAATTACGTTATTTTATCCTAACGAATTTTTTTATGACACTGTGTACGTTTTGCAAATAAAATAAATAAATAAATGAAATTAAGTTCTTATAATTATGAAATACTGACCCCCCAAAAAAACACACACACACACACACACAGAGAAAATCCCTATTGGAAAAAGGGTTGCCGCATTCCCAACACGCGGGACTATAAAGTGTAAGTATATCATACAGTAGAAATTTACGTGGGTTTAATTAATGGCTAATGCCACTCTTTGATGGCTTAATCCTAGTATTAATCATCATCACGAAACCCTAAAAAAACTAGGTTGTACTCCGTACTTAGTGTAAATCTATTATGGAAATATAAATTAATTAAAAACGTGTATACTTTTTATATATGTAAAAATCCCAATGATTCTCCTTAATTGACCTTGTTTTTTGGTCACTTTGACCATTATGTAATTTAGCACTATATAATTTATAATAGAAGTGGAGATTCAATGAAGTAGGTAAAAAACATTAATAATTTTTTAAAAAGTTGATTTTAAATTATCCTCGTGAGACGTGAATAATTAAATATGAATTAATAACATAAAAATAAAAGTCGATATAAACATTTATGTAGCTTCACTATATCCTTTTTTTTTAATCTCGTATTAAAAAAAAAAAACCCTCTTAATTTTGAATGTCGGTCAAAATAAAAATCAATGAAAATTTTATAATTTCTCTCTCAAATAGGGCTACATCTACAAGCGAGAATGAGAAAATTTCATTGTATCAAAATAAATTACAAAACAGAGAAAATAATATTAATTATCATAAAAATCTCACATATAACCATAACTCCAAAAATAAGTTATTAATATGGTACACATTGAATTTTTTAGTATAACGTAACAATAATAATAACAATAGTAACTAAATTGATAAAATTTAGAGAAAATATACTTATCTCAAATATATAACGATGTGTGTGTGTGTACACAAGATATCCATCCAAGTATGGAAAAATGAATGAAAATACAATGCATTTTGTTATCTATACTATACTATACTACTTAGTATGTATCTATAATTCAGATACGTAATTAACACAAATAAAACATAATTAATTATACCAAATACATGCATGATTCAGCCCCCATTTCTTTGATTGGTAATTGTTCTCTAATTAATACACCAAATTAATTGTACCCATAATTAATCCATAACTCCCATAATCGTGTGCACAAACTTCAATCCATTTCTTCTCAACATTTATTATGCTTTAATTTCACCCCACAAACAATATATAAACACTATCCCCTTTTCCTTTTTCTTGGTACTTAGATTAGAAAAAAATTGCTCTCTTTTTCCTTTCTATTACATGCAATGGTTCCCACAGGGCTTAAGTTTGAGAATCAAAATGAATTTGATGGCTTGTTCTTTGAAGAACCAACACCTTTTGGGTAATGAAGTTTAAAGTTCTTGAAATTGTGTATAATATTTATCTATAGTTGCTTCTTCCTTTTTTTTTTTTCTTTTTTTCTTTTTTTAATTCTCTTGGTTGCAAGAAACTTTTATATTGAGTTAGCATATTTTGGGAGGAATATATACTAATAATTTATTGTAACTTATTTTGTAGGGCATGGGAGCAACAATTTGGAGATGGAGGGGGCTTCTATTTAGGTCTACCTGGTTTGATTGAATTTGAACCATTTTGGTTGGCCCATCAAATGAGTGTGACTTCCCAAGTCAAGTTAAATGATTTTGAAGAAATTTCTGGCGAATTGGGCTTGTGGGATATGGATCAACCGTCATTTCACAATGAAGCTAACATTCTTGATTCTAATTCGATCATGGACATGCAAAATAATTATGTTATCGATCAAAATAAAGATTTTGTTAGTACTAGGATGCACGATTCTAGTCTAATGATGACTTTAACACATCAAGGGGAATTCTCAAGTTTGAGTAAAACTGTAGTCAAGAATCAAAATGAAGATTTTGGTGGTACTAGAAAGTATGGTTCTAGTCTGATGATGACTTTGACCCATCCTAGAGAAGTTTCAAGTTTGAATGGAAACATGGATGCAAGAAAAAATGGAAAGTACAAATCTTCTTCTTTGCAAGTGGAAGAAATTCAGAAATACTTTGATGTCCCGATCACTACAGCCGCAAAAGAGTTGAACGTCGGATTGACAGTCTTGAAGAAACGATGCAGAGAGTTGAACATCATGCGATGGCCTCATAGAAAGATCAAGAGCTTGAAGTCACTTATTCACAATGTTAAGGTAACTACTCCAAAATCATAAATAAAATGAAATAATTATTTTTTTTCTTGTTTATATTATGAAAAAATATATATAATTGTTTGTATATGTAGGAATTGGGATTGACTAATGAGATTGAAATGCTTGAGGAGCATAAAAGAATGGTGGAGAAAATACCAGAAATGGAGCTGACTGAAAGAACCAAGAAGCTGAGGCAAGCTTGCTTCAAGGCTAATTACAAAAAGAGAAGGGCCCTCCAAGCTGCACTTTCTTGAATTATTAATCCTATGTTATTATTATTATTTTTTTCCTAGTTCCTTATAATATTTTTTTCAGTCTCTATTGATCTTTATGGTATGTTTTGCTGGATATTAAAAAAAAAAAAAAATTGGGCCTAAATGAAAAATTATTTTACTTTTGTATTAGCAAAATGCAGTGTGGCCCATTATGTTCATTTGGTGATATTCTATCTTCCTATAAATATTATCGGAATTTGTATGGGGAATATGATTTTTTAACTTAAATTTTGCAATTCTTCGGTCGAAACATAAAAGCACATCACACAAATAATTAGTTTTTTTTTACTTCTTTTTAAAGGGTAAGGGGTCGTCCTCAATCTGATATGAGTGGCCGGCCTCAAACCCACCCCCGATCGAGGACTAGGATTGATGCAAATAATTAGTTTGGCCAAAATATTTAGTATGCAATAGTGTCATACAAAATAAATGTAATTTTTCGCCTATATCTTTTTTTCGGCTTCATAGATTTGAGTCCATTTATTTGGATCAAGAAAAGAGACCAGAAAAGATGCTTTCGGCGGAAAACAAATCTCATGGGCTTTTGATCAGTTGGATCTGGACTCAGTCCATTAACTGGCCCAGTGGCTGAGACCAACGTCGTGGGTAATTTAAAATATTGAATCGTACTTATACTTGAATCGAATAATTAATTATTTCTTTTGGTAGAAAAAAATCAATTGAAGTATTATTAAATCGAAAGTTAAGAATTAATTTAATAAAATTAATAAATTTAATTAGATAATTTAATCAAAGAACTCGAACCTTAAGTGATCTTTCTGATCAAAGAGTCTTACCACTTGTCTTATAATTAATTTATGTTCCAAAAAATTTAAAAAATAAAAAATAAAAAAACAAATATTATTACATGTCTCGTTTAATTAGCTGCAGATATGTGTGTGTGTGTGTGTGTGTATTAAACGTTTAGGCTTGAAATAAAACATGTTGAACTATATATGCACATTTTATGTATTCAAAATAAGTGGAGAACTTTAGAAAGGAAGTCTGTCTCCAACCATTAAGTTACCAATGGCCTACAATCAAAAGATCTCACATGAGATAACTTCACAAATTTACCTTCTGAAGATTGACAAGTGGATTAGATTCAATACACTTGTTTTGTTTTGGATCAAGCGTCATAATCATTTCTAAAAATGGACAATTTGGGGGTGTGGAAATTGAGAAGTAGATCAAATACAACACATTCGTTTCGTTTCTAATCAAAATTCACAAGTGTCTCCAGAAATTGACAAAGGGAATTGGTAAGTCGACAAGTGAACTAAGAGGGTGTTTGGGTGAGCTTAGAAGCTCTTCAAAATATCTTATAAGATGTTTAAGAGTTTATAAGTTGATAAAAAATGTTTGGTAATTTTTTTAAAACAAAAACTTATAAGATCCTAAATAAGATGTTAGGAGTTTACAAGTTCTTTTAAAAAAAGTAAGGAAACCCTCCTTTATTTTTAATATTTTAACAAGCTCCTTTATTTTTAACCATTTTAATTACACAATTACCATTATTAACATCTTATAAGCTCCAAAATCTTATTTTATCCAAACACTTCAATAACTTATTTTAAAAATAAAATATAACATCTTATAAGCTTCAAAAACATCTTATAAGATGTAGGAGCTTATAAGATATTTAAAATAAGCTTAGTCAAACACCCTCTAAATACAACATATTCGCGACCAAATTTCAGGGTCAACTTTAGAAATTGAGAGATGAGAGGGGTAAGCCATCAAGTGGATTAGATACAATACACTCGTCCCACTTCTGATTAAACTTCACAATCACCTTCAGAAATGGACAAATTGGGCGGGTAAGTTAGCAAGTAGACCAGATACACTCATTCCACTTCTACCAAATTTCACGGTCATCTTCAGAAATGGACAAATGGGGGGTGGGTAAGTAGGCAAGGAAACCATATGCAACACACTCGTTCCATTTCTAGTTAGAAACAGGCATAAAACTTCCATCTAATGATCTAACGACTAGTTATAATGCGAGCATCAACATAAATATTGAACTAAGCAGTAAGCACTAGGAGAATTTCAAGGTGATCCCTTCTTCAAAGTAATAGGCTTAGGTTGATGACAGTGGAGAATAGTTCTCAAAATGTAGAACGAGAACATAACTAATCTTGAAGAAATGTGAACTAGCCATATATAATATATATACACATTCACTATATATAGAGCCTCTACATCAACCAAGAAAGTAATAGACCTCAAAACCTTTCCCATCATCTCTCAGTCTTGGCTATTTTGAAGATGTATGGAATCCATCACAAGCCAGGGTTCCTTCAAGATCTCCAATAATTCTAGATGTCCTAACTTCAAGTCCCCTCTGGACATCCTGGAAAAGTGTTTTGATGCTATCAGCAAATCTGTTCTTGTCAAAACTTGCAGGCTTATTATCAATCCCTTCTGCATCATCAACAAAACCAGACGTGATCTTAGCTTGAACTTCAATTAGTTTTTGCCCTGTTGCAACTATATATCTCTGCAGCTGAAAAGTTTCTTCGAGAAAGTGCTCCAGCTTTTTCGCTTTGTCCTGCAGCCTTGCAGTGGTGGAGTTCAAATTCAGGTTGTCCTGCAGTTGATGCACAAGCAAGGATAAGCGGACATGTAAACGATAGCCATATACTTGTTGAAAATCATATCAAGAGCTTGCCATACATAGTCTATCAGGATCCATATGAGATCAATGTCTAAGGAGGTGTTTGCAAGAACTTTGGCATTTAAAAAAGTAGAAAGTCGTAGAGAAAGTTGTGAGCGTTAAGAGTGTTTGAAAGCCAAATGAAAAGTACCAAGAAGTTGCAAAAGCTGCACAAGTTGAGTGAGGATTGCTTTTAGCTTTTTTCAACTAAACTTTATAGAATGAAAAGTAGAATTAGTTTAGAGAATTAAAAGTAGAATAACCACTTTCAAACAGTTCAAAACGGCTAAAATTCAACTAAAAACAGAAAAGCACTTTTTTTAAGTTGTAGTAAACACTGTCGGGAGAATTTAACTATATCAAGAGATAACTTCCTCATTCGATTTATAAGGCATAAGTGAATTGTGCTTGATTGGAGCATACCATTCTCTTGCAAAGATCATTGATTTTCCCCTGGAGCGACTGGTATCTATCAACTTGTTTGTTCAGCATTGACATAAGTGCATAGAATCCCTCCACCCCATTGGTGTTTTCACTGTTTTTGCAACTTTCTTTCTTTCCCATCAGCCTCTCAAGCACAAGCAATTGTTGCTTAAGTCTCTTGACCTTGTAGGCCACTCCAAGAGCCTGAATATCCATCTTCCATATAGATTTGCTTCTGTTGCTTAAATCTCGGCCTACTGAGGTTGTCGTTTCAGCAAGTGCAACGTCTTCTGAGTTGATACTTTCCTGCCGAAAATGAACTTTCTCTTCTTTTATATCTTGATTTGAAGTTTGAAGCGTGAAAACTATATCCGGAAGGTGCTCATTAGCTGAGTTTTCCTCTACGTTACCATGTTCTTGAGAAATTCCCTCTGCCATTGCCTGCATTTCCCGCCTTCTATAGCCTGGTTCTCTCTTAATGACCTTAACTTTCGACCAAAATGTATCCCGGCCTGTGGCTGCATCATGTGGAGAAGACATGGAATTTGATTTCTGAGGATTTGGAGGATGAAAATGCACTATTAACTGCTCTTTTTGTGAATCTAATTCTGCTTCACGGTTCAAAAGTACGGCTTCCAACTTCGTGTTATCCTGCCTGAGCCGTCTAATTTCATGATCAAGACCTTCTACATGCGACTGCAGCCGCTTTGATTCTAGCTCCATGCTCATCAGACGCCACCGGAGAGCTTCCAGCTTTTCATCTTTGAGTGTCAGTTGCTCTGCAAAAGCATCAATTTCAAGCTGGTGCCTTTGCTCAAATCCAATCTTGTATTTTTCTGCCCATTTCTCCAATTCCTCAACATCAGCTTTCAATTCTGGAAAATGGAAAAACACCAAAAGCTAAGGAGAAATTAATCAACAAATAAAAGTAGCATACTAAGAATGTGATCTTACGTTGTTCCTCCGCTCCAATATCAGTCGAATATGGATCAGACACGAGGGAAAAAACTTCTATCCCTGTCCTACTCTCAGGTAGGTGATACTCAAGATGGTTGTCTGCTTTCACTGATCTGTGATTCCTGGATGCCGTTTTACCACCTGAGAATCGATCAGACTTTGCACCTACATGCTTAGACAACATATTTCTTAACGAATATCTTTCATGTTTAGACTCAGAAATCGCCTTCCACCTTGCTGTTTCTAACTCAGCTTGCTTTCTCTTCGCCTTTGATGATTTCACTTCCTTTAAAAGCATTTGTTTCTCAGCTGTATCTACTTTAGATTTCCTCAGCATGGCTGACAAGATCTGATCTCTCTGTTCCAGATCCTTGTGCAATTTAACAAGCTCCATTGATAGCCTTTGGTTCACCAGAACCAACTGCTCCTTCTGCTCCAATACTGATTCAAGCTCTAGTTTTGCTGCTTCAACTTGCCTAACAGAACGGCCCATCTCGGCTTCAAGCTGACGCTGGTTAGATACAACCTCAATGAATGCTGTCTTGTGCTTGGAAATCTCACTAGAATGCCTTTGGACTTCACTCTTTGCATTTTCCCTCAACTCCTCAGCAAGTTTTTCTGCTTTCTTTAGTCTTTCTTCAGTTTCCCATCTCTTCTGTTCCATTTCGTCGATCAATTCCTCCTTTGACTGCAAAAGAAGTTGAGTTTCCTTCAACTTTTCACCCAATTCAGAAACAGATCTTTCTTTCTTCATCTCAAGTACACTCAAGTCATTCATGAGAGCACAAATTTGCTGCCTAAGCCCCTTTTTCTCATCAAACCAGCTCTGTTCTCTGGCTGCAAAGATGCTCACAACTTTCTCATTAGCTTTTGCATCTTCACTTCTTATTTTCTTCAATTCTTCTATCTCTATTTGTGCATTCTCTAGCTTGTGGAGAAGCTCAAATTTTTCACTATTGACCGCCTCCCTTTGAACTCTCCAAACAAGCAATCCCAAAAGATGGGCACTTCCTTTAAGCATCCTATTTCTTATTTCTAACCATTTATCATCACATATTTCAGGCTTCGGCAGGAGCCGGAGAGCGAAAAATGCACAAGAAACACCAAAATACACTGGATATAAGCTATCAATATTCTCCTCAGGTACAACCAGAGAGGAGCCCGAGACACCCTTTTCATCCATCACTTAGTCCCAAAAGTTGAAATACAGAATACAGAACTGAAAAGAAACAGAAGAAAACCAAGTGGTGGTCTAAGATAAGCATAAGAGAAAAGGGTTATGAAAAGCTATTATAACTACTGCAATTATGGGATCATTAGCATTGTACATTGAAAACAATTCTTATCTTCAAAAAGGACAATGAAAATAGAAAAGAAAGAAAGAAAAAGACAACCATTGAAAAGTTTCTTGAACTGAAGAATAAAGCTTTTAATGCAAGAAATGTATGCACATAGCATACTTACAAGGAAAAGGGGCCAAGGCAGAAGGGCTCTTCAATCACCACATATAAACACTCAACAGAGAATGAATCTCAGCTAAAACAAGAACCCTTTTGGGGAAATTAATTCAGCTTAAAGCAACAATCCTTTGTTTCCTCTTTTTCAAGAAATGAAAGCCAAGCACCCAAGCAGAACCCAACTGAAAAAGCTGGTAACATCTGTTGGTTGTTAAAGTCATCCTACATAAATAGTCAGGCAAGCACCAAAAGCATGAACTTTTACACTTGTAAACCAATGCAAAAATTATCAGCTAAGAAAAAAATCAAAGGGAATATTAACACATTATTTTTTTCCCCTGGTTTTCAATGCTAAATACCCCTTTTTCTTCTCCTTTTTCTTCTTCACTTCTTGGTTCTTAAAGTGAGGGGCAAATGGGCTAGATTCCTGGAAATTATTGTCACCATTGACACTTAGAAAAATTGAGAAAATAATGTTACATCCCTATCAAAGTATCAATTTCTTTCATAGTAATATATATGGTATTCTTTCCAGGTTGGTTTGGCTGTCCATCTCTTTCGTAAATAGCCCCACAACATGGATACAAGTACAACTTAAATGCCAAAATAACTATTGGTATTGCAATATTTATATAAGGAATAAATCAGTTAGAATGTTGTTTTTTGCACTCAAAGCCCAAAGGACTTCCTTTTCTCAATATGGCTTTATAATATTATTTTTGTTTAAGCCAAGGGTTACATTAAAAATAAAATATAAAAATCTTGAAAATTTGATATTGGAATGAATAATTTTGAGATATTAGTATTTTGGATTTAGATCCAACTTAAAGTCAAATTTTGAACAAATAAAGAACATTAAACAAAAAAAGAAAAAAAAAATCTTTTCTTTTCTGAGTGAAACTTCTTGATGTGATTTTCAACCTCTCCCAGATGTAATAAATACATAGCTAATAAATACATATTGCTTTCTAAGTTCACTGCTTTTGTTCCCTCAGAAAAAGAACCACATGAAAAGATATGTTTGATAGGCTGAGTGTAAGTGTTACCTACTCTCACTAATAATTTAGCTGGGAGTATATATATGGATTTCTAATTAATGCACCACAAGAAAACTGTATTAAATTGACATATGGACCATAATATATAGCCTACCAATATAGGTACACCATATATTATTGTGGATAAACATTAAATAGTCCATAAGATTAGGCCATTTTTGTAAAATTTCTTGTGATTTAGTGTTATCATCAGTCATCATGGATGAGTGATGCTTTCAACTATTAAATTTTCATTATGTAGGATTCAACATTCAAACTGTTTCGTCTAACAACATCATACTTGTATTGCTTTTCTTGTTATCTCGTTTTTAAAGTTTAGTTTACTCCAATTTTACTCGTTGCTGCTACGAAAGTTGCCTAAAGTATTTTTATCGTTGATGCTCTTTTAAATTTTTATGATTGGATTGTTTCATTAGAAATACTCTATTCCTATCATACTACAATTTAATAATTTCCACCACTTGTGCATGTTAAGCCGTGGAACTTAATTTAAAAGACCACCGATATACTATACTCAATCATTTTGAACAATATTACAAATTCTGTTACACCCAATTTCGACAAATACATGTTTTGTGTTTGATTGATCCTACATAAAAAAATTTAAAATAATTCGTCCCATTGATCACTTGGCCTCACGCTGCCCGTACAATTTTCAATCCGATCAAATTCTAAATACTCCTTTAAGTTGTTTAAACGTGATTCTTGGAGACTCCCATCACACTTAAAAATTTAGTTTTCTTGGCACCCATTCTTAAAATCAACAATATTTTAAGACTAAAATGTTGGGCAAGAAGGAAGAAAAGCCCTCCTTTAATAGCTTTCTTGAACCTTTATAACGATAAGAATTCTTAGTTAAAATTGGAATGAATTCTTAGTTAAAATGGGTTTCCAAATCAAAACTTATTGAGTGAGCTTTTAAAACGAGTTACTCTTTGCATAGCACAATATGATAAAAGTTATAAGCTATGTTCAAAGAAAGAGTTATTACCTATCATTAGCTACAATAATAAAATTAATCAAGGGCAGAAGAAGTGATGGTTTATCCTGCAACGACAAAAGCTAGGATTCAAGTCCGATTATCTCCAATACTGGATGAAGTACGCAATACATATCCCTTCATAATAAACTTAACAATAAAAAATAAAGTAGATATTAAAAGGTTTGAAAGTAATAGGCGTAAAACAATCCATCCACCTCCATAGAAAGTAGCCATAGCCCCAAACGTTAAGAGGAGTCATTATCCATCTGAATATGCTTAACCATTAATGGTCGAGCTGATGTTGAACTTCTGATGTGCATTTAATTGCTGATCAGACCTAGCAATGCAATTCAGTGCAAGATCAAGAGTATGGTTTTATTATATGGTAGCCAGAATGATGATGAGACTGCCCAGTTGTAACCAGGGATTTTATTATTGAGGATTGGTGAATATTCAATGCACATAACTTTCTGAAACCTGTAAATAAGGAACTTCTTGTGCTAAATCTATACAAATCTAGAAAACCAGTGCCCCATTACAATTTAATGCCAACACTTAATTACATTGGAATGAAAGAAGATCGGTGATTCAAGAACCCCACCTCTCCCCTCTTTTCTTTTGGTCCATTTTCAAATTCAAGATCTGCCCTTGAAATCTGGGCTTGTTTCGGACTAATTATTTTCTTATGCTACCACACTTAATGTAGACAAAAGATACAATATGGCAAGTAGAATTAAATATGAGTAGATGTTTTCAAGAATTGGCCCCAAGTGCATCTTATTTTTTCAGTAGTAAGTTCTACTATGCGATAATATTGAATTACTATATTAAATGATGATGGCTATGCATGCATATGGTATTATATGTAGAATGAAACATGAAATATTTATTGCAAGGACCAAACAGCTGGAACTAGAATCCTCTGCCGTTCACTAGTTTGACCATAAACAATACACACATACAAGGCCCAATCTTATGGCTGCTACATGAACTTCAGAAGCTACATCTTAAAGCCTCACTTTCAGGCATTTTGGATGTGAAAAACTATAATTGTCTCAAACACATGTTTCTTGAAGTACTCAATGAATGTCGGTAGTAAAACCAAAGAACTACCCCAACTATCAGTTTTATCTTCACAATAACAATAGACATATTCAAGCCAATACAACACAGAAAAAGAACCATTTTATTGCATGCCATTAAAGATTATAGGCATTTCTTGAATCCATTTCATCAACAGAAACTCTATAAACAAATATGTATCCTATAAAACATGTACGTATGCATAACCTCAAAGCATCCAATAAATATAAAGAAAATCTATACAAAAGAAACAACATATATACTATCAACAAATCCAGTAATAGTACACAGGAAGCATTCTTTTCAGGGGAAAACAAAAAGGAGCTCAATCAGCATTACCAGCAGAAGCAAAAACAATAACCTGCCACCCCAAATGCGATTCTTGCAAAGCCAAGACATCAGAAACAAGTAATTTCAGCTATTCATGCATTTGAAACCACTGCAAACCCACAACCAGACAACAAACAAGATCACACACACGATCAAATCAAGTGACAGAATAACCCATACTTGCTTCTTCCAAACTTTCTTCGCCTTTTGGTGCCCCGATAATTCCCCAGAGTACAAACACCCATTTTTATTCATAGTGAGCGAAAATTCACGGCTCAAGCCAATCCCATTTCCCCGATCTTCATCGTTTTCCTTCTTCTCCCCATTTCTCCTTCCAATACTTAATTCCCCAAGCAACCTATTCTTCATCTTCTTCAATCCCTTCTCCACGTTTGGCTTGGCCCTCTCCCTGATTGGACTCGATCCACATTGCAAGGTCCCACTTTGGTCCAATCTCTGCCCTGTGGGAGACCCTATTCCCTCCACATGATCCAATCCCGATCCCAACAACTGACGGAAAACCGGGTTCAATTCCCCCTGATAACAATGAGAATTCAAACTCTCCAACCGTTTTTCACCCTTAGAAACCACGGCAAACGCATCTCTGACGCTCTTCAAAAACGCCAAGCCGTCGGAGCGGTCCAATTTTTCATCAAAAATCGCGAAATAAACAAAGGGTTCCACGATCAAAAAAGTGTAAGTCTTTGATCGGACGGTGTGGCTAAACATGGCATGAAAAGGCGGCGTTTTTTCAAGGCACTTCGCCGCGATTGCGCCGAGTGCGGCGTCTTTGGAGTTGAATTCTGCTAATACGGTTGTGCCTTTTGCAATGCAGGCGTAGTGGATTAGATCCGGATACGTCGTCATTGTTTTGACCGGACAAGAACTCAAAAATTCATCAAAGAATACCTCCTTTCCTTCTCCAAATTTCTCTCTTTCAGGAAAATTGAAATTCAAGTAAGAATTGATTCGAAGATGATGATTTTCTGCTTATGTCAATCCGCGTGGCTTTGAGGGGAAGAAGAAAATTGTTGAAGGGGGATGAAAATTGGGAGACATTTCTAGGGTTTGGGGATGGAAGCTGGAGCTGGAGCCATCAAGACAATGGAAGAGAGAAAAGAATAACACTTTTGACTTGCCCAAGAAATTGTTCCCATTATTGTGGAAAATATCTCTTTTTTCTTTTTAGGGTACTTCCTTTTGCCCCCTCAATTATTTTATTCTTATTTTTTATACATGTATATATCCATCTAAAATTTATTATAATTCAAATTTTAAGGGTTGTTTGTTTGTAAATTATCAAAATATTTTTCAACTCTAAAAACATAAATAAACAACTCCTTACATTCTCCAATTCCATCCAAAATACACTTAAACAGCCCAAAATACGCTCTCAATTCATTTTCTACTCATTCCTCCAATATTTAATCCTCTTATTTTTTGTCTTCCTATCTAATTTATATATACGCATACATAATAATTTTAAAATATCAATTTTACCCTACTAACTAAATAAAAAAGTTATTGATGTCACATCTTGTTCCCTCCAAAAATACAAACAAACAAATAATTTTCTTCAATATTTTCAAAATCGAACCGAACAAAAAATCGGTGATATTACTGGTTACTGGTTTAATCGGTTGGACTAGTTCCAACGTCATAATAAAGTAATAATTATATTTAATTTTATAAATATATATATATAATATTTTAATATTAACAAAAAATAAAACTTCCAATTGATATAAAAAGCATATTATTTGAAAAAAATTCAACTTACCTATTTTTAAGTACGGTTTTTAAGAAAATAATAATATTTCACAATTAGTTAACTATAAATAAATAAAAAATAATATTTTACATTAATTTAAGTAATAATTCGTTTCATGCTTCAACTTTAAGTAAAAATAAATTCTTCTACAAATATTCAACATAATCTAAGAGATATTAAACAAAATAAAATAACAAATTAAACATAAGCATTTACATATAACTATTACTTCATTAAATTTCAAGAAAATAAATTCATGTTTCAAAAAATCACATGTTTAAAATCTTTAATCATCTTCTTCAACTCATAATTTCTCTTTTCTTTTTTACATTTTCTTTTTTTTTTAAATAATTTTTAAGTTTTCAAAAAAAAAAAATGAACCCGTTGAACCGATTTTTGGCTGGTTTTGACCGATTCAATCGATTTTTGATAGATTTGACCATTATCGATTTTTATGCTTCAACCAAACCAGACTGGCATCAGATCACTGGTTCGACCGGTTGGACCAGCAGGTTCGGTCTGATTTTCAAAAAGTTGATTTTCTTCCAATTCATTTTACACCTATTACCCAAAACACAAACAAAACTATCACGTTCTCTAATCCCACTTCCCAAAAATCATTTTGACAAAATGCTCCAATTCATAAACAAACAAGCCCTAAACCTCACACATATTTGAAGACATATTAATGAAATAATTACGACTTGACAATTATATTTATATAGTGCTTCACACCCTTAAATTATCGAAATGTACATTTTACACATTCGAACTAAAAATAATATAGATATATTTTTCCAAATTTATTCCTCTTTCAAATATATGGAAAGAATAAGAAAATTAAAATATTTCAACTTTGAAGTTAATGATATAAATAATTAATTCCAAATTGAATTTACTATAAAATGGCATAGTTGAATTTGTATTGAAATAATAGGTTTTTCAAGATAGTAATTTTATTCTTAGTTATAATAAATAAAATTTAAATAATTAATCCTTTCAAATAAAATTCAATAGATATTGAACCAAAAGTAGTGAATTTATATATCCAAAACCAACACAAAATGATAGGCAAAAGAGTACTATAGAACTCGAGATTGCTATTTTAAAAATTTTCAACAAAATAATCCTATCATCTTAAAGAAGGATACTTCCTCAAAAAGGGTGTCAAATAAATCCAACCACATAATCAAGAAAGAGGTGCATTCTCTTTCCAAATTTTGAACTATTAGTCTATTACCATGAATTATCTTGTGACACCAACATAAAATAACATTACAAGTTAATGTGTAAGATAATTAATTACTTATCAACTTATCAAGTAATATTATCTTTACACTTATATATTGATGTTAGAATTTGAATTCAAATGAGTCATAACTGCATGTATATATCATATGTATATAGAAAAATTGAAATATAATTTTATATTAGTATTTATACACATTAATAATAAACAAAAATATAAACAACAATACAAAAACACATAATTATTTAATCTTTTCTGACAAAATCACATACGATTCTTTTGCTTTAAGACGATCATTATCTATTTCAATTATAGATAACTCACAATATTATTAGGCAAAATTATTAAATTTGCGAACAATTTAATGCATTACCTCACTTCAACAATGCTTAAACCAAATCATCAAAGAAGACCCTCAAAAATCACCCAAATATTGTCTTTATCCATGTAATACAGAAGCCAAAGCCCAATATCAATTACAAGATCCGGGCCACAGATCGGTTTACTATTAGAATTTGGGCTTCTTGGTTGGGGATGGGGCGTCGGGCTGATAACAGGTTGTTCCTCCACTAGAACTTGATGGCTCATAGCTAAGCTCGATTTCATTTCCTCTTCTGGTTGATGAGTTCACCTGGCCTGCTGGTGGGTTCCGATTCTTGACTGGGAATTTTGCTTCTGACTGAGTTCGGGCCGTGTAGCTAGGGACATAATCGTGAACGTCGGGGCGTAGAAGAAAAGGCTGAACTTTTCGTTGTATATAAACTGTTTGCTTATTGTTCAAAGAGAAGTTAACATATAGTTCAAGACACTCTTATTGAATGGCTGCTTCAAATCCAGGTAAATTTTCTATTTATGCAGTCAGCCCATTTTGCGCGGGGTCCTGTTTCCTAATTTGAGCTATTTCTTGAATAAAAATCTGATCTTTGTTTGAAAATTGTGATAAAAGTTTCTTGGTGTTGCAGATATACCGCTGCCGCTGGATAAATTATCCTTGGAATGCACCAAGAAAGATGGGTTATCAAATTCCGAGAACAAGTATGTCTGGAAATCTTTGTATATTATCATTCTTTGCCTGCAAATTTTGCTTTTCCTTTTTGTTTTTTTCTTATGAATTTTTTGGAAAATTCTCGTGCGTTAATGAATTTAGTGTTGTATTCCAGCTGAAAGTTTACCATATAGCATGAAATATGGAAGTATTTTGGTCCCTCCCTGTTATGATCCCATTTGTAAGTTAGGGGACTAGGATCCCACGTCGGAATGTAGGGTATCTATTATGGGGCTTATATGGCCTTGAGATAGGTTCTCAAGATCATATCACTCTCTCACTAGAAGGAGTAATGGAGAATTTAATTGCTTAAGTTTGTTGTTAGTCACATGTTTAAGTTGTTGTAGGTTTTAATTAATATTATTGGGAGTTGCTTAAGAAAAGATTTTTTTGTTTTGTGATAAACTTAGAAAAAATGAAGAAATAAAATTGAAGAGATCAGAATTGCAGATTTTGCAAAAACCTTTGATGAAGTGGTGGCAAGTATAATAGAAGAAAATTTTCATTGGATGAATTCATTAATATAGAGAACAATCTATCTATTACTATTAAATGGATGAAAAGAATCCGTTGTTGGTTATCTGCATCTATATGGGCTGGATGACTGTAAGGATTAGACTTTAGAGTCATAATTTGGCCTCCTCATCTATTATGTGAAAGAGGGTTCAAGTCTGTAGAGAGGGAGCACTTATTACAGATGGAAAAAACCGTTTTGACTAGATTTCTTAATACCATGGTTGTGGACGTTGATCATCATTAAGCTGCCATGAGGTTTTGCATTTTGGTCACCATTAAAAACCCGATACATTTGATTAGACATATGGAGATGGTCTTACCTAATCCAGTTGGCAGGTCCGAGCTATATGTGCCTGATGGAGTCATTGTTGCATTGTAAAATGATAAATGCGAATTCAAATTCTGGTTTTTTCTTTTTCTTTCAGCAGTTTTATTTATTTATTGTACCCTTTTTGCATATTGCTATATCCTCATTAGATGCTCTTCTCTCAGGGGAAAATGTTTTATAGTTTTGGTAGCAACAGGAAGTTTCAATCCTCCTACATACATGCATTTGCGTTGCTTTGGTAAGTGATTCCAGCCTCAATAAGCCTTAAGATTCTTTTTTGTTCATTTTGTAATTCATTCTCTCATCTCTTTTCTTCCTCTTCCCCTTTTTGGTTCGTTAGTTGTTGGGGAAGGGAGGTGGTAATTATTTGGATGCCATGATTTGTTTCCTTCTTCCCTGTTAATCTGTTCTCTGCTAGCAAATGTTTCACAATATTTTGAGCTGTGCAGTTCAGTTGAGTACAGGGTTGTATTGTGTATGAAGTTCATGATTGCTAATATGTTGTTGAACTTTACTACATATTTCCATGAAACTGTATAGATAATCGTGTTTATGTCAGAGTTGGCAAGAGATGCTTTAAGTTCAGAAGGGTTTTGTGTCCTTGGAGGTTATATGTCACCTGTCAACGATTCATACAAAAAAAAGGTATGTACCATGGTAAGAGCATGCCAGATGTGGTCTATAAGTATTGGTTTAACAAACAAATTTTACCATCCTAGTATAGAGATGAAAACAGGTTTTTAGAAACCTGGAAGGAAGGGTGAAAGATTGTTGTTTGTGGAAGCTACTTGACCTATAATACTTTAGATTTCCCTAGATCAGGCATTGGGGATTCAATATAATTCTTTATTCGACCTATGGAACAACCTGGTTTTTCTCTTCCTTCATTTTTTTTTTAAAGAAAAAAAATATCATGATTTTTGGATCATCAAACACCTTTTAATGATTCTTCAGTTCTTGAAATTTATCTCAGCATTAGGTAATTAGTACTTGGTTGCTTTGTTCTACGATTCATTTTGGTGGTTGTAATTGAAGTTTAATAGCTTAAACTATTTCATCTCATCTTCTGATACCTTGTAGGATGTGATTAAAGCAACATTTCTTACATCAATTTTTATTGTTACATTTTCTTTTTCAGAACCTTATCAGTGCTGAACATCGTGTTACTATGTGTCAGCTTGCTTGTAGAAGTTCTGATTTTGTTATGGTTGATCCATGGGAGGTCTCTGTCTCTGTCTCTGTCTCTCTCTCTCTCTCTCTCTCTCACACACACACACACACACACACAAGCACTATGATTTTTCATGAGAAAATTGAAGTTCACAAGTTCTGAATAGTCCACCAGTGCCTTTGCCATCAGTGCAATCTTAATACTAACATAGTACTTTGGCCTTGTACCTTTCAACAGGCAAGTCAGAGCACCTACCAGCGCACGTTGACCGTTTTGTCTAGAGTTAGAACATCGCTATGTGAGAGTGGAACTGTGGCCGATGGTCGGTTATGAGTACTATTTTGACTTATTACTGTTTTCTTTTGTTAATTATTGCTACAAATTCCTTCATCATCTTCAACTATTTGTTAGTGTTATAATGACACAAGGGAGTATTCTTGGTCCAACTCACCAACTCAATTCTACTCTCTATAATAACCTACAAAAGAATTTAGAATCTTCGCCAATGATATTACTAATATTTTAGGCTCAAAACCCGTTCTATAGTCCCGTTGTGTTCATATCTTGATTCAGAAAGTTTGTAACTTGTTCTTCGTCTCTTTGTAGAAATACTTAAAGTCATGCTCGTCTGTGGTTCTGATCTTTTAGAATCTTTCAGTATCCCTGGATTTTGGATCCGTGAGCAGGTAAATTCATGCAATACATTTCCTCTGGGGAAAACAAATGTTGTAACCCAGAATACTGAAGTGAATAAAAGGCATATAGTTTTCCATCTTAATATGAGACAACTTTTCTATATCTTATAGATGTTGAAATTATGGAAGCTTCTGGAAATTTATGTCTTAAAATCAGTGTTCAAGATAATCGATTAATTTTATTGCATTAATGCCGCCATCTATTATGGACCATTGACAGTTTTCTTTTCCAGGTGAAGGCCATATGTAGAGACTTTGGGATGGTTTGCATTCGAAGAGGTGGTCAAGATGTTGAGGATATCATATCTAAAGACGATATTTTGTATGAATATAAGGTAATACATTTATATTTCGTCACATAATTTCCATGCTTCTTTTCTACCAGTCAGTTAATTCTGTTCCACTTAATCTTTTCAGCTAAGGAGTGGGAAATCTTTATCCTGACACACGAATCCAATTTTCATTTTATTCGAGAAAAAGTCATCTTTCTCTTAACAATGTCTTTGTCAGTTTATCCATTAGCATTCTATAGAGGAAAATAGTGGATAAATATATGAGGATGTTTCAACTATTCAAATTCTAATTTTGTCATTTGATTGAATCTCTTCTTACAGAATAATATCATAGTTGTCGATGAAGTAGTACCAAATGGGATCAGTTCGACGGGATTGAGGTAAAGACATTCACTTCCTAGTAAAATACTAACGGGCTGTTTAGTTTGATTTCCAAAGGCCATTTCCATTTCCAGTCATTTTTAAAAGTTGAAAAGTTAGTTATGAAATGGAAATGAAAATTGAGATGCATTTGCATGAAATGTTGGAAAGTAATTATTAGATAGGTTATAGGATTGAAAAGTAGGTTAATTTATATTTTTTTATATTTAAAAAGATTTATTTTTTTTAAAATATATGTATATTTTATTAATTTGAAAATGATAGTGGGTATTTTATATCAAATCAAATTTGAATTTGATTGATGTGTAATAGGATGATAGGGTAGGTTTAGAAAGAGTTTTGAGAAGAAATTGTGTAATTTTCTTAAAAAAAATTGTGAGATAGTGTTTGTTTCCTATTTTCATTCCCAAATGAAAATGAAAACAGGGCTTGGAAATGAAAACGAATGGGCCGTAAGTATTTGACTAGTGATATCGATCTTCTATCATCCCTTTCGTACATTGTCTCAACTATTTGACGATTTTGAGGCCAGCATTTGTTGGTTTTTGGTTCCAGGGATTGCATTTCAAGAGGATTGTCAGTTAAGTACTTGACGGACGACGGTGTTATTGACTATATTAAACAAAATAACCTATACATAAAGACAGAATGAAGTGAAGAACACGCTACTGTAGCTGAAATTATATATTTGATCTTGTTTGATAATTGCCTTCAGCTTTTGTACAATGCGATGAATGACATCGACTATAGAAATTGAATCATGTTTTTCGTTTATGTATTTATAGAAATATTTTTGAAAGATTTTGAGTTCTTTTCATTATTCAATAATGTGCAAAGTTGCAAATTTTTTATGATAAGCTCTTATTTTTTACAAATAGATTGATCATAAGTTTGAGTATTTTAAGGGATAGTTGGAGAATCAATGATGTGTTTTTTTCTCTCTCTCTCTTCAAAAAAGAAGTAACAAGAAATTTTGTGATCCACTTGTACCTTATGAACAATTGATGGCTTAAGGATGTGAAAAGTGTGTGATTATAATAAGAAATTTTGAATAACGAATAGGGTTCTATGAACTTGGTGTTATAAGTATGTTTTAATATGTGTTTTGGACCTTTGTCTGGATAATTTTTATTTATTTATTTATTTTGAGAAAATTGTCTGGATAAAATTGGAAATTTGCAACTTTAATGTATTTTGTTAGGATTGTTATAAAATCGATGGTTATGCAATATATGTTCAGAATCAAAATTATGGGGCTAAATTGTTCATATGCAGAATTTTAAATAAAGTTAAGAAATAACTTTTATGTATTTTTACGGGATTACTTTTTGAATTTGTGGTTGAGAGCTGGTGATAAATTATTACTTTAGTTGAAAGAATAAATCTAATTAAGAAAATTAGGACACTATTATGTGATTTGAGTAATAGAATTAAGATTAGGTTATGTGTAAATTCAAAGATTGGCTCCAATTTGAATCAAAAGTTTTTACATCTGACAATTGTATCGTTACATTCAATTCAAATAATTAATCTTAAAGGATTTTCTCAATAAAATGGTGGAATATATATATATATATATATATGTAAATATTATTTGTTATATTTAAATTTTAAATTCATAAAATATGAATAGTTATATCAGTGTTCCAAATCCTAATAGAAGAACTTAAGATGATTATAATTAATATAATAGATTAATATCATTATTAAACTTAAAAGCATTATTATAATATCATATCATTGTTTTAATCTTAATGATTTAATCTTGCAATTCGATGTCGACTTCGTTTTGATATATAAATATTTTTATTTATCTATCTATATATACATATTAAAATTGTGTTTTTTCCCCCCAAAAGAATTAAATATTTTTATGTATAAAGTAAAATTTACATTATTTTTATTTTTAATTTTTAAGTTATGCAATATTAAAAAATTATAAAAATTGTAAAGGAAGACAATGGTATATTAAGACAATTTGTATGGTCCACCTTCACGAACTTATACTCTCTCACTCTCTCGCTTGCTGTGGTGCGATCTCTCACTCTCTGAGCAACGCCACCGCCCGACGTGCGACGATGCTAGGCGGCGGCGGCCCTAGGAGAATGCCCATGGACGTTGACCCGGCAGCACAGGTTTTACTTTTGATTTTGTTTTTTCTCAATTTAATTTGGTTTTGTATTTCGTGATTCTTGCTAATTAACTAGTCAATTGAGGATTTTTGGTTATCTAAGCTGTTTCCATGTTCATGGAAGAGTATAAAGCCCTAGAAACTGAACATGCATTTGTTTTTGTGCGTCGAAGAAGTTGGAATTGATGCATACATTGAAATGTAGATATGGAAAAAAACAAAATTATGAATTTTTGATGAATGATCTTGTTTGAATTTGTTATATTTATGTTTTATGTGTTAAGCACTTCATGCATCTGAAGTTTCCGAGGAAATTGTATCAGTACTTTAGATTAATTTGATCGGTTACAGATCTAGAAATGAAAGTATAGAGGTGCCAAAAGTTATAAAAATATAAAGTTTAAATATAAAATTTATATTTTACGAACTCAATATATTATCTATATCGAAGTTGAGCACAACAATCTTTTCTACTATAAATTTCATTAATAATCGGATCATTATAAAAAAATTTTGTAATATTATTCTCAATATAATTAACTAAGCAATTGGCTAAAAAATATTTTTTATTTTATTTTTGAGCCTTTTTTTTATAATATTTATAGTCTAAAAATTTTTCTTACTTGTAGCTGTTAAAAGACAAAGAAAATTAATGTTTTTTTTTTTTTAAATATTCATTTACTTTTGTCTTTTTGCCTCAATCCTGTTAAAGTAAAAAAGATGAATTTTTCATTTGTTTTGCAAGTACTTAAGGTTCTTTTTAACTAAACCTATACCTTTTTCTCACACGAATAGAATGAAAATATTTTAATAGGTTTAACCTAATTATACTCTTTATTTGATTACTTGATTGTGAATGCTGATTTAAAAATGTATTTTGAGTTTATAAAATTAAATAAGTAAAAATTAAATTAATTAAATTTAATTTTCATTATTAATTAAAAATCAATTAATTTAATTCAATAAATATAAGTAATTAATTTTCTTTATTTAAGGCCCAACAAGAAAAGTTAAATCTTTTAAAATTGATGAGTGTTTATTTTTAATTAATATTAAATGATGTATTCTTTTAAAATATAAATATAAATTAAATATTATTAAAAACTTGTTAACATATATATACACACACAAAGTTGGGGGGGGGGGGGGGGGGGGGAATGGCCCCTGCCGCCCCCGGTAAATCCGTCCCTGGATTTGATCATTTTAAATGACTTTGCTTTTGCTGGTGCATATGTGTGTGAAAATGTGTGTGTGCATGTATGCTTTGGGATGGTGGGATGCTTTTGCATGTTAATTTAGAATTGGATTTTGGAAAGTTCAAGATTTTTCTTCAAATTGATTTCAGCTGCTTTTCAGACTAGCAAACTCTTTATATATATATATATATAATATTATTATTATTATTATTATTATTATTATTATCGTGTAAATATTATTTATTTTTGGAGAAGGAGTATAGGCATAGAAACAGAAGTTTGAGAGGATTTAGGATTTTTCATAAAATGGGCTTCAGCGCATTGCCTTGTTGGTTAGCTGTTTTTGGATCCTGGAAAGTAAGATCTGATGTGGCTTTGTGTAAAATAATTTATTCTGGCAAAAAGAAGTTCCAGATATAAACACAGAAGCCTCAAAACTTACCAACCGCTAAGCAAAAATGGATTCATAGTTTTCAAACATTGGGACTCCTCATTGATAGAGCAGAAAATTAAGCAATTAGTTTATTTGGGTAAAACCTTGTAGATATTTTTTTGTTTCAGTAGCCATTTTCTGTTGGTGGGGTAGTTTGTTACAGGAGTGATTTGGGCTTTAGATGATTTCTTGACAGTAAAGTTACTCTCACTAAATTTATCTGGTAAAGTTTGTTTTTTCCGTTACAAGCTCTTGAAAGTCTGTTTTGCAGAAGGAAACATATATCTGGAAGATTTTGTTTCAAATTGTGTGTTTTATGCCATCAAAATATTAGCAAAAGAAGCTTTTAACTCCCACTATACTTGTCTGTGTGGATGTTCTTTACATTGGTATGTATGTGTTAGTGGTATCTAAAGCTGCCTAGTGCTCTTGCTGTGCTAGCTGCCAATCATTTCAAGGGCATCAGCCGCCAGTGACCCATCAGTGCAAAATGGAGCACATGGTCAGCACTCTGAATCAATTGAAAACCATTCTAAGGTTTGTCACTAATCCTCCAGAGATCCTCTGATGTGAACCTTTATCTGATCATGCAGAAGACTAATGCCAGTTGCCTTTTTGCTTTTGACGTTAAAAAGAGTACCCTCTCTATAGTTTTGAACTCTTTTTGCTGCTTGAGAAAAATCATGACCAGGGTGAAACCAAATAGATGTAATTGTTGCAGAAATTTCAAGATGATCTACATGAACTTGGCCAAAAAATTAAGCATCATGAAGACAATGTTAAATACTTGAAGGCTTTGAAGAACAAATTGGAGGAATCAATTCTCAATATGCAAGGTATCTGCATTACCAATTCTGTCTGGTCTTTCCTGGACAATTAACGTTCTGCCAAATCCCATGCTTGCGGAAGGAGAATCTAAGGGTCCTTGGGGTATCATTGCCTTCAATTACATAATTTATTACATATATAAGAAGCACATATGCCACCTCACAGCTATTCCCTGAAACTACATTGCAAAAATGTTATTATGTCTGATCATTTCATCCTTTCAGCTTGGCTCCTGATCTGTTTCTCTCTCTCTGTAATAACTTGATTTTTTTATTCGCTTTTTAAATCTTCTTTTTCTTATAGTTGCTCTTGGGAAGTATGACAAAGAAAGTTTCCCTAAAACAGTAAATACTGACCCTACCCATGTGAGGAGTGAAGAAGAAACAATAGAGCATATTCTTAAGCATGAGAAGTCTGCTGCCGCCCTCTTGTGTAGGATGAAAAGTCAAGCGGAAGCTCTGTCTTCTGATCATTCACTCACAAAGGATGTTATCGGTGTTGTAGCTACACTTGGAAAAGTTGATGATGACAACCTTGGCAGGCTGGTCCACTTTTCTCTACCTTCTCCTTTTTCTTCAGGCAAATTTATTACTGTCTTCAATTTCTGTTTGGGGGCACCAGAACTTTACACTTATCTTACCAGCAGCATATTGTTGCATAAAGGCTTCCTTGGTATAGTTTATTGTTCAAACACAGAGTAACTGAAGATGATTTGCTTGCAGAACCTTGTTTCTAGAGATTGCTTATGAGTGGTTCTCGTGTGGTTTACTTTTTCTCCTGTAAAAACAGATACTATTCATAAGTTTCTTGACTGGCCAATCAATTGCAATTTTTAACTGCAACTCAGATTAAATTCATTTGTTTGTGAATAAGTGATGTGAGAATATCAGGGAGCCCAAGTAAAAACACAATAATCCTTCATGGCTGATTTTGTTTCTTTTTTAATTGTGGGGCTTAGGCTTCTTTCAAAGTATCTGGGTCTAGAAACCATGCTAGCAGTGGTTTGCAAGACATATGAAGGTGTCAAAGCCCTGGAGTCATACAACAGGGGAGGTTCAATAAATGAAAATTTTGGCATTCATGCATTTGCAGCTTCTATAGGGAGGCCCCTGGCTGACCGATTTCTTGTTATTTGTCTTGAAGATATAAGGTGTGCGAACATGAGCTCTCTTTTCTTTTTCTCAGTTTTTCAGATTAGTTTTCCATTGGCACTTATATTTGTGATTCCTTGTGGATATCTGTTTAGGCCATATGCTGGCGAGATTATAGCTGATGATCCTCAACGGAAGCTTGCTCTTCCAAAGCCAAGATTACTCAATGGAGAAACTCCTCCCGGCTTTCTAGGTTTTGCTGTCAATATGATCACCATTGACAGCGCTAACTTGTATCGTATCTCAAAGAATGGCCACGGCCTAAGAGAAACACTGTTCTATAATCTTTTCTCAAATTTGCAAGTGTACAGATCAAGGGAAGACATGCTAAAGGCTTTCTCTTGTATAAGGAATGGAGCCATATCTCTGGATGGAGGGATGATAAGAAGTCCTGGAATGTTCTCCCTGGGTCAACATCAGTAAGAAGCTTGCACTTATTTCACAAATTCCAAATTATTTTCCTGAAAAATCTGCAGACTCCTGATGTTAATAAATCAACTTTTCTCTCTGTACATTACAGATTTAATTGCTGAGTTTCAACTCAATTTGCTGTTTTCTTAACTGAGTTTACACTTGAATTTCTCTCCTTTAAGGGGAGATATAGATGTCAAGTTCCCAAATGGGTCCGAAAAGTTGAACCTACCCGAGAGCTACTTTGAGATTGAAAACCAGATGAAGGAGACAAGCTGGAAGAAGGGCCGAACATTGGAAGATATGCAGAGAGAGCAGGCTCTACTAGACCATGCGAGGTTCAACTATGAAACAAAGAAGCGAGAGTATCTCCAGTTTCTTGCTCAAATCTCATTGCATGTTCCTCAGGTAACGCATCAAACATGTTTCACCAATCTACGAGCGAGCCCCACTCATTAGTCTCCCAATTGATGTGAAACAGATAAAGGAAAGAAAAGTGTCCTTGATATAATCAGATTCTTGCGCATTTTTGGTTACTGTGGCTGAAAAACATTACAGTACCATCAACGTGGAAACACTATAACATACAGTTACCACTTCTAGCAATTGGCACTATTCTACACCCCAAGATCTATTGAAGCATATTATCAAAACTTCTTTGTTGTTTGTCCTGTAGAGTTGGTTTCATTGTTTTTGGTAATATTTGGACTCCAAAAGACTGAAATATTTTACCTTTATGCTGTATTATCAGTACCCAGTGGGACGTGCATCAACACCAAGATGATGTCATGGAGGCAGCAAGTAGGTGAAAAGAATAATATAGGAAATCGACGATGCTGCATAAAAATTGCTAACTAAGTTCACCCTCCACTCTTAGTTGCACCCATTTGCATATCCACGGTCCCGTTCAACTTGAGAGACATGTTTTTCTCTCCATTTTGTAACTTAGATATGTTTGATTAGTGTACGCATCCATCAGTAGTATTATGCTGGACATATGCTTCTTAGCCTACAAATGTTGTTGGTTGTAAGGACCTTTTGAATGAAACCTCTTAACTATTTACAGCCTCTTCTTGGCAATGTTAAGAGTTCTCTCTTGAAAGATCATATGGAGTTTGGGCTAAATGTGTAGCTGAAAAGTGAAGTAAACGAGGATTACAGTTGACTTTTTTCTCTTACGACGATTGAGTATTAGAGTTAATTAGTTCTTGAGTTCTTTCTAAATTAATTTAAAGAAATTGTAACCAAATCTTATGTAACAATAGGCTATGCTAGCAACAAAAGAAGGCAAGGGAATTAGCATGGTAAACTGCAGAAGAGATAAAAATATTAGGTTCCACCGAGATTTGAACTCGGGTTACTGGATTCAGAGTCCAATGTCCTGACCGCTAGACCATGGAACCAACTGGTGGCATTTTTTTCACGTAAAATCTTATATCCGCTACTGTTTAACATTCATTGATATATTTTACTTAATAAGTATATGATAATCACCTAGTATTAAAATTATATTTTTTTCCTCCAATCGACAACAAACAACATCTTCTTCCCTAGCTAATGGCCTTCTCTCCTCTAATTAACTACTTTTAACGAGTAAATTAGGAGTCTTTTTACTTTTTGCTCGCAAGTAATTTCTAACACATGTTACTAGCTTATTTCGACTAAATATTGGGATAAACATAATATATTTTATCTATTATAAGAACCCTTCTGTCTCAGTATTAAATGTACTTCTTTAACACTTCATAATTCAATTCTTTTTCCTTTTTTATTTTTTCTTTTTTATTGGTTCAATTAGGTTTTCTTTTGATCGATATTTACTTGTTCATTAAAGACATGACTTAATCCCTTTATAAAGAGTATGATTGATATGACAAACCCACATTAGAAGTCCAATATTATTAAGAAATATAAATGAATATTCGAAAATGCATTAATCATTCGTATTCGTATTCGTTTATACAAAATATTATCCGCATCATTTTAAAGTAGATATTATCCGTATTTGATTAGTAGATATTCGATTGTAAATGAATACATATATGGGAAATGTATGTCGATTCATTTAATATCCACTTCGAATATATATTTATTGAGTATATCCGTTTACATATTTGATTTTTCATAACTTAGTTATATCCATTATTCGTATTTGGTAAATAATATTTAAAAAATTACCATATACCGTATATTCTTATTTTTCATGTATTTTAAATATAATAAATTATATTTAAAAAATTATTGTATATAATATATTATTATATATAAATATATTATTTATATTTTTCAATAAAAATTTCATAATCTATATATGTATATATATATATTATAATTGAAGAATTGGGAAGAAAAAATAATAAATTTAAAAAACTATAGTAACATTGAAGAACAATTGAAGAATGAAGTTAATCAACAAAAAATATTGTTGGTTGACTTTATAAGTAATATACTTAAACGTCATTATTAATATTAATTAGTGAAAAATTAAAAAATTATGCTATTTGTTTGATTGCTTCCCTTTTAATGAAATTGTATATTTTCTTCTATTAATTAAAAAATATGCATTTATTATAGGTTAATGGATTTACAAATTTGGATACTAGCATGTGCTCGATGCGATGCACCAAAAATAATTTTAATATTAAAATAATTTTATTTTAATATTAGAATTATTTTTGATGCATCACACCGAACACATGCTAGTTATAATATTAATTAAAGTAATTATTTATATGTTTAATTAAAGTAATTAATAATAAAATATGCTTAAAATTAATTCTAAGGATAAAAAAATCGGCCTAGTTACTACTGCTCATCATCCTTAGTCACTATATACTCAAGTAAATATATTTATCAAAATTTGATTACAATCACCAAATTTCATTGATACATACAAACAATTCCCCACTTATTTACATATATTAATATTTAAATAATTTTTTTTTGTTATTACAATAAAGTGAATAATCATAAAGTGGACGAACATCACTAGATATGATGTTTAATTAATAAAAAATAATATTATTATAATTGAGTAAACTGTCTATTCGACAAAGCTCATAAATTAAATACGTCAAAAGACAATATCCTTAAATAATAAAAAAAGAACAAACCTAGTGATTTGATGTAAACCAATCACAAATATTCAATATTTATTTATTTATTTTAAATTCTTGTAGCATTCTATTTATCCTACACATGAATTCTAAAGTTAATCAATTTCATATAACGAAAAGAACATACAATTAAAACATGTACAATAAAATCAATAGAAGAATATAACTAAATAGCAATATACTTTTCTCTACTTACATAGAAAAATTCTTATAGAGATACTTTGTAATTTCTCTTCTTCAAGATGTGAAATTGGAAGATTGAATGAGAGTTATTTGAGACTTGGATGTGTTTTTATTTTTTAAATGGCATTTAGGTATATAAAGTATAAGAGTTTTTATGCATCTAAATATCCTTGATATTTTCTCATCAATATATATAATATCAAATCCTCTACCGAATAAAGATTATCAAGTACATTTTAAATTTTGGATTAAAGAAAATTAGAGATAAAATACAATCATATCGATTAGAGATAATAATTAACATCTAATAAATATTTTTAATTGAATAAAATACTCAAAATTGTAAGAATTTGACATTTGGCAAAAATTGCACAATTAGAATCAAAATTACACAATTAGATAAGCACAAACCATGCTATACATAATAGTATAGATCTGTAAACATATATCCAAATAATTATTATCGAATATGAATATCTAAAATTAATATTTGAATTTGAATACATGTAATTTTAATCAAATATGAATGCATTTTGAATAACTATAACTAACTAAAGATATATATGAATTCGACCGGTATCCGACAGATACGAATTTGGATATCATTGCATAAATATTTGTTGAATTCATATCATTATCCTGATATTTGAAAAGTTAATAATTGAATACGAATATAAAAATAATGTATTCAATTCGTTTACACTAGGCAGTATAAATACCTCAATCAACGATACATTGAGATAAAAGTACGCATGTTAGTGACTATGAATGTAGTCATCATCACCAACCGCACACAACATGATAATGGAGAATTTTACATTCCGTGTGGTATATTAATCTAATTTCTTGACATACTCCATGTTATTGTGTAAATCTTTTTCATTATTTTTGTATGTATTTTTCACATCACATACAATTAAATCTCTATATTTAACAATGAATTCGATCATCATCGATCATAATCATCACCATGTATTATTATCAGTCAAAAAGCAGGTAAACAAACTTTGCTCCAACCTTAGCTGTCCAAACATTTACCCTCTCCTTCTTCTGGTTTGAACTTTTGAATAAACTTAGCTCCTCCCTTCTTTGCTTCCTCAAAGTACAATATTTTATCCAAATAGCTTTCTTTAACACCACCTCCCCACACATATCCAGCTTTTCAAAAGGTTTTATGATAGGGACAACAAGCAATATTGCTGGTAAGAGCCTTTTTAGTTGTTCAACCAAATTAGCTGCTTTCTTGTGGTATAATTTTCTCAAGGAGTGACGTGGCACTATAATTCTTGTAGCATCCTTTTTTGTCCTGGATATTCTTTCATATGGGGCTAAGAATTATGCTATTATTACATTGAAACTTTATACATACTATTTCTTTTTATCACATCTTTACTGTTTGTATCTCTACCTCAATTATCCATTGTTTTACTACACCTCTTGCTTAGGAACGTTTGTTTCTAGGAAATGTGGTTTGTGTAAGGATCAAGGTAAAATTGTTTCTAGTACACCAACTCACCGTTTGCCATGAAATCTTGTTTAGGAACTTGTGTTTCTAGGAAATGTGGTTTGAGTAAGAATCAAGGTAAAATCAATTATGAAAAAAGTAACTTACTTTTGAAGAATAAAGTAGAAGCAATTGATGTAACAATTTCTTTTAGGTGTGATTATATGCATTTTTTATTCTTTGAGTATGACTATAGGAGTCTTCCGATAATGTATAATGCTTAATTTAAACTATAATTACTGTCTATCGAATTCGTAATTACATTTATATTATAGTGCTAAATAGATTAAAAAAATTTCAACATAGAGAAGATTGAATTATAAAAAATTATTACCACAAACAGATGATTGATTTACAAATTAATGTCATAAATTATCTTAACATGTGGCCTCTTTATGTAAAATTATGACATCGATCAATCAAGATGTTCCTTCTATGATCATAAAAAAAATAACTTGTCCAGCAATTAAATTCAATATATCTTTTCTCTCACATTTCTTGGCACATAAATTTCCCTCTTTTACTTCCTTTCCATTTTTGTCTGTAAACAAGCATGTCCGGAAATAAATATTCCACCAAGAAAATAGTTAAGTGAAAAAAGCGTGGGAAAAAAAATACAAAAAGAGAAAAATAAAAAGAAAATCCAATTTCACAACCAAAATTCATGGCTGACAGCAATAAACAAAAACCCAATTTCTTTATATTTATTATTTATTTATTTTATCAAGTCTTAACCAGAAATTAGCATTAACAATTACTATAAACAAGAAATTAAGGCAAAAGAATACCATCTTTACAACCGTAGGATTAACATCCTAACATTCATTATTTCAAAATCAACGGTGATCCTCATTTCTCTCTCCTCTCATAAACCAGATAGAGAGAGAAGAAAAGAAGCACCTTTCCGTGGAATGATCCTTCGTTTGGTTCTTTTTGAATCGGTTTCTGGTTCTGTCCTCCATTTCTGTCAGATTCTTTCGATTTCTTTTTTCTTCTTTCCTCTGAAAAGAAGAAACAAGAGAAAGTGAAGGAAAAAATACGAAGGGGAATCGCATTGAACCCTAAAATCGATCAAAGATTTGATTTTCAGAAGTGGGCATCTCAGATTTCTGGCAAAGATCAAAAGTTTTCTGATTGGGAATCAGGTATTTCTGAGAATGATCAAACTTCTGGAAACGGGCTGTTGAGTTTATTGCAAAAGATTGTGTTCTGGCAAGAAGGTATCTCCTTTTTCTATTGGATTTTTGGTAGCGGGCATCTTAGATTTTTTTTTCCCCCGGATATCAAAATTTTCTACGTGAGAATTGCGTATTTGCGAATGATTAAATTTCTGGAAGTGGGTTGTTGGAGATTGCAAAAGATTGAATATTGGCAATAGGGTATCTCATTTTTCTACCAAAAGATTTAGATTTTCAGAAGTGGGCATTTGATATTTTTGAGGAAAAAAAAAAAAAAAGATTGGATCTTTGGAATTGGTGGGTTGTTGGAGCTTTCAAAAGATTCAATTTTGGCAATAAGGTATCTCATTTTTGTGCCAAAGGTTAGATTTTCAGCAGTGGGCAGTCGATATATCTGGAAACAAGATTGTATCTTTTGGATTGATTGTCAGTGGTATTAGCAGAAGTCAGATTCGTGGAAGTGGGAATTGTTTCTATTACCCCAAGATGGCAACAATTGAAATGGAAAGTGTGGAATGTGTTTCTTCCTCAGATGGAATTGAGGATGAAGAGATCCAGTCTTCAGTGTCTTCACATCCTCATCCCCATCAATTTTCTTCAAAGCCTCATAGTGTAGTCCCCTCCGGAATTGCCCCCACAAGCGTCCATGAATTGCTGGAATGCCCTGTCTGTACTAATTCTATGTACCCACCAATTCATCAGGTTTGCTGTCTCTCTATATATGTCTGATTCTTTTGTTTTCAGTTTCTTGTCTTCTTCGCTTTTTGCTGGTACATTGTTCTAAATTTTGTGCCTCCAAGCATGTGGTATGGTTGGTCATTCGTCCTGCAATGTGAGGGATGAGAGTGTATTATCTTGTGAAGGAAACAATGAATTGAAGATTGGGTATTGTTGATGCAATGTGAATAAACATGCTCCTCTCCAAATACAAGGGGTGTGTGTGTGTGTGTGTGTGTGTGTGTGTGTGTGAAATATTCATTTTGATACTTTGGCAGGGTACCGAAGGTGATATTGTAGATTAAGGATCATAGTAGTAAGTAAACTGTGTTATGTTTTTTGAATTAGTGTCCCTCACAGGGGAATCCAAATTTGGAGTTTTAATAGGAAATCAGAAAGGTGAGTATTTGATTTCCCATAATGAAATGGAAATGTTAGAAAAGATCCTCAACAATTTTATTTGTCTAACAGGGTACTCTGGATGGTAACTTTTAACCAAAAGTGAGTTGATGGTGCACAGAAGTAATATTTTTGTCTATGGTGGCTCCTCAGTAGCAATAATGAATGATCAAAAATAAATTCTTTTGTCTTTTACATACTTCCCATATTTTTTCTTTCTTTTTATTTTTCCCTGAATTACTTTGTGTGATTGTCTAATAAGGAACTTTACCAGCAAAGTATGGGAAAAAGAACATGTAAAACACTAAAAGGAAATATGTGGAATGTCTATCTGTTGGTAACATAATATTTACTTCTAGCTTCCGCAGGATGAGTAATAGCTGATTGATTATATTCCTTTTTGCAGTGTCATAATGGGCACACTCTCTGTTCCACTTGCAAGACAAGGGTGCATAATCGATGCCCTACATGCAGACAAGAACTTGGAGATATCAGGTGCTTAGCATTGGAGAAGGTTGCAGAGTCACTAGAGCTGCCCTGCAAGTATTACTCTTTGGGATGCTCAGAAATTTTTCCGTATTACAGCAAACTCAAACACGAGGCAGTTTGCAATTTCAGACCATACAATTGTCCATATGCTGGATCAGAGTGTGCAGTTACTGGGGACATTCCTTATCTGGTTTCCCATTTGAGAGATGACCACAAGGTGGACATGCACACAGGATGCACCTTCAATCACCGTTATGTTAAGTCAAATCCTCGTGAAGTAGAGAATGCAACATGGATGTTAACAGTGAGTTCAACATTTTCTTGTCTTCTTTCATTATTGTTTGGTTCGCAGTTGTAAGGACACTATGGTGTGTGTTCTATGTTATTTTTATTCATACCACACTATTGGCCCTCAAGCCTTTGTTTACTGCTAAAGATCTGGAGTAGTGTGGAAACTCTTGAGATTTTGGCTGAACTAAATCATGTGAAACTAGGTGTAAGAAGTATCCTAGCTCGAAAAGTCAGTCCACTGATTAGCTTTAAATTGTTATAGTTTAGAAATTCCATTTCCGCTCACTAAACAGGGAAGTCAACATGTATTGGATATTGTAATTCATAAAATTGAGTTTGCAATTCATAAATGACTGACCATGGATAAGTTTGGGATAAGGTTTTGTTGAGTGGTGATGTAATCCTATTATGTCTAAACGGCTTTGTTATATTGCTGAACAAGGATCAGACTTATATAGTATCTTACTATTCCCTAGAAATCTGGAGTTAGCACTTGACAAGTACGGGTCTGAATTTCTCTCCTATGACTCTGATGGACATGCATTGAACATTGTGGATCAAATTTGCCTGAGGGCAGTTTATCATTCATGATTACAAATGTTGTAACTTTCTTTCCACTAATGTTATCATTAACACTGTCATCATTATCATTTCTTCATGTGTTTGATTCGATTTGGGAGTTTAAGGGTTCATAGGTTTAGTGATTATGCTTAGAGGGGAGAATTTTGCTTCTAGGATTTGATAAATGTTGCTTGATTCTCGGGTATGCTTTTTCTGCTTTTTAGCTATTCTTATTTTATTGCAGCCTCCTCATTTTCCGATATGCTGGAACCTTTTTCGGCCTTCATTTGCTATATCTTCATCCAGCTAATTTATACTATGTGAAAACTCTCTCATCTATTAATCTGTCCCCGGCTCATGTTTCATTAGGTATTCCACTGTTTTGGCCAATATTTCTGCCTTCACTTTGAGGCATTTCAGCTCGGAATGGCACCTGTTTACATGGCATTTCTTCGTTTTATGGGCGATGAAACTGAAGCACGCAACTACAGCTACAGTTTAGAGGTAGGAGCCAATGGCAGAAAGCTCATATGGGAGGGCACACCAAGAAGCGTCCGAGATAGCCATCGTAAGGTCAGGGATAGTCATGACGGTCTTATTATCCAACGAAATATGGCTCTTTTCTTCTCTGGAGGCGATAGGAAGGAGCTTAAGCTCAGAGTTACAGGAAGAATATGGAAAGAACAGCAAAATCCAGATGCCGGTGTGTGCATTCCTAACCTTTGTAGCTAAAATGTTATAGTTTTGGAGTATTTTTGTGTTTTTCAGCTTGTCGTTTGTGCGTGGCTGTGTGTATCTGTGAGACGACATGAACATGTGCTGCTGTTTTATCGACGTTTTTTCTGCTTTTTGATGTGTTGTCACATAGCCTGTAAAACTACTGCCTTCGGTTGCCAAAAAGTTGTAAAATTTGTCAAAAAAGTACCACAGTTGATCTCTTCATGCCAGTGATTCTTTTGTTTTCCCAACTGCAAAGGTAATCTTCTTGCTTCACTCTTTTGAACTCCTTGGGAAAGATTAGGGATGACAACGAGTTGAGTAGGGTTCAGATTGATCTCATAATCGGTTCGTTTGGGGGTAGATTTTGAAATTATAAATGCGTCTTGAGGTAGGGTTTTAGTTTTCGGGTCTGAAGTTGACATTTTATAATATTATATATATATATAAGCATTATTTATTATGTATGTTCTATGCAATGTGTATTTATATATATATAAAAATTGCATATTGCATATATATATATATATTATTGTATAGAAATTATAATATTGCATTAGTAAATAATTTGTGTATTCATTCAATATACAAGAGAATAAAAATGTTTGAAATTTACAATATTTAAGAACTAAAACATGAACATATAAGTTTTTAAATGCTTAATTTTTTGTTAATAACATTATTTTCTTATATTTAGAAAATTATGGTGATATTTTAATATTGTTTTTAAATATATTCTTTGAAAGTGGGTCTAAGTGGATCAATCTATTGAGTTTCTGGGTCCGTCATAAGAGTTTTGATGGGTCGGGTCTTAAAGTTCGATAAAAGCCTTTTTCAAGCCCAACATATAAAGCAAAACACTTAAGCAATTTTGTCTTTTTATGATGATGAATGCTTGTTTGAAGAGAAGCACTGCTAGAAAATTGTTTTATTATGGGGTTGAAGGAAACGTCTACATTTATTTTTTTAAATGAAATAATAAGAAGTTCAATTATTTGTTGTTATTAGATAAGATTACAAGGAGTATCAAGACTTTGAAGTTTTATCAACAATAAATTGAATATCAAAAATTTATTTATTTACATTTTTTTTTATAAATTAAAATATGAAAGATTTATTTGGTGATTGAATGAACAGGGGTCAAGGAATTGAATCTAGTAACTTATACAATATTTTATCAAAACTTACATAAAAGTCTTCATGTGTTATTTTACTTTGGAACAGAGTCAGAATTCTTAGCGCCCATTTGGTTTCATTTTCACATTTTCTATTGTTCTAAAAATGAAATATATTATTATTTTTACATATTTTTATCAGATATTATTTTTATTTTTATTTTCAAAACACATTTCCAAATAATTTATATATCTTCTTTTTGTATTCCATTATTTCTATCTTTCTCCACCTACAGCTTACTAAACCCAATATAATCATTATTTTCCCAACAATTTATCAAAATACAAACTCATTTTCAACTCATTTTCACTGATACTTTTCAACATTTTAAAAATGATGGAAATGAAAACTGAAAATGAAAATAAAACCAAAGGGGCGCTTTATTACCGGATTGAGTTTTGACTCATACATAAAAAGGGCAATTTGGAAATGTGGAAGGAAGAAAGTTTTGAAATTTCATTAAATTTATATTAACTTTGGGATTATATTTAATGTCGCAAGAAATGACAAACAATATATTTATCGATGGTCGAGAGGTCGACCAAAGATGGGAGCTCGGGTGAGCATTTTTTGGGTTCTAGGGTTTGTCAAAGCAGAGGTGTGTAGGTCGCTAGGTAGGAGGATATAATGTATGTGTGGGTGTCTGATCTCATTGAAAGTCCTAGATTGTAATAAATGAGGGAATATTTATAGTTAACAATTCAGTTGGTAGGATACTATTGAATCCACCTGTCCATCTTCCTGAGTGTATAGGTGGTTGCCTTGGATGGCTCAGATCATTTTGGGTCACAAACTCGGGTCAGGTGGTTGGGTTGGCCCATTTAAGAAAGACACGGATCTTGGGGCTGTTTTGGCTATGTTTGGTTGTGAAGTGGGTCACTCTCCCAAAATATTTTGGGAGAATGGATTTTAGGTAGTGGGGTTGGGGAATGTGATGGTTGTTTGTTGTTTGTATTTTGGGATAATGAATTGGACGAAAATGGTTTGTTTGTTTGTATTTTGGGAGGAACAAAATGTCACATCAATAACTTTTTTGTTGGGTTTGTGGGGTGAAATGAGTATTTTAAAACTATTTATATATATATGTATATATAAATTGTGTGAGTGGTAGTAGGTGTATGTATTTATAATGATGAAAGAATATGTGGTGTCTTGAGAATAGTGGAAATTTTTTAGGAATAAATTATGTATTTTGAGAGTGAGGTTGGGAAATGTAATTATTTGTTTGTTTATGAATTGAGAATTGAAAAATAAATTGAGAAACTGTAACCAAACAAAGCCTTTTAGATTTTGAACAAGCATAGAGATATTTAGGCCTTTTAATAATTCTTCTTTATCAATCAATATTCACTCTTGAGAGACTATTGTCATTGTCGGCAGTCAGATTTGACTTTTGCAAAGTATATTTACATGTTGCGAATGTGGTTCCAAGCATTGGCCTTATCCTACCAATAATTATTGTTTTAGGGGCACATTTATTATTATTTTTTACACGTGAAATTGGACTTTGTCTAATTATTGTCCAAATCATGTAAAAAGCACGACCTTTTTGTAAGAAAAGCAAAAAGGACACAAAAGAAAGACAATATTATCTATTTTCTAGTCCATAAAAGGACTGGTGGTTTTATTTTTCATTATAATTTATATCCATTATTCGTATTTAATAAATAATGTTTAAAAAAATACTATATATATTATATTCTAATTTTTTCCATGTACTTTAAATATAATAAATTATATTTAAAATATTATCCTATAGAATACATATTATTATGCATAATTATTATTTATATTTTTCAATAAAAATCTCATAATCTATATATGTTTATATAAATTGTAATTGAAGAATTAGGAAGAAAAAAAACAATAAACTTAAACAAATTATAGTAATATTGAGCAAAAATTGGAGAATGAAGTTAATCAACATAAATTGATTGACTTTATATAATTAACATACTTAAATATCAATATTAGTATTAATTAGTGTAGATAATCAATTGTAAAGTCAATCATTAATTACAAATTGTGCTATTTGTTTGAATGCTTCCTTTTTAATGAAATTGTATCTTTTATTAAAAAAAAAATATGTATTTGTTATAAATTAATGGATTCATATATTTGAATATTTGTAAACGAATATCCAGATAATTATAATCGAATATGAATATCAAACATAATATTTGAATTCGAATACATGTAATTTTAATCGAATATGAATGTATTTGAATAATTATAATTAAATATGAATATTTTCGAATTTGATCTATATCCGACATAATGAATATAGATATCATTGCATAAATATCCATCGAATCAATATTCATATCCGACTATTTAAAAGTTAATCGAATATAAATATATTTATACTATTATATATAGCACAATGTTGTGGGACCTATAATTATTCAATTTTGATTCTAATTGTCCAATTTTGGCCAAATGTCAAATTCTTAGAATTTTGAGTATTTTAATTCAGTTGAAAATTTTAATTGGTTGTTTATTTACTTTCATATTTTATTTTAATGCAATCAGCTTATCTATTATAATTAAAATATCATGTTGTGTTGATCCAGAATTGTAATATAGATTTCTATCTCATATGATAATTCAAAAAATATGTATAATCATATTTTTATGTCACCAAATAAATTTATAATTTAAAAAATATTTTATAAGCATCATGTTGAGTACTTTTATCACAATTTTTTTCCTTATAAATTTAATTTATCACAAGTTTAATAGATAAATATTTTATTTATTTTATGTACGAATTTTATTATTCTATAATTATTTTATAGCAGAACGGTGTGGGACCCTTAATTGTGCAATTTTGATCAAATTTTGAATTTTTAGAATTTTGAGCTTTTTAATTAAATTTAAGAATTGGTTTTTGATAATTAAATTGAAAGTATTTATTCCTTTTAAAGATATCTAGAATTTTCAAATCATGTTATTGATTAGAACAAATTATTCTTTGTTTATCTCAAATATGAAAAAAAATGATTTCATTTTATCTACAAAATCTCTTTATCTCTACTCTCAAAATGTGGAATATTCCTAAATCATTTGAACTCTATAATTTGATAAGCTTTTTATAATTTTCTCTTATCTTTAATAACTAATTTAATAACTAATTTATATCTATACCACTATATATAGAGTGTTTCGAAAGTCATTGTATTAATACTCTTAGTTTCTAGCATTATTTTTAATTCTACTCTTTGCGTGCCTCTTTATTTTATTCTTCAAATTGTGTATTGATTATTTGATTTGATTTTTCATTTTTTGATTTCTTTTTTTCTTTTTTAATTTTAGGGATGTTATGTACATGATGGAAGAAATTTTTTGGATTTTAATGCTATAATTTTCTTTTCAACCATAAATAAAGTCTATCATTTAGCTTTTATTGTTATTAACTTTGTAAATTTTTATTATCTTTTTGGTTTATTACTTAGTTTAAGTTATCAATTTATTTTTTATTTTTTAATTTTTAAATTCCTTTTTTGTTCTTTTAATTTTATAATTTTACGAGATGAGATATATATATATGTTAATTGCTCTTAATTTTTTTAACTTTATTTTATTTTTATAATTATTTTTTTTCTTCAACTATTGATAAATTTTGTTAGTTAATTTTTATTTTATTTAAATTTTTATACATTTAGTATCCTTTAATTCATTCTTCGAATTAAGTTATTAATTTATTGGAAAAATTAATAAAAGCTCCTTAAAATATATTTTTATATCTAAAAAGTCCATTAAAATATTTTTCATACTCAAATACCTATTCCATTAGCTTTTCACTCAAAAAGACCCAACAATTAATTTTTTGACTCAATCGCCCTTAATTTATTAAATTCTTTAAATTATCCTTAACTTATTAAATTTAGAAACTTAATGAATTAATTTTTTTAATAGAATATTTTTTTTAATTTTTTGAATTGATTTCCAAAAATGATGATTTTAAGTTTAATAAACTAAAATTTTTGAAGAAATATATTTCTTTAATTTTAAATAGATATATAAATTACAACAAAAATACTTATAAATTCTAAAATCGAATGAACTAAACAAAAAAACTAAAGTTTTTTTTTAAATTCATAAATAAATTTTCTAATATTTACTACAAAGAGAGTTAAAAAAATTAATTTTGATAAATAAAAAAAATTTAATGTGAGATATTCAAGGGTAATTTTGTTCAAAAATAGAGTAAAAGTTAATAGCTAGATTTTTTAGAATAAAAAGTTTGTGAAATGGGTTTGCCAGATTAAAAAATTATTTTATGGGTTTTTTAGATATAAAAATTTATTTTAAGGGGGTTTTAGTAATTTTTCCTAATTTATTTGTTAGAGTTTAATTTATTTTTAAATTCTCTTATTTTTGTTTATCTAAGTTTATAATTTTATAGGATAAGATCTATTTTTTTGTTTTGGTATTTGTAAAGTTTGTTTCACTTTTTGAATATTTATATTTTAAAGGTATGTCATTTAATTTTTATTTTTTATTCATATATATGTAATTGTGTATTTATAAGTATGTATAATTCGTACTATTTTTAAAAATTTCAAATACTATTTTATCAATATATATTCTTAATTCTTTTCTTCACTTAATTATTGGACAACTAAACTATGAGTCAATAAAAGGTTTAACTTATACACTAATATTGATTTTAACTTTATAATTATTTTATATATTTAGTTTGTTTTATGATTTTTTTTTTCTTTACTATCATAGTTTTGTCTTGGCTTAATTCATTTTTATTCAAAACTTAAAATTAAATAAGAAATTTTTTAAATTCTTGGCAGCCAATATATTATCTAATTGTTTATTTTTTAAGTTTTAACTTAATATATACTCATTGTCTTTTAAGTCTAACATAATTTTAAAGTATTATAATTTTAAAATTTTTCCAACAACTTTTAAGCCAGCAATCTTGTGTTTTATATCCTTCTATATTTTTTTATTTTTTAATGAGACTATCTATGAGTTTTTGGTTGCATATTATTTTTTTCTTTTTAATAAAATATGTAATCATATTCATAGACTTTTATTTTTGGAAGTTTAGAATTTTTTTTAACTTCTCACTGAATAGTCTTAGATTTACTTTTTACTAATTATTTAACCTTTTTTGCGATACTTTTATTTTTATATTGTTATTTTTAATTATATTTATAATTCAATAATTACATTAATATATAATAATTTTAAAGAATCCGTGCATAGCACGGGAATAATGCTAATAAATAATATATTCAATCTGTTTAATATTTGTTTATATTATTGAATGGATGACACACAGATATTTTGACTCATATAGGAGGCAATTTTGAATTTTTGATTGTGAAGGGAGGAAAATTTTGAAATTTTATTTAATTTAAATATATAAAATTTGAGATTATACCAACTTGATTGTCGGCCAGTTAGGTCCAGTTACCATCAATCATTTTAGTATTTTTAAACGTTGCAAATATGGTTCCTATAATTTGATCTTATCCCACCAATTATTTTTGTTTTAGGGACAAATTTTTTTTTATTTTTATTTATTATTATTATTATTATTATTATTATTATTTATTTTTTTATTTTTTTATTTTTTTATTTTTTATTTTTTGGGAGTTGGAAAAGACCTTTATACAATTATTATCCAAAATTCCAAATCATGCAAAAGCAAAGGCTTTTTCTAAGAAAAGCAAAAAAGGAACAAAAGAAAGACAATATTACCTACTGTTATAATCCATAAAAGGAGTGGTGGTGTTAATTTTCATGTGATTTTGCGCTCTCACTGAGGATAACATATCTCAATTCTCTATCAAATGAAATAAAGATTAGGGGGAAAAAAAGAGTGCTTCCAAACAACTTTTTTCCTCACAAATTTTGCACATTCTTTCTTACTTCACTTCCTTCGTATCTCTGTCCTTTCACATGAATCATATCAAGCAACTATACAAAAAAAGGAAAAAAAATAAAATGCTATGTTGGAATAATTGATTTACTTTCCTTTCCAAATAATATTGTAGGGACATGAGAAAAATATTTAAATATACAAAAGTTTAGGGTTATATGGATGCGTTTTCATCATAATTTTACACATAAGTTTTGAGTATTACATATATCCAAATGTGAAATTAATGGAATACACTGATGATTTTGTTACATGTTTTTATACAAAAGATTAATGAAGGAATGAAATTCTCCATATATCATAATGTCTAGCACAATTACATAGTTCTATGATATTAAAAGATTTTTCTTCTTTCATTTTTTTTTTCATATGATAAAATGCTCATTTTAAATTATCTAGAAATAATTCACCAAAAAGTAGAACTAGCTGATATTGCAATAAATTTGATCATAATTTTACACTTAAGCTTTAAATATTACTTATATCCAAATGTGAAATTGGAATTGAAATGATTATTTTGCACACTTTATACAAAAAACTGATGATAGAATGAAATTCCCTATATATAATATCCGGCACAATAACATAATTTTACGATATTATAGAATTTTCTTCCTTCATATGATACAATGCTCTTATTTAATTGTCTAGAAACAATTCACCAAATAGTGGAACTAGTTCAAATTGCAAACTTAAGATCATGGAACTCAAATTGCTCAAGGCAAAGGAAAGCAGAAAGAGGAACCACAAAACAGAAGTCTACAAAGAAATCTTTGGAATAGGCTGGACTGTTATTAGGACAAAAATTTAACTATTGTCATCACCATGAGTAATCTAATTATTCAAATTCTTTTAGGTGGTAACTATTGGTATGCATGAGTGGAATTAGGTGGAAACAGAATGATTCTAGGAATGGAATAAACACTGGAAAGGAATGATGTTAGTATAAGTTATTCTATGCTTGGTATGATAAAGGAATAGAATAACCATTCTTTACTTGATTCCAATATTATCATTGGTATTTAGCAATGATAGGTAGAAATAGAATGAAAGTATTTTAAATGATCAAATTATTCTTTTATACTGTAATTATTAAAATACAACATTTTATAGATAAATTATTTTAAATTATTTATATCTCATAATTCTATTCTATGCTTATTATGTAATCTTTAATTTTTTTTTTTATTTCGTAGAAGTGTATGATAAAGATAATGATTTATTTATGTTTTGAAAAGTAAAATTAATTTTTTTATGAGTAAAAATAAAAGGATGCAATACTTGGTTAATTTTTGTTTTTATTGGAGTTTGAAGATTATGGGAGAAATCCTTGTAAATAAGAAAATATATACTATCAAGAAGATATATATGAAGGTTTTTGTGATAATTTAGAATTCTATTATTAAATATTAGAGGGTAATTTTGTCAAATACAAAAATAAGTTTATTTCTAGTAGATTAGAAATATTTGAACTTATGGGGGGGGGGGGGGGGGGAGGAATGACTAAACCCCATATTTTTAGGAATGGGAATGAGGATTCCCATTATCAAATTATTCCAACTAACTCAATGCCACCTCTCAAATTAGAATATCTCTCTCTTTCAAATCTTTCTTAAGTGGTCTGCTAAATATTTAAATCTCACTGTAATTTCTTCGTCTATAATAAACAAAATTACAAGACAAGAAAAATCTATACAAATAAAATAAAATTCAAACTTATCAATTATGGATTCCATCTTTAATCTAATCTTCTGATTCTCCCCTTCCAAATATGACCTCGAATTTAATGAGCTCCACAAAAAACGCCTCCAACACCGTGAATCTTCTTGACTTTGATTTGAAGAAAATAACACCAATTCAAGGGCTCTGCACCTTAATATTGAATCAAATGCCAAAATATATGAGCTCCGTGAAAAACGCCTTGAACATCATGGGTCTTTTGAATTTAATTTGAATAAAACAACTCCAATTCAAGTGCTCCATACCTTAATTTCGAATTAAACACCAAAATATAATGAGCTCTGCGAAAAATATCTTGAACCCCGTGGATCTCCTTGAATTTGATTGAGAGAATTGCTAGACTCATTCAAAGTTCTTCTCACTTACTAGAATTTGTGTTGCTTGTTGAATGAGCTTTAATCACCCCCTTTATATAGATGCTTGATAGGATAATTCCAGATTGACTTAAACTTATTTGATGGTTATCTCTTCGATAAGATTATATCAAATATCAAGAGATAATATCAAATATCTTAAGATAATAAAAAATATATTTGATTTGATTGGTCCGTAGACATACAAACTTCATCTTTGACACTTGTTAATATTTCATTTGAGTATAAATAAATACTAGAGTATCAACTAAAATTAACTATTTATCTTTTGAAATTAAAGTTAATAAATTTCAAAATATGAATAGAAAATTTTAATTAATAACTAGCATATTGTTTTACACGTGTCACTCTGCAATTAGGTAAAATTAATACGTCTACAAATGCCTCCACTTTAAGGCTTGACGAAGGATGTTCCAATAATCCATGAAAGAGGCAAGGTTTGAAGTATTTGAGATTTTTTTTCTTTTTCTCTCCATTTTTTCAAATATGTATGCAACAAGAAATCCTCCAAGCGTTCCTTAAACTATGAAACCCTTTGACAAATATGTTGCACACTACCATCAAGAACTATATCTCTTTATGGCATCTTCATGGACTTTGTGGATTGCCAATACTTGAGGATTTTTATGATAAAGTCCTCCCATCTGCCTATGAACCTAATAAATAGATCAAGTCATAATGCAGTTCAAAATAAATATTCTTTTGAGGAGGGTGCCGCATACAGTTTATACTCATGTGAGTCGAGAGTAACATGCAGTTTAGGCTCATGCATCAAGGAGCATATTTAATTTGAATAGATATTTTATACTCGTCTCAAGTAGTCCATTTGAATTTGATTGATAATTTATACTCATGTCAAGGAGTTTACTTGTGTTTGACTTAATAGACGGTTTACAATCTTATCAAGGAGCATATAGGGAGACTTTAACTTAAAATGTTTAGATATTTTATGTTCGTATCTAGGAGTATTATTGATAGTTTCAGCTCTTGTCAAGGAACACATGGAGAAACTTTGAATATTTAGATGGTCTATGCTCGTATTTAGGAGTCTTATTGATAGTTTAAGCTCTTATCAAGGAGCACATGGGGAGACTTTAAATATTTAGATAGTTTGTTCTCGTGTCTAGGAGCATTATTGACAGTTTAAGCTCCTATGAAGGAGCATATGAGGAGACTTTGAATATTTAGATAGTTTATACTCATATCTAGGATCCTTATTGATAGTTTAAGCACATAGGATTTGAAGATTTAAACTTTAGACTTGAAGACTTAGAAACTTAAGCTTTGACTTGAAGATTTGGAGATTTGAATCGTGGATTTAGAGACTTTGAGACTTGAGTTTTAAATTTGGAGACTTAAAGACTTGCGTCTTGAACTTGAAAGCTTGACAACTTGGGTCTTGGATTTGAAGACTTGGAGACTTGATAATTTATGCTCTTATTTGGGATAATTATTGATAATTTAGGCTCTTATCAAGGAGCACTTAGAATTTGGAGATAAAAGTTAACTGCCCCGACATTTTCCTCACCATCGGCATCACTTGAGTCTTCTTGTTCGTCAAAATTCATACTCATTTCAATGTTATGTGCACGAGTTACCAAATCTTCAAAAGTTTTTGGTTTGATTCCTTGAAGTATATAGCAAAGATTCCAATGCATTCCTTGGATACACATATCAATTATTGAAGCATCTGACAATTGATCTTTGCAGTTAAGACTCAAATTTCTCCGGCAATTGATGTATTTAATGACTGACTCTTCTTTCCACTGGCGAGACTTGGTGAGTTTAATCATACCGATCGTCCTTCGAGTACTATAGAAGCGATTGAGAAACACTTGTTCCAACTACCCCCAACTATCGATGGAGCCCGCCTCCAAGTCAGTATACCAATCAAAAGCATTGTCCTTTAATGATCGAACAAATTGCTTGACTAGATGATCTCCATTTGTCCTAGTATTATTACAAGTCTCAATGAAATGAGCCACGTGTTGCTTTGGGTTGCCTTAGCATCAAATTGTTGAAAACTTTGGGGGTTTGGTATCCAATTGGCATTTTCAAGTTGTCAATCCTTTGAGTATATGGCTTGGGTTAAGTCATGAATGACTTAAAACTTCCCTCAAGCTTGTCTTTGATAGTTCCCATGATAAACTCCTTCAATGGGTCAATGGGAATTAGTCCATCAGTGGAAACTTGTAGTTCTTTAGTTGCAGTCTCTTCATGTTTGGCTGATTGTCTCATTGTGGATGTTTTGTCATCGTCCTGAGCCTCAATTTGTTTCTCCAACATGCAACTAGCGTTAAGATTGTCCACTTTGCTCATCAATTTGAAGATTTGAAAGTCTCGTTGTTGTCGTGAGTCCTTCAATGGCCCTCATCAAATTTGTAATTTGTTCCTCCAAGATTGTAGCACTTGCTACCATCACCGTCGCCATGCTTGCGGAATGGATGATGCAAATTCTTCCTTTGAGTCTCCACCATCTTTATTCATATCAATAAAATATGCCAACACCTTTTCCACACCAAGTGAAAGAGCCACATCCGAAGATGATTGAAATTTCTTGACATACTTCTTGTGATGATGCCAACACTTTTTGCTCTAGCACTTAAGGAATTTGATGTAGTAGTTTTCAATGCAACAGTCTTGTTGGCGGCCATTTGATACTTCAATTTTGATGAAGGAAAGAGATGAGAGGTAGAGATTGTCCCATTGGGTGTGTCAAAATTTGAAAGCGCAAATTTCTTTGTCTGCAATAAATAAAATTACAAGACAAGAAAAATCTATACAAATAAAATGAAATTCAAACTTATCAATTGTGGATTCAATCTCTAATCTAATATTCTGATTCTTCCCTTCCAAATATGATCTTGAATTTAATGAGCTCTGCGAAGAACGCCTTCAACGTTGTGGATTTCCTTGAATTTAATTTGAAGAAAATAACATCAATTTGAGGGCTCCGCACCTTAATCTCAAATTAAACGCCAAATATATGAGCTTCGTGAAAATTGCCTTGAACGTCGTGGATCTCTTTGAATTTAATTTAAATAAAATAATGTCAATTCGAGGGCTCCACACCTTAATCTCAAATCAAACGCCAAAGTATAATGAGCTCCGTGAAGAATACCTTGAACGCTGTGAATTTCTTTGAATTTGATTGAGAGAATTGCTAAACTCTTTCAAAGCTCATCTCACTTACTAGAATTTGTGTTATGTGTTGAATGAGTTTTGATCACCTCTTTTATATAGATACTTGATAGGAGGATTTCAGATTGACCTGAACTTATTTGATGGTTATCACTTCGTTAAGATAATATCAAATATTTTGAGATAATAACAAATATATTTGATATTATCTTGAGATAATATCAAATATATTTGATTTGATTGGTCCATAAATATACATACTTCATATTTAACACTTGTTAATATTTGATTTGAGTATAAAATAAAGACTAGAGTATCAACTAAAATTAACTATTTATTTTTTGGTATTAAATTTAATAAATTTTAAAATATGAATAAAAAATTTTAAATTAATAACTAGCATATTATTTGATACGTGTCACTCTACAATTAGGTAAAATTAATATGTCTACACTCACTTAGGTAATATTAACCGGGTCTTTATCAATTGCATCAAAGATTTATCGTTTTCTTTTTCTTTTTCTTTTTGTCAAATCTCATTTCCTAATTAATAAAGTAAAAAAATATGGTGAAAAAAATATGGTGAAGTGGAATTCTTCAAATATCCTCATTCATAAAGCAATAAAAGGGAAAAAAGGGCCTTCAATTTTCAACTTAGGATCATTGAAGATTCTTCTTTTTGGGTATAAACAAAAGATCCCTTCTTTTCTAGATTATGCCAATTAAATTGTCATCCAAAATTATGATATGGTTTTCTTCAACTATTATCATCTTTTCCCATTAAAGAATTCTGATGTTGCATTTACATTAAATTCAAGATTTGGTTTAGTAGTATAAAAGTAGTATCTACAACCAACGTACAATGGAGCTCCTCTTTAGAATCATTTTGGAAACCATAAGCATATAGCAGCCATTTTAGCAATTTGAATTTTTTATTTTAATTATTTTAATTTTTATTTCATTTTATATTTTTATATAAAATATATTAGATATTTTTTTGAAAAAAATATTTAAATGTGAATTATATATCATGTGCAATATTTATGCAATAAAATAAAAAATAAAACACCAAATGAAATATAGGATTTTAAATGCCACTAATTTTCTTCAGAACTAGAAACATGATGGAAAATTATGCTCAGAATTCTCAAAAAATCCCTGAAATAATTGAAACTATCCAAATATTCCAAGGATTCATGTCTTTTTATGTGAGTTGGATTCGACCTATAATTCGATACTTGATTTAACTCAAGTCTCAAAATGTCCAGTGAAAATAAGTAGCAACATCGTAGCCTTCCCCATAAGATTATTTGTACAAATCTACTTCAACAACCCCCCATAAATATCCAAAATCTCATTGTTACAATTTTTTTATTTTTTTTTATTTTTTATGACCTCTCTATCAGCACTGACTTAAATATTGGAGAATTTTTACAAAGCTCCCTCATAATGATCCTAACCTTGTTCTGCTTCAAGTTGACTTTCCCTATCGATTTCAGTTGAGTTATCTCAAACTACAAAACCTATTGAAATTCTGAAATAAAACGATCTGAACCAACCTCATTTTTCTCAGTATAAAATAAATATTGAGACTCACCTATTTGTAAAGTACATTATTTAAATTCACTATATTTTTCTCCCTAACTTTCAATATTTATTTGATTTTACAAATTTGATTTGGGTATCAAAGAATTTACGTTTAGTGGTCATTCCCAAAGATCTTATTCAACTTGCTACGATTATGTATTCTAAGCCCTTGATTCCTTCAATATACTTTACTGACTCGAATTGCTCACCACTAGAGAAAGATTACTCCCGATTCCAAATCATGTACGTAAAATAGGACATATTAATTCTTTATAATAGCACATAATGCAATAACATGGGCATGCAGAAAGCAAAGTTATAGGACAAATGAAGAGTTAGAGGACTCATGAAAATAATTATAATGAATAACAAAAGTTATTATTAATGCATTAGGAAAAGGGAAATGCAGTTTTTCTTTAATATTTATATTTATTTATTTATTATTAGCTGTATATAGAGGCAGATTACACTCCGACATGCATAAAGAAAGCATCACAAGTAGGCCAAAGAATATGAAAGGCAGCAGCCTCAGCCTTCCCAAGATCCTATGCCAGCACGGGTCAGTTTATTTCTTTATCTCCATTTTTCTTTTTTCTAAAAATATATTTTTGGGTTTTTCTCCCTGCAGTTCTCCTGGTAATATGTGTGGTTTATTACTCTTTGTTTCTTAATTATTTGTCTGATATCTGTTGTGCATTGTTGTCTTGCCCCCCTCCCTCTGTTTTCTTTTTTGGTTTTTATGTGGAAATGAGTGGTTTTGATGGGTTTTTTCTGCAATGCAAGAACAAATGTCATTTGATTTTATTTCTTTATTCCTCCTACGTGGGTTCACAATCAAGATTGGATTTTTCTTTTTCTGTAATAGTCCCTTTTGAGAGCTAAATATCATGATTCACATAAATATGTCAATTAGGCTGTTCAAGGTTTTATTGTTTTGATAATTAATTCTTTTTTATTGTGCTTCTTGATACTCATTAATGTTTGCATGTTTTGCTTACAACATTCAATTTTCAGAAACAGTTTTATGAATGGGTTACTTCTTGTTTACTTTTTCACAACATTTTTTTTATTTTATTTTATAAATTTTTTTGTGCTTTTGTGAAATTTTACTTAAGTGTCTTGGATTGATATTCCCTTTAATTTATGGAACTGATGAGAAGGGGTTGAATTTGCTTATGTGTATCTCTATATATAAAAAAAAAAAGAATTTGCTTATGTGTAATATGTTTGGTATTATACGTAATTATGATTTTCCCCTTTTTGGGCAGATGGTAAAAAATCCAATGGTAATTTGTAATTTTCCTTTGAATATGAAACGTGTTAAGTTGATGTGAATATGACTTTGGTAGCAACTAGCAAGTTGGTCCCATGAGAATGTGTGGCTCAATGCTTGGGTATTATGGCTGTCTTTGTTGTTTTAAGATTATAAGAATCTGAGATCATATCTGGCTTCTTATTCATCATTTTTCTTTTTCCACATCATTTCTGGGATTTCTGTTTCCTCCCTCTCCTACCAAATTGGCTGCTTTTAGCCTAATATTGTTTGTTTATCTGTCGGAAAGTTGATTATATGTAGATGTTCTTGTTCAAGTGGAAATGCTTGCAGGTAAAGAAAATTATCCCATTGGAAACTAGCATATGTTAGATCATTTTCATTGAAGTGGCTCCCTCCATGTGTGTGTTTGCAAAGGTATCTGTTTGCATAGGTCCATCCTATGATAATATCTCTTTAGTCTTTGGTCCATTGTTAGGCACCACATCAAATCATGTCAACTTAATTTTATCCAGTGACTATGCTCTATGTGTAAGCAGAGCCTCCAAGCCGTACATACAACTTTAGTATACATCTATGAGACAGAAAGCGGACTTTTTGTGTTTTACTTGTCGGATTTATCAGTTCATGAATTTTTTGTAAAGCATAGCCATTGTGACTATCTAAACTCACAAACAAACATTTCATAATGAACTAAGTTATGTGATTCGTTTCGACAGGTGGGAGTCGCAAGAGTTCTGTTAGCATGAAGGTATATGATTGTGAATAAATCTGTTGTTTTTTTGGGTGCTGATGGGCTGCTTTCACTCTAAAACCCCAAGACATACCCCTGGTTATGAGGAGCCTGTTGTTCTAGCTGCTGAGACACCTTGTGAGTATACACCATTAACTCTTCTTCTCTTTCTAACTTCCAAGCACTTGTTTTAGAATTTCTTCCCTACTTGTTATAGCGTCCATGCTAAATGGACGATGTATTTACTCACAAGTATTGGCATCTCATTCTAGAGGCATACAAATAATAGAATACCAACCACTAAGGCTTCGTATGCAGTACTTTATATCAGATATAGGGAAGCATAGTTGGAATTGGTCCTAGATGTAGGTTAGTACAGATCCTGTCGCATTTATACGGGACAACCTCATAGGAGCTGCTTCTTGAGCCTATTCTTGTATTTGGTCTTAGAGAAGAATTAAAGAAAATTCCGCATATCTCCTGCCTCATATTATGAATTGTTGAACCTTTTCAAGCAGAATCCCTTAAAGAGGAGAAGGAAATATGCCCCATGACTTGTTGCGTGCCTGACTCCCTGTTTCATGTCAGGTTGAAGTAACCCTCCACCTATGCCCCCACCCCCAGCCCACTCGCAATCTAATTTTTGACTCATTCCATTCTTCTTCTGCTAAAATGCTATGGACGTCACACACAATTTAGAAAATGATTCAAAGTGTCTGTTGTGACTTAGACCTTGAGAAAAGCCGCAGTTAGCTGATATTTCAGCCAAAACAATCCTGGTGATAAGATTGGCAATCAAGCCAATTTTGAGGCAGTTTGATGAGATTAGAAGCCTTATTTTTGCTTCTCAAATTTAAATACTCTTCGGTTAATCTGTTTAAGCTAGATATACGACATAAATCTCACTTTTTGCTACTTGAATTTGCTCTACGGTCTTCCAAATATTTGTTATTGTTAAGGATTTGATTGCAACTAGTTGGTTGACGGGGTCTATATATCATGCAGTCACAGTGAGAGGAGTTGAAGCTTTATACGAACTATACAAGAAAATAAGCAGCTCTATAATCAACGACGGGCTCATTCACAAGGTATCGTTGCCATTTCTCATATTGTAGCTCTTTCTTCGCCTTTCAAACTTATGTCTTAATAGCCCGATATTTCATAAACTTTGTTAATCGAATAGTAACATATTTGCTAACTAATCATCAGGAAGAATTCCAGCTAGCGCTCTTTAGGAACAGAAACAAGATAAATCTATTTGCAGACAGGGTAAGTTAACATAACTTCATTACCTCTACATCTTTTGTACTATATATGCATCCTCATGCTGACAACATAGGCACTTGTGTACAGATATTTGATTTGTTTGATTACAAACACAATGGAGTCATTGAATTTGGAGAGTTTGTCCGATCATTAGCTGTATTTCACCCCGACGCACCAGTTTCAGAAAAAATTACTTGTAAGGATAAGATTTTGAATATATTGTGATCTCTGTGGATGAAATTTGTTTTTCTTATCTCTAAGTAAACACTTTCTTGCAGTTTCATTTAGATTGTACGATCTAAGGCAGACGGGGTATATCGAGAGGGAAGAGGTAGGATTTTCATTGTTCCTCTGGCAACTTGTCAGTTTTTTGTATCTCTAATTAACATATCTTTCTGAAGACTAAGTAGTCAATTGGTTGATTGATATCGCTTTACATTTATTTATGTGAGGTTCAAGGTTCAAACTTTAACGAACTCTTAGTACGCGTGTGCATGTGTAAATAAAAAGAAAAAAAAAATCTTTCTAAAGCCGATGTTTTAGGATTTGTGTTAAAGTAGCTATTTTGGAGTGTCTTAAAGTGGTGCTTGAACTTTTATTTTTAATTCTATAAAGTTAAGCAAAACAACGCTAAAAGTTAAAAAGCAATCTTTACCTTACCTTTTGCATCCTCTTGGGATTTTTCACTATTATTTTCAAATATTCTCAACTTTAACTACAACTTTTTACTTCTCAAAAAGCAAAAGCTCTAGCAAATGCCCCTAAAATAAAAGTGTTATTCTGCCTACCTCACACTTTCTTTTGCATAATTTGACAGTTGAAAGAGATGGTGTTGGCACTATTACACGAATCCGATCTCACACTTTTAGACGATGTTGTTGAAATAATCGTGGGCAAGGTGAAGATATAGCTCTAGCTCAGCTTCTGCCCTTCTCACAATCTTTCTTTAGATCCAAGATTCTCATTTTTCATTTCCACCGGTTTTCTTCTCTTTGCAGACATTCTGTGAGGCAGATACAAAAGGTGATGGAAGGATCGACTTAGACGAGTGGAAGGATTATGTATCCAGAAATCCATCTCTTATGAAGAATATGACTCTTCCATATCTAAAGTAAGTGCATGACATGTTACAATCTCGAAAAAGCAATCAGAAAGAATCAAAATTTGTTCGCCTTATTCACATGCAACTGGTAGACTAATCCGAGGATGTCTAAAACATCGTTCTTTGTCTTTTTAGGGACATAACACTAACATTTCCTAGTTTTGTGGTACGTTCCGAAGTTGAAGACACAGAAATTTAACGTGCAGTTCGACCAAAGTATCTTTCCTTATGTCGTTTTGAAGGTTAAATGGAAATACGATGGTTTTAATGTGCTGGAAACGTCATCTCTGTGCTGAATTCTGTTTCTCAGAAAGTACAAAAATTGCTGGTTTTCTCAGTGTTGCTGATCAAATACATGGAGTTTAGGTTAACTCGTTATATTTTAGATGACTTTTGAGATGTTTCCAAAGTAGGGCAGATCTCCTTATAGTAGAAGTTTTGCAGTTGAAATACCTCGTGTCATCGTGTGGAGAAAACCCATTGTCCAGCCTTTAAAGTATAGCATAATTGGACATGGATTATGTTCGAATGGGCTTGTAATAGTGCTATGTATTGTGGGTTAGGGTTGGCGACGGCCCAAGATCGAGCCTAATTAGAATTTTGAATGTTTTAACCTAATTTTCTTAACGACATAATTCATATGTAGGACCGTTGTATAAAGTAAAATTAATTGTATGTTATTTCTGATCTGTATAAGTATAAATTGAAGTACAATACTGTCCAAATTATATGGATGTAACAACATTATGTAAATATATCTAAGAAATTCAAACCCATATTTGAATTACAAGAATAATTATTATTGAATACGATTATGTCACAAGTTTATATCTATCCCTGATTGAATACAATTTCCTTTCAACTTTATTGATAGTTTTGCTATGGGTTTTATTCGTATACAATTGAAAATTAATCTTTTATTTTTTAAAAAAAATTCTTATCTTTTTATTTTTATTTTTAATTTTTTATTACATAATATCACACAATGGGTGGAATTTACACGTATAATGGTCACTTTCTTGCAACAAAAAATGGTAGCCATGAGGAGTGGGTTATTTAATTTTACCACTAACTTAATATGTATGGGACAAAAGGCACATAGTAACCTTAATTGACACCAACAAAAGACGTGGCAACATCTTCACATTGAAAACGATGTAATGCTAATCTCTTATATTATGTGTTCCAAAAATCAATGTGTGACAACAAAAGCACATTCAAATATTTTATTTTTCTACTCTCTTTTTTTTTCGGATAATGAATTATTGTACTCTACATGTGAATTCATGGATAAGGTGTCGCGTATTTTTAGAATTAAAGCTAATTGAAAAGAAAGGATTTTATAATATCCATTTAAATAGTAATAAAATTAATTTTTTAACTATTTGTTGGAATACGTTAACATAAATAAAAAATTTCAAGTTTGTGTTGTCTGATGATACTAAACAGTGTCTTCGAATATGGATTTTTTTTGTTGGTACTAGCAGTCGGTTGCACACAGTTTTTGGGCACGTAAAATATTTTTGAGTAAAAATATTCTCACATTCATTATATTAAAAATTGACATGCATCACAAAAATATATTTATAATTTGCATATTTATGAAGATAGCATTTACTTAAAGTAAAAATATTATAATTCATTATCCAATTAAAGAAAAAATTCAAAACTAATTAAAATGGGTAAATAGTGAAAGTTTTTGAATAAATGATGATTATTTGCACATATAAATTATAAGCAAAAGAGCAAATTTGGTATATTAAAATTTGGTATCATAACTTTATTTTAGATACAAAAATGCCTTTCTTTTTATAATAGTACAAATACATGATGAGAATTTTAGCTTTATTTAAAAAAGGCTCGACGTGAAAATTTGTTCTTATAAAAGAACATTTTAATGAGCAGAAATGTGAGACTAAAGTGATAAATAATTTATAAATTAATTTTATTTTTATTTAAAAAAGGCTCTACGTGAAAATTTGTTCTTATAAAAGAACGTTTTAATGAGCAGAAATGTGAGACTCAAGCGATAAGTAATTTATAAATTATTTTAAAATTTTAGATTCTCTTAATATGGAACAATTTATGAATTATTTAAAAAAAAATTATTCCTTTAATATAAAATAATAAAATAGAAAAAAGACTGAATTGTAAATTATTTTAAGATAACTCCTTCGAAACAAAAAATAATATAATATTATTTATTGAAAAATGAATAAATTTATGAAGTTACATATTGACGTGATTTGTTGTACAACAAATAATTAATAAAACCTCTAATCCCAATCATCATATTAGAATTTTGCCAACCTCATGCGCATTTTAGGACGGTGTTGCCACGCGCCTCACTTCTCCCGCAAGGAAAAACCACTTTCCAGTTTCCACTATTTATTCACTTCATTAATCCATTTCTCAATTTCTCCAAATTCTGGAATAGATTCCCTGGCAAATCTGATTATAACTTCCACTTATCTCTTAACCACTTGATTAATTCGGTGCTTAAAAGGAATCCGAATCCGAATCTTGAATCCTAGTCCAGTTCTCCTCATTGCCCGATCATCAAACCCAGGTCAGATTGAAAATTCTGATTCTTTGTTGTTATACTAAGTCAAATATCTTGAATTATAGCTCAGTTGTGATTACTGATTGATTAGTAATATGGATCACGCTGATTGTTGATAGTTTTTACACTGTTCTTTTGCTGGGTTCTTCTTGTTTTTGGTGTTACATTTTTATCTTGGCTGGTTATGTATAAAGATTTGATCTTTACACTTGGTAAATTACTCTAGCTGCAAATTAGCAGCAGAGTCTGATTTGAAGAAATAAAAAGTGAAACTTTGTTTTTGCCCCTTTTGCAGTCACAAAAAGTAGGGAGAGGGGAAAAGGTAAAGGGAAAAAAAGCTCAAGAAAGCAGCTTTGATTCAGTTAATCTTTTCTAAAGATTGATAGAGTTGAAGGTAATCTTTTTTAATTTTTTTTTTAATCATGAATTTAATGGTTTCCCACCTTAAACATGTAATCTGATTTTTAATGACAATTTTATGCTTCTTTGCGAGGATATAGTTAAGCACACAATTCTTTTGTTTCATATTAATTTGAATATTGATGAGTTGGTTATTACGCAGGCTCAGCTTATATTTTTCATTTCTTTCTTAACTTTTTCTTTGTGAAGGAATAGTATCAAGAGTTAGAATGTCTAATTATGTTTTGTTTACAAATAATAGTTAATTTTGTGTTTTAATATTTTCCTATTTTTTAGCAGATTATTCATTATGTGCGCATTGGTGAATAAACTATCCAATCTTGGAACATTTTTGTAATGCAATCACCTAATAACAGCAAGAAGCAGAATTTGAAACGGTCAAGATCAAATCCGAACGAGATGCCTGTAACTGATACTACTGCTGCAAATGTTCTGGATAATTGCACTATGTTTCCTGTCGAAGAAATAGTGCAATACCCATTACCGGGCTATGGGGCGCCAACTTCTATTAGTTTTAGCCTGGACGATAGTTTGATAGCTTACTTGTTTAGTCCTGATCAGACTTTGTATAGACAAGTGTTTGTATTCGATCTTAAGAGTGGGAAGCATGAATTATTTTTCAGCCCACCAGATGGCGGGCTTGACGAGAATAATTTGTCTGCTGAAGAGAAGTTGAGGAGGGAGAGGTCGAGGGAGCGTGGATTGGGAGTAACACGCTACGAATGGGTGAAGACGAGTTCAAAGAGAAAGAGAGTTATGGTGCTTCTACCAGCTGGGGTGCGTTCCCTGAAATCTCATTCTGTTTTTTGTCTAAGAGTTTCATTATTTATGGAAAAAGGTGATTTTCAGTTTAATGAAATTATGACACCTTGCTTTTGGTTGTCTAACAGAGTGTTGAATATTTGAATATTGCTGTTTTGACTGCAAAAAATTGTTAGATTGTGTGCTGCATGAACTTGTAAGAAGGTATATTTCTGGAGTAGTGAACCATAATATTATTTGACGACAAACATTATAAGCTTGAAAGGAAAATTTTCACCTCAATTCTTTCATAGAACTTAAATTGATTCTTGTAGTGATGATGCGCAGATGTCCATTTCTAGAAGCCATGAAAACTACTGTTACCTGCTTAAATTCGCTGTTTTGCATTTGCTTAATCATCCATCTCTGCTAGTAAATCAACAATGTACAATTAAAATACCTCGGACCTTTTATGCACTAAAATGAGAACCCTTTGTTAAGAATTATTCAGATAATACTTCGAATTCTATGAACTTTTATAGTCTTCTTATGTATTGAGACAAACCTTTACTTTTTCTTGCTTTTTGGTGCTTTTTGTGTTCCTATCAAATCTGTTCTATTTCACAACACCTGACGAATAATGCAGTAGCATTAACTAGTTTCTGTGTGCAAATAATGCTTGATATTCTGAACTAATATGAGCCCTGAAAATTAAGCTGCCTATAATCGGTGTTTCATGGACTAATCTATTGGCTGGTGCATGTGGGCAGATCTATATTCAGGACACTGCCAGTCAACCAGAGCTTAAACTTCCAAGTGCTTCCTGCTCACCGATTATAGACCCACATGTCTCCCCAGACGGCACGATGCTTGCTTATGTGAGGGATAATGAGCTGCATGTGTTCAACTTTCTGTACAACATGTCGAAGCAGTTAACCATGGGTGCCAATGAGAATTCTTTAGTATGAATTGAGTTCCATTTTTTGTTCGATTTTTAGTTCTATCTGCTGTATTGTATTCTAGATACGTCCCTATAAACTACATATTTGCATTATGTCATATGTGTTTTGTTAGTTGATCTTTGCATACCTTCCCCTCGTTTTTTCCTGCTTCTCTGTTTTTGTTGTTATAGTAGCTCCTTATAGATCCAACAAGCAATGCTGATGGGTATCTTTTAATTTGGTATATCTGCCACTCTGTTTCTCCAGTTTGCTGTGGTCTTTCACTACAACAGTAAAGTTAATGATATGGGCTATTTCTAAATTATCAACCCAAGGGAAGTTTGAGTAGTCTTAACTTTCCCTATTCAACTAAGCGATGCAATATATACATATATATATATATATTAAATTTTTTCCCCTTTGTTTCCTATTCCTTTGTGTGGTTTTGTTTTCTGCAAAACTACAAATTATATCCTGAATTTGAATTAAATGATTACTGTTGAAGGAAGTAGATGCTGATAGAATAGCACTTTTTTAGGAAATAACATGCTTTCTCCATCATCCCCCAAAAAATGAATAAACATATACGGTCAGTTGTTCCCCTTGGCTGTAGCAGCTATATAAATGCAAACCACCCCATTGACCATCTGAACCATTAGTGGCTGATTCTATGCTAGATTAGATTTGATTATGCTTCCTGAACAGGATTGCATTAATGCTTATATTTCATCTAATTTTATTGATTAAGTTTTGACGCACTGAAACTGAAATTTATTTTCAGTTGTTTAGAGCATACAAGTGACTAATTTCTCTGTTGCTTTTTCAGACACACGGCCTTGCTGAGTATGTAGCCCAGGTGAGGTTTTTGCTTGAGTATATGGTTAACATTTGCTTGTGTGACCTTGACAGAGAGAAACTAACTCTCTTCCCCAACAAAATGAGCAAAAACTCAATATGCATTTGCTAACCGAACAATGCTAATGTTTTCCGGCTTTAGGAGGAAATGGACCGGAAGAATGGCTACTGGTGGTCACTAGACAGCAGATTTATTGCATTCACTGAGGTTGATTCATCTGAGATACCTTTCTTTAGGATCATGCACCAAGGAAAAGATTCTGTGGGATTTGATGCACAGGAAGACCATGCTTATCCTTTCGCTGGCAGTTCAAATGTAAAAGTTCGTTTGGGGGTTATTCCTGCCACTGGAGGACCAGTTACTTGGATGGACCTTCTCTGCGGAGGCGGAGATCAAGCAGAAAATGAGGAATATTTAGCGAGAGTCAATTGGATGCGTGGAAATATTCTTACTGCTCAGCTTCTTAATAGAACACATACCAAACTAAAGATACTCAGATTTGATATCAAAACTGGTCAGAGGAAAGTCATATTGGAAGAAGAAAATGAAACATGGATCAATATGCATGATTGCTTCACTCCCTTAGACAAACTACCTAATAAATCATCCGGCGGATTTATCTGGGCTAGTGAAAAGACGGGATTCAGACATTTGTACCTGCATGATTCAGATGGCACGTGTTTGGGGCCGATCACTCAAGGTGATTGGATGGTTGAGCAAGTTACCGGTGTAAATGAGGCTTCTGGCATGGTTTACTTTACTGGAACTCTAGACGGTCCGTTGGAATCTCATCTTTATTGCACCAACTTATTCCCAGAGACGGGCGGCTCCTTACAGGTTCCTCCAAGATTGACACTTGGGAAGGGAAAACACGTGGTTGTTCTTGATCATCAGTTGCAGAGGTTTGTAGATATCCATGATTCATTGGGTTCACCTCCCAAAGTTACTGTAAACTCTTTGCTTGACGGAAGCTTGATTACGTCTTTTTATGAGCAGCCCGTCTACGTTCCCAGATTTAATAAACTCCAGCTTGAATTTCCAGAGATAATTGAGGTAGAGTCGAAGGACGGAACCACTTTGTACGGGGCACTATACAAACCTGATGCAGCAAGATTCGGACCCCCGCCATACAAAACGATGATTCAAGTTTATGGTGGTCCCGGTGTACAACTAGTGTTTGATTCTTGGATAAACACGGTCGACATGAGAGCCCAGTATCTCAGAAGTAAAGGAATTTTAGTTTGGAAGGTTAGATTATTTCATTTCAGTCTAAAAGTCCCATCGAATATTCAGTTTTGATATTTTTCCTTTAATTCTTTTCATGTGCAACCAGTTGAGTAGAATATTTGTCTTTGCCCCCTTTTATCTACTTTTGGAGTATATGCTATTCGCAGGCCATCACCGCACTATTAAAATACGCACCCTTATCGTATAATGTTTAATATCACCACTTTCCTATATTATTTACTAAAACAGTTATTTCATTTTTTGCCTATTTTAGCAGAACCACCCATTAGACCCATCAATTTTTTATTTATACACCCGCACACTAGCAGTCCACTAGGTTTGAACCCCCGACCTCACACTTTAGGTGTGAGAATTTATGCCATTGGGCCAAAGATCAATTGACCTCGTCAGAATTAACCATTGGTTCTTTAGATGTATTCTGAAAATCCCTGTGTCTTCAGATGTAGTAGGAGTATTATTTAGTAATATGCCAATTTGACCAGAACTCATATGCTCTGCATCTTTGACAACCTCTATTTTCGTTTTTCTATATTACTCGTCATTATTCTCACTTTATGAGAAAAACAATGAACTTGTTCCTTATCCCAGCTGCTATACTTTCCACAGATGGATAATAAAGGAACTGCTCGACGTGGGCTCAAGTTTGAAGGTGCCCTCAAGCACAAGTGCGGCCAAATTGATACCGAAGATCAACTAACTGGTGCCGAATGGCTCATCAAGCATGGGCTAGCCAAACCCGGGCATATTGGACTCTATGGATGGAGTTATGGCGGATATCTCTCGGCTATGACACTAGCAAGATTTCCCGAAGTTTTCAAATGTGCAGTCTCCGGTGCTCCAGTCACATCATGGGATGGATACGATACTTTTTATACTGAAAAATACATGGGTTTACCTTCTGAAAACGAATCATGCTATTTGCAGAGCTCTGTAATGCATCACGTTGACAACATGAAAGGGAAGCTATTGCTCGTGCATGGGATGATCGACGAGAATGTGCATTTCAGGCACACGGCCAGGCTTGTGAATGCCCTCGTGGCAGCCGGGAAGCCTTATGACTTGTTGATTTTCCCAGACGAACGTCATATGCCTCGTCGACCTAGGGACCGGATGTACATGGAGGAGAGGATATGGGATTTTGTCCAGAGAAGTTTGTAGGTAACCTCTTCTGTAGATGCTGTCAGTTTGTTAAATTAACATGGGAGATGAAGCTGTTGGATGATGTTTACATGAGAGATGAAATTTTGAGTGCTCCTATCTTCTCACTTTTCCTTTCAATTTGACTTAAACACACCTTGTGTCCCAAAAGTTTCATGTAATTGATCTACGTTTCCTCGTGTAATAAAGGCTTGTTCTTTTTTTTTTTTCACGTAGTTGAAGAGAAGCAGATGCTCCAGCCCTATGTACGAAATTACGAGTTCTTAATTGGTCCAATGGTATTGTCAAAATGAGTCGGGATTCAAATTCTAATGAATACTTATTATGTGTGTATATATATATATATATGTATGGAGCGAGGTAAATTACCTTAGACGATTCGATCTGGACTCTAAAATTGAAAGTGACTTGTCATGACAAGACAAAAACAAGATGGGTTTATTGTTTGGACTTTGTGATGCTTAGAGGGAAAATTTAATGAGATGGGTGAAATCAAACTAATAATTGTGCTAATAAAATAAGCATAGTTGGACAAGTTGGGTTGTTGAATATTTATACTTGGCAAAACTTGTATGGAATTATGGCACTATCAAATGAACTGTTTGTGATCAGAATTGAATTGTGACATCTTGAATTCTATTCAAATTGATCATATTGAATCCACATAAAATGACGTTTTGTTTGTTGGCTACTTTTTATCAACAGGAGCATTTGTGTTGCATTATTTTGCCACACCATATATATATATATATACATATATGTGTGTATCATTTTGGATATATGAGGTTAAGTTCATCTTAAACTTAGATGTATTTAAATTCAAGTTAACGCCGAATAATTAATTGATCTAATAACATTGTGTTTATGGGGTTAGATTTTCGAATTCTAAGATTGAACTCTCAGATAACACTGAATGTGTGTGCGCAAGCGTATATAAATTTGAATGTGAGGTTCAGTTAATTTAAACTTAGATACATTTAAGTTCAAATTGACGCTGAATGGTTAATTGATACAATTAGGGATGCAAATGAGCTTAATCGAGTCAAGTCGAGTCGAGTTTGGATCATTTTTTTCAGGTTCAAGCTTGAGCTCAATGAGCTTAGAAATTAAGGCTCAATTTAGGCTTAGCTCGATTTGTTAAACTAGACATTGTGATAAAGTTATGGACTCAAGTTCAGGCTCGAGTTCAAGCTTGAAATATGAAATTATTTTATAATATATAAAAAAACTAATGTATTATTATAATTTATATATATAATTTTTTTTTTTTTAAAAAAATACAGACTTGCGAATCTACGAACAAGAATTATTTAGTTCTGGTTCGGCTCGAGCTCGAGCTTGAATTCTTTAAACTCAAACTCGAACACTTTTCAAGCCAGCTCGTCAGGTTTGCAAGCTAGCTCTGTTCGTTTGCATACTTAGATATACAATAATATCATCTTCATGAGGTTAGATGTTCGAATTCTAAAAAAATACTGAATATGTGTGCACGTATACTTATATAAATAAATAAAAAAAAAAGTTTAAGTCTACATAATATTCAACTTAACAAAAACTTGATTGGTTGAATTGGAACTCTATGCAAGTTATAAGCAAGTGCAACTTTATACACTCTAAAAGTTACTTTTTACAAGAATATGGAGTACATAAAAATAAATAAATAGAATTAATAGAGTGCCAAAATCAATAATCGAGCTGAAATTAAATTAAGTTGGTAATATTAAATGACATAATGGCTCATTCCATAAATTATGTCATTATCAAGCTTAGTCAATTGATTCACATGGTCACTTATTCATTGCACATACGATGTGGGTCACACCATTAGTTGGTCTAATTAAGAATTTATTCTAAGGATTTAATGCCCCACCGACAATACAGCTTCAAACCTATTCTTCCTGATTTTAAATATTTTGTTTCTATTTGTTTATATATTTAACTTAATTCATACATATGGTATATGATCAATTTTGTTATTTAAATATGTATTTTATTGTATATTCTATTTTATCAATGTACATAATATTTTACATTATAATATATTCTTTTAAAAAAATATTTAATATATATTATAAAATTCAACATATAAAATACTTAACCAGTCCTTCAAAGTATTATTTCATTCAACTTTATTACATCATAATATTACATACAACTTAATTCAAAATTACAATTTTCATAATCCTTAGTCTATTTAAATCATCGGGAGTGCAAAATACTTCCGATCCATTGTAGAATGACTCGAGACATTTAAAAGTTAACGAGTTACTATATTAATACAACAGAAAATAAAAAAAATAAAAAAGAAAGACCAAAAAAATTACTATAAACCATATCAAGAGAGCCCAAGCCATTTTACCCATATAAGATCAAGTGTACGTTTGATTATTCAAGTAGAAAGCCCCGCCAAGAAAGCCACCCCGGTGGACGGCAACCACGACGACCCATAAATAAACTGCGCCACCGTGAACTTACTCGCCTCCGCCGTGGACGTAATCACCCGATACCCTGGCCACTTCACGCGCTGCCCCAGCGCGCTGCCGGGCCCATAATTCATATACTCCCCATAATACAACGTATCCAGCGCAAATCCCGACGCGTTCCACTCCAGCCACCCCCTGGGATGAATATGATCGCCCAAGTATGAAAGCATATACACCGTCCGCGAGTAGAGCTTCCACGGCCGGCCTAAGTACGTCGGGTAGGAGCCTTTGGCGGCCTCGAGATCCGGCTCGGCCACGATCCGGCAGTTGTGGATTGAAATGCCGGTGTTCTGGTTCGGGTCCTTGCGGTTCTGGGCGGTGATGGTGTTCTTCTGGAGCTGCATCGGCTTGCGGGCGTGGAGGCTGCAGTTCTGGAAGACGACGGCTGCGTTGCCGAAGATGAAGTCGACGGTGCCGTATACGTCGCACTCGCGGTAGAACTGGCGTTGGGAATGCGTGTAGAGTGTGTCTTGGTAGCCTATGATGTTGCATCTATAGACGACGGCGTGGTCGGCGCCGACGCGGAGGGCGACGGCTTGGTGCTTGCTTGGTCCGGCGTAGTTTTCGAATGTTATGTCCCTAGCGATGAATCCAGCACCAGTTGCAGCTGTATGCAAATAATCGTAAGTATATGTACGTATATGTAATAACATGGGAAGATTATGTTTTATAAGAGTGAGGACGATAACTCTAAATTCATTGAAGAAAAAGACATACTTTTTTATTTATACAAACATCATAAATTCGTTAGTTATACTCCAACTACCAACTTCATATTTTATATATAAAATTAATATAATTAAATCAAATTACTCGATGATTAAAAACATATAAATTAAGTTAACTAGTTGAACTTATACATAAAGTATCTTTTAGAAGAAGAAGAAGAAGAAAAAAAACGCATCTTTAGTGAAAAAAATTAAGAAAGATTTGCATCATAACATGATAAAGCTAGAATTATCATTGGCATCCTATGCTAAAAGTAGTATCAAATATGAATGGTTTGGCTATATGCCATTTGGAGATTGAGATTGATCATGGTAAAGCAATAATGACATATTTGTATCTTGAGAGAGAAAAAAAGAAGTTTTATTTGAAGTGAGAAAATACTTTTCTCATTCATTTTTTCACCAAAATATAAAAATCAAATATATCGCTTAAAAGAAATTACATGATCAGAAAAAAGTACAACAGATAAAAATAAAAATGATTGGTTGAATGTTTAATATAGTAGGTAGCTAGCTTGACCAATGATGTTGCCTCTTGATCATTCGTATATAGCACAATTTATTGAACCTATTGAAATTTGTTACTATCATTATATTAGCAAATTAAATAAACTTATTCCTACCTTTAGTGTGCAAAATCATAGACCAAGGGGAAGTTGATATGGACTTGTGATGTAGATATTTATAAAAAAAAAAAAAAGATCAATTATAATACTAATATAATTATACTTATTATGTAATTAATCACACACCAAAATTAAATACTTCAACAACCAAAATGAAAATGGGTTTTCAAGGGCAAATTTGTCAAATTAATGAGTTGTCAAGAATAAATATGAGCACAAAGGAAAGTGAAAGTGTGTGCGGTGTGCCCCAGACAGCATTAATAGGTCTGGCATAACAGCCACCAGCATGTTCAACTGCATGCACTGCCAAACTGCCCATCATTTTCGGCCACGAATGAGAATAATCAGAGTTATGGGGTGGAAAAGGTCAATAGTGAAAAAGTAAGAGAAAAGGCAAAAAGGGGGAAGAAAGGGAATTTTACCAAAGGACGCGGTATGGAATGTTGTCAATTTTTCTTGTACGCTTTTTCCACCCGTAATGACCGTCTTGCCCTTGCCATCTCCGATAAACATTACATTAGTCTTCTTTCTTCCCACCTTCAAGTTATTCTCCTCATACCTACAACAATATTGGACCATTACAAATATTTCCTTTTTCTCTTTAAATATCAAATTCATTCTTCTAATTTCTCGCAAAATTGGACTCTCTTCTAATTGGACCATTCGCAAAATATTCCTATTTTGAATCCGTCGATTGTCTGCTCAATACTTAATCTTTTTAATACATATCATAATTTATTTATAAATAGTTGGATACATAATTTCAACTGATTAATAATATGATAACATATTCAAATAAGATGCTCTATTTTTTCTTGCAAATTTAATACATACAGTTTTAAGTTGTAAGAAGTTATATCAAAATTCAAGTATTAAAATCAAAATTTATTAGAATAAAATTGTATGTATCTTCAAGACTATACAAATTATGGCATAAAAGTCTTTTAAGTCATGTGAACCAATAGTATATAATAATTTCAACTTTTAAATATTATAATCTTAAGATTATATAAATAATTGTGACTAATATGATTATAGTTGACATCATGATGCAAGAGGAGTCAACATCCCAATCAAAAAGAGCGTAAGAAAATAATAATAGCGAACTTTGACAAGTAATTAAGAAAACATAATAAGGGGGACATTCAAGTCATCTGTCATCTAAATAATTATGGAAAAGCAATTTAAATAAGGCCAAACCAACCAAAAAGAGCAGTAGTACTTTTCCCAACTTTATCAAACTAAACGTGAATTTACCTTCCTGCCCTCACGTAGATGATGAATCGCCGACTACTGTGCTCCGGGACCTTCTTGATCGCCTCCTCGATGGTTTTAGACGTCCCGTTGCCGTCTTTCGACACGATTATATCGGCATTAATCGCCGACACCGGCATATCCAGCAGCATTCGTTCTCTCCGGGATAGCCATATAGGGAAATTCTCATGCTTTTTTTCATTGGTCAGTAATCGCCGGCGGCGATTCTGTATCGGGATACCGGAGAAATCCTCGTCCTCACCGGAGGCGGCGTATATGGCGAGACAATTGCTAACGAGCTCGGACAAGTCCTTTAGCCTGTCAGACATTTGATTCTTAACGTAGCCGTTCAGTTCATCGAAGCCTTCGGTGCAGGTGTCCTGGTTCGTTAACGCGGCGCTGAGCCAGGTTAGCACGTCCTGAGTCGATCCGGCGGGTGAGCCTCCGGGCACGACGGAGGTGAGCGAGCGAGAGAGGAGATCCACCGAGTCGTCGAGGAGCTCTAGGCAGTCCACGTATGCCGACCTGAGGTAGTGCCAGAGTCAAAAACAAATTAAATTCTGTGAAGTCTTGGAGGTACATTTCGTACACCAAATTTCTCTTAAAAATTCCAGGTAATAATAGTTCAAATCTAGTACTAATCTACCTGACATGAGGATCCATATTAAGATTGCTGATCCCGGAGGTGACGTACAGCGCGCGGCCGACTTTCTGGAGAGTCATGTTAACTGAAATGTGGACGAGGTCTTTGTCGGAGGCGGTGAGCGCGCCAGGAAATTCGAGGAGCGAGTTGAGACAGAGAGTTGGGTACCGAGTCCGGCTACATGTTCGGGACATGGCCTTAGACGGCTGCAGCCTTGGTCCACGGCCGGAATTTTCTTTGTTTCGGACGACCACCACAAGCGCGGCGGAGATGGCGGACGCCACCATGAGTGTGACGGCTAGGATAATCAGAAGCTTGAGCTTAGATTTTTTTGGTGTGGGACTGGGGTCGGTGGTCAGGCTTCGAGTTGAGGAGCCTCCAGGCTCGGCTTTTCCGAGCCTGCCATATTCCATTGCCTTAGGCCAGGTGATGACTAGAAAGAGGAGAACTAAAGAAGAAAATATGGCTTGCTTGCCTGGCTATGGAAACGGAGGAGGGCGCTAGTTATAGAGAGGCATAATAGAGTGGGCTTAAAGTGTGGGATGATACTACATACGGCCAGGGGCAGCGTATGTTTTGGGTATGCATACATGTTTTTTTGGCTCGTATCATTCTATTCGTTTAAATATGTAACTCAGCATCTTATGAAAGGTTACATTACATATATAATGATGGATATTGTATTTTATGATATTATTATATTTTAATATAATAATTTATTAAAATAACTATTATGAAATTTATTGTGCTTCTACATACTACATGTTTGGAAATGCAGTTCATAACATATAAGAGTATGATTTCAGGGTATTTTGCTTCCATCTCAATTTGAGTTTTAGTAATTTTTTTCAAGTTAAGATTTAATTACTCTGATTGTTGGATCGAGGTCAAGTAAATTGATCCTTTTGATCACAGGTGATTCTTCCATCGCTCAAATTAATAAATGAAGCAGAAAGTAAATAAGAAAAAGGCTATAGTGTAACTTGTAAAATACGACAATAAAAGTATCTATAGGTGGTATTGTTTGACACAGTTCTGATAGATATAATTATTTATAAAAAGAAATGGTGATGACACGTCATACCGTATATTAATATGCATGGGAAAAGAAGTACATTATGAGACAGTAGCTGGTACACAATAATGTCCATACATATCATCATATTATATATATATATATATATATATAGTGTTTCTTGCAGACGTGTGTTACGGGTTGGGGGGTTAGTTTGGTGTGAGGTCGATGTCTAAGGGGATTAGCTGGCCTCTACTTAGGAGCAATTGCCACTGGCCACTGGCCACTGGAGAGCAGTGAATTAGATTATGTGTAGTAGTTTCTTTCAACCTTTTTCCTTTTGTTTCTTTGTTCAGCACTGACTTTCTGGTTTTGATTATGACGAGCTTTTTGTGGGAACAAAAGCATAGTTAGATCTTGAGCTTGTGAGGGGTTTTACTATGGGCGAGCGTTTGCGTTTGGGTGGGTTTGGTTTTTAGGTTTCAATTTTGATTGAGTTGGATAAAATTAATAAATAATTGCATTTCATAACTGATATCTAATTTAAAATTTTAGTTCAAATGGTGGTTAAACTCTGTAAAAGATTAAAATGTCCTTTATTTTGCTAAAATATTTTTACAATCATTAGAATTTGCACCTTTTACATTCGTTTTTTTAAATATTATCCTTTCAATAAAACAATATATTTCTATTATTAAATCAAATAAATTCTTATTTTCAAATCAAATGATTAAAGTATAAACTATACACAAAGCATATAAAGTGCACAACGCGTCTATTACGGGTCGAATACAAGACCTCCTACTTAATAGGGAAGACGGATGTCACTTGAACTACAAGCCACTTGGCATCTT